>OX104125.1:49153345-50353345 GCA_944474755.1 Limnoperna fortunei
GCATGGTACAGTGTAAGAAAATCGAACGCATAGAAAATTATAGCTATGCTTGTATGAAAAGGTTACTTATTGTACTGAATTGTACTGGATTTTACTCGACCGGTCTAAATCTGTTTTAATATTACTTAACTTTTCTCGATAAACGTCTTTACTTGCTTGAAAATTCTGAATTAGGCTATAATAGTCTGGCGTTGTGCTCAATAAAATCTCGACTGGTCTGGAAATTGTCATAAAAGTCTCAACCAGACTATAGTTTGAATTGGTCTCGACCTGCACTCGATTACGACTCGACTAGTCTCATTTTGTCTGATTAAGTCTACAAATTCTAAACGATTCTCGTCCTGAACTATACCTAGTCTCTACTATAATGCTTTGAAAACACATTACCAAAATCATCGTCATTGAGTTACTTTTAAAAGGTAATAGCAGTCTGTTGTCTTAAGTATTTCAGAACATGGAATGTTAACGTTCACAGCAACTACGTTGTCTCAACTCTTATAGAACGAGAATTGAAAACGTTTATATCTGTTACATTGTCTAAAGATTTCTGGAACAAGAATTTCAAACGTTCAAAACAGTTACGTTGTCTAAAGGCTTGTAAATCAAGAATTTTTAACATATATAGAAGTTAAATTGTGTAAAGCCACGGAAAAGATGAATTTTAAACGTTCAAAGCATTCACGTTGTCTAAAGGATTGTAGAAAAAAAATTAAACATTCTTTGCAGTTCCATTTTCTAAAGTCTTGTAGAAGAAGAATTGAAAACATTCATATCAGTTGCATTGTCGAAAGGCCTGGCCTGTAAAGCAAAAAAGAACTTTAAGCGTAAATAGAAGTTACATTGTCTAAAGCCTTGCAAAACATGAATTTTAAACGTTCAGTTCCGTTCTCCAAATGCTGGTAAAACAAAAATTTAAAACGGTAATAGTAGTTCCGTTGTCTTAACTATTTCAAACTAGAAATGTTAATTTTCATGGCAACTGCATTGTCTAAAAGCTTGAAGAACAAAAATTGTTAATGTCATAGCAACTACATTGTATAAACTCTTGTAGAACAAGAATGTTAAACGTTCATATTAGTTACATTGTCTAAAGGCTTGTAGAACGCTTTCATAGCTCCTTTAGGGTCAGTACTTGACGGAAAACGAATTGAAAACCTAGATAAATCACATTTCATAAACGACTACTCTAATTCAAACACAAGTTATATGTTCCAGAAATCAAAACAACGATTAAATTCCTTATTGATTACATATATGTCATTTTGTTCGCTCTGCAACTAGTTTGACAATTAAAGGAATATATCGACGTAAACTTATTTTTGCAAACTATCCATTAAAAATGTTCAGACCAGTTGATACAGAAAAGACAAGTAGCATCTAAAACAGAAAAAAATAAATACCAAATGACTCGCAGATTTGTTCAGCATTTTCTTTAAGAAAACCAGAGTTATACGCTACTCTAAGTAACAGTTTTTAGACAAAAGTAGAAATTGGTTGATTGTCCCCAAGAATAAAACAGAGTGTCAAATCAAATCTTTGTGCTCATGCCAACGTAACCTAGTATGAATATTTTGATGTCATTTCTTCGGTTCATCTCCTGATTGATAGCAGTTATGTTTTTCATGACGTATAGGTAAGTTTATCTAACAGCATTTTGGTTTTTTTCTGGTAACTATTAATGTATCAATTATGGACATGTACTGAATTAGTGTGGAAAACTTGAGTGCATCTGTATTTCGTGAGTTCGTTCGATGTATTTTTAGTTGTTGTACGTAATTTCATTTTGGTGTCACATGTCTTTTTCTAAATCTGAATCACGCCACTGTCCAATGAATTTCTCTCCTTGCTTTCTCGTCAATTTCATACCTTTACTGTTGATGTTATATAATGACGCACTATATGTTGGCGCTTTTTAGAACAATAATCCAGTGAGATGTGTTTATGTATTTTTTTGCAGACATATTTTTCTGCTATATCATATCTTACTTTGTTTGAAACTGTTGCTAAGAATGTTTATTTAAAAAAAACCGTTGACATTCGAATGCAATTTTGTTTTTCAGTTTGTTAAAGCCAGTGTATTGTTTTTTCATTATATTAAGCGTCGTCTTCTTTTGCGTAAGAATAGAACACTAAAAACAAAAAAATGTCGTGTTACCAGAAAATTCTGTAATGTTGTATGTAATTTTCGGTAGGAAGGGTATATAATTTATGTTGGCAAATACGCTATTTCGATTTAAATCCATTGGATTTGAAAGAATAATTTGGGCCGTTAAAATGCCAATATATCCAAATTGTCAAAATCCAGTTAAGGTAAAAACAGACTTTAGTTTACCGATAATTGGTTACAATTTCATGTGACCTTGATCATGAGGAAAAAAAGTATCAATGCTCAGTAAAACATTTACTCACAATACGCTGTTGGTCATTTTTCATGCGCTCACACACTGCGAGTGAATTTGCCGAACAATCGCCTACAAAAGTTCATGAATAATAAGGAAACATCAGTCTAAGAAACAATAATCTATACTGCACTTGTTCAGACCTTTCCAGACACTGAGAAGTGTTTCAATAAAAATGCAACGCAACACTTAATCCGTATCTGGAGAGTATCTTATATAGTCTTCTGAAATAAGACAAAAATAATTACATACAATACACATATCACCATCCCTGCTTGCAAATAAGTTGTAAGTCAAGTGTAGACCATAGGCAAAAGTGATACCTGTTTATTATGTGTTTGCGGTTGATCTAAACATCATTTCACTACAAAATACGGAAAAAATTATCTATAGGTAGCTTTAAACCGAACCTTACGTGAATGCAAATGTTTATGATGTTGACTTCCGCATTATAAAGTAAGTAAATCATTGAAAGAAATACACAATCAGAATTGTGTTATGAACGAAAGAAACATTAATATAGTTTTCCAGCATAATGACGTTCCTCTTTAAACTACTTTGTAAAGATGATATCGGTTACAGGTTATCGTTTAACCTCGATTCGTTCAAAATTCTCTCTGCACCGATTGTTCATTCGACACCACAGAATAAGTACACTGTAATAATAATCATAAAAGAATACAGTACTTTAGATTGAAAACGCAACGCTTTTAGCAATCCGTCAGCGATCCGTCAGCATTCCAAAATCCGCTAGCAATCAGTTATCAATCAGTCAGATCAGTCAATACGCTTCCAATCCGTCAAATCGTTCAAATCCGTCCATCCATCAATTGACGGATTTGGAACGAGTTAACTGATCTGATGGATTAATTAGTACTGATTGCTTCAATCCGTCTATTCAACTTCCGGCCAGTGTTTATACTTTGAAATGTGAAGTTCGTTTCACTCGTAAATATTAGAGTTTAAAAATGTCAAATGTTATTTCCGCATTTCTGGATCGTTTTTCCTAAACATCAGGCTGAAACTACTCTAAGTTATGTATGATTTAAATAGAGATTCCTCCAATCTATAACTAATGAATCTGTGATGGAATATAAACATCGCATAGTGTAATTTTTTAAATAATTAAAAATGATATTTAAAAAAACACACACACAATGCCTTAAGCAATATTTGAAATCGCGTGCGAAGGCATGCCTCTGTTATTTGTCTTTGAAATATTATAAAGACAAAATACGCGAAGGTGTTGACTGAATCAAGTTAAACGAGACTAGTTGAGACTTAGTCGAATGCAGGTTGAGACTCATTCGAACTTTTTAGACTGTTCATATACCATAAGAAATACCTTTATCATACAACCTACTGAAATACCACGAGACAGCTGATTATTATGATATAAATTCAGTAGCCGTGACTTTGTTTTATTTTATCACACTCACAAAAACAATGACGAATATTTTAGTAACGTGTTTTCAAAACATTATAGTCGAGACTGGATCGAATTCAAGTCGAAAATCATTTAGAATTTTCAGACTGGTTCGAGGCTTATTCAGACAAAATAAGACTTGTCAAGACTTGGTCGATTGCAGGTCGAGACTCATGCGAATTTTTCAGACTTGTCGAGACTAATTCAGACTAATTCAGACAATCGGCAGACTAGTCGACACTTGGTCGAGCACAAAGCCAGGCTATTTCAGACTAATTCAGACTTTTCAATCAAGTCGAGACGTATGTCGAGAAATGATTAGTAAAATTAAAACAGATTAACACCGGTAGGATAAACATCAGTACCTTTCAGTACGAAAACTGACATTTGCAGACTTTGTAGTGTCATGGTTTTCTATACTTGACCGTTCAATTTTCTAATACTGTACAATGCGATACCTATCGCATGTTTTAATTAACAGTTTGACATCCACTAGTTTCTAATGGTCTTTATGTTATTAATCAATATAATATATCAACTTATACACAGTAAAAAAGTTTAAATTGAAGCCATCCTATCTAATGGACATTAGTCATCAAAATTATCAATTAGTATTGAGGATTTTAGCTCCTGAATCTGTCGCAAGTTCAAACACACCCTAAAGTATTGTTTTATTATAAAAAACTTTGTGCTTTACGAATTTACCATTTTGTACACAAATTAAACTAAACTAAAACGTGAGTAAGACACATCATATCCATAATTGTGATATTTACTTTAAATGATTTAGATAAATATTTAAAATGAAAATGTCAACATTTACGATAAGAAATTTCTTTGTCACATCTACTTACTAAAATACCATGAGACAGCTGATTAATATGATATAAATTCATTTACCGTCACTTTGTTTTATTATATCAAACTCACAAAACAAAAATAGTTCATATACAAACAGTTTGGTCATAGAATAAACAACTTCATAAAACACAGAACAATATTTTATATAATTTGCAATCTGTTTAATAAATATGTAAGAACTTAAGAACAGATGTTTGTTCCTTTTCATCATTAAGTTTTATCAGCTTTATCAATATAATATGACCGTTAATTTACTCATTACTATCTTTTATTGTATGAACTAGCGTTCTGGTATTTAGTATGCATATTTAACAGTCGACAATTAAGGCACATCTAGTTTTTTACATCACATTTAGTATTGTTTAGACATGAAAGATTGACATTATTTCATCCCGTAGTAAAAACTGAATCAATATTGGGTTCTTGTTATTGTTATAAACATTCCTTAAATATACCAAATAGGTCGATTTAAGTGATATTCCTGACTTGACACAGTTCTTTAGACTTTAAACATAAATAAATCTTAGATCAGTCTTTACGTTGAAACGGTCATGTCTATTTATTAGACATTTGACAAGATTGCCATCTCAATAACGAACGGTTTGTTTGTTTAATTGATATTTAACGCCACTTTCAGCAATTTTCAGCTATTTCGTGGCGTCCAGTTTGTATTATGAGAGGAAGCCGGAGAACCCAGAGAGAACACCGGATCTTCAGTAGGAAAACTGGCAACCCTTGTCAATAAAAATTGGAGTCGAGTACACCATTCCCGCAGTGAGACTCGAAACCGCAACCTCAGTGTTGACATATCACGTGAACAATAGTAGACGAACTACCTTAACCACTTGCTCACTGAGGCCCCAATAACGAATGTCGAAGACTAGTTAATATTATTTCGGTCAATTGTGTTTTGAACATGTTGACCTTTATTAAATACAATACAATCTTTATAAATGGCTATTATAACGACCCAGTTAAATAGGTCACTTTTCAGATTTCTGCATGCTGATTTTTCAACATCTAAATGAAACGCCGATGGGATATTTCTTATAAATTAAGAAGTAGGAGAGCACTTTTACTATTTCGATCAATTTCCGTTTTATTCAAATACTTTTTATTGTATTAAATGTTGTTAAAAAGAGAGATTATCAAACTTAATTTTGACATTACGTTTTAATTAAATATAGTTGTTAAACTTAAACATGATTTAAATGTATATTTACACGAAGAATTATACGGTAACGAATATTTACCAATTAAGGCGCTACTAGTTTATTACAGACTTCACACTGAGTATTGCTTAAACATGAAAGATTGACATGATTTTTCAACATTTAATGAAACGCCGATGTGATATTTATCATAAGTTAAGAGGTCGGTCATTATTTTGACTATTCGGTAAATTGGTTTAATTGAAATTGTCATTTTATACAAATACTTGTTATTGTATTCAATGTAGTTAAAAAGTTAGATTATCAAACCTAATTGACATTACGTTTTAATTGCAATTTTATTACGCTTTACGACGTTTTTGGTCAAAAGATTGTTTTATTATGTTTTATCTATGTTTTTTAGCAATTAGTTCAGTTGTTAACCTTAAGAAATAATTTAAATGTATATATTTTATGGGAGTATTGAGAGGGCTACTTATAAATTAAATATATTTATGACAAAAATGTCTGATCTAAATAAAAATGAAAGCCGTTTGAGTGATTCTGTTTCGTTTGACATGGAAAACGAACAGTTTTTCTGTTTTAATTTGACGTATCTGTGTATTAATGTCTCTTAAATTGACTTAATACGCTCTCTAGATCAGCATACATAAAGGTCGCAAACAATTCACGTATTTTGGTTAATTATGGTTTAAATGTGTTGACTTTTTATTCTTATAGGATGATTTTTAGAAATAATTGCTTGCACTTCGTTAGAAATCTAATTATCTATAGGTTTAACTTAAATTTGAATTAGCTTAACGACATTTACCGTCAAACTTTTTTGTTACTACATTTCTACGTTCCGGTTAGTTCTCCATTATACGCTATTCCTTTTCTTATTGTGTGTCCAGTGGTTTTGTTTTATTTATCTGATATTGCTATAATCCACTTACACCTTGAATAATGAGATGTTCGATTAATAGTTGAGTTAAAATATGACAGACATCAAAATTCACTTCGTACCAATAAAAATTAAAACAAAACAAAGAATAACACACCTTGATCTAAAGCACTGTTAGGTGCAGTCTTAACATAACATAAAGTTAACTTAAACCAGTCCAAATCTCTGGTCAAAATCTCTGCTTTTGAGATAATAGATCTCTGCTTTTTGACAGAAAACCAGTTAATTTGACCGGTTTGAATGGTAAAATTTTGTCCATATCTCTGCTTTAAATATTGTCAAATTCTGTGTTTTTGTCAAGTGGACAAATGCGGTCCAAATCTTTGCTTTGGTCAAATTGACAAAACGGTCATAATCTCTGCTTTCAAATGTCACGTACGTTACAGTATCTGGGTTTGCTTTAGTGAACAGAAAGCGATCACTCATTCGTCAGCAATCAGTTATAATTCAGAACAATCATCCGAGTCGCTCTAAATCTTAACTGACGCATGTAGGAACATCGACCCACTGATCAATACATTAATCTTTCAAACTTTCAAAATTTCGTGCCATTCCCATATATTACATGAAACTTAAACTAATGTCAACAGTCATTGACCGCACACTACTGTAAAATGTATGAATGATATGCATCAATTACACATTATGTAGTCATTTTACCTTGGACACAGTCAAAGTTAGTCTAATACGACTGATAAAACAAAAACACCTTCCGTGTTTTCATTCAATAAATGTGTGTCGCAGGCTGATTCAAGGGTCAAACTGTCTATGAGAAACAAAATAAGTCCACGATATCAACTAAACTATTGTCATCGCAAAAGTTAGTCTCTGACTCAACGCCGTTACTCTTTTATAGACATATATACAGTCGTTTGCAGTCAGCTAGAGTCGGAGGAAACACGACTAACTGAAATTTGGACACACATTTTAGCCAGTGGTGCAATATGACCGCTCGTTGCTACTGACTTCTAAGATAATCAAACAGTGGTTTGTTGTATCAGGGTTGATGTTATCCTTTTGTTAGGAATTCTTACTTAGTTTATTATAATGGGAAATCCATCTAAAATAAAACAGTCGAACAGCTTTGTCGAGTCATAGTTAGGCTTTCCTTTCCTTGATTTTATTTTCCCCCTGAAAATACTAACGTATATAACGAATGATGTTTAATAGCGAAAAAGATGTAAAAAAAATGAGAGAACGAATTCAATGCGCTAGAATACAGCAAATCTACAAGGACATTATCCCTTTCGTATGTATTCATAGTTGCGTCAGATGACTTCGCAAACATACCAAATGTAATAAAGTAAACGCGTTTAACTAATCTATGGTACAATAATCTATGCTGCAATTGTTCAGACCTGTCCGGATACTGAGAAGTGTTTCAATATATACTACTCAACACATAAACAGTATGTAAAGAATATCTTAATTGTCTACAAATAATGGTGTTAATGCTGTTTCATTAGAGAATGGGGATCTAAATTTGTACAAGTTAAGCTGATAATGTTAAACGTTTCAATTGTTACATATTGAAATGTTTTATTAATTAATTCCTGCAATGATTTTTATGCACATGCCCGATGTCACCCGGCGTATCAATGTTTACATAAAGCTTTGCTCATGACCTGAAGCAAATAAAACAGCACATGCCCTTACCATTTATTGTTTAAAAAACAGCAGGTATAGCAACAATTGTTCTATTATATCTACTACTAGGTATATACGGTGTTAAAAAATAACAAATCAGTTGAAAAATATTTGTATAGATGTAGACATAAACACTATACATGGAGCATACATTGGATATTAGTGGCAGTTTTTTTTTACAATAGGTTTATTTTAATCAGCTTACTTTTTATCTATAGCGATTCTTGTTTAATGCATTGCGATACTTATTAAAATATCGCGATACTTTTAAAAAGTTAGCTGACGGAAAAAATTTTATGAATAGTGAAAAGTATCGGCTTACTTCTAACAAGAATCGTCTTTCTTTTTTGAACTACTGGTAATGTTGAAATGTTCAACTGCTATTCAGCTAATTATTATAAAGTAATAACTAAACGAATTTTAACCCCAAGACGGTTACGATACCTGCAGAAGACGGGGAAAATAATTATATTATTATAGATGATGTTCAACATAAAATACCTTGACTGTTGTGTTTTATTAATTAGTGTTTTGTTCATTTTCGTTGCAGCTAGTCAGTGGCGTATATTGCACATTTCATTAAATCAAATAGTTACTACTAACAATGTTCCAAATAATGCCCTATGTGTATTCCTTTGTGGGGTTTTTAATGTCTTACTTCGTGCTCGGATTACTCACTTTCTGTTTGTGTGATTTTGGTTTTGTATATAGGCCTACTGAAGAAGAAAGAAAAGACTCTGGCCCAGACCTTTAATTTCACATTCCGCTATATTGATGATGTTTTGTCCCTCAACAATGCTAAATTTGGTGACTATTTACAATCAATTTACCCTAACGAGCTTGAAATTAAAGACACCACCAAAACACTAAGATCAGCCTCTTACTTAGACCTACTTCTAGAAATAGTCTCAGGAAAACTACAAACTAGGCTCTACGACAAGCGTGATGACTTCAACTTCCAAATTGTCAACTTCCCGTTCATCGACAGCAACATTCCAGCAGCTCCAGCGTATGGTGTGTACATTTCACAACTTATACGTTATTCTAGATCCTGCGATCGTTATTCAGATTTTCTAGACCGATCAATGCTGTTGACTGCTAAACTACTCAAACAAGGGTTTGTTGTACCTAGGTTGATGTTATCTCTCCAGATAGTGTTTCCTATTTCTGGATTTGACTTTTCCCTAGACAAGACAATGAGTAACTCGACGGGTGTCTAATTAGAGGCAGGCACTGCTTACTCGTCCGGAGCACCTGAGTGCACCCATGGTTTTTATTGGGTTCGGGTTACTCTCTTTCTGTGTTTTATGTTTTTGATTTTTGTGTTGTGTTTGTCTATATCCGGATTTGTAACTGTCCCTTGGTTTTTGGCTCTTGTTGTTCGGTCGGTTTTCTTTGCTACTTTCTTGTATATATCCACAATGGTAATAGTCCCTTAACTTTCTTGTTGCTCGGTCGGTTTCCGTGATATTGTATGCTGACATATTTATACCCACACTGTTCCTATAGAATGAAAGCAATCGAATGCAAGGGTTTAGTCATAAGTTTGCTTGTTTATGCATTTTTTAATAAATTATATGCTACTGTAAAGCTAGGATAAAAAACCGGAAATTTATCCTGTACTAACGTGTGTAAATGTTTTGCTCGAGGGAAACCAATCGGGTATAAAATGTTATATGTATCAGCCACTAAAGGTGTTTGGTAATGTTCCAACATCAAATTATTAATATTTTGATATTTGTGATTACCAATATTTGTGGTGGGAGATCCATTGTCGCTCTTCGTTATATTAGGCACATGTGACATAGTAATAACTAATTTCATACATTGTTATATTTTATAATATTTCTATACATTGAATTTGGTTACCAACGCTTTTAATGCTGGTAGTCAATGGAAACCTTAACAGTTATGTATAACTCCGCGAGTTGAAACAAAAACTATTAGTACACAAAACAAACATTTAAACATCTCTTTCTAACTCTTTCGTATTGAAATACATCCTAAAAAATGTCTTTTGCAATACATGTAGTTTGAAGGCCACTAATACATGTTGATTAAATAAACATTTATTTTGTTTTTACAACATGTGCATGTTGCATAACATTTGTACCGACGTTAGGTAGTTTGTCATCTTCTATTGATCACGTGGTCTGTCAACACTTAGGTTGCGGGTTCCAGTCTCAGTGCTGGCAGATAGTTCTCCATTCCAATCTTAATTTCTAAGATTGACAGTTTTCCTACCTTCCGAGGGTCGGTGGTTTTCTCTGGATACTTCAATAAAAAATTATCATTGTATATAGTAGGTAATAATAGCATTGTAATGTATCACATTAATAGAAGCAATCTTGAAATGCAGTTTAGAAATCAACGGCGAAATCTAACCACAATTCAGAATAATATGGTAGAACAACATCAGCTTTTGATTGCGTATTTAAATGTTTTTAACGCCACTTTCAGCAATACTTCGAAAAACTCAGTATTTATTCAAACATACATAAATTAATTAGTTACAATTCTGTTTAGTGTCAGTTAAATATTGTGTATTGTCATAAGATTACAAACATTGTGGTCCAAACATTATAACGAGATCATGGTAGATCTTAACAAAGAAACAAATCTTGATATTCACATTATCGTTTCATATGGTTTAATTGAATTAGGACTGCCGACTACAAAAGATCGTTAAAATGGATCCAAACAGTAACAAATACAAATTGAACATGTTTTAATGGTGACGAAATCAAGCATTCTTAAAAATGAATTACAATGTGATAAAACAAACGTCGTTAACTTTTCACTTTAAAATATATTATTACCTCTAATAGTATTCAGCAAGAACAAATCTGAAGTATTTACTGACCTTTCTTCAATAATTTATGGAGGACGTATCATTTAACTGTTGTTAACATTAAAAAAAACATCTGACAAAACAACAAAGTGCCACGGGTCAAAGACAAAAAAATGCAAGATATGTTATTCTCTATACTGACATTTGGTTTCATCAATTTAATTTTGAAAAGTCTCATCTGTGATAGGGCAATTTTAAACACTCACGAGTGTAGTTGAACAACAAATTGATTTCACTACCGAAGGTCGGGTTTTCTACGGGCAATACGGCTTCATCCCCAATACAATCTAGACGTCGTGATAGAGCTCCACAAATTACTGAAAGTGGCGTTAAACAACATTAAAACAAACAAATTAAATGTTTTCATTAATGAAAACTTACCAACATATATCAGACTGTCAAATCTAACACAATTAAAATACCATCATGCTATGCCAATTAAATCTGTTTGAATGGCAACAAAAGCAAACATTCTAAACAATTAATTTTAAGATAAACGTCGTAAATTTAATTAAAATTGGATAACAATGTGCTGCAAATTTTATAATCAAATATTTTAATAAAATTTAATAATTAACAATATTTGTACAAGTTAACTTCAACTTAATATAAGGTCAATAAATTCATAAATCCATTTACCATAATATTTTTAAGTGATCCACAACCACTTCAAGTATCGTCAAAATTTAATTTATTTATCTGTGTAAACGTCCAGAAATAGAAACGTAACGTATTACCTCAATAGTGAAAAACAGAAAGAAAATACCCAGTTGATATAACACGTAAAATGAAAAGAAATCATACAGGAAATTTAATACTTTTGTTTGCACAGCGACAAAGGCAGGATTTCATTCTACCAAATAATCTAAATGCAATAAAACATATTTTAGACAAATTCAATTAAACTTAATACAAAGACAATACATTCCTAAACCAATTGACCGCAATAACTTTAAGTGCTTCCGACCACTTTATTAATTGTGTAAAATATTATGGACGTTCGTTGTTATTTTTAAAAGATTCAAAATTAGAAATCTGACCCATCTTCTGATTAATGTAAGCACAAAGAAAATAGCCAGTTCATACAACATAAAGAACGTTGAACACTTTAGATAGCACAGTGATTGAGACGGAACGTCTTTTTAAAAATAAGGTGTGTTAATTAAAATGCCGCAATCCAGGTACGCAAACAAAATCGACAATGAAATAAAATAGGGGATCTGTTATTTCTTAACATTTTTTTAAATTATAGAAGATATACTACCTAATGTACCTTATAATACATAAGTAACTTGTTAAAAAACCAGCCGTCGAACTTCCCAGATACATATACGATTTCTAAGCTTTATTGTATGATCATATCTTTCACTATTCTGTCCAAATGGTAAGAAACGACAATCAAATGCTTCCTTTAACCAGTAACTAAAAGCGTAGAAATAATTGTGAAAAAATACTGACTTTCGATTGCCTAGAAAATATTTTCTTTCATCGTAAAGAAGATACGTCACGTTTGATATGATAGACTACTCTTCACACACTTGCATTGTTACTGGAAATTTTGTCATCCTTCAATTGAGAAAATATTTTGTGTAATTAATACATAAATAAACAACACTATACAGTTTTCTCAAAACATAACCAGGGTTCAAAGAGACCATTACACGGTATTCGTTATGCTCGTCCCACACAAAGTCAGAAACATATCCACTTTTATGAAATCATTTGTAAGTAACACAGCAAAATAGTAAAATAGCAGCAAAATTAATCGCAAGTCAAATCGATAAAATAACAATATATAAGTACTATTACTAAATTTAAGTAAATAAATTACACATATTTACTGTGATGATTCAGATACAAGTATGACATGAAATATAATAATGCTTACTAGACTAGAACAACATAAAAAACATAGCAAACAGAGAAGGGTTGAAATATTAAGATGAATACAGCTAGACATTAACTACAAATAATTTAAATTATTATTTTACTTTCGTCTTATTATTTTGACTTCTTGTATAGACTTGCAAGACAAAAAAGTATTACATAAATGCAATAGAAGGAGGAGATTAATTTTACTAATTGTAAAATTTTCATTATTGTGTGACTACATTCCAGGAGCACCTTCATATAGAGAATGCATCTCCAAATTGATCAGGTATCCAAGAGCCTGTATTTCTTATTCCCATTTCTTTGTAAATGGTGTCTGCTGACAGAAACGCTGCTTAACAAGTGGTTCGTTGTAGCAAGATTGAAGTCATAACTTAGGAATGTTACGATCGTCATCATAACATGGTTGGCCATTACGGAATATCTGTATCGCAGACGAGCAGTGATTTGTTCCGTTTCCGGTAACCACTTTCCTTTTCTTACTGGATTATAACTGCCTCTGATATGCATTATAACATAGTGTTAACCTGACTGACATGACAGGTGTTACCCGTTGAACAGGAGTTGCTTACCGTTTCGGAGCACCTGTACTAACACCGGTTTTAACCCGGGTTCGTGTCGCTCAGTTTCTAAGTTTTGTGTTGTGTATTTGTTTGTTTCGTTGTTGTCTCCTCTTGTTTAACATGGTTTTGTATGTCCTTGACTTGGTTTTCTTCGATTCTGTTTTTTCTTATAAGTGTACAAATAAAACTAAGAAAACAAGGTGTTAATCAAAATTATATTTCTTGTTACATTATGATAGCTTCAGGTATAAATTAAAGAAACAACAGAAACAGCTTCATCTACCTCATTTGTAGACTTACACCTCGAATATGACACCAACGTGCATCTTAGCACAAGAATTTACTACAAAAGAGACGATTTTAATTTCAAAATTATAAATTTTCCTCACCTATGCAGCAGTATTCCTGCTTCTCTGCATACGGTGTCTATATTTCTAAATTAATCAGGTATCCAAGAGCTTGCAGCGAGTATACTGATTGTTGCAAAATTCACATATTTCTTCGGGATAAACTTATAAACCAAGGTTACAAGAAGAAACGACTCATCCGCGCCTTTAATAAGTTTTTCTATAGATACAACATCCTGCTCGTTTGAAAATATGGTTCCAGATAGTTTTCCCAATTTTAAATTGTGGTGGCATATGATACTCTTCTATTTTAATCAACTAACCAACTCACATTCTGCAGTAATGGAAGCGGGAGGTTTGGCATGTAAAAACTTGTTCAACCCACAATTTCTTTTGAAATGCCTGTACCAAGTCAGGACCATTGATTGCTGAAGTTGCTTTATGTTGGTTTTGAATTCTAGGGTATGCCGGTTTCTCGGACTTTGATTTGTGGATTGTCTTTTTTTGGCAGTTTAATCAGTGTTCGGTATTTTGATATTATCTTCATTGTAGTCACTTCATAGTTTTTTCCTAAATATAAAATCATCTTTGCTTTAATTGTCTATATATATATATATATATATATCAGTATGGTAATACAGAATAAAGCGTTTGTTTTTTGTGTTTTTAATTTCCAATTTTAAGAATCTGACAGGTGTTTGAAAAAGTGTCCTGTAAGTGTAGCTACCTGGGATGCAAAGGTAAGCACGAGATCTTGATTGTTAGTTTGTTTAATGTAATAACCACACCCAATATATGATAACGTGTTACTTCGAAGTTATTTTATTAAAGTTTGAGACTTATAAATGTCACAGACATTTTCTCCGTTGTATCATGCAAAATACGACTGTCGTAACGCCCGGTAATTATTATTGTTGATTTATTAACAGCTATCGATTAATATTTTTAATTTTAATTTTGTTATGAAAAGGTTCGGAATTAAACGAAAAAAATCTCTATTTTGAAATTGTGCTCTCGTGCACTTTTCAATTACAAATGTTTTAACACCTGGTAATTATTATTTTTATTGTTGTTACATCGGTAGACTAATTTTCTTAAGGTCAAATTTTATTAAAATTTTTGGAATTTAAAAAAAACATCTTTTTGGAAATCTGATTATCTTACACAATTTTATAATAATATTTTCTGCAAACAAAATATGATGACATCGCTTATTTATTAAGTTATTTCGAAAATTATTTTACAATTATATTAAGAATAAATATGTTTAGCTATTTTTAATTTAATATTTAAAAAAAAATCAAATCATGTTTTTTTTTCTATTGTTTAAGATATCAAGTGATTCAGTAAACATAATAAAGTTGTTGTCCACGGGCGCTTCCCATTTAAAGAAGGTACACATGTGGTTAATTATGTTACAGATAATTCCGCCTCACTGATCAAAGTTCACGTGTATTAAACATTGGGCGGCGACATTTTACATAAACATTTTATAATGTACTAATCGAACTTTATATTATGCAGTTAGTGCAGTTGTGTTTGTTTTTGATCCTCGCTTGAGTGAACACATTACACAGGTGACCAGTAATTAACAATACTAATATCGGCACGTGCCGATAAAAAAGGAAAAATATCAAACTACAAAATAAAACTTATACATATTAAGGCAGTTAGTACCACTGAAGCATGGTTTCTACTGCGTGCATGGTAGGGTTTTTCGTTTATTCTATCGAAGTGTAAGGTTTTTACATCATAAAACGAAATAAATCATTATATATTTGAATAAAGAAATTGAAAATCAGACTTCTTATAGTTTGTACTGGTTCGAGTACACAATGAACATTATCCATGCGCATATGTACACGAAGAATAAATACACTTTAAAGAAATATACACGACCTGTATTGTCTTTGCTTATTGTAATTAACAAAACTAACAATCATTCTCTAGTTTAGATTTTAAAAAGCTATAATCAGATCTGAAATGAAAAAAGTAAAGTATATTATTGTGCACGCGGTCTTTTAATTTCTTTAATGAACATTTAGCGTGTATCAAAATACTTTATGAAAACTTGCACCTTTCAAATATATTAAAGGTTTGTATTTATTAAATCGCATAAATAATGTGTTTGAATTCAACCTAAACGGTTTGATATCCAATTATTACCGAAATAGATAGACAGGCTATAAAATACACAATGCTCGTGAATTCTAGCCCGACATCTCGCTGTGTTCGACTTTTACCTTAATGGACACTGCCAAAAAGTCAGAGGGTTTCACGATGTTCTCCTGTGACCTCCCAAGATAAAACTAGATTGATTGATTGACTGGATGTTTGCTTTACATCCAGCGAGCAGTATTTCAGCTATAAAAAACAAGTTAACAAACAATTAATCAATGAAAAAGGGGATGGAATGGGACACAGGTAACACAGTTTAGAATGCCACTGGAAAAGTATGAAGTTTTGGGTAGGGGCTGAGAATTTAGCCTTTTGTCGCGGCTACAATGAGCCTACACTTTTTTCTCGGTATTATGACCTGACAACACCACAACGAGAGGGTCCCCCTATCCGCCACCCGGGGACGCGCTGGGCTGTTCTGTGGGTCGAGCACTGGAAACCCTCCCAGTTTGTTCTCAGCAAAAAACGAGAAGATATAGACGAACATTTGAAGTGAAGAAATTATTTCAGCAAGTAACAGAATAATAATATTTTCAACAAATCAATACAGCTACTCATAAAAGACTGCAATGAAAAAAAATATCAAGTAGAAATAATACAACGTGTACAACAATTTGAGGATTTCATTTTTTTATTATTTAGAGGTAATTATTTTATTTTCTAACTAAACTTTACCGATGGGCTAGTAATTCGGAAGTCCCTGTCTAGTTAAATTCTTTTGCTTATTATGCTTCGTGCTTGACATAATATTGTACGATTAAAAGCAAACGGCGCACGTGATTCAGTTTCATGCGATATATTATACAGTTCGTCGGGTCTTTCTTGGGCATTTTTTAAAAATAATTTTAATGATCTCTATTGCTTGTCAATGTTGACAATAAGGAAAATGCACATTTACAATTGAGTGGTTTGTGTGTAGAAAGTTCGAAATTTACCACCGGGTTGGGGGGCAGGAATAGGTATTTTAAAAGACATTACACATTCATCTATAAGCATTCACGATGACAATGAATATGACGTTGATACAGGCAACGTTTGACTGCGCCAACGCAAAAAATGTCTGTGACAGACATAAAATGACTGTCACAGTAAAAATTGTTGTCTGACACAACGTTTGCAGTCTTTTACAGACATTTTTGCAGTCAATCTCAGTCAGTGACATACGAAAAACGACTGCAACTTGTATTTACAGTCATTTTTTAGCCAGTAGTGTATTTTATTGATGACAAGGTGGAGATACCTGTACATGTATTTCTTGAGATTAAGAGTAAATCTTCGCAAATAAAAATAACCTCCGTTTATATTTCAATTTGATACGGTGTTGCGGTGTAATTACCAATAAGCATAGATTAACAAAAAAGAATGTCTTCTTTTTAGAGTGCACTTGATCTGTACAGTTCAAGCTTATTTTGGATATTGTTTCAAATCCGCACCGCTTAATCTGCACGTTTTCGCCTACAGTAACAACACATTTTTGTCATTTTTATCATGCATTCGTTAGCTATAATTGTAAAATTGTAATAGATATAATACAAATACAAAATGTATTTAATCAGAACGAAAGATGTTTTTCTTTTAGTATATTATCTATTAGAATTAACATTAAAATGTAGAGACAAAAATCGTTGTGACAATAATATTACCGTTGTAATGTTGTGACAGTAATAGTACCGTTGTACAGTTGAGACAATAATATTACCGTTGTAACATTGCGAGGTGACTATTGTAAATTTCAATGCTACAAAAGTTGTGACAAGAAAATATTAATTACAAACGTAATTTACAAGTCATGCCGTTTTAATGACGAAGGTAGGACATGTGCATTTAGTAATCCGTGTTCCTCCTCCAATTGAAACTATGCGCCATAATATAGCTGAAACAGTGACGAAAATGGAGTAAAACCACACTCTAAATAAATTTAACTCAGAAGTAGGTCTAAGTAAGAGGATGACCTAAGTGTATTAGCAGTGTCTTTAATTTCAAGCTCGGTAGTGTAAATTGAATGCAAATTTAACATTGTTGATGGACAAAACATCATCATTATAACGACCTGTCGATCAACTGTCAAAATAAAGGTCTGTGTCAGTGTGTTTTTCGGTCTGCTAAAAAATGTCCTCGAAACATGAATAATATAATCTCAGTAAGAAAATTTAACATTTGACATTTTTGGTCTTCAGTCTATTTATTATTTGATATAGAGTCAGTGATGACGTAGTAAGTTCTGTTATGGCTAATTGCCATGTATTTATATCGTCTCTTTCCTTTTTTTTCTTGAAAAAAAACCAGCGTTTAATAAGATCTTTAAGTCTGGTTTTAAGCTAGAAAAATCAAAAGTTTAAAATCTGTTACATTTGGAAAGCGATCCAGACCTCAATATATTCCGGAAAAAGTCATCTATTGTATTTGTTTATCAACAAAAAGGCAGTTAGACATATCTAACAGAAACAAGAAAACAGATTTTGTAGCATAAAAAACATCAAATGACGCATATTAAACCTCCAGAGGAGACAATTCAACTACTTAGTTTGTATAAATGTTTGAGATAATAAACACAAACATCTTCTGTCCATTATAAAACATATACACGATACGATTATTATTAATAACATTATACACGAGGCATTAATTTTGATTTCCAACCGGAAGCAAAAATATTTTGTATTAACGTATTATTGTGTTAATTGCTTGCCACATCAACAGTATAAAAGACGTACATATATATGTATATCTATACATTTATTTATTCAATGCATGTAGTAACAATTAATTTCCCAAAAAAGGTCTTGGTTAAATATTTAAATATGTTTAGTAATCTGATAATTATTTATCAATTTAAGTATTGTTTTGCTTGGGCAAATGGTGATTAGTTCCACATTCAGAAACTTGCATAGATTTTATTGTGAGGAATACGGAGTACCCGCATAAAACACCGGCCTAGGATGTGTATGTACTGCATGAATAACATATGGTTTAACTCAACGTTTCTTTTGAAATACATGTGCCAAATCAGGACCATCGATACAGTTTCATTTTTGTTTGCTTGTTGATATTGAAGTTTGCCTGTTCTGGGACTCTGATGCGTGGAATGTCATTTTTACAGTTTTCTCTTTGTTCGGGATGTTGATATAACCTTCATTAACCGAACCCTTAAACACGCGCATAGCTTTATGTATTTAATAACATTGGCATCTTTCCTAACATGTTTACCGAAATATTAAGGAAGCTAGTCATCTTCTATTAATCGCATGATCTGTGAAAACAGAGGTTGCGGTTTCAAGGCTAACTGTAGGCAGTGTATACTGGACTCCAATCTTAATTGGCAAGACTTGTCAGTTTCCCTACCGCAGTTCAAATGTTTTCTACAGGTACTCCGGCTTCCTTCCAAATAAAAATAGGACGCCATGATATAACTGAAAAATTATAGGTGGCGTTAAAGATTACTCCAGCCAACAGAAACATAACATTCATTACACCCAATCTTGCTACTTACACTCTAAATACATTATAAAGGAAATTCTATCAATTAAATTACTTATATAATTCAAGTTTTCTGAAATGTGTGTTGGTTTGATGATGGCACTACACTTTATAGTTCAGCGGGCGGACATAACTATGTTAGTAAACATTCACTGCAGGACGAAACACATGTATTGTAAACATCTTGTAATGATGAAAAGCAAACAATTAATAACACAACACATAATGTTAGCACAATCAAGCAGCGTTCTGTAGCACATTATACGAGACATAAAAGTTTACATAGACGTTGGTTTCTAACGGTTGTGCAATTATGTCAACATAGAATATAATGTAGCGCCTTTAGATGTTCAAGACTAATTGTCAAGATTGGTAGGCTAAAACATCTTATAAAACGCTGCTTTTTCAGGAAAAACGGAAAGAGACGATATAAATACCTGGTAATTAGTCATGACAGATCTTACTTCGTCATCAATGACTCCAAAGCTAATACTAAATATACCGGACCAAATCTGTCACATGTTAGATTTTCTGATTGACAACATATTCGTCATGTTTGGAGGACATGTTTTTCAACAGACTGTTGGTATTCCAATGGGTACTAATTGTGCTCCTCTTCTCGCCGACCTGTTTTTGTACTCCTATCAGGCTGAGTTCCTAGAAGGCCTACTGAAGAAGAAAGAACAGACTCTGGCCCAGACTTTTAATTTCACATTCCGCTATTTTGATCATGTTTTCTCCCTCAACAATGCTAAATTTTGTAACTATTTACATTCAATTTACCCTAGCGAGCATGAAATTAAAGACACCACCGATACACTAAGATCAGCCTCTTACTTAGACCTACTTCTAGAAATAGACTGAGGATTCTTGATTAGACGACACTTGCGTGTGGCTAAATTCGTTGAACTTACAATTCGATGCATTTCAAGTGTTTCTGTATAAATATAATTTTATTTGTTTATGAAACGAAGTCAATGATCAATTTTATTCCAAAGGAAATCTAACGTTTGAAAGACGACTCCATAAATAGAGACAGACAGATGCACTATAGGAACACAAAATAACAAGAAACTAACAAACAAACAATAAAAAAGTGTAAATAAGCTAAAGGAATCTGCATATCAAATACAAGTGAAAATCAGTATATTATATAGTTGTATAAAGTTTGTCTTAAATGGTCAATCAATCAATCAATTATTAGTATTTAATGATTTTGTGGTCTGCTGTTTTAGTTGTAAACCCCTGTATATCTATTAACTAACTTGTTGCTTATTCTTTCTCTTTATACACGTGTAAAAACTGTTAT
This sequence comes from Limnoperna fortunei, assembly GCA_944474755.1. Classification (NCBI taxonomy): domain Eukaryota; kingdom Metazoa; phylum Mollusca; class Bivalvia; order Mytilida; family Modiolidae; genus Limnoperna; species Limnoperna fortunei. The sequence goes on from OX104125.1 coordinate 49,174,409, forward strand.
TGTAGTGTATTTACCTTTTTAGTCGATAGCTACTCCACGTTTTACAAGGATGCAGGACAACGACAATCATAAAATGATACTCACTGTGCGATTATTTTAAGAATTAACGCAACAGAGTCAAACACAATATGTCTATGACAATCGGAATATTAACATTTAACAAACGGCATTAATGTGAAATCAATTTCCTTTAGCACGCATGATTTTGTCACACCTATTGTTTATGTTAGTATTAGTTGTATCAGTGTAATAAATATCTTGACTTTTTGAATTTAGTTCATTAGGAGGTAGAAAAAACTTTCATGGCACTAGGCAAGTAACTAGTAAAAATATCAAATGTAATGTTGATGCACATTTTTTTGTAACTGCTCTATTAAGTGATCTAAGAATATTTCTTCATATTATTTGTTTTCACCGAAAATATTAACACTGCATTATATTAATTTAGTTTTAAATATCTAGGACGTAAACATTATCAGTTACTTACGTTATTGCACACATGTACCACCTGAAAGTAATTCTGTTCAATCTTAGACGGAGACAGATACTGTCGAGAAGGACTTTTAGGTGATTCCATTTCCATACACCCTTTTTATAACGTGGGTAACGATTGTTGCCGGGTTTACAAGTGTAAAATGCTGAAAATATGTCATCAGAAATAAGTGAAATGTGCAACGTCATCACAGTTGCTGACAAATCTGGATAAAGAGAGTCATATACAGCGCAACGCAGAAACCAGAACACACAAAACTCAAAAAGAGTAACCGGGACCCCCCTACCCCCCAAAAAAAAGAAAAAACATGCATGCGCTTTAATTAGATATCTGTCAAGTTACTCATTGCCATGTCTAGGAAAAAGCCAAACCCATGAATAGGAAACACTCCCTATTAAACAGCAAAAATGTCCGTTCGTATTTGAGAGACTGATTTCCCATAACGATCAATTAAATCATGGTGACGACCATAGAACTTTCGGAGATAACATAAACCTAGGTACAAGAAACCTTTGTTTGAGTAATTTAGTAGTCAAAAGCGGTGATCGGTCTAGAAAATCTGTATACCGCAGGATCTGGAATAACGTATAAGTTGTGAAATGTACACACTATTGGCTGGCTACTGGAATGTTGCTTTCGATTAACACGACGTTGACAATTGGACATTTGGTCATCACGTTTGTCGTATAGTCTACTTTGAATGTTTTCTTGAATCTATTTACAGATGTAGGTCTAAGTAAGAGGATGACCTTAGTGTATTAGTAGTGTCTTTAATTTCAAGCTCGGTAGTGAAATTGAAAGCAAATTTAGCATTGTTGATGGACAAAACATCATCATTATAACGACATCTCAAATTAAAGGTCTGGGTCGGTGTGTTTTTTGGTCTGCTGGAAAACACGTCCTTGAAACATGACTAATATAATGTCAATAAGAAAATTTAACATTTGACATTTTTGGACTTCAGTCTATTTATTATTTGATATAGAGTCAGTGATGACGTAGTAAGTTCTGTCATGGCTAATTACCATGTATTTATTTCGTCTCTTTCCCTCTGTCTTGAAAAAAACAGCGTTTAATAGGATCTTTAAGTCTGGTTTTAAGCTAGAAAAATCAAAAGTTTAAAATCAGTTACATCTTGAAAGCGATCCAGACCTCAATACATTCCGAAAAAGCTCAGCTATTGGATTTGTTTATCAACAAAAAGGCAGTTAGACATATCTAACAGAAACAAGAAAGCAGATTGTGTAGCATAAAAAACATCAAACGACGCATATTAAACCTCTGGAGGAGATAATTCAACTACTAAGTAGATATAAATGTTTGAGATAATAAACACAAACATCTTCTGTCCATTATAAAACATATACAGGATACGATTATTATTTTATAATTAATAACATTATACACGAGGCATTAATTTTAATTTCCAACCGGACGCAAAAATATTTTGTATTAACGTATTATTGTGTTAATTGCTTGCCACATCAACAGTATAAAAGACGTACATATATATGTATATCTATACATTTATTTATTCAATGCATGTAGTAACAATTAATTTCCCAAATCATGTCTTGTTTAGATCTCTAAATATGTTTAGTAATCTGATAATTATATGTCAACTTATGGGCAAATGGTGATTAGTTCCACATTCAGAAACTTGCATAGATTTTATTGGGAGGAATACGGAGTACCCGCATAAAACACCGGCCTCGGATGTGTATGTAATGCATGTATAAAAAATGGTTAACTCAACGTTTCTTTTGAAATACATGTGCCAAATCAGGACCATCGATGCAGTATCATTTTTGTTTGCTTGTTGATTTTGAAGTTTGCCTGTTCTGGGACTCTGATGCGTGAAATGTCATTTTTACAGTTTTCTCTTTGTTCGGTATGTTGAAATAACCTTTATTAACAGAACCCTCAAACACGCGCATAGCTTTATGTATTTAATAACATTGGCATCTTTCCTAACATGTTTACCGAAATATTAAGGAAGCTGGTCATCTTCTATTAATCGCATGATCTGTGAACACAGAGGTTGCGGTTTCAAGGCTAACTGTAGGCAGTGTATACTGGACTCCAATCTTAATTGGCAAGACTTGTCAGTTTCCCTACCACAGTTCAAATGTTTTCTACAGGTACTCCGGCTTCCTTCCAAATAAAAATAGGACGCCATGATATAACTGAAAAATTATAGGTGGCGTTAAAGATTACTCCAGCCAACAGAAACATAACATTCATTACACCCAATCTTGCTACTTACACTCTAAATACATTATAAAGGAAATTCTATCAATTAAATTACTTATATAATTCAAGTTTTCTGAAATGTGTGTTGGTTTGATGATGGCACTACACTTTATAGTTCAGCGGGCGGACATAACTATGTTAGTAAACATTCACTGCAGGACGAAACACATGTATTGTAAACATCTTGTAATGATGAAAAGCAAACAATTAATAACACAACACATAATGTTAGCAAAATCAAGCAGCGTTCTGTAGCACATTATACGAGACATAAAAGTTTACATAGACGTTGGTTTCTAACGGTTGTGCAATTATGTCAACATAGAATATAATGTAGCGCCTTTAGATGTTCAAGACTAATTGTCAAGATTGGTAGGCTAAAACATCTTATAAAACGCTGCTTTTTCAGGAAAAACAGAAAGAGACGATATAAATACCTGGTAATTAGTCATGACAGATCTTACTTCGTCATCAATGACTCCAAAGCTAATACTTAATATACTGGACCAAATCTGTCACATGTTAGATTTTCTGATTGACAACATATTCGTCATGTTTGGAGGACATGTTTTTCAACAGACTGTTGGTATTCCAATGGGTACTAATTGTGCTCCTCTTCTCGCCGACCTGTTTTTGTACTCCTATCAGGCTGAGTTCCTAGAAGGCCTACTGAAGAAGAAAGAACAGACTCTGGCCCAGACTTTTAATTTCACATTCCGCTATTTTGATCATGTTTTCTCCCTCAACAATGCTAAATTTGGTAACTATTTACATTCAATTTACCCTAGCGAGCATGAAATTAAAGACACCACCGATACACTAAGATCAGCCTCTTACTTAGACCTACTACTAGAAATAGACAGGATTCTTGATTAGACGACACTTGCGTGTGGCTAAATTCGTTGAACTTACAATTCGATGCATTTCAAGTGTTTCTGTATAAATATAATTTTATTTGTTTATGAAACGAAGTCAATGATCAATTTTATTCCAAAGAAAATCTAACGTTTGAAAGACGACTCCATAAATAGAGACAGACAGATGCACTATAGGAACACAAAATAACAAGAAACTAACAAACAAACAATAAAAAAGTGTAAATAAGCTAAAGGCATCTGCATATCAAATACAAGTGAAAATCAGTATATTATATAGTTGTATAAAGTTTGTCTTAAATGGTCAATCAATCAATCAATTATTAGTATTTAATGATTTTGTGGTCTGCTGTTTTAGTTGTAAACCCCTGTATATCTGTTAACTAACTTGTTGCTTATTCTTTCTCTTTATACACGTGTAAAAACTGTTATTGTAGTGTATTTACCTTTTTAGTCGATAGCTACTCCACGTTTTACAAGGATGCAGGACAACGACAATCATAAAATGATACTCACTGTGCGATTATTTTAAGAATTAACGCAACAGAGTCAAACACAATATGTCTATGACAATCGGAATATTAACATTTAACAAACGGCATTAATGTGAAATCAATTTCCTTTAGCACGCATGATTTTGTCACACCTATTGTTTATGTTAGTATTAGTTGTATCAGTGTAATAAATATCTTGACTTTTTGAATTTAGTTCATTAGGAGGTAGAAAAAACTTTCATGGCACTGGGCAAGTAACTAGTAAAAATATCAAATGTAATGTTGATGCACATTTTTTTGTAACTGCTCTATTAAGTGATCTAAGAATATTTCTTCATATTATTTGTTTTCACCGAAAATATTAACACTGCATTATATTAATTTAGTTTTAAATATCTAGGACGTAAACATTATCAGTTACTTACGTTATTGCACACATGTGTAGGACTCAAAAGTGCGATGGGACTCCAAAGTACGATGGTCACGCTAAAATGCGTTGGTTGACGCTAAAATACGATGGGTTTTTCGCCAAAGTGCGATGGTGTACGCCAATGTGCGATGCCCGTTGACGCTAAAGTGTGATGGTCTTTCAGTCGCGCTAAAGTGCGATGGTGCACTGTACAATACGCTAAAGTGCGTTGGTTCACCCCAAAGTACCTTGGGAACACACACTAAAGTCAGATGGTCATCTATATAAGGACATGTTAAGCATTAATATTAATTTTAAGGATTGGAAGATATAGAGTCTAATAAAAAAGATATTGACGGGTTCCTGATGCTAACCCTATAGTCGAGGCGGCTCCCAGATGCTAACCTGTCCCTAACCCCTAACCCTAACTTGATAGTAGAGGTGGCTCCCTGATGCTAACCTGACCCTAACCCTAACCCCTAACCCTATTGAAACGCTAACCCTAACCTGATAGTAGAGGTGGCTCCCTGATGCTAACCTGACCCTAACCCTATCCCTAACCCGATAGTCGAGGTGGCTCCCTGATGATAATCTGATCATCGAGGCGGCTCCCTGATGCTAACCTGATAGTGGACGTGGCACATGGATACTATAGGACAATCGAGAGGAACACTAGGAGGGAAAGATTGCATCGGATTACATTTTTTTCTTTAAAGATTTCATACAGTTTGGTGCCAGTTTATAAGTAATAAAACTATAGGTACACCCCTTTGGCATTTCCTTAAATTTACAAGTCGTTTCCGTTTTTGGGGTGTTTGCGATGCAATCTTGTTTCTTTTTGTTCAAGCGAAAATAAACATGTCATCAGAAATATGCATCTTTCGACTTTAACGATTGAAAATTAATTTACATTCATGTTTACTTTATTTACAAAATATTAGGTCTAATTAGGTATTTTGATAATTGGTGAATTTTTTTGTTGAGACAGTCTTCCACTGCGAACACACGTCCTTTGTTATCGTCCATTTTGAATGTCAATATTAACGCCTTTTCTCCAATATCCCGACAGAAACACGTTGGTACTCGCTGACATTGCTGAATTGGGTTTGAAATCTACAAAATCTCCCACTGCCGGATTGAAGTTCTTCATGGATGTGCAGACCGATGGTTTAGGGGGAAATAACTCCATGGGATACATAGTCCCGTCCCACTGCTCTCGATTCTGTAAATAGATTAATTTTCTATATATATAGATAATAACGAAATGTGAAATATGTGCATATGTTACCCTTTGTACAAACACTGCGAAAATTAAAAAAAAAATGAAATGCACTTTTCAGTTTTTATTTTGAAAGAGATTAATACTAGCTTTCTGAAAAAGTCAGAAAGGGCCCCTTCAACAAAAAACTAAGTGTTTTCAAATTTACTCAAAAGATTTTCATGAAATTAAAATGTGCACACTCGCACATCCAGCACAGCGATTGTTCAAAATTTCTGAATTATAATTTTAATAGTTTTTGAGTATTAGCGTTCACATAGTCCAATTCTTAAAATCTGTCAGTTCATACAAAAGTTCTAAGGTTTTTGCAAAAAATATTTTAGTTATTTGCACGAAATTTTAATATGCAAATCATGATATGCTATGGAGCAACTGCACAAAATTTCAGAATTGTACTGTCAATAGTTTCATAGTATTAGTGTTTACAATAAATTGTTGACGGAAGGATAGACGGACAGCTATAGGGTGTCCCTAATTATAATGCGATTGTAGCGAGCGAGCTACATAAAGTTTTGATGTTATATTGCGTGGTATTTTTTTGTAATGTTTTTGGTACGATTGTAAATAAAAATATTCAAAAAAGTAAATGTTATAAACTTCACCTTGAGGCTGTGGGTGATACGGGCGCCCGTTTATGTGTCTGGTTTTAAATTCGTCCATCACGGCGCTCAAATCACTGTTATTGAAATCCTTCCCGTTATCTGTTTGAAGGATTCTGGGAGGACCGAACAGATAAATGAATTTGATTATAGTATCGGCGACCTCTTTTTCTGCTTTAAGTAGCCTCCAAATGCGAAACGGCTGTGGCAGTCTACAATGTTACATATGTAGTTGTAACCACGGCACGGAGGCATCTTCTTGAGATCCATTTGCCACCTGCTGTTGGGATAGGTTGCTGGAATAGTCTTACGTGTCCTCTTAGTCTTGGGCAGGTTGACAGACGAGAGACACTGGGTGCATTTAACATATTGTTTAAAAAGCAATCGAGTGTTTTCTCGTACAACCGGACAGAAAGACTTTCTCAACGTCTCGTATATGGCGTCCGTCTTCCGATGGTCGCCTTTGTGATTTTTCTCAATCTGTTCGATCATTTGCTCTTTCCTCAGTACCTTTCTGTGAGGCTCTCCGACCTTGGTGCTCCGTTAATAAAGACTGTCCGTCTCCTAATCATAAATGTACCCTGCAATGTATTTCCTGATGGTGGCGTCTCCCAAACTTAAACTCAGCTCCTCCTTTATTTTCTGGGCACCCAAGTTGTTCTGTTTGAACTTCAATTTGCAAATGGAATGCACATCAGACATGACTGCCCAAAACTGTTATGGGTTGCAGTCGTTGGTCTCCCTTTTCCTCTTGTTCTTTTCTATGAGATAACCTCCATCTTCCGTCTCGACCTTGTTGATATATCGTTTTGAACGGCAACGTTTGGACATTAACGTCACAATATCTAAACGTCAGTGGCGCTAAAGTGCATTCATCTTTTTGCGTTGTTTGACGTTTTCTGCGAGAATGGTCGGCATAGCGGAGATACCGACAAATATTACATTTTTGTTTTCAATACAATTCATGTTTGTATTTTGTCTCATAGACTTTATTTTGAAATAGTTCTATTTTGAATTATTTGAGGAGATCTTTTTTGCGGTGTTAACAATGTTCTGGAATCTTATTTAATTTTAATAATATGTTATTTAATTTTATGTCTTTTTATAATATTCAGTGTGACCATTGCACTTTGGCGCAAGTACAATAAAAACGCCATCGCACTTTGGCGTGACCATCGTACTTTGGCGTTTTGAAGATAAAAACGCCATCGCACTTTGGCGTGACCATCGTACTTTGGGGACACCATCGCACTTTAGCGTACCCATCGTACTTTAGAGTCCTACACATGTACCACCTGAAAGTAATTCTGTTCAATCTTAGACGGAGACAGATACTGTCGAGAAGGACTTTTAGGTGATTCCATTTCCATACACCCTTTTTATAACGTGGGTAACGATTGATGCCGGGTTTACAAGTGTAAAATGCTGAAAATATGTCATCAGAAATAAGTGAAATGTGCAACGTCATCACAGTTGCTGACAAATCTGGATAAAGAGAGTCATATACAGCGCAACGCAGAAACCAGAACACACAAAACTCAAAAAGAGTAACCGGGACCCCCCTACCCCTCCAAAAAAAGAAAAAAACATACATGCGCTTTAATTAGATATCTGTCAAGTTACTCATTGCCATGTCTAGGAAAAAGCCAAACCCATGAATAGGAAACACTCCCTATTAAACAGCAAAAATGTCCGTTCGTATTTGAGAGACTGATTTCCCATAACGATCAATTAAATCATGGTGACGACCATAGAACTTTCGGAGATAACATAAACCTAGGTACAAGAAACCTTTGTTTGAGTAATTTAGTAGTCAAAAGCAATGATCGGTCTAGAAAATCTGTATACCGCAGGATCTGGAATAACGTATAAGTTGTGAAATGTACACACTATTGGCTGGCTACTGGAATGTTGCTTTCGATTAACACGACGTTGACAATTGGACATTTGGTCATCACGTTTGTCGTATAGTCTACTTTGAATGTTTTCTTGAATCTATTTACAGATGTAGGTCTAAGTAAGAGGATGACCTTAGTGTATTAGTAGTGACTTTAATTTCAAGCTCGGTAGTGAAATTGAAAGCAAATTTAGCATTGTTGATGGACAAAACATCATCATTATAACGACATCTCAAATTAAAGGTCTGGGTCGGTGTGTTTTTCGGTCTGCTGGAAAACACGTCCTTGAAACATGACTAATATAATGTCAATAAGAAAATTTAACATTTGACATTTTTGGTCTTCAGTCTATTTATTATTTGATATAGAGTCAGTGATGACGTAGTAAGTTCTGTCATGGCTAATTACCATGTATTTATTTCGTCTCTTTCCCTTTTTCTTGAAAAAAACAGCGTTTAATAAGATCTTTAAGTCTGGTTTTAAGCTAGAAAAATCAAAAGTTTAAAATCAGTTACATCTTGAAAGCGATCCAGACCTCAATACATTCCGAAAAAGCTCAGCTATTGGATTTGTTTATCAACAAAAAGGCAGTTAGACATATCTAACAGAAACAAGAAAGCAGATTGTGTAGCATAAAAAACATCAAACGACGCATATTAAACCTCTGGAGGAGATAATTCAACTACTAAGTAGATATAAATGTTTGAGATAATAAACACAAACATCTTCTGTCCATTATAAAACATATACAGGATACGATTATTATTTTATAATTAATAACATTATACACGAGGCATTAATTTTAATTTCCAACCGGACGCAAAAATATTTTGTATTAACGTATTATTGTGTTAATTGCTTGCCACATCAACAGTATAAAAGACGTACATATATATGTATATCTATACATTTATTTATTCAATGCATGTAGTAACAATTAATTTCCCAAATCATGTCTTGTTTAGATCTCTAAATATGTTTAGTAATCTGATAATTATATGCCAACTTATGGGCAAATGGTGATTAGTTCCACATTCAGAAACTTGCATAGATTTTATTGGGAGGAATACGGAGTACCCGCATAAAACACCGGCCTCGGATGTGTATGTAATGCATGTATAAGAAATGGTTAACTCAACGTTTCTTTTGAAATACATGTGCCAAATCAGGACCATCGATGCAGTATCATTTTTGTTTGCTTGTTGATTTTGAAAAAAATGCTTAAAATATTGCCCTATATGTATTTCTTTGTGTAGTTATTAATGTATTACCTCATGTTTGAATTACTCACTTTCTGTTTGTGTGCTTTTTGTGTTATTTATGTTTTTCTATATCCGCAAAGGGTAGTCGTCACTTGACATTCTTTGTATTTTCTGCTGACATATATTCATGCAAATACTACTCATAATTAAACAATTGAGTGTAAAAGGTTTTGACATGTCATGTTTTATGCAATAAAATAAATTATGTACTCATATTATAAAGCTGGGATATAAACCGAAATGTATGTGATAAAATGCAAATGTATTGCTAATGCATTACAATCTGCATACACAATATGATATTTTCTGCTGACATATTTATACAAATACTACTCATATAGAATTAAACAATTGAGTGCTAAAGGTTTTGTCATAATTTAAGTTTGTTCATGGAATACAATAAATTATGTACTCCTATTGTAAAGCTGGGATATAAACCAAATTGATGATGTGGTAAAATGCAAATGTATTGCTAAATGCATAACAATCTGTATATAAGATATGATATTTATCAGTGAGTAAAGGTGTTCGGTAATGTTGTAATATCAAATTATTAGTCGTAATGTCTTGCCAATATTTGTGGTGTGAGATCCACCTTTTCCTCTTAATTAGATTAACGCGCATCTGTCATATTTATTAATTTTTGTTGCATTGGTTTATTCAATAATATTTCTATGCAGCATATTGTGTTATTACCACTTTTAAAAACCAACGGTCAAACAATTTTACTTGAATTGATGCGACATACCTACGCATTGATTAATTGATTGTTTGTTCAAGGTCTGGCGACAAATATTTCGCTCTATAATGGATTTGAAGAATTCAACAAATAATAGTAACAGAAAAAAAATCTGATGGGATCACAATTTTGATAGCCTTTTGAATAATGTGGAGCGTTCTGAACAGATGGAGAATTTTGCAGCAGCTTGAATAGCCATACTCTTTATAAATGCATATGATTGAATTGTATCATTCAGGGAGCATTGCATACTCCAAACAGGTTACCTACTACGGTCAATGTGATGATGTTTGTTATAACATTTTAGAATCTGTGTGATAAAAGCTCTACAACATCTTAACCATTTGGACTTTTAATATTGTTTGGGTTTGAGCGCCACTGAGGATTCTTGATTAGACGAAACTTGCGTCTGGCTAAATTCGTTGGACTTACAATCTGATGCATTTCAAGTGTTTCTGTATACATATAAGTTTAATTTTTTTATAAAACGAAGTCAATGATCAATTTTATTCCAAGGAAATCTAACGTTTGAAAGACGACTCCATAAATAGAGACAGACAGATGCAATATAGGAACACAAAATAACAAAAAACTAACAAACAAACAATAAAAAAGTGTAAATAAGCTAAAGGCATCTGCATATCAAATACAAGTGAAAATCAGTATATTATATAGTAGTATAAAGTTTGTCTTAAATGGTCAATCAATCAATCAATCAATCATTTATTAGTATTTAATGATTTTGTGGTCTGCTGTTTTAGTTGTAAATCCCTGTTAATCTGTTAACTAACTTGTTGCTTCTTCTTTCTCTTTATACACGTGTAAAAACTGTTATTGTAGTATATTTACCTTTTGGACGATAGCTACTCCACGTTTTACAAGGATGCAGGACAACGACAATCATAAAAGGAGACTCATAGTGCGATTATTTTAAGAATTAACGCAACAGAGTCAAACACAATATGTCTATGCTAATCGGAATATTAACATTTAACAAACGGCATTAATGTGAAATAAATGTCCTTTAGCACGCATGATTTTGTCACAATTATTGTTTATGTTAGTATTAGTTGTATCAGTGTAATAAATATCTTGACTTTTTGAATTTAGTTCATAAGGAGGTAGAAAAACACTTTCATGGCACTGGGCAAGTAACTAGGAAAAATATCAAATGTAATGTTGATGCACATTTTTTTGTAACTGCACTATTAAGTGATCTTAGAATATTTCTTCATATTCTTAGTTTTCACCGAAAATATTAACACTGCATTATATTAATTTAGTTTTAAATATCTAGGACGTAAACACTATCAGTTACCTAAGTTATTACACGCATGCACGCAAATGGTACCACCTGAAAGTAATTATGTTCAAACTGAGACGGAGACAAAGGCTGTCGAGAAGGACTTTTAGGTGATTCCATTCCCATACACCCTTTTTATACCGTGGGTAACGGATTGATGCTGGGTTTACAAGTGTAAAATGCTGAAAATATGTCATCAGAAATAAGTGAAATGTGCAACGTCATCACAGTTGCTCACAAATCTGGATAAAGAGAGCAACGATACAGCGCAACCAAAACACACAAAACTCAAAAATAGTAACCGGACCCCCCCTCTCCCCACAAAAAAAAAAATGCATGCACTTTAATTAGATATCTGTCAAGTTACTCATTGCCATGTCTAGGAAAAAGCCAAATTCATGAATAGGAAACACTCCCTATTAAACAGCAAAAATGTCCGTTTGTATTTGAGAGACTGGTTTCCCATAACGATCAATTAAGTCATGGTGACGACCATAGAACTTTCGGAGAGATAACATCAACCTAGGTACAAGAAACCTTTGTTTGAGTAATTTGGTCATCACGTTTGTCGTATAGTCTACTTTGAATGTTTTCCTGAATCTATTTACAGATGTAGGTCTAAGTAAGAGGATGACATTAGTGTATTAGTAGTGTCTTTAATTGCAAGCTCAGTAGTGTAAATTGAAAGCAAATTTAGCATTGTTGATGGAGAAAACATCATCATTATAACGACATGTCAAATTAAAGGTCTGGGTCAATGTGTTTTTCGGTCTGCTGTAAAACACGTCCTTGAAACATGACTAATATAATGTCTAGGAAAAAGCCAAATCCATGAATAGGAAACACTCCCTATTAAACAGCAAAAATGTCCGTTTGTATTTGAGAGACTGGTTTCCCATAACGATCAATTAAGTCATGGTGACGACCATAGAACTTTCGGAGAGATAACATCAACCTAGGTACAAGAAACCTTTGTTTGAGTAATTTGGTCATCACGTTTGTCGTATAGTCTACTTTGAATGTTTTCCTGAATCTATTTACAGATGTAGGTCTAAGTAAGAGGATGACATTAGTGTATTAGTAGTGTCTTTAATTTCAAGCTCGGTAGTGTAAATTGAAAGCAAATTTAGCATTGTTGATGGACAAAACATCATCATTATAACGACATGTCAAATTAAAGGTCTGGGTCAGTGTGTTTTTCGGTCTGCGGTAAAACACGTCCTTGAAACATGACTAATATAATGTCAATAAGAAAATTTAACATTTGACATTTTTGGTCTTCAGTCTATTTATTATTTGATATAGTCAGTGATGACGTAGTAAGTTCTGTCATGGCTAATTACCATGTATTTATATCGTCTCTTTCCTTTTTCTTGAAAAAACCAGCGTTTAATAAGATCTTTAAGTCTGGTTTTAAGCTCGAAAAACCAAAAGTTTAAAATCAGTTACATTTGGAAAGCGATCCAGACCTCAATACATTTCGGAAAAAGTCAGCTATTGGATTTGTTTATCAATAAAAAGGCAGTTAGACATATCTAACAAAAACAACAAAGCAGATTGTGTAGCATAAAAAACATCAAACGACGCATTTTAAACCTCCAGAGGAGACAATTCAACTACTAAGTAGATATAAATGTTTGAGATAATAAACACAAACATTTTCTGTCCATTATAAAACATATACACGATACGATTATTATTAATAACATTATACACGAGGCATTAATTTTAATTTCCAACCGGACGCAAAAATATTTAACGTATTATTTTGTTAATTGCTTGCCACATCAACAGAAAGACGTATATCTATACATTTATTTATTCAATGCATGTAGTAACAATTAATTTCCCAAATCATGTCTTGTTTAGATCTCTAAATATGTTTAGTAATCTGATAATTATATGTCAATTTAAGTATTGTTTTGCTTGGGCAAATGGTGATTTGTTCCACATTCAGAAACTTGCATAAATTTTATTGGGAGGAATACGGAGTACCCGAATAAAACACCGGCCTAGGATGTGTATGTACTGCATGTATAACAAATGGTTTAACTCAACGTTTCTTTTGAAATACATGCGCCAAATCAGGACCATCGATGCAGTTTCATTTTTGTTTGCTTGTTGATTTTGAAGTTTGCCTGTTCTGGCACTCTGATGCGTGAAATGTAATTTTTACAGTTTTCTCTTCGTTCGGCATGTTGATATAACCTTTATTAACAGAACCCTCAAACACGCGCATAGCTTTATGTATTTAATAACATTGGCATCTTTCCTAACATGTTTACCGAAATATTAAGGAAGCTAGTCATCTTCTATTAATCGCATGATCTGTGAACACAGAGGTTGCGGTTTCAAGTCTAACTGTAGGCAGTGTATACTGGACTCCAATCTTAATTGGAAAGAATTGTCAGTTTCCCTACCGCAGTTCAAATGTTTTCTACAGGTACTCCGGCTTCCTTCCAATAAAAATAGGACGCCATGATATAACTTAAAAATTATAGGTGGCGTTAAAGATTACTCCAGAAAACAAAAACATAGCATTCAGTACACACAATCTTGCTACTTACACTCTAAATACACTATACAGAAAATTTTATCAATTAAATTACTTATATAATTCAAGTTTTCTGAAATGTGTGTTGGTTTGATGATAGCACTACACTTTATAGTTCAGTGGGCGGACATAACTATGTTAGGAAACATTCACTGCAGGACGAAACACATGTATTGTAAACATCTTGTAATGATCAAAAGCAAACAATTAATAACACAACACATAATGTTAGCACAATCAAGCAGCGTTTTGTAGCACATTATACTAGACATAAAAGTTTACATAGACGTTGGTTTCTAACGTTTGTGGAATTATACCAACATAGAATATAATGTGGCGCCTTTAGATGTTCAAGACTAATTGTCAAGTTTGGTAGGCTAAAAGATCTTATAAAACGCTGCTTTTTCAAGAAAAACGGAAAGAGACAATATAAATACCTTGTAATTAGTCATGACAGATCTTACTTCGTCATCAATGACTCCAAAGCTAATACTAAATATACTGAAGACCAAATCTGTCACATGTTAGATTTTCTGATTGACAACATATTCGTCATGTTTGGAGGACATGTTTTTCAACAGACTGTTGGTATTCCAATGTGTACTAATTGTGCTCCTCTCCTCGCCGACCTGTTTTTGTACTCCTATGAGACTGAGTTCCTAGAAGGCCTACTGAAGAAGAAAGAAAAGTCTCTGGACCAGACTTTAAATTTAACATTCCGCTATATTGATGATGTTTTGTCCCTCAACAATGCTAAATTTGGTGACTATTTACATTCAATTTACCCTTGCGAGCTTGAAATTAAAGACACCACCAATACACTAAGATCAGCCTCTTACTTAGACCTACTTCTAGAAATAGACTCAGGAAAACTACAATCTAGGCTCTACGACAAGCGCGATGACTTCAACTTTCCAATTGTCAACTTCCCGTCCATCGACAGCAACATTCCAGCAGCTCCAGCGTATGGTGTGTACATTTCACAACTTATACGTTATTCTAGATCCTGCGATCGTTATTAAGATTTTCTAGGCCAATCAACGTTGTTGACTGCTAAACTACTCAAACATGGGTTTGTTGTACCAAGGTTGATGTTATCTCTCCAAAAGATCTATGGTCGGCACCACGACTTAATTGATCGTTATGGGAAATCAGTGTCTCAAATACGATCTGACATTTTCGCTGAGTCATAGGTAGTGTTTCCTATTCCTGGATTTGACTATTCCTGGATTTGACTTTTCCCTAGACAAGACAATGAGTAACTCGACGGGTGTCTAATTAGAGGCAGGCACTGCTTACTCGTCCGGAGCACCTGAGTGTACCCATGGTTTTTATTGGGTTCGGGTTACTCTCTTTCTGTGTTTTATGTTTTTGATTTTTGTTGTTGTGTTAGTCTATATCCGGATTTGTAACTGTCACTTGGTTTTTGGCTCTTGTTGTTCGGTCGGTTTTCTTTGCTACACTATGAACAAAAATAAACCATAACGCTTCCCACTATGAACCAAAATAAGGACTGACATTACCATACACAGTGCAAATTTGATTGATAGAAATTGATAGTTACTGTAAATTTACTGTTCGTGATCTGTAAATCACTGTACACAATGCATACAGTTCACGTCAGTTATTTACAATTTTTATCGTTTACTTATTGCTTCTGTCCTGAACTGAAACAGTTAATGTCAGTTAAGTACAGTACATTTGTTAGATTTTTAAGGGACTGTTATTCACTGCATCAGATCGTGACAGAACTTTTAAATTTTTACCTGGATTTAGAATGAATGATATTCATTGTAGCAGTCCTTGACAGTCAGTATCGATACTTTCCTGGATTTAGAATGACTGATAATCACTATAGCAGTCCTTGTAAGTCATTATCAGTTCTTACCTTGATTTCGAATGACTGATATTTGCTGCAGCAGTCGTTGTCAGTCATCAGTTCTTACCTTGATTTAGTATGACTGATGTTCACTGTTGCAGACCCTGACAGATATCATACTTTATCTTCTAAACTATTCTATATATAGTCATTTGTAAAGAAAAGATCAACAGTAAAGACTTGATTTAATGAGAGTTTAATGGATAAAAAGTAGGAAATGTGTCAAATTAACCCCACAAGTCCATTGTTTACTATTGCCAAAAATATTTTCGTTTAATTCCCTTGTTTCCTCCTAAATATTAACTCTTTTTTCTTTTCATTTCACATTTATTTGGATTTACATACTGCGACACCAATTTATTGAACATGCTTGCCCAATGGTTGTAACAAACAGGGTGTCACCGGAAGTAAGCATGAAGGTTTAATTGCCACAGAACGCTACACCTGTACACAGTTCAAGTCAATTCCACAGAGATGCCCAGCAAATCAACCGGGTGGACAAGGGACGCCTTCTCTACGGGTGGTCAGGTCATAATACGGAAAGCCTAACCTCGGATCACATTGAGTAACGTGTTTGGAGAGTGCAATGCTCCTTGCACAATATAGACTTTTTCGTAGATGTCCGAATTAATTGTTTGTTAACATGTTCTCGTCCTGAATATAGCTGAAATTATTCTCGCTGGATGTTAAGCAAATATCCAATCAATCAATCAATCAATCAATCAATCAATCATGTCCTAGGGACGAACATTATTGTTTGACATGCGACTTTTGGATACCGGAAAATATTTATTCTACAATACTTTGTAAATTTCCTAGATTTGTGTAATATATTCTTTTTTAAATGATGGATGTTTTAGTTGGGAATAGTCTCTGTAAATAAGTACAAAAGTTATAATTTTGGGAAGCATATTTTGTATACTACTATTTACAAATATATTTAACACAACCATAACAAATTTTGTAGTTTTAATCCCATACAATTTGTAAGGTGTGGGGTGGGTCACTATAATATCGTATTTTTTTTTAAATTAAATGATCAATATTATTTCACATGTTGATAATACCAGATGATCAAATTCCAGATGTGACATGATGTTATTTACATCTAACTTGATGTATATTGCATTTATATATATAAATATATATGTGGTTCATCTACAGCAGTGTTATGTAACACCTGTGTTAACTGTATTTGTCTTTTTTGCACTTATCTTTACAAATTAATTCACAAAAGGGAAACTTACTAAATTATAAAGTTTTGTTTTTGTTGTTTTTTTCATTTTTTTTGTTGTTGTTATTACACTACAAATGATTGAATTGTAGAGTCACTTCACAGTTTTGTTTTAAAATCATCCTTGTTTTTAATTGTCTATACGTATGAATATGGTAAATAAGTGTGCATCTCGTGTGCAATTTACATGGTACAAGATGCAACTGGTTTTTTAAACTAGTTTTTACCACATTTGAGGTAAAATGAGCATTAGTTTACAAACTCAAGACATTATAATACGTTAGGTCGGTTGTTTGGTCGGTTTTCTTAGTATTTTCGTTTATTCACACAGATACTGCTCATATGGAATAAAAATAATTGGAGGTAGGTGCTTCTGTCATACGTTAAGTTTGTATGCAATACAATAATTATGCACTACTGTAAAGCTGGGTTAAAAACCAGAAATTTATCGTCTCAATACAAGTAAATGTAAATGCATTGCTTAATGCATAAAAATCGTGTACAAAACATGGCATTAATTAGTCTGTAAATATGTTTGATAATGTTTATTTATTTATCGTAATGTCTTTGCTTGACCGCATTTGTGGTGTTAGCTGGATTTGCTTATATACATTAAATTGTTTAGAGTTTTGTCTGTGGGATTTTTCTTGTTTTATTAATTTTGTTTTAAATATTTAAACTGTGTTCAATTATTTTATTTTGGGATAAAATGTTGAGTAGTGGTTGTCAAATATGTAATAAACAGCTTATGGCATGTCATTTTCCATATAGGCCCTCAAATATCAGTCTGAGTCTCCCATATCAAGCTCGAGAGCCCGAGATATTATCGTAGTAAATTTGTTATAATTGTATCAACGTTGTACCATGGTTGCAATTATATTACGGTTGTAAATGATTTGACAGTGATTTTGCCTTTGTAATGTTCTTACAATGATACAGGTGTATAACCGATGTCAAATTATAACAATCATATCGTTCGTTGTAAAGTTGTAATAGTGGTTTGACCACTACACTGTTCTTAAAATGACATTACTGTTGTAAAGTCATGACAACGATATTACAGCTTTAAACTTTTAGAAATGAATGACGGCAGTAAATTTGTAACAATGATAATTACGTTTACATAGTTTCCAAAGTTGTGACAGTGCTTTGTCCGTTGTGATGTTCTCACAATGTTATTCTTGTTTTTGTGGAATGATATTACAAGTGTAAAGCTTTAATAACGCTTCTACCGATGTAAAGTTGTTACAAGGTTTTTACATTTGTAAATTTGTAATGATAAAATATCCGTTGAAATGTTGTTACAATGTTACCGTTGTAAGACTGATTATATTAACGTTATTAACAATAATATTACTGTGGTATAGATGTGACATTGATATGATAATGGCAATGTGTCCCGTAAACGTAACACTTTGACTGATTGATAACTGATTGCTGACGGATTTTGGAACGCTGGCTGATTGATGACGAATACATCCGTCCCATATAATGAATCCGTCATTACCTTGGTAACCGTCAGCGATCAGTTCGATCAGCCCAATCAGTGCGATCCAGAATCCGTCAGGTAATTATATGCATAAATTGGTCAGTTTATTGACGGATAAGTATAAATTAATAATTTGAAGATGAAACGAATACTGCGTCATTTGTATATAATATAACATTTATAATAGATTTATAATAAAATAAACGCAAGCATTCAAAAGAATAGTTAATACAAATGTCTCGTTTTAATAAAACAAACATATTAATAAAAAATATTTTCTTTATATTATATAATTGAGCACATTTCTTTAAGGAAGGAAATATCTGCGGGGTGAGCATAGTAAACCTTAAAAAACAACCCCGTTCGACTTAAGGCACATCAGTAGCGATGATGTAAATGTTTTATTGTCGTAATCCATTATTGATCCTCTTTTTTATTTCCTTGATTCGTGATTTTAGCCTATTTTATTTCCTGTGACCTGTTCCATGTATATTTTTAGTGCTATATTAAGCCGACCCCCATTCAGTAACAGAATTATTTCACATTTAGCAAAGGACATGGCCTCTTTTTGACACAAAGCATGTTTACTAGCATTAAAAAATAGGTACTTAAATGTGTGAATGTATGTTTTTATTTACTTTACCACACTTTTAAATTCAATTTTTAAACTGGTATGTAAAAACAATTGTTGAACTGTTGAACAAGCATTGTCAATTAAAACATATTGTTTACTAAACAAAAAGTTAAAAATATTGAAAATATACAGCGATTCTTGTCGCAAGTGTTATTTGATATGCAATAAAAGTAGTTAAAACAGTATACTTATAATTACGCCGGATTGTTTGATTGAACCTTTTCAAAACTTCCTTTAAAACAGCGTCCTTCAATTTGAATAATAACTTGTTTCATTGATTGATTGATTGGATGTTTGCTTTTCTTCCAGCGAGCAGTATTTCTGCTTTCTTCAGGACGAGAACAAGTTAAAAACAATCAATTAAAAAGATGGACCACAGGGCAAAAATTGTGCATTCCACTGGAAAATTATGGCGTATGGGTAGGGGCGGAACATTTGTCTTTTAGAGCCTTCTCCTTTTCGAAATCTACAAAAGAGATTCTTATCGTGCATGGAGCGTGACACTTTCTAAAAAACGTCTACCTATTTGGTCCACGGCCAGGCTTTTCCGTATTATGACTTGAAAACTTCCAACGAGAGGGCATCCCATATCCGCTATCTGAGGACGCGCTGGGCATTTCCGTGAATCCTAGTAACTAATTTCAAATATATGTACGCCTTGGCACGCGAGGCCATTTCGTGTGTTTTTTTTAATTTATTTTGTTTTAATAATTTTGTTTATGAAATGATACTATGTAATGTTTATATTATGTCATACATGCATTAGTTATAGTTTGGGTGAATTTCCATTTTTATCATGTATAACTTTATAACCAATTTTAGCATTAGTTTTAGGTAAAACCAGCCATAAATGAGGACATAACAGTTGACATTTGTATACTTCTAATATTTGTGAGTGAAACGAATTTTCACATAACGAAATATTAATTTCACTGACCGGATGTTGAATTGGCGGATTGGAGCGAATGGTCCAAATCAATCCGTCAGACCAGTCAAATCAAAATCCGTCAATTGACGGATGGACGGATTAGGAAGGATCTGACGGATTGGAAACGATTTGACTGATCGGACTTATTGATAACTTATTGCTCACGGATTTTGGAACGCTGACGGATCGGTGACGGATTGCTAAAATTGTTGCTTTTTCAATCTCAAGTACTGTAATATAAATCTATATTTAGGTATGACAGTGAAATTTCTTCTTTTGAAAATAATTGCAACGTTGCATAATTGTGACGAAGGTATTGCGGCTGCGGAAGTGGTTAAAAGGAGAAATGGTAAAGTAGCGACAATGACATTACAGTAGTAAAGTAGGGACTGTGACATTACAGTATTAAAGATGGGACTTTGACGTTACAGAAGTAAAGTTGGGAAAATGACATTACACTAGTATAGTTGGGATTATGACATTACAGTAGTAACGTAAGGCCAATTACATTATAGCAGTAAAGATGGGACAATGACATTACAGTAGTTACGTTGGGACAAAGACATTACAGTAGTAAAGTTGGGACAATGACATTAAAGTAGTCAAGTTGGGGCAATGACATTACAGTAGTAAAGTTAGGGTTATGACATTACAATCTTAAAGTTGTGACAATAACATTACAGTAGTAAAGTTGGGACAGTGAATTTACTGTAGTAAAGTAGTGACAATGACATTACAGTAATCAAGTTGGGACAATGACATTACAAATTTGGGACAATGACACTGTAGTAAGGTTGGGACAATGACATTAAAGTAGTAAAGTTAGGATGATGACATTACAGTAGTAAAGTTGGGACAATTACATTTCCGTAGTCAAGTTTGAAGAATGATATTACAGTAGAAAAGTTCGGACAATGACATTACACTAGTATAATTGGGATAATGACATTACTGTAGTAAAGTTGGGACAATTGCATTACAGTAGTAAAGTTGGAACAATGACATTACAGTAGTCAAGTTAGGGTTTTGACATTAAAATAGTAAAGTTGTGACAATGACATTACAACAGTAACTTTGTGACAACGACAATACAGTAGTAAAGTTGTTACAATGACATTACGGAAGTAAAGATGGGACAATAACATTAATAGAAGAACGTTTAAATATTGTAATCAGCGACTGGACGTTTTTACAAGGTGAATTTACTGTGGGGAGATGTATCAAAAAGATATTTGTTTAATGCTTTATCCTGAATATTCAATAAATGATACACATTTTAAAGTTATATGAATAATAAAGCTGATTTTGAGTACCCGCTTAATAACCAATGTTATGTGTATTGTAACAGAAACAAATATAACAGTCAACTACTATACAATATATCAATTATCAAAACAGAGTTGCTTAAAGTATATTTAAATTATGTTCCGCATCAATTTTCTTGTGACTAAAATGATCGTTGCAATATGTTAGTAAGTTCCTTATTGATATGTCTCTGTTTTCTAAAGATGTAGCGTATTGCTATAAAATTCTCTAAAAGACTAGTGTAAAGTTGTCAAATTTCGAGACAAATTCAGACTGGTAGGTAAATCAATTGATAAAGTTGTAAATTAACGTCAAGCGAGTAGCATAACAGCTCTATCATTTACAAAATAGTAATCAAATAATGAACACAAGATAGGCCAAGGGACAAACAACTTTGACTCCAGCTGAAAAGGTGTGGACTATTCAGTACGACAACAAACTTAGCCTTCTGTATCTGCTACAATAGATATGTTCTTATCCATATGTACAGAAACAATTATTATTGTGGAAAGAGCGTAGGAGTCTCAAAATCAGTCACCAACAATTATTGTCGAGATAAGGTGTTCATTGTTTTGACCCTCCACCTTACAATCATTCTTATCTGATACCTAGTATTGCACTTAATTCTGTGAGTCGGATATTTAAAAAGTCTGCCGTATGGTTCCAGCTGACTGTCTAGGGAAAATTCAATACATTTCAATTTATAAACTAACATGATAGTTTTCTTATTTTCATTTTCGTTTCATATATTGATAATTTTTACAGCAACATAAAAAGATGTTCGTTATCCATTTTCACCACTCTCATTTCAGTTTTGTGTTATCGTGTCTATGTTTCGATGATGTAATTTGTTTAAATGTATTATCCGTATTATATGTCAGCACTTCTCATTTGTAAATTATTTGGATTGATAACATTCATCGTATATATGTTAAGAAGTGAACGAAGTATAGCAATGTATTCCTATTGTGTCGTTTTTGTCTGCTTTAAGTCCAATTTCAATTCTTTATGTTCTTTCAAGCTTACAATACCAGTATTTAAAACTCACGTGATACTGTTTGCTACATACATTCCAAAAACGTCACTGTCTGTTTAGAACTAATATTTACTAAAAAGTTATTATGGCAATGAATCATAAAATGATTCTGTTCATTCTTTAGGCCTTTCGGCAAAATCAGACAGAACTTAAACGTTTCACCACGGCATTAATTAAAAGATGATATAACTATAAATGCGACAAAAAATAAAACTAATCAAAACAGGAAAAATTTAAGAAGGCTAGTTTTAGTACTGGATTGTACTGACTTTTACTTGACCGGTCTAAATGTGTCTTAATTTTATTTAACTTTACTTGACATTAGTCTCACTTAAATCGCAGTACAATACTGTTATTTTTTTAAGGTTGATTGATTAGCTCAGATGTTATCTAACTGAATTCTCTGTTATAAATGGACACGTATTGTTTCGTGCGTGACATTGTACGGTGAAAACAAATGGTGCACTCGATTTGAATTCATGTTTGTCAGGTACTTGTCCAGGGTCGGTGATTCTCTCTGTCGTCCTATGTAAAGATTTAAAGTGTTCGATTTTAAAGCTAGTTTGGTATCGACAATAAAGAAGAATTAACCTTCACAGCGCTACATACAGTTTTACGACATTTACAACAGGGATGAAAAAACTTCTTGTTAAAAGACACTTCTTTTAAATTCATTACTGCAAATGGATGAATTACATTATAAAGTATGAATCTGAATCGTTGTCTTGGATGTCTTGGATGATCGCGCAAAATTACCTGTCATAAAATATACATGTGTCATTCTTTACGATTGTTAAGTTCCCCCAGCGACGCACACTTATTTACCACCTAAGACATATAAACAATCAGTAGATGTAGATAAGAAAACAAAAATAGTTCTATCTAAAACAAAGAACATGTAGTGAAAACAATTTTATAGTTTAACACTTAGTACTACTGTACAAAAAACGCGTCTGCGAATATAGTTAACGATCTTTTTAAATTTTATAAAGAGTTGTCAGTAATATTAACGAATAAAAATATAGTTTAAAGAATAAACTATTATAGCTGAATATATGAATATTTGATTGATTGATTGATGGATTGCTTGACTTCCAGCAAGCAATATTATACAATTACTGCACTTGAACGAGATCAATATGAGGTTTTATGGAGCAGGGTAGAATAATATTGAACGAGACGAAGCCAAGTTCAATATTATTCTACCCTGCTCCATAAAACCTCATATTGATCGAGTTCGAGTGTAGTAATTGTTTTATTACATAATTCATTGAGTCATGAAATGGAATATACAAGTTTTTTTTATTCCCGAAAGTGTCTGTCTTTCATAATATTTATTTCTCAAAAATCGGTAAAATATCGACATAATCCATGACGAAATGTTTGCATTGATTATTTCTTGTATAATGTCCCATCCTCAGACCTTGCTAATGCATAACATTTACAAAGATATGAGTCTAATTCCCGAGGGTCCGCCATTTCCAAACTAACTGACATATCCGTTTCACGTAAATATTTGGGAAAAAAAATCGCTTGCTCTTTCGATTTGTGAGTGTTGACAGGATCTTTTTAATGATTTCATTAATTTCCAAGTTAGTAATATCTGCAAATCTTCGCTTATTAGCACCAGAACTATCCGCATTACGTTCACTCGATGACGTTACAACGTTACCATGTTTACAAACAACAATATAATCCGAACATCAGTCAGAACGATAATTTTGATTGGTTTAGGGGATTAAAGAAAGAAGATTTGATTGGCTATCGTATTTCCGTTGGGGGAAACAGCACGTGCTAGGTATTTTCATTCATAAATTTCTCACGAGAGTGCAATATGGTTTTTTATTGAGTAAAATGAGTTTTTTGCAAACCAATATGATAGGAAATGGAAAGTCACGTGTATTGGTTTAGGCCAGTAGGAAAAAGGCAAAAATATATATTATGTAATAATTTAGCTTATTTTCGGGAATTATGAATATTTGAATTAATATATAAACGAAGTACATATTTAGTTATTGGGATCTAAGATTTATGTTGAATCAATTTACCCTCAGCACAAAAGGAAATTCAGGTATACATACGGCAACAGAAAAAGTTAAATAATATTTTTTTAACCGCAACAATGTTACAATTTGTAAATGACTGTCGCATTTAGTAAGGTAGGAATTTGATGAAAGGTACATGTATAGGAGTCACTGCTATTAAAACATATAGACAGAATTGTTTAACTTTGTCGGTTTTTTCAATCAATGGATGTAAACGCTTTTATTAAGAAATGTAGATAAGGTTTAAGTTATTTTTTTAAAATTTATTTAAAACAAAGGACACAGTAATGTTATTGATCAACGAAATTCCATAACAAAATACATAGCGTTATATATGGATGCTAAATTTTACGCACATGATTGTGCTCCGTTATCAATTAAGTACCTTTTAAATTATTATGTATCTAGTAAAACAAGTAAATGCCTTCAATACTGAAGAAAATACTTAAAAATAAACCATGCATACCAAGAACAATCATTCAACCCTGCAATGACGACATAAGAAACGATGCATTATACGATAAACCATGCGATAAACGAAACGTTGCACGATACGATACACCATACGATAGACGAAACGATCTATTAAAACGATAAACGTCGTCTTACCGTTTCTATCGTATCGTATATCGTTTCGTGCATCGTGCGTACATCGTTCGTATATCGTGCGTACATCGTCCGTATACCGTCCGTTCATCGTTCGTACATCGTTCGTGCATCGTGCGTTTTGTTAACTTATACGTTCCAGGGACTGTACAACAGATCTAAGATACATAAAGAAATCCTAGAAACAAATATGACCGACCCACTTGTTGAACAAAACGAATCTCTGAACTGCGATTTTTCATATGATGAAATTCATGGTATTGTCATGCAATCGAAATCAAAATCCGCTAGTTGATACGACGAAATACCGTATAGTGTGCTTAAATTTCCCTCAGTTATTGAAACTTTAAAGCAGTTGTTCCAGTGGATTTTCGACACGAGCATAATTCCATCGATTTGGAGAAAAGCAATTATTTGTCCGATTCTCAAAGATCCGTCTTCAGATGCTCGAATTCCGATGAATTACAGAGGTGTTAGTCTTCTGTCCTGCATAAGTAAACTGTATAGTTCCCTGATAAATAAAAGACTTACAAGTTATCTAGAAGACAACGATATTCATTGTGATGAGCAAAGCTGGTTTCGGAGAAACAGGTCATGCGAAGATCACATATTTACGCTAAATAGTTTAATTCGAAATAATGACTCACTTTTTGTAGCGTGCATTGATCTAAGAAAATGTTTCAACTTTATTGACAGAGAAATGATGCTTTATAAACTTTTGCTTAATAACGTAGATGGCAAACTTTATAATTGTATTACAAGTATATACCACCATTCAGAGTCTTGTGTGAGAATTAATGGTAAACTGACTGACTTGTTCAATTGTAAAACAGGGGTTAAACAGGAGACAATCTATCCCCAACGCTTTCCGCTGTTTTCATAAACGACCTGGTGGCGGAACTGAACGACCTTGGTCTAGGAGTAAACATGGAAACAAGGACAATATCAGCTATTTTATATGCAGACGATATTGCTTTGCTCGCTAATTCCGAAAGTGATCTGCAGGAAATACTAAACAAACTGCATCAATGGTGTAAACGCTGGAGGGTCTTGATCAACACAGACAAGTCTAAATGTGTGCACTTCAGAAAAGGACGAAGAAAAGAAACGAACTCAGAGTTTTACATAGGCAACAACCGTTTAGAAAAAGTAACACATTACAAGTACTTAGGAATAGAATTCAATTAAAATGGAACTTTCCTTGCTAACACAGACAATCTAGCAAAAAGTGGAGGGAGAGCGTTAGGCAAGATCATAGCAAGTATCCATAGATTTAAAGACTTCGGATTTAATTCATATGAAGGACTGTACTATTCGTGTGTGGTTCCAAGTATGGATTATGCGTCAGGAGTATGGGGATATCGGAAATACCAAGCAATAGACAACATTCAAAATCGTGCGATAAGGTACTTTTTAGGAGCTCACAGGTTTACACCCACTTTAGCACTACATGGCGACGTAGGATGGATTCCGAGCCAGTACAGACGATGGGTTAATATGGTGGGACTCTGGAACAGAATCTTAAGTTTTGACGATAATCGAATTACTAAAATCGCTTTTAACATGGACTATAACATATGTAGGGACATCTGGTTTAGTGAAATAAAGGACATTTTCCAACAGCTTGGTGTATCGAATTATTTTGAAACGAAGTCAGCGATAAACCTACAGACTTTGTCAATGATTATCCGAAACCATTATTCAGATTTATGGAAGGACTCACTAAGAACAGTTGCTCAGCTCCGTACCTATGTATCATTTAAGGAAGAGTTTGAACTTGATCAATATGTGAGCATTAACCTTGACAAACAGGAGAGATCCTATCCTGCACAATTTATAACTGGAATACTTCCTCTTAGAATAGAAACTGGCAGACATACCGGAGAAAGTGTAGACGAAAGACTTTGTAAATTCTGCAACGCTCGGACAGTTGAAACAGAAGATCATTTTCTATTAGACTGTTCCTTTTACCAGGACATTCGAGTGCAATCATTTAATGACATTTTTCATTCTAATTTGTATCCATCACAAGAGTCTAATATCAAAAAATTGAGATTTCTGATGTTGAACATTACTAGGAAACTAGCAATATATTTAGTAAGTGCGTATCAAAAGAGGTGTCGTTTTACTTACCAAATTCAAAACTGCGTTTTATTTATATTTTTTTCATTTTCCAACAGACAGTTAAAAGTAAAGCAAGCTTATAAGACTAGATTAGGTCTAGGGACTAGATGTTTGGTATTTAGATCAGTACAAGAGAACGTAGTGTTTGCAAGACGCTTACTTTCTGCGACATTTGTAAAACGGGCATTTTACGTACAAACAGTGGACAGACTTTTCATGTTGCAACACTAATCAACCCCATTTACATGGTGAGATTTTTAAGAATGGCAAATACAGTTAAAACACTATTAATCAGAAAAGTTGAATAACACAAATGTACATCTGGGCTATTTAGTCACTCCATAGTCACTTTATCACATCCATGCTCATTATGTTTTCCATATTCACCAACGTTGCTAAATATTTGTTTAGGCTCTTTGTATGTATCTGATTTTTTTCAAGTAGCCACATCATGCATCAACTTACACTTCAGACCAATCCAAATATTATTATATTACATCAATGTCTAAATATCACTGCAATATATTTGTCTTCAGAGATTAAAAACTAGATTCATATTCTGTTATAGCATATCCTCCGTTTTAGCATAATATATTTACAAACTCGCTCTTTTTAACAAAACACCGTTCTCATAATCAGGTACTTTAGTTATTATTTTTAGGAATTGTTTCCTGAAGAAAACCAATTAAATGTCCGATTAATACAGCAAGTATATTTACGTCAATATCAAATAATTTATGTAAATTAAAATAAAATTGTATTTCACACTTTTCCTTTACATAGTGGAATTAGCATATAAATGTATAGACAGATTAAAGAATAACTAATAATAAAATTTGAATAAAACATGTTGATGAATTTAAATGAATGATAATTGTTGCAGGAAAAAATCACCTTTAACGTAGCGTACAAAGACACGGGATATATGTCAGACCGCATTCACTGCAAATGTCGTATCAATATACAGTATATTGTTGTCATAGCATGCATTGTTACTGTGGAACTGGCCTAATCCTATCATTTTTATGCGCCTTTTTTAATATTTCACACGAACATTATTTTAATTGTGTAAGCACCATTTTGCTTTTCGTGTGTTCAAATTTATTTTTTCGTGCGTACAATTTAATATTTGTTATTTGTACGACCAAATGAGAGTTTTGTGCGCAAGATTTAGTATTCCAGGTGCTCTATGTTATATTTTGCGTACACGATTTAATATTTCAAGTGCACAGTTTATCATCAATCTTTTTTGAAGTCTTAAATAAATTAATAATATACTTATAACTGTTTGCTCGCCTTATTATCATTGTTAATTCTTAAAATCCCATTAATACGAATGCCATTTAAGAGCTAGATATCAAGAATAACTCTGGTAATCCGCATAAAAACGTACCATAGTTGACAAAGATAAAATCCTGGCTAACCACAAGTCCTTCATGACGTTTTTAATATTTATTACGACAACGACTTCCCCTACCTGTATTGGACTCCAAAATTGCATAAAAATCTTTACATAGCCGACTCATCTACGTGCTCTGCGAAAGATGAACAGTTTAACTTCTGTAAAAATGCTTATTTGCAAAGTCTAAAAAACTTTTGGACAATTGAAAATCAAAATCGATATCTAAAGTTTCATCTGTTAGAACCTTGCCTTTTCAGCTCTTTATACCAGTTTGCCTTACAAGAAACTAAAATATTTTTTTACATATAAATATATTAATGATGTCCTTCCAATTTACAACTCTCAATTTGCGTCATGGCTTCCGTTAATATATCCTTCAGAACTGGAAACTAAAGAAACAGCGTCATTTGCATTTAATTTAGACACACTCCAATACGACACCAATGGTCATCTAGCTTAATAATTTTGGCAAACGAAACAATTTAAATTTCAAAATTAGAAATTGTCCTTATACAACAATTTACCATCTTCTCATGCATACCGTGTCTATATTTCTCATTTATTCAGGTTTGCAAGAGCTTGCAATGAATGAACTGATTTTTGCAAACGCCACCAAATAATTTTTTCGAGATAAACTTATAAACCAAGGTTACAAAAAAAAACGGCTCACTGGCGCTTTGAATAAGTTTAACTATTCTTACCATTTTTTAAATATTATGTCTCGTTTGAAAATAGTATTGCAGATAGTTTTATCAATTTTTTAATTCAGTACACAGTGATTGTGCTGGTTATTGGATACACTTAATACTGACTAGTGGTATATGATACCTATCCATTTTCATCAACAAACCAACTCGCATACTACAGTAATGGAAGCCGTTGGATTAGCATGCCAAAATAATATGGTTTAGCCCACTATTTCTTTTGAAGTGCCTGTAGCAAGTCAGGGTCATTGCTTTATATGCTACATTTTTTGCTGTTGATTCTAAAGTTTGATGATTTTATGATTTTGATTTGATTTAATTACCTTTATTTATATTTTGTGTTTTAACGTGTTAATAACAAATTCTGTTAATGTTGAAATCGATTGTTAGATTTAATAAAACCTATTTAAATTTTACAAATGGCTTGCTTCACATAACGTATTTTTTGTGTTGATTAATACAAAATTCTGTTTAATAGAATTGTAGTTTATCAAATGCGAATCAAATTAGAACAACATATAATATCTTGAATTTGTTTCAATTAGTCATAGAAATACTAATACTAAGCGTGGCTCAATTATATTCCATTATTTTGCAATTTCAATACCTTTGAGCATTTTAATACTGTGTGTTCATATTTTATAAAGTATAGACATAGATGTTTAATCAAATGAGGAAACATAGTAGGACTAAGATAGTCACACAGTATAAAGACAAAGTGCCACAGATGGCGACAATAAAAGTGTTGCATGTATTGGTATCTACTGCAAAAATGTGAATGATAAAATTATGTAATTAATCGGTCTACATTGTCCATTTAACTTTCGACAAGAACAAAATGACAAATTGATTGATATATAAATAATTTGAAATAGATCGAAGTATAGTAAGTTTAATCCGTCTGATCAAGACTGTACTTTAATTGTATGTAAAACAGATAAAATCGATTTGCTGACAGATACATTTGTAATAATTTTAAACTGAAGTATAAGCAGTATATTGTATAGTAAATGTTTTACGTGCATGAAAGTGCTCAGTAGGATAAATCATTTTAAATCATTGAATATATTATATATGAACTAATTCATCAATGTAAAATTAATATGTGGTAACAAGTTTGTTTGTTGGTCTGATGGACGCCACTTTCAGCAATTTTTGCGGCAATATCATGACGTCCAGGTTTTACAGTTAGGAAGTCGGATTACCCGGAGAAAACCCCCGACCTGAGGTAGAAAAACTGGCAATTAAGCTTGGAGGCGAGTATTTGGGAGAAAACAATAGGTTAGGTAGAAGAAATTATGATTGTCGCACTGGTCACCAAAGGTGTTATGTTAGGAAAATCAGAAGTTCAAATCGCAATACAGCACACGCCATGACTTGTGAGATGTTAAAGACATACGATGCGGCTGACATAAGATTGCTTTCAATGATGAGTTCGTTATCCCAAGAAAACGAAAACAGGTGTAGTATGTTTTAAACGACAAAATCTGATACAGTCATCGTCCTATGTTAGTGTCATGAAATTTGAAAATAATTTAAATTCTAAGGTTTGTGTCATATTCGCATATTCTTTTTTGTTAATGTTTAAGATATTCTAGGCGCGAGTTCCGTCTAATTAAGACTTACCAGTGGCACTAAAACCCCAAAAATGTTTAAAACACAAATAATTAAGATGTTGTAGAGCTTTTATTATTAAAAGTCCAAAAAATTCATGCGAAATCAGGCTGGACCGTCTACCCCTTGCAAAAAGATTTGGATTTGATTTGAATAATGTTTTAACGTCACTTTCAGCAATTTTTCAGCCATATTATTGCGTCCAGATTTTATTGGCGGAGGAAGCCGGAGTACCCTGGGTTAGGTTAGGGTAACCCTAACCCGGAGTACCCTCTGCAGGTAAACTGGCAATCCTTGTCAATTAAGATTAGAGTCGAGTAAACCTTGCCTACAGTGAGAAATCTCAGTGCTGACAAACCACGTGATCAATAGTAGACCCTAACCATAGCCCTAACCCCTCTTTGCAAAAAGAAAGAAAAAAAAACTCTAGAAATGACAGGATTTTTACATCAAAGTTATGTTAAATTTTCGTATTATAATTAGAAAGTATCAAACTTTTTTTCAAACACCGTAACGTAGAATTTAAAATTGTCCTTTGTTTAATGAAAATAGAGGCATTAGAAATATATAGGATTTTACATTGATATGAATGGATTTTCAGATTTCTCCAATCAAGACAGTCAGTTTAATAATGGAATTTGAAGTCCGAGCCTTGGCGAGAACTTAAATTTCCAAAATTGAGCTATCCAGATTGGATAAATCGGATATTCTAAGAAAAGTGTTGTATTGACATTGTTCTGAAGTTTTGACTTAATGTTACCTTATTTGTTGTCTGTTATATTAGTCATAGGCATCAGTAACACTTATTAAAACCTGTACCTTAAGTCAAAAGATGATATTATGCTAACACTCCGATCAACAAGCATTACAAGTTCTGATGTCAATTTAAGTACAATTGGATTAGGGTTAGAGATTGCTTGTATTTTTCTTCTGGTAATGCGCTTTTGTATTTTGATGGTTTTAGTCATTAATTTAAACTTCTTTTTATAGATTATTCTGATATATAATCTAAAACTCATTCATGGAAAACGAAATTCTAATTTAACTATTAATCGTTATGTATTTACATATTTGCGACAACAAATCAAACTATATTTTT
This sequence comes from Limnoperna fortunei, assembly GCA_944474755.1. Lineage (NCBI taxonomy): Eukaryota > Metazoa > Mollusca > Bivalvia > Mytilida > Modiolidae > Limnoperna > Limnoperna fortunei. The sequence continues at coordinate 49,206,666 of OX104125.1, forward strand.
TTCGTCGAAACTACCAAATTTATAGATTGATCTATCATTGTCGTGTGAGTGAGTATGTTCACAAATATCAATATTCCTGGAGTGTTTATCTGTATATCATTAATTGATTTTAATTAGAATTATATTTATTAACAAACATCTATTGTTAAATAACCTTTAAACAACATTATTTTAAAGGATATCATTTTAGCATTTTTTATTTAAGACCAAAATAATAATGATAATAATTATAATATATAATAATAACAATATCTGAAATCTTATTATGCATGCAGGTATATATGACAAAATAACAGCAAATGTAAAATAATTTATAAATACATAAACGCCTGTACGAAAACAAATTTTACTATTATAATTTCATTTTTTATGCCTGTGTATTTACTTAGCCCTTCTTTGATTGTGGAATTGGCATTGTTCAGATAATAATTGCTAAAACGGTATATATCTGGTTTATTTTGGTTTTGTTATTAGTCAACAACGTTAACCGAGTGTCAAGATACAATTTAATCGTAATCAATTTCCTGGTCATCATGTTAGATCTTCAGGGTGCGACAATAACAAACAAATTGGATGAACGCACGATATTTGAACGTAATGTACATGATATGTCATAGTTTCACACACAAACCATTAAAACCAAAGAGATTGTATTCATACTTTATTGTTTGGTACATTGTTTCTTACACCGTATAATACATCGTATCATGCAACGTTTTGCGTGTCGCCTACTTTACTGCATCGCCAATGTGTGGTTTAATTGTTCAAATTACCTCGTAAAATTCCCTCAAGAAGACTTGTAATCTTTGTCAATTTACGTAGGTGATTTTGGACCCAAGACTCGCAACACAGGTTTTATAAAAATAATGTCTTGCTTTTTAGTGATAATAACGTCCGATAACTATTTAAACTATGCATAGATTGCTTGAATTCTTTGTCCATTATGTCTGATAGTTTCCCAACACACTTTGTGACTCCTTATTAAATTACATCTCTATTATATTTTATTCCATAAATCTTACAATTTAATTAAATATGTTGACATTAAATAAATTTAAACAATCACAAAACGCATTCATATTGATAAAATATAGTGGAAACATGCAAATACAATTAGTTCAGGTCAGAAACACCCCTTAACCTAGGTAACAACAGACAAATTCAAGTTGCAATTTAATAATTTATTAATTGCAATTAATAAAAAAAATAACAAACTGCAATAACAAGACAGAATTTTAACTAAACTATAAATAAGTTCCCAAAAGTCTTCAAAATCAGTGGAAAAAGATCAAACTTTAAACAGTAAGTCCACTTAAAGGAAGGTAGAAGCTAGTTGTAATCTAGTAAAGTTTTTAAAATAATCTTAAAGTATGAAGATCCGACATCTCAACTTCCCATCGATATATGTCATATACATCTATTAATTGGTAAATTCTTTAGACTTATATATATGATCTAAAGTTATTTAAATCGATTATCTATTATTTGTTTCGTCAATAAACGCCTGCATATTTAGTAGTTGAAACGAACTTGTAAATTTTAAAACACCGATACTTGTAACCTCATGAACAAATATGTTTTACACACAAGAGCATGTGAATAGACGACATACCTAATCTGTTCAAATATAAATAAGTTAAACTAAATACATTTACTATCTATTGAGAAAAACTTGTATACCCTGCGTTGATTTAGAAATAAATTCGCAATTAAAAATGCGTCATACTGTATATTTGCTTCTGCATGTATTTATTGAAAAAACTTTATCAACAAATGCATTTGCTTTATTATATATTATAAAGAAAATCATTTATTAAACGAGACTTATTTATTTACTATTCTATTAAGTATTTTAGTTAATTTTATAAGCATGTATAATATACTCATCAGACAAAATGCGTTTTGCGTTAAAATTATTGTTATATGTATCCGTCAATAAATCACCGTTAAATGCATACAATTAAATGACGTAGTCTGGATCAGACTGATCTCCGACGATTAACGTAATGACGGATTTTGACGGATGCACTCGAAAGCAATCAGTCAGCCATCCGTCATTGTTCCGAAATTCGTCAGCAATCAGTTATCAACCAGTCAGAGTGTTGCAAGCACTGTAACTACTTTATACCAACCCGATGTAAACAAGCATAGAGTACAAAAAAGGCCAATAATTACCTTAGTGCATTTTTATTTTAGCTTTGTTATCACCTTTGCTCTCTACCTTTGGGTCTACGACCGGCAGTTAAAAATGCACCACTAGCATGTGGTTGCTAAAAAAACTTTGATTACCAAACAAGTAATTTTAAGTACCAAGCGATTTTTATTATTGCGATTGGTATTCCTTAAATTATTAAGATTTTTAAAAAATCTTCATCTAATTATCAATGTATAAAAATAATTTTTACCACCACCAGCATTTTCTTAGTGTTATGTCTAGGTATATAGTTGCTAATGACTTTACGGTCAGTTGCTATGGTTTTGATGTACAAATCAAGTGGTCCCAAGTATGGTTGCTAAGGACTTTTAGACGCTTGCTATCGATAAAATGTCACCTCCGGTCATAAAATATGTTAATTGAATTCAGTTAGTGATCCGAAATCAGAAAATATGTGGTTGGTAAGGATAAAATGTAAAAGTCCGGTTTTCTGAATAGCATTTAATATACACAAGACCAACCTAAGTCTAAAAATATATGATTGCTATGAACTTTTCTCGTTATCTTGTTGCTATGGAATGTCATTGACCTCAAAATGTAGCCCTTTCTTCCTGATCACAAAAAGTAGACATGTTTACTATATATACCAAAAAACCATTTCCAAAACACTAATCAAGGGCAATAGCTCAAAAACAACAATATTTTTTGTAGATGTCGACATAACGATCGATTTTCCCATGTATTGTCCGCTTCACTTTTGTACGTTAAAGTGTTATATTATAAAAAACTGAAAATTTTGATCCCGGATATGTAATTAGGACCCTCATATCTACTTTGACACCAACTTTTGTGGAAATCAAACAACTTCGACAAACTTCGCGTAAAAAACGCGTAACCAGGAAGTTGATCGAAACTTTGTTTTGCGTGATTAATCATTGTAAGGAGTCAGGTGACAATTTCCACACCTTAGAAATTTGATATCGGTTATGGTTTATGACTTTAATTGAAAACAAGGGTAAACAGTGTTTGGGGAGATAACTCCGTTTCTTAAAAAAAGATCGGTTTCGAAGGGTGACTCAGGTCGAGCCCCGGTTGTGTCGGTTAAGTGTGCAAAGTTTTGAAGCGATACATGAAGACACTTTTTTGACATCTGTGGCAAAATAAAATGATAATCATAAGAAATACAAGAAGGTCTTTCCGCTGTAGTTGGAAAGATCTTAATAATATTGCTAATAACTAGAAGCTAACGACCGACACTGCACGAAAAATCGTCTTTTGTTCACATTTTGTCAAGCCCAAAATAGTATCAAAAGTTGACCTATATCCAAAGTCCATATTTTGTTAAATTTTGTGGTAGAAAAGGCAACCATTGACCTTTTGTATTTTAGAAATGTGAACGACAGACAATATTTGATCTTTCATTAAAATTAAAAGATGAATGACAGGTCATCTTTGACATTTCGTTCAAACTGAAATGTGAACGATATATTTACTGGTACATTTTGTGTACAATGACAGATGGACAACAGGTCGTCTGCGACATTTTTTTCCTAATAAAAGAGGAACGATATTTTATCTCAGAAATTTTGTTGATACTGGCAGGTGGATGAAAGGTCACCAATGACATTTCAACAAGTCCACCACAAATCATCTTCAACGACATGTTACATGGACGTTTTGTTTATAATAAAGTTGGATGAATAGTCATCTGTGACATTTGATCATATTAGTTTAAAATGCGAGGAATTTGTTATATTGTCTGTTTTGACAGTTTAATTACATTTTGCTGCAATATGAAATAAATATTACAAAACTATGATATTTTTATCTTTCCTAGTAGTGGTACAGTCTTGAATCAATGTTGATCTCAATTCCAAAATCTTCAAACAATAGGTGTAATGTCAAACTAGTGAGAAATTCAGTGTCATACAATGTTGAGTAATGTCATGAATTTCAGCAGTATACTTCTGAACCTAAAAACGCTCCTGTGATTTAAATGACACCTTTAAAATGAACCTTAAATATCTACCTAAAGAATGATAAAAACAAACAGATAATTTATGTTAACATTTATTAATAAGAAGCATTTGGAATAAAAACATTACACTATATATGTAAGTATTTAAAAAAATACAGCAAAAACATCACATCATACTATTATACTACAGTGTATTTTAACAGTGTGTACAAAGATAGTTCAGAAGTTAGTTGTCACTATATATTTCTTCTTTTGCATTTCTTTTCTTTCTTTTCCACATAAATTTTATTTGTGTACACTTGACATTCATGAGAAAATACTTCCTTACAAATATACCACAATGCAGTATTATATTAATAACAAATTTCAAGCAGCAAATATATCTGCATACTAAAAATATACAGCACTATACTATTGTAACTTGACTTGATCTAAGAATCAGTAAAGAACTTAAATATTACCATTTATAAGAATAAATCTAACATGTATATGAAAAAAGAAAATGTAGGACTCGTTATTAATAAAGGGTTGATCACAAATTTGTCCAAGATTAGAAAGAAAATGGTAAGAAATTGAACCTTTAACTACACGAAAACAATCACCAAATTCATACAAAACTTAACATCTAATACAAACTACGTATTGCTTGAATTCTAGCATTCCTCTTTAAAAGTTTTGATGAATGGTATATGTGCAGAGTAATTCCTCTCATCTTTGGAATACACACTCAATTTACAAGACAGAAACTTGAAAAATGCCTATAAAATTTTCAAAAGTAAGGTCACAGCAACATCAGAAATATATTAAATATACTGCCATAATGCCACAAAACCAGTATGATTGCTTCCCTATTTCTTACTCAAATTCTAATGTTTGTTAACGTTGTCTTCATTTAAGTCATCCTAACCTGAATTTGCTCAAAACATGCTTCAGTACCTTCTAAACTGTTATACAATTTTGATGGAATATTATTTGAAACACTTTTCTCATATGACCAAAATTAAATTTTGGTTTTTTAAAAACTAATGCATTTTATTTTAACTATGCAACTACGTTTTTAGCATCATACAAGTCAATAAATTAATGTCGCAAACTCTTACATTGTAATCTAATAAATGCTTGCAGACATGTCTGTCAGAGATGACTTTTTCATTTTATTTGTTGCATTCTAAATACCATCTATGTATTTATATCTAACACAATGACTTGCTAAGATTTGCTTGGTGTGTAAACTGTTTAATCTAAGAAAAGCAGCTTCACTGGTTTGTGTGCACCTTTTCTCCCAATGCAAGGAGTAGCGGCTTCACTGATTCGTGTGCACACTTTCTCCCAATGCAAGGAGTAGCGGCTTCACTGGTTCGTGTGAACGCTTTAATTTTCCCAAAGCAAGGGATTAGGGGCTTCACTGGTTCATGTGCACGCTTTCTCCCAATGAAAGGAGTAGCGGCTTCACTTGTTTGTGTGCACACGTTTTCCCAAAGCAAGGAGTAGCAGCTTCACTGGTTCGTGTGCACGCTTTCTCCCAATGCAAGGAGTAGCGGCTTCACTGGTTTGTGTGCATGCTTTCTCCCCAAGGGCAGCAGTTTCACTGATTTGTGTGCACACTCCAATTAAGGAAAAGAAGCTCCATGTTTAGTGTGCACGCTTTCTCCTAGTTCACTAATAAATTAAGCATGTCATTGTAACTTCCTGTTTGCAGTAATATTTGTTTAATATTTATATAATAATGATATTTTGACTATTCTAAAAAATTTCAATTCAGTGACAACAAACTTTCAAAATTCAATCATTAATTTTCTTATTTTTCCTTTGCAAGATGAATATTTCACTTCTCTGGTATTTTACCATGTTTGAAAACAGTCTCTTTTTAAAGATATTGATTATTTTCACTTTGTTTTTACTAGGAATCACTGTTTCTTCTCTAAAAGTTTCTATATACTCTTGGTGACCAGTTCAAGTCCAAGTATGATTTGTTTTTCTGTACCTGAAATGAAATGCAAAATTGAAATAATCAAAGTATTATATAAATACAGCCAACACAAAGATGATATTATAATGTGTTTAAGGTTGGTCAAGAAAATGATTTTTATGACAAATATTTGGAAGTATACCTTACAAGTAAAATTTGTATAAAAATTACTAAAACCTAGTAAACAAGTTTGACATGTCAACATTGAAACAGCAAAATTTCCAAGTGACAGTGTCATTCCTGAGTCAGCAAAAGTCCACTGTACGGTCTGCCTAAATATGGTTAGGTCCGATATTTTTATACCATGTGATGGTCCCAATGACCGGCACAGAATCACTGCTGTTGTTTCATTTCTCTAATTCATCAGATGTATTATAAGTTCTGCTACAGGTTGCCATTATTTATTCTGTTACTAGATTTTGGGAGATGAAAAAAAACCCCACACAATTCAAAATTTTGATCTTTATACATGTATCTACCTGGTAATTTAGGGCAGAAACATTCTAATACAGGAAATAAACATACATGTAAATTCAAGTAACATTTTACCTACCTTTGATTCTTTTCTTTTGTCCCATTTCCTCTTCTTGCTTTAACCTTTTCTTTCCTCATCCTTTTAAACTCCTTTGTAAAATAAAATGTAACAATTAAAATAAGTACTTATGAAAGTAAACACTACAACTAAACTAAGCAACACATCTTATGAACAGCTGTCTCTGGCATGAAAGCAGGATGCATTTACCCCTATTCAGGTATCAGAGGCCTCGGTGGCCGAGTGGTTAAGGTAGTTTGTCTACTATTGATCATGTGGTCTGTCAACACATAAGTTGCTGGTTCTAGTCAAACTGCGGGTAGGGTGTACTCAACTTCAATCTTAATTGACAAGGATTGCCAGTTTTCCTACCGAAGGTTGGAGGTTTCTCCAGGTACTCCAGCTTCCTCCCCCAATACAAATTGGGGGTCATAAAATAACTCCATATACATTTGTATTGGAAGACATTGAAAAGGTATCCATACTAAAAAACCACATTTAACAAGTTTTGAAGTTATTTAAAAAAATTTCAATTTGAACCACTAGGTACAATATAATGTATCTACTGAAACACCAAATACCAATGATGTTGTAGTATTTGCATAAACTTATCGCCTTAAAACACATCGTCATATGTAAAGTATTATATATTTTACTGTGGGAAAACAACCCAGAGTGAACAGGTACATGTATCTGGTTGAAACATAAGTCTGGGACGAACTGACTCGATACCGCCTTAAGGTACCAAAATTGTGATACAAAGGTACAAATCTGCCAAAAGGTCATCATTTTATTATAAATACATGATAATTTACATTCTTGTTCCTTGATATACATTTATACTCTTTATAGGACAAAATATAAAGAAATCAAAGAAATGGGCCAACATCTGCTTATTAATTTATTAAAATTAATGACCACATAAATACAATACAGCATAGTGTTATGATATAATTTTATGTATCATTCATTTGGACTGCTTCTCATTATCGACGAATTTAGTTCTCCAATAAAAACCGTGTATTTCTTTTAATATTTTTTATACATGTATATTGTGTTTTTTTGTTGGTAAATATTGCTAACCTTAGCAGATTTCCATATGAAAGTACACAATCATCAAGTACATGTATAACTGAACCATTGAAGCTCAGTTATGGAGATGTCTAATTACATGAAGATTCCTGAAGGAATGGTAAGCCACAATTAATTATCAGCTTATTAAAAATAATAACTTCTGGCCATGATGAGTCTTACAACATGTTTGACTCCTACTGATCATGAGTTATTGATGCAGGAGCATTCATTTGAAGTGCCAGGCCTCGGCGCCTATTTTTAAAGACGGTGCTCTCCTTTCAGTGAAAAAGTCAAGATTACGCGCTGTCTTTCTTGTGAACTTCCAAGATCGAACAATTATTATGGCTAGTGTTGTATTTGATATCTCAGACGAAGAAATTCTTGAGGATTCAGCACTGTCAGTAGGTTTACTGGTAATCAAGAATGAGATTGACCGCTGACCCACATCCTCTGCCACATTGTTCTTTTTATACTGAGCAAAGTGTTGACTCCGACGATGTAAGTACTTCATATCAGTGTATATATATCAAAGAATATCAAAATATGTTTTATCTTTGAGTTTTTCTACGGCTTTCATGCAATTGAAAATCCAAAATCGCACCCAACAGAACACATATCCGCCATATTGCAAATTGAAAGGGGAGATAATTATACCCAAATATATATTTATTGTCTGAATATATTTCACATTATTTTAATGATTTATATTTCATGTATTATGTTTTTAACCTATACTAGAAATATTATTTTAATTTAAATATTGTACTTAGAATTATACTTGCTTTATTGTACTTAGAATTATACTTGCGTGTGTGTGTGGTTTGGGGGGAGGGGGAAATACTGAAATTGAAAAGGATTTAGAGTACTTGCAAATGAATATTTTTTTTTCAGATGCTATTAACAGATACACGTAGATGTACTGCCTGACAAAGAAGCAGGAAAACACTGCTACGCATAACGACAAGCTAGATGTCTAGAAAAAGAAGAAAGCATCACTAAACAGAAAAAAGAAGTATGTTACGATAGTACTTTTTCAGTCTAGTTTTTTTTTAATGTATAAATAAAAAGAAGATAAGAATAAACATGCTGACAGCAAATCCATCAAAACAGACACGGTCACATTAAATACAACCTTCAATGATGAGCTAAAGCTTCTTCATTTAATATGGAGTGTTCTAAATGACAATGTTCGAAACAGTAGAAAGCCATATAAGTAGGGGAAGGGGGGGGGGGGTGGGGGGGGGCAATATCTTTACTTTTATTTTAAATGTACTGTTATCTGTTTTGGGAAAAATTTAAAAATTGTAAGCCTGTTAATGGACCCCCTACAGCCCCTCCCAAATGTTCACTTTTATGGGTGTTTTATACAAAATGTCAACATTTATTATTATTATTACATACTGTGCCACTTATCATTTTAGTTATTTCTAGATCTGTACAACACACATACACTGTATATATATTTTTCAGAAAGCCAAGCGGATCATAACTGCACTAGACAATATCGAGATCAGCGATGTCAAGAAAATGAGACCTGTCTTAATGGCCTATATATGCCCTCATATGAGGAATGTCAAGATGGATTTATTACATACAAGACATCTTCAAAGTTGGATAAATTTAAGGAATAAAAGATGAAATTAGACTGTAAATTTGTTGACATTTGTTCAACCAAAAGCAGAAAGGACAGAAAATAAGCCACCATAAATGAACTAAAACACCTTCATCTTGGATTGTAAAACAGATTGAAAAATGTACATATTGACATAATGAGCATTTATTCAATAAATCGTTGAATTGTTTAATTCTTTTTTATTTAATATTTATCCACTTGAAGAAATTGAGAAAATTGTAACAAATAAAAGATACCAAGGTTAATAGAATTTACAACTTTGGGATTAATTGCCATTAGAAAAGCCTGTCAGATCAGTGATAATAGTCAATTGTATTAGCTATTACACTTTAACTCTACTTACTAAATTATGTGCCATCTAGAATTCCTTGACCATTGTTCAAGTTAGTGGTCATCCTATTGATACAATTCAACAGTCCAATATTAGAGCTTAAGTGAGCACAGTGTCAGCAATATTTCTAGCGTAAAACTTGCCCAACCTTTTCATTGGACTAGACATGTTCTTTTTATCACAAGACTAGTATTATTGATAAATGTAAGTCAGCAATGATGCTCACTAGTTTACAAAATGAGAGGTCAAGGTGGACATTTTTGGAATGCTGAAAAAAAAATGGTTCAAAAAAAGAAAATCTACGTGAGCCTAACTGTAGCTTTTTTTCATCATATCATCTTTCCCCTAACCTAAATGTCCATTTTGTAATGTTATCCATGCAAAATATGGACTTTTAGAACCTTTGGACCATATTTAAGATTATAACAAGTAACCTTTTATGCATTTTTTGTAATTTCATCAATACAAAAGGAGACCTTTTGGATTTTAATTTGATCAAAATACCATATGACGTTGGTCTTTTGGTTTTGAAAATGCCATCTGTGGCCAACCTTTCATCACCTTTTCTTGTGTGGATATTTGACCTTTTTATTATCTTTTGTCTACAACAGATTATATTTTGGAAAAAAGGTCATATTTTGTTGTTCACCTTTTGAACATATTTTAGACTTAGAAAGGTAAACTTTGCAATACCTTTTGTCAAATCAAAAGTGGGCCATTTCGACTTGAAGTCAAAAAGGTATACAGAAAGGTGATCTTTTAGATCTTTTGTATTTTTTAAAAATGTGTTAAAAAGACAACAAAATGTATTCAAAATTGGGACTTTTGGATACCTTTTGACTATCCTAAAAGTTATTGTTTCATGCAGTGCGAGTACTTGAATACTTCAGGGAGAAAAAGCAACAAAAGCTTTAGATGTTATATAGGTTATTTTAAAGTTCAAAATCAGATACTAAATACTGAATAAATTTATTGTCTTTTCTACTGTTTAATAGTTAGTAATTTTACTATTTAGGTTGGAGTTACTACTGATAGCAGCCACACGACGCAAATAGATCTGTTTAGTTGTTTGAATGATGTTTAACGCTACTTTCAGCAATTTTTCAGCTTTTTCATGGCGTCCAGTTTTTATTGGGGGAGGAAGCCGGAGAGAACCCCCGACTTTCGGTAGGAAAACTGGCAATCCTTGTCAATTAAGATTGGAGTCGAGTACACCCTGCCCGCAGTGAGACTTTAACCCGGAACCTCAGTGTTGAAAGACCACGTGATCATCAGCAGACGAACTACCCTAACCACTCTGCGACCAAGGCCCCTAACGACGCCAATAGAACATCGCAAATTTATGCTTATTTACTGTGAAATACTTTTTATTCGTGGGGTATCAATTTTCGTGGTTTTCGTGGAGGCCTCTGACCACGAAATTAAAAATCCAACGAAGAATAAAACTTCATTAACAGATGGGAACTTGTGAAAAACGATCTGAAAATGTCCGAGATCGGACATTTATTTGTAAATGTAATATATGATTTTGTGGTTCGATCCATTACTAATGTTCAGCTCAAAATCCATCTTAATGATTATGTTACAGGTTTCATGTTCGAATTGTGTTTTTATTAAATGTAGGTATTATTTAATTGTAAAGCGAACGAAGAAACATCGACTTCCGGTCAAGGTGGTGATATATGGGGTGTTCATTTTCGATGTTAAAAAGTAACAAATTATTATCGGAATTACGAGTTTGGTTGCTCCTTTAAACATAAATTAAAATAACAAATAAAATATTTAAAAGATAAGCTATACTTAATCTTTATTAGTGCATATGAATGACACGTTATATCAAATGGATGTTGTGATAATACCGATCGTGGCACACATGACATTAAATTACACCTTTGTAACAGTTATTTATTGCTACTCAACACATGCAGTGACAAATGCTCTTCGGCTAGAAATGCTTCTATAGATAAAAATTAGAGAACTATATAGACTCAAAGTAGTTTTTATTGCAATGAATCAATTAATACATTACCATGTTTAAAATTAGCTATTGATTTCCGTGTTGTTAATTTTACATTCGTTACCACGCGCGTAAACAATACATGTTATGAAACTGGTTTTTTTTTCTTTATATGTTGATGTTTATTATCAACAGTGAAAATGATTCTGCTGTAATAATTTATTTTGATCGCTACCTCACTTTTTTAATTTTCGGAAACCGTCAGTCCACGAATTTAAGAACCCACGAACATGTAAAATTTCACTAAACCACGAAAATTGATACCCACGAATTTAAGTACTTTCACAGTACTTTTCGAAATTCATTAATTTAATTATAAACGAGGAATTATTCTGGAAACATCATCACAAACTGCTATTGTATTTGTATCCTTAAATGATCCATCGATGAATTACTGCTACATAATCGGTTATTAAATGGTGATGAACATATGCGTCCTAAAATACGAATCTGTCATTAAAATGGTTAGTCCAAAAAAATTTCGTTTTTTGTACACGGAGAGTTCTCTGACATACCACGCACTCATTAGGGTCTAATATAGCGTTGGACGGCAGAGAATTCTCCGACTATACCAGTTTGATGTCCAGCAAGTCTAATTAAGAATCTGTCATTCAAATTTCGATTAATTTTTTGATTGATATAAATTATGTAATTAAATAATATAACAATAAAACGAATCAGTAAATTGAAATCGACTCTTCGTGAAATTTAATTTCTCCGATGGGATATTGTCGACGACTAAAATACTGAATATTTACATCGCAAAAATAATTCGTTTATATGATTAGTATTGCAAGTAAAATCTACTTTAAACTGAGAGTTCTTGAATTCATATACTCTGCAAATGAGGGTTATTTTTTCAAAACTCTATAATTGTAGATGTGTATATATGCCAGCAAAATTAAAGCTTCAATTTTCATTTAGATTGTACTGGAAAGACGATAAAAAGCGCTATAATAAAAATTATACTTGTTTAAGCTAAAATATTAAGTTATAAAGTTGCTAAAAAAATTCATTCTAGTATCTTAGTAAGTTTATAAATCAATGATCAGTATTTCATAATTTTCTGGAATTAAATAACAACAATAAAAATTATTGTACCATCCATGTGATATTCTACAATTTTCTGATATTTGTTTTGGTTTTCGTTTAAAGGGGGTTTACGCCACTTTAAGCAATATTGCAACTTTAATAAGGTTTGAAAGCCGGACTCAAGTAGACAATTATTAACCTTCCATAGGAAAATTTGGCAATCATGTTTGTTAATGACGGAGTCAAGAACCCAGCCTGGAGTAAGCCTAAAACAGGCTTAGTGTTGACAGGCACGTCATCAATTAAATAACTACCTAACTAAAGCATTCGGCCACCTAGGTCCTACACAATTTTCGAAAATATATTTGTATGTATGTATATTATTCAGTGTAAGGGTTAGGGTTAGGGTTAGGGTTAAAATTTTAAGAACTAATTACAGAAGGTGACTTAAATCTGTTATATATATATTTAAAAACTACACTAAAAACTGAAATCTTTGAGAGATATAAATCGACGGCATTACACTGTTTATATCATTATGAAAGCTGTCTACAAATATATTAAAATCAATAATATTTACTTTTTACAGAGTTCCTTTGCAAGACGATATGGGTCGGTATAAATTGGTAAGCGTATTTGGAGCATGCATCATTATTTTATATGTCCTGACACAAATATTTGATATTCAAATGCTACATCACGATCGGGAAGAAAGAATTTTTAATGAAGAACGTCAGTCAACAGAATTGTTAATATCTATTCGACGAGATTGTGGAACTCTATGTGATACGTCACGTCCCGGAACACCCGGTCCTTATTTTAATCACGTGTCTTCACCTGTAGATTGTAATGCATTATTTCGTAATGAATTTATTGATAAGACCCATGGTCTAAAACACGCTCCAAGGTATATTCCAAGCCATATTATGGATGATTTTACAATGAATGGAAGATAACGTGTTTATAAATGGTATTTCGATGAGCCATATTTGGGGATGAAAGCAAGGACCCCGATTTGGACCCAAGAATTAGTAGACAAATATGTTTTAAGTGCTAAAATGGGAAATCTGCAAGGCAATTATGGAGTTTCGGAAACTAACGCTCTTCGTGATGGGCTCAAACATGCTCCAGGTGTTATTGGTGGCCGAGTTCTTGTAATTGGGTCTGAAGATCCTTGGGTAGAAGCATGTGTACTTGAAGCTGGGGCAAAAGAGATTGTAACTTTGGAGTATGGCAAAATCATTTCTTACCATAAACAAATTAAAACAATGACACCATCAGAGTTTCGGAAGAGATTTTTGGACAACACAATAGGACAATTTGACGCTGTTGTAACGTTTAGCTCCGTAGAACACTCAGGATTAGGAAGGTATGGAGACGCCCTTAATCCATGGGGGGATATAATAGCATCGCCAGATCATGGTGTGTTACTAAAGAACGTGGATCATTAACAATCGGAGTTATGTACGATTATGAAAATGAATGGATTAAATTTAATGCCGGTCGATGGTATGGTAAAATGCGATACCCATACCTTACTACTAATTGGAAACAATTGTATAGAGGTCACGGATCCTAACGGGTTCATGTGTTTACAAAGGAGAAACTTGAGACCTCCTACAGTTTAACAAGTTACATCAAAGAACCATTTCCTTATAGACGCTATGAAAACACAGATCAAAAGTATTCTCAAGTAAACCAAGACAATACCGTGTACGACTTATTTCAAAAGCGAAATGGATTTTTCATTGAGATGGGTGCTTTTAATGGAGTGACATACTCAAACACCTTATGGCTGGAAAGGCACCATAACTGGACCGGATTACTGATTGAAGCAAACCCAGATTTATGTGCTGCCATAGATAGCGTACAGCGGTCGGTCTGGCGTCTGTGTGCTTGTATTTCACATGAACTTAGTACTATATTTATTAAAGGAGGAGCATTAGGTAGTGCTGAAGATACAGTTGATGCTAATTATTTGAAGCAGTTGAACAGTAATTCTAAAGTCATGGTACCATGCTTTAGACTAGATAAAATATTAAATACAGTTAATCGAAGCCATATTGATTATTTTTCCTTAGATGTTGAAGGTGGAGAGATGTCTGTATTAAACATTATAAAACATGAACTTAAATCAAGAACTATTAATGTCGATGTGTGGACAATTGAATATAGAGTAATCGATGAAAAGCAAAAGAACATTGTGGGAAAATCATTGAAAAGCTTAGAAAGGTTAAGAACATTTTTTAAAGAAGTAAGGGGTTATGAGGAACATCCCAATTATCAGATTCCTTTAACGTCTCTGATGGAATGGCACTGGATGTTATCTTTATCAATACCAATACTTGGTGCAAAAATCATCACACCCTCCCAAGTGGTGCTAAATGTTAAACTATACATTTAATTTAAAAATTCTTTTCCAGAAATCACTGCTTTTGGACACAAGGCAGTTAAGTTTACAGTTTTAATTTGAACGAATTATTTATTCTGTATTTAATATTGTCCTTACAGATAACAAGGTCAGTTGAAATTGACACTAATTATCAAACTAGTTGTTTTTGCCGAATTGAAACATTACATAATCGAAATTAACTGTCATAGCAGATGAAATAATAAATTTTACAAGACTGTTTGCCAACGATACCTCTTTATCACGCCCCGCCTTTCTCCCTTCTACTATTGAAGTTGTTATCAATTTAGATCTAGAGAACATTGCATGGTGGTCTGACAAAAGGGTGTTTTATTTTAATCCACACAAAACTAAGGTGTTGATTATTGGCACTTTAACGGAAGATATAAATTTAATATTTAAGAATCATCCAATTGAAATTGTTTTGTTTAATAAACACTTAGTAATTACTTTTGACTCAGATGGAAAGTTTTCAACACATATTGAACATATTATGCAATCTGTTGGTAAAAAAAAAAGTAGCCCTACAAAAACTAAAATATGGTCTTAGTAGAAACTATTTACTTCGACTGTATCTCACTTTTATCCCTCCATTTATGGAATATGCCTCCGAGGTTGAGGACGGGTGTTGTCTCTGTGCTATTAACAACACTGACACACTATAGCTTGAAGCTGGTTGTGTACTTACACATTTACCGATGCTTGCTAGTATGGAATCAATATATTTTGAAACTGGTTGGGAGTTTTTAGAGGACAGGAGGCGTAACAAACGTCTCAATAGGTTTTACTCAATTCATAGCCCACAATACTTTTTTGATCTGACGCCACCTCCAACAAATAAGCTTTCAACATATAACTTGCGCAACAGTGATGATTATTTTATTCCATAATTTAGATTTAACAGAACACAAAAGTTTTTTTTCTATGGAACAGCTAAAGATTGGAATCTATTACACATAGAAATAAGAAATGCTAGAATATAAATATTTTCAAACGAATATCAGAAATACATTTGTCAAAACCACCTGATTACTTTTATTTCGATGAAAGGAACTTAAATACAATTCATACCAGGCACAGACATATGTGTAGTTCACTACATGCGGATATATTTCGTATAAACGTAGTCTCTTCTCCGTCCTGTGGTTGCGGTCATCCATATGAAGATTGCATTCACTACCTTATGGAATGCACCGTGTACAATGTACATAGAAATGTTCTGTTTGCACAATTATGTGGTTTTATCATAACGATTGAAATTCTATTGGCTGGTGACGGAAGACTCTCACCAAAACTCATATATATGCACTTGTGTTCAAAACTACATAAAACGAACAAAACGCTTTAAGTGATTTTTACTTGACCCCTCTCCTCTTAGAAGCCAGATCCCCCTTTGATAGTCTTTTTACTCTAAATTGTATTAATTTCATATCCATTTTATTCTTTTTTTTCACTTTGTTTTGTTTCAATTCTACAACTTGTTTCTACTTTTGTATTCTTGTATAAGTGCTGTCTGTCATTTAGCATTTAATTGTAAACATTTAAAAGACCTCCGTAATGCTCTTATAACTTATGATCAATCTCTTTGCTTGCACTTGAGCAAGTAAATCTGTTTAAACTAACTGTCAAGCATGTTACCATGAGCGTTTGTAATTGTCACAGATCAACAAATCTACCCGCTGATCAATAGTGAATTTTAGAAGGGACCAATAAAGTTCCAGTTTCTAGCTATTAATCAATATCTTCAATGTTAATAATATTGGTATTGTTGGAAATCTGTTGAATCGTGGTGGCATCAGTTTAATGCCATTCGCAGTAGCTGTCTTGTCTTATCTAAACGTTCCATTGAGCTAGCGCTTTTTCTGTTCCTATAAGGTCATCTATATCGTCCGGAAAAACGCCTCGAATTATGACAGTTCTGTTTCTTCCAGAACTAGATATGATTTTTGCAAGGGATATATTACTGAGAGCGGGATGTAAATACTTGACACCGACTGTTGTCCTGGCCACTGCTTATGACGCCGTTAATGAAGACTCTACTAGTTACCTTGTTTACGAGGCCCTTTTTAACTTTTATTTAGTTCTTGTTTTAGTTTATGGTCGAGCAAACGAAAGCATCTCATATCCGGACAAAAGTTTTTTCAAGTCCACAAAGACACAATAGAAAACTTGAGGATGGTGAAGCCACTTTTCATGTTCTCAGAAGATATAGAGCCGATTTCACAAAAATCTATCGTGAGTTCTGACGTCACATAAGATTTCCCTTTGATCTTCCAGCATTCACGATAGATTTTACACTTACGAATTTTGTGAAATTACCTCTGATCATTTGCCCTGTGCCATACTCTACACCCTGCTTAGTCGTCAGCAGTTGTTTTTCTGTCCGAGGCTTCAGTTTATTTGATGATATCTTCCACAAGATTTTGTTTGGGTGACAGGTGAGGTTGATAGTGCGATAATTCCAGTTTTGCTGCATGTTATAAGTCTTTCAGGGGATCGGTTTTTTTTTGTTAGGCTACAACTTGTCCATTGCTTCTTAATGGTAAGCTTATCCTGGCTTTTCTTCTTGTTTGGACTAGTTCTTCACCTCAGTTACTTCACTGCTTGTTTGAACTTTTCTATTATTACGCGATAGCTGTCTATGTTAGCCAAGGGTGTACTGTTCAATACTTACTGGTCCTATATTCCTTAGAAGCTGTACATTTCTTAACAGTACTCTGTCTATATGTTCATATAGTCTCCTGTGAGTATTCGCCCTTCATTATCTAGTTTTGTTTTATATTGGTTTGTGTTCCAGCTTGTAGTTGGTTTAACTTTTTTAGACAGTCTTATAGTGGTGATTAAAACAGAAGTACTTGCTTTCTGGCTGATCTATGTGTGTCAAGGATCTCACTTGCAGTTTCGGTAATAGCTATATGGAACTTGGTGATAAGTGATTTCTGTTTAATTTATTTGTAGCGTTCTGTATTTGGGCTATGCCGTGTTTATCTTCTGGATGCTTTGTGTGGACCAAAAGTGTTTAAGTGCATTTGCGCTTAACAAACCCGGAAGTCTTCAAACGCTATCATGTGCCTCTGCGTTGCTGAACCTCCCAATATTCCTTCCTAGTTTTCAAAAAGCATCATCTCCACCATTGCAATAAAATCTCTCTGGATCAAAATTATGTGCTTCCTTCAGATTTGCATAGTACTTTTCGCAGTTGGTCATAGATTCTTCAACTGGCATGTCATAATTGTCTGTTGTGCCTTATACCTCTACGACGGTGATGTTGAATGTTTCCTTAAGACGAATGAAGATAAATTTCTTGGAGTTTGATCGACAATATATTATGGTGTCTTGTGAACAAACAATTAAACGCCCTGTACAGCTTTGTCATTGCTGCCATGCAATGCAGTTTTTGTCTCCCTCTGTTGCTCTTTTATTGTGACTTCTAGATGTTACTTCATCTTTGGTGTTTTCAATGTGTTTATATTCCTTTGACGACAATAATGATATTTATTGCACCGATTTTTAGTGCAGCTGCCGCATAATTGACACAAATGTAGACTACATGAAATGCCAAAAACATCGAACTCAACTTAATATTAGACTATTGTGGTCATGTTCTTATTCTTGTGTGCCCGTGAGCTATGCACTGTCACAAACCTCGAGAAAAAGGTACAGTACATGGGAATGACATGCATCTGACAATTGCTTAGAGATCACATCATTAATGATGAGTGAAAATTACAATGAGGCAAGCCAATTTACCTTATGAGAAAACTATTGTAACATGTTTTTAAGATCACCAAGGCTTTCCAAGACAGTTTGTGCAAAGCTTAATGGTACACATTGAAATAGGGATACATGAATATTTTTGTTGGAAAATGTGAAACGTAGAAGTTATTAAACTGTGGTTGCCATTATTAGTGTACTATAATTAAGGCATAACGTCTTAATAAATAGTTAAATTGTTATCTTTTAATTCTTCTTAGTCGGATCAACAGAACCTATTTAAGTAATTCAACGAAGTCCATAATTCACGCAATGCTTTCTGTGTAACTTTTAACTGTTCCTGAGTTTTAAAAAATTGATGAGACACAACTAATTGATCGGTTTATGATTTCAAAACACCAGTTGATCATGCTGCATGAATGTTACTTGTACTTTCCAACCAATGGCGACTTTAGACACCCAAAAAAGCTGCTATCAGTGACACTGAAAAAACTCAGAAATTACTATCTTATGTTTCTGTTGATCCGACTGCAAAGCATTAAAGGTCTACTATACCCGATTAAGCTTCACAGTGACCTTGGTTGATTTGTGGACATTGTGTAGCCAGATTTAAGATCCAGATATGTTTTCCTACCTGGTAGTGCAGACAAGAACTTTTTTGAACCACCGCTTGCTTTTCAACTTCAATGTTCAGGTCGACTCTGGTATAGCGGTAAAATAATTTCTGAACTAAATCTGGATTCTCGGCTCCAGAGCCCAGGTCAGCTGTGATAGAGCGGGAAGGTATTTTCCGAATAGACATGGTTTTCCTTGCTCAGTGCCCAAGTCGACTGTAAAGAAGTAAAAACGTTCTCCCTGAAACAACACTGGCTTCTATCATACGAACCATTCCCTATCAAATTATTAAATCAATATAAAACAACAAAGGATAGTAATTACACCTACGTCATATCTGTGTTCGTATTATTTTATTTCACCCAATTTCTTTATCACCATCACTATAATATTGTTTGATTAATTGGTTTGATGTTTGATTAACGTTTAGCGAACATGATCTTTTTAAGAAACACGTTAGCTTAGATAAAAATCCTAGACATCGCACATTGTGGATTGAAATATTCTGTTTTTTTAACATGACAACTGAATATGCAAAATTTTACTTTCATAAGTTATTTCAGTTCAAGTCAGTTTAAGCTCTTTTCGTACCGAAGTCATGTATGACCTCTTACTGTGTCAGCACGTACCAAAAGTTCCAATTCTCTATTTAACACGTTTATCTTTCATAATTTGTATGATACAATCGGACTTGTGTGTTTGGGTTTACTGCTCCATAATCGACCACAATATTTCATAGGGTTGAAAAACGTTATTTAGATATTAGTTCATTATTGGTCGAATAATTGTAAGTTTATTATCTAAAAGCAAACAAAACCCCCATATATTCAAGTGTGTTACCTCCAATATGTTGTGACAATAGGTTTCAGAAAAAAAACATAAATCACGGTTATTCTTAAACTAAATATAATTAAACGCTGATGCTTTTATATGGCCGATTCAAAACAACACATTTTTGTTCTGCAAGACGGTTTAATATTAAAAAAACATATGCGTCATTAATTTAACCTGTATTAACATTGTTGCAATGACCTTAAATCACAATTCATTTTGTCATGCATGGTGGAACAGGATTAAATGGCTCTAAAAATTAATGTCATTGACTGATGTCAACAGCAAAAGACCTTAAAGCTATTGTAACAAACAAAGTTTGACTAAATAAACGGCGGAAACGACTCTGACAGACAGATTCATTTAGTCACGCAACATAAAACATAAATATAGTTGTATCAGACGAATTTTGAATAACATTTTTAAAGATATAACAAATGCATGCGTATAAATTTAACAACATCCTATTACAGGTTAGCCAGTCAGAATCGCTGCTAGAAAATCCTAGGATATACATTCGGAACATCGGCAAACCAGCTTTTTCCCAAGTGTATCAAATGTATTAAAATAAGTCAACAAGATTGTTACCGAGATGTAAACAAACCAAATTGAAGCAAATTGTTGTACAAATATGGAATCCACAAAAGTTGTACATACGATCCAAAAATCACAATGGGTGCCTTATTTGTGGATTTTCATTCGTGCAAATGGAAGCTACACCAGCCAACCAGGACCAGGTGAAAGTGAAATCGAACGGAACTCGATAGCATTTTTACACACTGGAATCGGGTGGAAATGTTTTGTATTTTTAAAAATAACGGTAGATGTCTTTCAGTTACAAAATTAACTGACAGCCTTCCATTCAATTTAAACCGTCACCAACGAAGATAGTGATGAAAAAGGGGCTTTCAGATCATGCGGTTTATATCGGCCTTGATTATAGTTTATACTTGGATACATACGTATTATTTTAAACAGGAACAACCAATATCGCGCAAATATGAAGATGTCTTTAACAAATATGAAGGACATGGCTGAAAAGTGAAACACCATCATAAACCAAAGGAATCCATTCATTGCATTAGAGATCAGTCCAGACATTATTCATTTTTTAATTGTTAATTTACAATTATGACAGAATAAACATATAACCTTCATGGCAGGGTATGTTGTCCAATATGATATATATTTTGTTTTTGCTTTTATCAAATTCATGACCTTCAGTTTTTTATTAGGAACCAGAGTACCTAGAGAAAACCCAAACCTTCTGTTGTCTTGTGAATTAGGGTTGTAGTCAACCACATAATCAATAATAAGTGTTAAAGTACATTTAAGAGTCAACCCCTTTTTTACTTTGCTAAACAGTAAAAAGGATGGAATATTTGATTTTAATTTACTTGAGCAGAGTCTTCATATATCTTGTTACAAATGTTCACAAAATGAATTATAGGACAAAAAGACCAATCCAGACTGACTAACTTATAAAGCAGGCACAGGTGGAATTTAAGGTACACTAGAGTTGTAATATTCGTGTCCCATGTTTACAACATGTACATTACTAACATGTAAAATATGTCAAATGAATGTTTAATATATGTCTATACTAATTTAGTTTCCACAATGGAGGTCCAATGCCCAAGTCTCTAGCTTCGGTACATCTAATTTTAGTCTACATTAATATATTTGTATTTATATAATATACAAGAGTAAAATGTATTTAGTTCCTGTTGGGTACATATAGATTTTTGGTTCGTTTTTTTTTCGTTCAACCAATCTCGGGTTTACCTTTGCATTGAAGCATTTGTTGAAAATGACGTTAAATCCCACTTGGTTACGTGACTGTTAACACTGAGGTTGCGGGTTAGAGTCTCATTATTGGCAGGGTGCGCTCAAATCCAATCTCAATTTACAAGGATAGCTAGTCTTCCTACAGAAGGTCAGGTTTTTCACCATGGTACTTCAGATTGCTCCACCAATAAAACTGCTGGGCCAAAAAACTGAAAAAATGCTGAAAGTGGCATTAAATATCATTCAAATAAACAAACTTATTTTTACAAATAAATTTGGTATGGCAGTTGATAATCATACAGGTACATATATGTACATATATTTGATGAATTTTTAGCATGTACCAGTAATGGCATGGTTTCATACTTCGTTTATTTAATGTTTTTGCTGTACTTTGTCATATCACTGAAATAATTTTCTGAATACTAGTAAACAATATACAATCCATACAAGTAATTAAATATTTTATTATTGATCATCAAGTAATACTGAAGATTTATTTTCTTCACCTTGATAGCCAGACTAGTTATAATCTCATTGATCATCATCATACTGCATACCGACATTAGAATCAGATGAAAAATATGTTGCATTCTTTGCAACTGCATTTAGCAGGCATTCCACTTTCGTTTTATTCCAAGGTCTTAAGTTCAGATGTACACTTCATTTATACAACTGTTTGTCAAAAAACTTACGACAGTTTTTGTTTGCAGAATATTTTTTTTAATTCCAAAGTCAGTTGACGCAGAAGATACTTGTAACATAAAATAAAACCAACTGAAGAATTCCAATTTCTTCCTATCGTTCATTGTACATGTATATCACTTTGAAGTGCAATGGATTGTTGATTTTGAATAATACCATTCCTTAAGGTACTGAAATCCATCTACAGTGTATAAGTCATGACACTGATATCTCAATCTCAATATAATGATATTTTTTTCTTTCAACTGTTTCAACTTTTTGTGAGTATTTGCACGTAGTACATTTAGCACTTTGAACCAGAACAGAGAAGCCAGCTATTTAAACAATTGAAAACATGAGAAAATAAGAACAGTCACTTGGAAAAAAATGAGAACTTAAATTTCGTATAACATTCTGTAAAATAAAAATTCTGTATGTGTAGCAAGGTTTTTCACCTTTAATCATTGCCAATGAACCAAGCTAACAAGCTGTACCTATGCTGTTATAAATCAAGGTACATGTATTTATCTTAACAATGTGACCACAAAAACCATATTAAGTATTGTGAATAAATATTACAAAGCAATTTTTTTAAACTGCATGTCACTGAACTCTATGAGCAAAGCATTTTCAATTCTTGATTATTGATATTGCATTTTAACATCTTTCATACAGAATATGAGAATACATATATAATGTGAGGTTACTTATAATAACTATCCACTTTATGAAGATCTATACAAGATAAAACTTTTATTTACAAAATACACTGTACTAACCCTAATCCTAACCCTAAAACCTAACCCTTACCCTAACCCTAATCCTAATCCGTGTACTAGTAAATTCAAAAACAAACCAGATGTAAACGTTCCATTTACCAAGTTGACAAAATGTGAAACTCATCTATAATTTGAACAGAAACTTGTAACTTTTGAAAATTGCATCTCCATACAGGGTCAAGAACTTGACTAGGGTGATGCACAAATGATACCATGTTGTATATTTATTATATGTAATACCCCTACCCTTTTTTCTTGTTAAAAAATCCTTGCCTTACTGTAAAAAAGTTCATATTTTCGTATATAATTTACGTACTGACCTTTCTATGCTGCCGTTAAGTTTTGAACATCTGTTTACTTGATTCACTATAAGCAATATCAAAAGCAGGCAAACATCTCATCTTTCACTTCATTAGAATGTAACTGATACAATTTGAAGTTGGAAGGATTTCCCAAACGCTTTATGAAGTACGGCAATGCAATCTTTTTCCCTAAACAATCCAAAATCATTCTTTGAGTTCTCGAGTACTAAAATAGTTGTAAAACTTTTAAGACCGCAAAAATGCATCGGACATCGCCATTTTGACAGTAAAGCCTAGTGTGATATGCAAACCAGTATTTGATTGGTCAAATCACTCGACTCGAACTGAAATTTGATTGGACGATCAAAATTCAAAATTTTGACCCCTGACGTAACCTGTAATTGGAGGATATCGTTAGATCTTACAACGCAGCGATCGATAACAAAAAGGGAGGAGCAAGTGAAAGATTTAATTTTAATTAGATTGGGACAAATGAGTCCATGACAGACACAAAATGATTGACATATCAAAACTTAGTGTTAGTTACAATTTTCGCAGTCATTTTACAGTCTTTTATAGTCATTGACGGACTGAAAACTACTGCAAATACTGGTTTATTGTTTCATCAGTACTTGAGTTTGCATAGCTCATGTCTATATTTGAAATGTTTACAACAAAATAACTCTTAGTGAGGTGTCTATTTGAGAATGTAAAAGAAAATATGTTTCATCTTTAGTAAAGAGTTAGGGGCTAAGGCCATTTATTTGTTTTACTTGGACAAGTATATATTCCCTCAGTGTGTAGACATTTATAGACGTTATATGATTCTTTTAATAAGGGGTTTATTTTCACTAGATTTAATCTACTATATTGATATACAACCCTAACCCTAACCCTCAAGCTCTAAGGGGCCTCGAACTAACTCCACGGAAATTTGTTGAGCTCCTAAAAATACTCATTTGTGATATGTGAATTGATATCTAGAAACACCTTTCTAGATTAAGTGACTTTCGTATACCCTAAAGTACGTCAGCGGATCCGTTTGGTGATAGATAAGTAAAGATAATAGCAGAAATGGCCACTTTAAACAAAACTCTTGATGTAAACATCGAAGGCAACATGGCTGCCACCTACGCGTCCGTAGTGAAAAGAGTCTATGCTGAAAACACAATCGTTGAAGTAAAACCCGTATTTATATTAGAAAAATACTTATTTGGTGATAGCAAACCAAGTAAAGAAAGTTTCCTAACTCATGTCGAGCTATACAAGGCAATCAATGCATGCATTCCAGCCAGCCACTTGAAAGGACTGCAAAGAGTTGGTGGATTATGGCGAATTTACCCCGATTCAGAAACAGATAGAAACAACCTAATAACTCGGGGCATTGTGGTTAGGGGTAAGCTGATACAAACATATGCCCGCAACCCTAGGGTTAGTTCTCATGAAAACCCCGACCACTTACGGGTTCGAGTCAAAAATGTACCCTGTTCAGCTGAAGATGGTCAGATTACACGCAGCCTTGAAAATCTAGGGTGTATAATACATAAGTTATATAGAGAAAGGCTCAGAGTTGATGGAATGCTAACTAACTGCCAAACAGGAGACAGGATAGTTATGTGTGATCCAGTTAGTAAACCCCTACCTAGAACTGTAATTATAGGCAAATACAAAGCAACTTTAATACATAGGGATCAGATAACTGGGCCAAAACAAACAATCACATGTAATAAATATCTAATAGAAGGACACAAACTGATGAATTGTCCAAATGACTGGGTTTGCAAACAATGCAAACAATCGGGGCACAAACAATCTGAATGCACTACAGCATTTGAAAGAGGCGATGAATATAGCCAAAATACTGACAACGAAGACAGTGTTACAAATAATTCTGATAGTGAGGATGATCAATGTGTCGGGTCATTATCTGTGATACAACTGGCAGCAAGTAAACATCAAATTGCTGAAGTTAATATAGCTGATGAAAGGACAAACGAAACAACGAACAAAGAGAGCACATCACACTCAGACACTGATGTAACAAAAACCACACGCAAGAGCCTAAATAGAAAAAATAAACTACAAAAAATGTCGACCTAGCAAAAAGGCGAGCCCAAGGGCACATTGAGCAGTATTTTAAAGAAGCTGTGAATACGCCAGGGAACAGAAGAGCTAATCGCAATGCAACTACACCAACTGATGAGTTACACAAACGATCAGTTCCATTGCAAAAGTCTAAATAGTTATTACTTCTTTGTGGTCATAAATAAAACAATAAACTATGTACATATGTAAATATTTTACAATTTACTTTGTGTGGTTTTATTTAAATTTAGAAAAAAAAAATAACAATAAAAAAGAATGTGATGTAATATTAGATTATATACATTCAAGATGTAATGCTGAAGTTGACGGGAAAACAAATTAAAAATTTATTCAATATATTACACAGTACTCAAGTAGGATTAAGATATCAATTTATATAATTCTGATATATAATAATGAGAAAATAAAAACTGAACATTCTTAGCTGTATGTAACAAGTCTAAATCTAAACAGAACATGCACTGTATTACTGTGTCATGATCGCCTCATTCCTATATCCTCATCCTCAGACAGTACTTCTAAAACAAAAAATATAGAGTTCCAACAAACATATCATGCATTCATATCCAGAATACATATTCCATTTAAAACAGCATACATAAACTTAAAAATCGTTGCTATATCTTCAAAATATCCTTATAACTGTCTCTTTGGATTTGCATACATGTATTTGATCTCGCATGATCCACATCTGAAAAAAGCAAAATTAATAAATAAGTGTCATTGTTCAAATAAATGTAATATTGGCAAATATATAATTACTTGCAATTACTCCTTTACAAAAGACAGTACTGTTATTTTTTCTATATATAATAGCAATTACATACATTCTGTCCAACCTATGTGGACAAATTATGTTATTATTGGCAAGTACATGTACAATTGTAAACTTTTTACTGAGCAAACTATATATCGCAGATACAGGTATACTATTCCGTCAGTGATACATATATAAATGTAGCTTATTTTTATCTGTACTTAAGCTGTCTTGTTTATGACATGCCTTGTGAAACATGTTTAACAATATATTACATGTATATTGAAAAAATCAAATACTGTACATACAGATATATTATACAGTCTATTACTGGAAATTGTTTTATCTTGTTGATTATGTTCTTCATGAAATGCATTTACACCTGCATTATATTGCACAAACCAAATAGTGTAGACACTTATTATATGTTGTTTGTGAAAGTTATTTTTCATTGTACTGGTGTAGACTCGTGTATCACATACTTTGTATATCCGGTATATTGTCACAAATGTGCTTTGAGTAAATTCTAAAACAAGAGTTTATTTAAAAATATCATGACATTAAATTCAACTATTTATGACAAGTAAAATTCATATTTGTTCTATTAATTGTCAAGGATTAAGCTCAAAGGAAAAACGACAAAGATTATATATGTGGATGAAATATCAGAAGTGCAATATACTTTTTATGCAAGAAAGACATTTTGTAGTTAATAAAGAAAATCAGTTAAAAAATGAAATTAATGGGTCAATATATAATAGCAATGGAACTTCACAATCAAGAGGTGTGTCAATAATCATAAAAAGTGAGCTGACACATAAAATAATAGATAATTTTAATGATGATGAAGGGCGCCTTTTGCTAGTAAATGTGGAAATTGCCGACAATATCTATACTTTAGTAAATGTATATGCACCAAACATACCTAAAAACAGAAATATCTTCTTCAAAAAAGTGAAAAAATGATAGAAGAAAAGAGTTTAGGTCTTGTCATCATAGGTGGTGATATGAATGATACGTTAACAAATGCTGACACTAAATACGTTAATAAAAATAATAAAAAAACCTGTGCATAGTCTTGAACTCATTGATATTTAAAGAGAACTGAATCCATCACAAAAACAATTTACATGGCAAAGAAAAAATAATAGAAATGAAGCAACTCGCATTGATTTTTTTCTAATTAGTCCACAATTAAGGCCAATGATACTTTCATCTGATATCAGACCTGCAGTTTTCTCCCATACAGACCATCAGGCAATATCACTTAAAATTAAAGAAAGGCCAAAAAATCGGGGAAGAGGATACTTTAAAATAAAAAATAGTATCTTTAACAAATATTGCTTATCAAAATATTATAATTAATATAATAAATAAATATAATAAAAAATAAAAAATGACCCTTACCAGAGATCCTATGATACTATGGGACTTGCTTAAAGTTGAGATAAGAGAACAAACCATTACATTCTGTAAAAGAAATGCGAAAACTAGACAAGATCAAATCTATAAGCTAGAAAATAAACAGCAAAAATTCAATCAAAAACTAAATGACGGTAAATTAGAAAAAATATTATATATCGAAGGTGAAATTGAAAAAACAACAAAAAACTAGAAGAATTATATGAATCAAAAACAAAGGGGGCTTAAATCAGATCTAGAATTAAATGGATAGAAGAAGGTGAAAAAGCACAAAATTTTTCTTAGGACTAGATAAGTCTAGACAGGCAGAAAAGACAATAACTGCTTTAAAGGATCAAAATGGAAAAATACATAAGGATACAACTACAATTTTAGAATTGGAAAGAAATTATTATTTTAACTTATATACAAGTACAAACCCTAATACAGAATCTATGCAAAAATACATAACTGAAACTAAAATAGATCATAAGCTATCGTTTGAAGAGGGACAAACACTAGAAGGTTTACTCAGTATTGAAGAATGCACTGAATCATTATTCAAAATGAAATTAAATCGCACACCTGGAATCGGTGGTTTAAGTGTTGAGTTTTATAGAACATTTTGGGAAAATCTAAAATATCTTGCAGTTAATACTTTCAATGCATGTTACGAAAAAGGGGAACTTACACACACACACAAAAATTAGGAATTATTTCCCTCATTCATAAAAAAGATGACCCACTTTCTCTAGATAAATATAGACCAATCACTTTATTAAATGTGGATACAAAACTAATAGCATACTCAATAGCTCAACGTATTAAAACAATTTTACCAAATATTATAAATAGTGATCAAAAATAGATATATAGGCTATAATATCAGACAAATACAAGATATTATAGATTTTGCAGAACAATTTAATATTGAAGGGGCATTATTATTTCTAGACTTTTCAAAGGCTTTTGACTCTTTAGAATGGGAATTTATGTACCAATCCCTTGACAAATTTTGCTTCCAAAAATCTATGTTGAAATGGATTGATTGATTGATTAATGGTGTTTAACGCCCGAGCAGCAATATTTCAGCTATATTCAGGCGATTGAAATGGATAAAAACTCTTTATACAGATATAAAAAGCTCTATCCTAAATAATGGTTGGATATCTGCACCAGTTCAAATCCATCGTGGGATTAGGCAGGGGTGTCCGTGCAGTGCAATAATTTTTATAATCGCTGTTGAAATTCTTGCATGTAGAATAAGGGAAGACACAAACATTAAGGGATTTGAAATAAAACTTGATGAGACATAATAGACTTTGCTGACAAACTAAACATACAAGGCGCAATTTTATTCATTGACTTCTCTAAAGCTTTTGACACCCTAAATTGGAATTTTATGTATCAAACTTTACATCACTTCCGATTTAATAACTTTTTCATAAACTGGATCAAAACCTTAACCTAACAAATAAATATTTCGGTGATAAATAATGGATGGATTTCTGCCCCCTTGAATTACAGAGAGGAATTCGCCAAGGATGTCCATGCTCTTCGAAAATTTTTGTAATGGCAATTGAAATTATGGCCAATAAGCTAAGAAATGAAACTATAAATATTAAAGTAATTAAAATTAAATAAGATGGAAAAACACATAATTTGAAAATCTCACAATTAGCAGACGACACTACACTTTTTAAAAAGTCAAATGAAGAAATATTAATTGCCTTAAACTTAATAGAAATATGTGGACCTTACTCAGGTTTAAAACTAAACAAAAATAAACAGAAGGTATTTGGATAGGAAAACTCAAGCATTGCAAAATAGTACAAAAGTACAAAATATAAACTTTACCAACAAACCAGTCAAAGCTTTAGGTTTATATTTTGGTACAGACAGAAAAGAATGCAACAAATTAAACTGGGAAATAAATAAAGAAAAAGCAAAAAATCTAATGAAATCATGGGAAAAAAGAAACCTCACTATGTTAGGTAAAATACTTATTGTTAAAACTCTAATAATTCCCAAATTTACATATATAGCAAGTGCCATACCACTAAACAAAACATTCACAGATTAAATAGAGAAAGAAATCTATCAATTTATATGGGAAGGTAAAAAAGACCAAATAAAAAGAAAAACTCTTATTGCAGAATACAACAAAGGGGGATTAAAAATGTTAGATATAAAAAGCTATTTCGCAAGTCTTCAAATAAAATGGGTCACTAGAATGCTAGAAGCTACTCAGAAAACTGGATACTAATACCAAAATTCTTCTTAAACCAATATGGAAAAAACTTTTTAATCTTTAAAATGAATCTAGGAATAGAAAATTTGAAATATCTTGATAAATTACAAGAAATTCCAGAATTCTATTAGATATTATCAAATGTTGGCTAGAAATTAAAGGAGGAGAAACAAATGATCCAAAAAAACACATAAATATAAGAAATTAAATAATTTGGGGAAATAAACATATCAAGTTAAAAAACAAACCACTAATTATGTTAAACTGGATAAACAGCAACTTAATTTATATAAATGACATAATTGATGAATAAGGGTATATCTCAGAAAACTACATACTTAATAAGCTGAAAATAGAAAGTAATTGGATATCTGAAATAACATGCTCAAACGAGCCATTCTTAAAGAATGGATTAATATACTACATTCAGAAACTTCCATAAAAACTAAAGTTCACATAAATTATCATGAGATTAGACTTACGAAAAAACATATACAAATAAAAGATCTGAATAAGTAAAACTTCTATGACCAAATTTTAAATGATAAAATAGAGTTAAACATTGGAATAGAAAAATGGAAGAAAGTATTCAAATGAACAATCTAAAAATGTACAGATGGAAAAAAATAAGTAACTTTTTGAACAAATCAGCAAAATCTTTTTACATGGAAAATTACAAAAACACCTGTATGTCCATTGTTTGGGTGTATTGATACATACCAGCATTTTTGTATAGATTGTAAATCCATTGCATCATTTAATTTGGAAAAAAGTTTATTAACTTTTCAACAAGATAGGTTTTACTAATAAAATGAAACTCGAATTTCTAGTCTTTGGATACAAAATTTGGGATAAAGAATACACTTACTTCAATCATTTATTAACCTTTTTGGGATATTCTATATACAAAGCATTCTATGTCTCACAATAAAGATCAAAGTTAGTGGACTATTTAAGTATCTTTGAAAATGAATTTAATTTATATTTCAAAAAAGACAATCACAATAAAATGTTAACCAAATTTTAAAAACTTCTGAATGAAGATCAAGGAATCTTTCAAAACTATTGTCTTGTACATGTATTCACGTCTGATATTATTTTTACAACAACAATACTTGGATTTACTTTTACTTCCTTGTTCACATTTACCTCCCTTGTTATATCACACCTAACCAAAACAAATAAAGCAATATCGTTTAATTTCAATACCGACTTTTTAATTAGTAAAATACTCACCAATGAAAATGAAGAAACAAATTACGTAAAACATATAATCCATAATTCATTTAATGCACTGGTCTCAGAGACACGAGGCATGCCATGTTTTGTAAAAAACGAATCAACTATGGAAACGAGCCAGTCAGTTTCCGAACATAGCTACTTACAGAATCATTATGCATAATGTTATACAATTACTGCACTTGAACGAGATCAATATGAGGTTTTATGGAGCAGGGTGGAATAATATTGAACGAGGCGAATCCGAGTTCAATATTATTCTACCCTGCTCCATAAAACCTCACATTGATCAAGTTCAAGAGTAGTAATTGTTTTATTACATAATTTATTGAGTCATGAAATGGAATATACAAAGTTTTTTTTATTCCCG
Organism: Limnoperna fortunei; assembly: GCA_944474755.1. Classification (NCBI taxonomy): domain Eukaryota; kingdom Metazoa; phylum Mollusca; class Bivalvia; order Mytilida; family Modiolidae; genus Limnoperna; species Limnoperna fortunei. The sequence continues at coordinate 49,238,634 of OX104125.1, forward strand.
AAACTGACTGTCTTTCATAATATTTATTTCTCAAAATTCGGTAAAATATCGACATAATCCATGACGAAATGTTTCCATTGTTTATTTCTTGTATAATGTCCCATCCTCAGTCCTTGCTTCTGCATAAAATTTACAAAGATTTGAGTCTAATGCCTGGGGGTACGCCGTTTCCAAACTAACTGACATATCCGTTTCACGTAAATATTTGAAAAAAAAAATAATCGCTTGCTCTTTCGATTTGCGAGTGTTGACAGCATCTCGTTTGTTAATGATTTTATTAATTTCCAAGTTAGTAATATCTGCACATCTTCGCTTATTAGCACCAGAACTATCCGCATTACGTTCACTCGATGACGTTACAACGTTACCATGTTTACAAACAACAATATAATCTGAACATCAGTCAGAACGATAATTTTGATTGGTTTAGGAGATTAAAGAAAGCAGATTTGATTTGCTATCGTATTTCCGTTGGGGGAAACAGCACGTGCTAGGTATTTTCATTCATAAATTTCTCACGAGAGTGCAATATGGTTTTTTATTGAGTAGAATGAGTTTTTTTGCAAACCAATATGATAGGAAATGGAAAGTCACGTGTATTGGTTTAGGCCAATAGGAAATAGGCAACAATATATATTATGTAATAAAATTATTATATTTGTAATATATTTACATAGTTATGCATTACCTATATGAAACCCTGTTCATATTGGTATTAACATAACAGGGTACTTGCCAATGAAAGCTGTAATGACAAAGTGAATGTTAACAGCTTTTTGTGCAATAAATTTGTTATTATGAAAAGAAAAAGAAAACATGTTTTAAGTTTTGGTGATTAAATAATAATAAAATAATAACAATAAAATATTGCAAAATGTAAACTATATATAGGAATAGAAAACTATTACAAAACCTGTTAAAGTAGACTTTTCAGTCATTATATTTTAGCTGGTTAAAAACTAAAAAAGACTAATTTTACGTATTCCTTGGAAGTGTTACAATTATTGGTATAATATTTTCATCTGCTGTATATGTTTCATTCTTGATGTATATTGTTACCATTAGCGGTAAATATTAACTTTTTTGCGGCATATTAACACGCGGTATTTTTTTAAGTCTTGGCGGTATGTGTTTTTACGTCTTGGCGTTATGTTACTACTCTTTGCGGTATTTTTAACGTCTTTGTGGTATTTTAAACCTCTACTGTCCTATTCTGGCAAGAATGAAAACACTACAGTAATACCGATACCTTAGAAATGGCGCTTATTATTGTGACGAGCTGTCATACATTGCTGTATAAATGCCATTTGGATGTCAAATATAAAACAAAACTGTTGCTATATTCGAGTTTAATATGTCTTTGTTTTCTTCATCAGCTCAAAACATGTATTGCAGAGCTTTATGTATCGTATATGTATTGTAGCAAACAATAGCTACCAAAAATGTCATTTTAATGCCAAGTATGTTACAAAACTGTTAAATGAACACAAATGTCATGTCGGAGTATAACATTTGTCTTTTGTTGTCTTTGTCAGGTGAAACCATTTATTGCAAATCCTCCAGATGATCTTTCATCAGCTTAAAACTTCAATTGAATGAAATGTTACTATGTACTTTACATCCATTGATTTTATGTTTCACAGAATGCCTGTGGACAATTATTCAAACGATACCTTAATTTAAAATAAGTTTATTTAATTTAAATATTATTTACAACCACCGTGTACTTATTACCATTTGCTGAATACAAATATATTGGTTTGTTGGTACAGTAACAATTGCATTGCACGTGCATGACTAGCAACAAGAAAATCAATTGTGAATTTTCTCCAATCACATAAAAGTGTCAATTTGTGTTGTTCCTTGACAAATTTATATAGATGGATGGAAGCATGGGTGTAATGAAATAAATTTTAAATAGTTGTATATCGTGGACGATTCAGGCCATGTGTAAGCCGTTTTGTAATTTAAAATACACTATATTCAACACAAAGAGTGAATGTTAATAGATAAGTTGCAAAAATTTTTATTTTTCCCAATATTTAAGAATTTTAAAAATAATAAAAATTGTGAATTGTTATCTGTTTACATAATCATAGATCTTGATGAAATTTTGTGGAAGCAAACGTTTGACCAACTTGAAACTTGGTATTGGTGTTTTGTGGTTTTAATATAATATTGTTAAATTATGCCACAATCGTGAAGACTATATAACCTTATGGTTAGGGTTAGGGTGAGATATCTCTTAATGTAGTGTAGTGAACAAAATTCTTTATAGCTCTGAAATTGTGCACACACGTAGTTCATGAAATAGTTAAGTTAATTGCCAAAAAGATCTTAAAAATTCAAAGGCAATTTTGAAATACAAAGGATTAATTTTTTAAAGTTGTGGTTAACTTTAGATAATAGATTTTGATGCAAGTAAAGGTTTGATCAACTCGAAACTTGGTATGTAATATAGGATGTAAATGTTGTATACGAAGATTATCTAATTATGCCTAATTTCTTAATGAAATACGACCGGACTGATATCTGATGTCACTTTAGCTTATTATATGAATCATAATGGGTTACAATTAGTTAAAAATCAATTTCTAAGCGTTTTCTCACTCTTTTAATTAACTATAAGTTAATGTTTAGATGTCTGAAAGCTTATAATGATATAATCCATCCATTCTTTCATCAATCTATCATTGATGTAAAATAATGTGCACGGATTTAATAGACTTTCGAATAAATTAACGGTCTCATACGCTTATTTTTACATATACTTGTAGTTGTGTAAAATTCTGTTTATCTTACGCGTCCTATGGACATTCCTATTTCAGTATGGAAAATAGTTGCTATTCTTTAACGGGATTTAACACAAATAGGGCTTGAAGAATTTTGTACATGACGGTATTCTTCCCGCGGTAAGATTTCACCGCAAACAAAGTAAAAGCAGTTACCAGTGTTATACTGATTTTGGCGGTAATAATTGACTGATTTGTCGGATAAATTGTCGTGTTTATAGTATAATAGTTTAAGATGTAAACTTCTATGATATTTAATATGCCCGATTCTCGTTCATCGATGGCATGTTAAATACCAAAGGTAAAAAGAATCAGATAAACCATTCCCGTCTCCATTAGATTTATAGGTACTTTAGCTTGATGTCGAGCCCTTTAAACACCTTGTACAGTGACGACTATCTACTTGTATGGGTGGATTCATGTGTCTCTTTATCCAAGATTGTGTGTATTTATAAGTTGATATTTGTGTTGGCTGGTGGTGGGCGTGTTGGTATACGAGTGTGTATTGTGTCTGTTGTGTTTGTCGGTATTGCAGATTTATATACGGGTATCAAATCTGTCATTTAAATAAATTTAGACAAGATTTAAACAGCTTCAATTTAAATCGGCCATGAAAGAACAAAAATAGACACATTTGACTTAATTGGGAAAAATAAAAATTTTTGCAACTTATCTATTAACATTCACTCTTTGTGTTGAAGATAGTGTATTTTAAATTACAAAACGGCTTACACATGGCCTGAATCGTCTACGATATACAACTATTTAAAATTTATTTCATTACACCCATGCTTCCATCCATCTATATAAATTTGTCAAGGAACAACACAAATTGACACTTTTATGTGATTTGAGAAAATTCACAATTGATTTTCTTGTTGCTAGTCATGCACGTGCAATGCAATTGTTACCGTACCAACAAACCAATATATTTGTATTCAGCAAATGGTAATAAGTACACGGTGGTTGTAAATAATATTTAAATTAAATAAACTTATTTTAAATTAAGGTATCGCTTGAATAATTGTCCACATGCATTCTGTGAAACATAAAATAAATGGATGTAAAGTACATAGTAACATTTCAATCAATTGAAGTTTTAAGCTGATGAAAGATCATCTGGAGGATTTGCAATAAATGGTTTCACCTGACAAAGACAACAAAAGACAAATGTTATACTCCGACATGACATTTGTGTTCATTTAACAGTTTTGTAACATACTTGGCATTAAAATGACATTTTTGGTAGCTATTGTTTGCTACAATACATATACGATACATAAAGCTCTGCAATACATGTTTTGAGCTGATGAAGAAAACAAAGACATATTAAACTCGAATATAGCAACAGTTTTGTTTTATATTTGACATCCAAATGGCATTTATACAGCAATGTATGACAGCTCGTCACAATAATAAGCGCCATTTCTAAGGTATCGGTATTACTGTAGTGTTTTCATTCTTGCCAGAATAGGACAGTAGAGGTTTAAAATACCACAAAGACGTTAAAAATACCGCAAAGAGTAGTAACATAACGCCAAGACGTAAAAACACATACCGCCAAGACTTAAAAAAATACCGCGTGTTAATATGCCGCAAAAAAGTTAATATTTACCGCTAATGGTAACAATATACATCAAGAATGAAACATATACAGCAGATGAAAATATTATACCAATAATTGCAACACTTCCAAGGAATACGTAAAATTAGTCTTTTTTAGTTTTTAACCAGCTAAAATATAATGACTGAAAAGTCTACTTTAACAGGTTTTGTAATAGTTTTCTATTCCTATATATAGTTTACATTTTGCAATATTTTATTGTTATTATTTTATTATTATTTAATCACCAAAACTTAAAACATGTCTTCTTTTTTTTTCTTAATAACAAATTTATTGCACAAAAAGCTGTTAACATTCACTTTGTTATTACAGCTTTCATTGGCAAGTACCCTGTTATGTTAATACCAATATGAACAGGGTTTCATATAGGTAATGCATAACTATGTAAATATATTACAAATATAATAATTTTATTACATAATATATATTGTTGCCTATTTCCTATTGGCCTAAACCAATACACGTGACTTTCCATTTCCTATCATATTGGTTTGCAAAAAAACTCATTCTACTCAATAAAAAACCATATTGCACTCTCGTGAGAAATTTATGAATGAAAATACCTAGCACGTGCTGTTTCCCCCAACGGAAATACGATAGCCAATAAAATCTGCTTTCTTTAATCCCCTAAACCAATCAAAATTATCGTTCTGACTGATGTTCTGATTATATTGTTGTTTGTAAACATGGTAACGTTGTAACGTCATCGAGTGAACGTAATGCGGATAGTTCTGGTGCTAATAAGCGAAGATGTGCAGATATTACTAACTTGGAAATTAATGAAATCATTAACAAAAGAGATGCTGTCAACACTCGCAAATCGAAAGAGCAAGCGATTATTTTTTTTTTCAAATATTTACGTGAAACGGATATGTCAGTTAGTTTGGAAACGGCGTACCCCCAGGCATTAGACTCAAATCTTTGTAAATTTTATGCAGAAGCAAGGACTGAGGATGGGACATTATACAAGAAATAAACAATGGAAACATTTCGTCATGGATTATGTCGATATTTTACCGAATTTTGAGAAATAAATATTATGAAAGACAGTCAGTTTCGGGAATAAAAAAAACTTTGTATATTCCATTTCATGACTCAATAAATTATGTAATAAAACAATTACTACACTTGAACTTGATCAATATGAGGTTTTATGGAGCAGGGTAGAATAATATTGAACTCGGATTCGCCTCGTTCAATATTATTCCCACTGCTCCATAAAACCTCATATTGATCTCGTTCAAGTGCAGTAATTGTATAACATTATGCATAATGATTCTGTAAGTAGCTAACTATGTTCGGAAACTGACTGGCTCGTTTCCATAGTTGATTCTTTTTATACAAAACATGGCATGGCTCGTGTCTCTGAGACCAGTGCATTAAATGAATTATGGATTATATGTTTTACGTAATTTGTTTCTTCATTTTCATTGGTGAGTATTTTACTAATTAAAAAGTCGGTATTGAAATTAAACGATATTGCTTTATTTGTTTTGGTTAGGTGTGATATAACAAGGGAGGTAAATGTGAACAAGGAAGTAAAAGTAAATCCAAATATTGTAGTTGTAAAAATAATATCAGACGTGAATACATGTACAAGACAATAGTTTTGAAAGATTCATTGATCTTCATTCAGAAGTTTTTAAAATTTGGTTAACATTTTATTGTGATTGTCTTTTTTGAAATATAAATTAAATTCATGTTCAAAGATACTTAAATAGTCCACTAACTTTGATCTTTATTGTGAGACATAGAATGCTTTGTATATAGAATATCCCAAAAAGGTTAATACATGATTGAAGTAAGTGTATTCTTTATCCCAAATTTTGTATCCAAAGACTAGAAATTCGAGTTTCATTTTATTAGTAAAACCTATCTTGTTGAAAAGTTAATAAACTTTTTTCCAAATTAAATGATGCAATGGATTTACAATCTATACAAAAATGCTGGTATGTATCAATACACCCAAACAATGGACATACAGGTGTTTTAGTAATTTTCCATGTAAAAAGATTGTGCTGATTTGTTCAAAAAGTTACTTATTTTTTTTCCATCTGTACATTTTTAGATTGTTCATTTGAATACTTTCTTCCATTTTTCTATTCCAATGTTTAACTCTATTTTATCATTTAAAATTTGGTCATAGAAGTTTTACTTATTCAGATCTTTTATTTGTATATGTTTTTTCGTAAGTCTAATCGCATGATAATTTATGTTAACTTTAGTTTTTATGGAAGTTTCTGAATGTAGTATATTAATCCATTCTTTAAGAATGGCTCGTTTGAGCATGTTTATTCAGATATCCAATTACTTTTTGTTTTCAGCTTATTAAGTATGTAGTTTTCTGAGATATACCCTTATTCATCAATTATGTCATTTATATAAATTAAGTTGCTGTTTATCCAGTTTAACATAATTAGTGGTTTGTTTTTTAACTTGATATGTTTATTTCCCCAAATTATTTAATTTCTTATATTTATGTGTTTTTTTGGATCATTTGTTTCTCCTCCTTTAATTTCTAGCCAACATTTGATAATTTCTAATAGAATTCTGGAATTTCTTGTAATTTATCAAGATATTTCAAATTTTCTATTCCTAGATTCATTTTAAAGATTAAAAAGTTTTTTCCATATTGGTTTAAGAAGAATTTTGGTATTAGTATCCAGTTTTCTGAGGTAGCTTCTAGCATTCTAGTGACCCATTTTATTTGAAGACTTGCGAAATAGATTTTTATATTTAACATTTTTAATCCTCCTTTGTTATATTCTGCAATAAGAGTTTTTCTTTTTATTTTGTCTTTTTTACCTTCCCATATAAATTGATAGATTTCTTTCTCTATTAAATCTGTGAATGTTTTGTTTAGTGGTATAGCACTTGCTATATATGTAAATTTGGGAATTATTAGAGTTTTAACAATAAGTATTTTACCTAACATAGTGAGGTTTCTTTTTTCCCATGATTTCATTAGATTTTTTGCTTTTTCTTTATTTATTTCCCAGTTTAATTTGTTGCATTCTTTTCTGTCTGTACCAAAATATAAACCTAAAGCTTTGATTGGTTTGTTGGTAAAGTTTATATTTTGTACTTTTGTACTATTTTGCAATGCTTAAGTTTTCCTTTCCAAATACCTTCTGTTTATTTTTGTTTAGTTTTAAACCTGAGTAAGGTCCACATATTTCTATTTAGTTTAAGGCAATTAATATTTCTTGATTTGACTTTTTTAAAAGTGTAGTGTCGTCTGCTAATTGTGAGATTTTCAAATTATGTGTTTTTCCATCTTATTTAATTTTAATTACTTTAATATTTATAGTTTCATTTCTTAGCTTATTGGCCATAATTTCAACTGCCATTACAAAAATTTTCGAAGAGCATGGACATCCTTGGCGAATTCCTCTCTGTAATTCAAGGGGGCAGAAATCCATCCATTATTTATCACCGAAATATTTATTTGTTAGGTTAAGGTTTTGATCCAGTTTATAAAAAAGTTATTAAATCGGAAGTGATGTAAAGTTTGATACATAAAATTCCAATTTAGGGTGTCAAAAGCTTTAGAGAAGTCAATGAATAAAATTGCGCCTTGTATGTTTAGTTTGTCAGCAAAGTCTATTATGTCTCATCAAGTTTTATTTCAAATCCCTTAATGTTTGTGTCTTCCCTTATTCTACATGCAAGAATTTCAACAGCGATTATAAAAATTATTGCACTGCACGGACACCCCTGCCTAATCCCACGATGGATTTGACCTGGTGCAGATATCCAACCATTATTTAGGATAGAGCTTTGTATATCTGTATAAAGAGTTTTTATCCATTTCAACATAGATTTTTGGAAGCAAAATTTGTCAAGGGATTGGTACATAAATTCCCATTCTAAAGAGTCAAAAGCCTTTGAAAAGTCTAGAAATAATAATGCCCCTTCAATATTAAATTGTTCTGCAAAATCTATAATATCTTGTATTTGTCTGATATTATAGCCTATATATCTATTTTTGACATAGCCATGTTGATCACTATTTATAATATTTGGTAAAATTGTTTTAATACGTTGAGCTATTGAGTATGCTATTAGTTTTGTATCCACATTTAATAGAGTGATTGGTCTATATTTATCTAGAGAAAGTGGGTCATCTTTTTTATGAATGAGGGAAATAATTCCTAATTTTTATGTGTGTGTGTAAGTTCCCCTTTTTCGTAACATGCATTGAAAGTATTAACTGCAAGATATTTTAGATTTTCCCAAAATGTTCTATAAAACTCAACACTTAAACCACCGATTCCAGGTGTGCGATTTAATTTCATTTTGAATAATGATTCAGTGCATTCTTCAATACTGAGTAAACCTTCTAGTGTTTGTCCCTCTTCAAACGATAGCTTATGATCTATTTTAGTTTCAGTTATGTATTTTTGCAAAGAATCTGTATTAGGGTTTGTACTTGTATATAAGTTAAAATAATAATTTCTTTCCAGTTCTAAAATTGTAGTTGTATCCTTATGTATTTTTCCATTTTGATCCTTTAAAGCAGTTATTGTCTTTTTTGCCTGTCAAGACTTTTCTAGTCCTAAGAAAAATTTTGTGTTTTTTCACCTTCTTCTATCCATTTAATTCTAGATCTGTTTTAAGCCCCTTTTGTTTTTGATTCATATAATTCTTCTAGTTTTTTGGTGTTTTTTCAATTTCACCTTCAATATATAATATTTTTTCTAATTTACCGTCATTTAGTTTTTGATTGAATTTCTGCTGTTTATTTTCTAGCTTATAGATTTGATCTTGTCTAGTTTTCGCATTTCTTTTACAGAATGTAATGGTTTGTTCTCTTATCTCAGCTTTAAGCAAGTCCCATAGTAGGATCTCTGGTAAGGGTCATTTTTTATTTTTTATTATATTTATTTATTATATTGATTATAATATTTTGATAAGCAATATTTGTTAGAGATACTATTTTTTATTTTAAAGTATCCTCTTCCCCGATTTTTTGGCCTTTCTTTAATTTTAAGTGATATTGCCTGATGGTCTGTATTGGAGAAAACTGCAGGTCTGATATCAGATGAAAGTATCATTGGCCTTAATTGTGGACTAATTAGAAAAAAATCAATGCGAGTTGCTTCATTTCTATTATTTTTTCTTTGCCATGTAAATTGTTTTTGTGATGGATTCAGTTCTCTTTAAATATCAATGAGTTCAAGACTATGCACAGGTTTTTTTATTATTTTTATTAACGTATTTAGTGTCAGCATTTGTTAACGTATCATTCATATCACCACCTATGATGACAAGACCTAAACTCTTTTCTTCTATCATTTTTTTCACTTTTTTGAAGAAGATATTTCTGTTTTTAGGTATGTTTGGTGCATATACATTTACTAAAGTATAGATATTGTCGGCAATTTCCACATTTACTAGCAAAAGGCGCCCTTCATCATCATTAAAATTATCTATTATTTTATGTGTCAGCTCACTTTTTATGATTATTGACACACCTCTTGATTGTGAAGTTCCATTGCTATTATATATTGACCCATTAATTTCATTTTTTAACTGATTTTCATTATTAACTACAAAATGACTTTCTTGCATAAAAAGTATATTGCACTTCTGATATTTCATCCACATATATAATCTTTGTCGTTTTTCCTTTGAGCTTAATCCTTGACAATTAATAGAACAAATATGAATTTTACTTGTCATAAATAGTTGAATTTAATGTCATGATATTTTTAAATAAACTCTTGTTTTTGAATTTACTCAAAGCACATTTGTGACAATATACTGGATATACAAAGTATGTGATACGCGAGTCTACACCAGTACAATGAAAAATAACTTTCACAAACAACATATAATAAGTGTCTACACTATTTGGTTTGTGCAATATAATGCAGGTGTAAATGCATTTCATGAAGAACATAATCAACAAGATAAAGCAATTACCAGTAATAAACTGTATAATATATCTGTATGTACAGTATTTGATTTTTTCAATATACATGTAATATATTGTTAAACATGTTTCACAAGGCATGTCATAAACAAGACAGCTTAAGTACAGATAAAAGTAAGCTACATATATATATGTATCACTGACAGAATAGTATACCTGTATCTGCGATATATAGTTTGCTCAGTAAAAAGTTTACAATTGTACATGTACTTGCCAATAATAACATAATTTGTCCACGTAGGTTGGACAGAATGTATGTAATTGCTATTATATATAGAAAAAATAACAGTACTGTCTTTTGTAAAGGAGTAATTGCAAGTAATTATATATTTGCCAATATTACATTTATTTGAACAATGACACTTATTTATTAATTTTGCTTTTTTCAGATGTGGATCATGCGAGATCAAATACATGTATGCAAATCCAAAGAGACAGTTATAAGGATATTTTGAAGATATAGCAACGATTTTTAAGTTTATGTATGTTGTTTTAAATGGAATATGTATTCTGGATATGAATGCATGATATGTTTGTTGGAACTCTATATTTTTTGTTTTAGAAGCACTGTCTGAGGATGAGGATATAGGAATGAGGCGATCATGACACAGTAATACAGTGCATGTTCTGTTTAGATTTAGACTTGTTACATACAGCTAAGAATGTTCAGTTTTTATTTTCTCATTATTATATATCAGAATTATATAAATTGATATCTTAATCCTACTTGAGTACTGTGTAATATATTGAATAAATTTTTAATTTTTTTTCCCGTCAACTTCAGCATTACATCTTGAATGTATATAATCTAATATTACATCACATTCTTTTTTATTGTTATTTTTTTCTAAATTTAAATAAAACCACACAAAGTAAATTGTAAAATATTTACATATGTACATAGTTTATTGTTTTATTTATGACCACAAAGAAGTAATAACTATTTAGACTTTTGCAATGGAACTGATCGTTTGTGTAACTCATCAGTTGGTGTAGTTGCATTGCGCTTAGCTCTTCTGTTACCTGGCGTATTCACAGCTTCTTTAAATACTGCTCAATGTGCCCTTGGGCTCGCCTTTTTGCTAGGTCGACATTTTTTGTAGTTTATTTTTTCTATTTAGGCTCTTGCGTGTGGTTTTTGTTACATCAGTGTCTGAGTGTGATGTGCTCTCTTTGTTCGTTGTTTCGTTTGTCCTCTCATCAGCTACATTAACTTCAGCAATTTGATGTTTACTTGCTGCCAGTTGTATCACAGATAATGACCCAACACATTGATCATCCTCACTATCAGAATTATTTGTAACACTGTCTTCGTTGTCAGTATTTTGGCTATATTCATCGTCGCTTTCAAATGCTGTAGTGCATTCAGATTGTTTGTGCCCGGATTGTTTGCATTGTTGCAAACCCAGTCATTTGGACAATTCATCAGTTTGTGTCCTTCTATTAGACATTTATTACATGTGATTGTTTATTTTGGCCCAGTTATCTGATCCCTATGTATTAAAGTTGCTTTGTATTTGCCTATAATTACAGTTCTAGGTAGGGGTTTACTAACTGGATCACACATAACTATCCTGTCTCCTGTTTGGCAGTTAGTTAGCATTCCATCAACTCTGAGCCTTTTTCTATATAACTTATGTATTATAAACCCTAGATTTTCAAGGCTGTGTGTAATCTGACCATCTTCAGCTGAACAGGGTACATTTTTGACTCTAACCGGTAAGTGGTCGGGGTTTTCATGAGAACTAACCCTAGGGTTGCGGGCATATGTTTGTATTAGCTTACCCCTAACCACAATGCCCCGAGTTATTAGGTTGTTTCTATCTGTTTCTGAATCGGGGTAAATTCGCCATAATCCACCAACTCTTTGCAGTCCTTTCAAGTGGCTGGCTGGAATGCATGCATTGATTGCCTTGTATAGCTCGACATGAGTTAGGAAACTTTCTTTACTTGGTTTGCTATCACCAAATAAGTATTTTTCTAATATAAATACGGGTTTGACTTCAACGATTGTGTTTTCAGCATAGACTCTTTTCACTACGGACGCGTAGGTGGCAGCCATGTTGCCTTCGATGTTTACATCAAGAGCTTTGTTTAAAGTGGCCATTTCTGCTATTATCTTTACTTATCTATCACCAAACGGATCCGCTGACTTACTTTAGGGTATACGAATGTCACTTAATCTAGAAAGGTGTTTCTAGATATCAATTCACATATCACAAATGAGTATTTTTAGGAGCTCAACAAATTTCCGTGGAGTTAGTTCGAGGCCCCTTAGAGCTTGAGGGTTAGGGTTAGGGTTAGGGTTGTATATCAATATAGTAGATTAAATCTAGTGAAAATAAACCCCTTATTAAAAGAATCATATAACGTCTATAAATGTCTACACACTGAGGGAATATATACTTGTCCAAGTAAAACAAATAAATGGCCTTAGCCCCTAACTCTTTACTAAAGATGAAACATATTTTCTTTTACATTCTCAAATAAACACCTAACTAAGAGTTATTTTGTTTTAAACATTTCAAATATAGACATGAGCTATGCAAACTCAAGTACTGATGTAACAATAAACCAGTATTTGCAGTAGTTTTCAGTCCGTCAATGACTATAAAAGACTGTAAAATGACTGCGAAAATTGTAACTAACACTAAGTTTTGATATGTCAATCATTTTGTGTCTGTCATGGACACATTTGTCCCAATCTAATTAAAATTAAATCTTTCACTTGCTCCTCCCTTTTTGTCATCGATCGCTGCGTTGTAAGATCTAACGATATCCTCCAATTACAGGTTACGTCAGGGATCAAAATTTTGAATTTTGATCGTCCAATCAAATTTCAGTTCGAGTTGAGTGATTTGACCAATCAAATACTGGTTTGCATATCACACTAGGCTTTACTGTCAAAATGGCGATGTCCGATGCATTTTAGCGTCTTAAAAGTTTTACAACTATTTTAGTACTCGAGAACTCAAAGAATGATTTTGGATTGTTTAGGGAAAAAGATTGCATTGCCGTACTTCATAAATCGTTTGGGAAATCCTTCCAACTTCAAATTGTATCAGTTACATTCTAATGAAGTGAAAGATGAGATGTTTGCCTGCTTTTGATATTGCTTATAGTGAATCAAGTAAACAGATGTTCAAAACTTAACGGCAGCATAGAAAGGTCAGTACGTAAATTATATACGAAAATATGAACTTTTTTACAGTAAGGCAAGGATTTTTTAACAAGAAAAAAGGGTAGGGGTATTACATATAATAAATATACAACATGGTATCATTTGTGCATCACCCTAGTCAAGTTCTTGACCCTGTATGGAGATGCAATTTTCAAAAGTTACAAGTTTCTGTTCAAATTATAGATGAGTTTCACATTTTGTCAACTTGGTAAATGGAACGTTTACATCTGGTTTGTTTTTGAATTTACTAGTACACGGATTAGGATTAGGGTTAGGGTAAGGGTTAGGTTTTAGGGTTAGGATTAGGGTTAATACAGTGTATTTTGTAAATAAAAGTTTTATCTTGTATAGATCTTCATAAAGTGGATAGTTATTATAAGTAACCTCACATTATAGATGCATTCTCATATTCTGTATGAAAGATGTTAAAATGCAATATCAATAATCAAGAATTGATTTGATATTTAATGCCACTTTCAGCATTTTTTCAGTTTTTTGGCCCCAGCAGTTTTATTGGTGGAGCAATCTGAAGTACCATGGTGAAAAACCTGACCTTCTGTAGGAAGACTAGCTATCCTTGTAAATTGAGATTGGAATTGAGCGCACCCTGCCAATAATGAGACTCTAACCCGCAAGCTCAGTGTTAACAGTCACGTAACCAAGTGGGATTTAACGTCATTTTCAACAAATGCTTCAATGCAAAGGTAAACCCGAGATTGGGTGAACGAAAAAAAAACGAACCAAAAATCTGTATGTACCCAACAGGAACTAAATACATTTTACTCTTGTATATTATATAAATACAAATATATTAATGTAGACTAAAATTAGATGTACCGGGGGCCTCGGTGGCCGAGTGGTCAAGGTAGTTCGTCTACTATTGATCACGTGGTCTGTCAACACTGAGATTACGGGTTCGATTCTCACTGCAGGCAGGGTGTACTCGACTCCAATCTTAATTGATAAGCATTGCCAGTTTTCCTACCGCAGGTCGGGGGTTCTCTCCGGGTACTCCGGCTTCCTCCCCCAATAAAAACTGGACGCCATGTAATAGCTGAAAAATTGCTGAAAGTGGCGTTAAAACACCATTCAAACAAACAAAATTAGATGTACCGAAGCTAGAGACTTGGGCATTGGACCTCCATTGTGGAAACTAAACTAGTATAGACATATATTAAACATTCATTTGACATATTTTACATGTTAGTAATGTACATGTTGTAAACATGTTGGACACGAATATTACAACTCTAGTGTACCTTAAATTCCACCTGTGCCTGCTTTATAAGTTAGTCAGTCTGGATTGGTCTTTTTGTCCTATAATTCATTTTGTGTACATTTGTAACAAGATATATGAAGACTCTGCTCGAGTAAATTAAAATCAAATATTCCATCCTTTTTACTGTTTAGCAAAGTAAAAAAGGGGTTGACTCTTAAATGTACTTTACCACTTATTATTGATTATGTGGTGACTACAACCCTAATTCACAAGACAACAGAAGGTTTGGGTTTTCTCTAAGTACTCTGGTTCCTAATAAAAAACTGAAGGTCATGAATTTGATAAAAGTAGCAAAAACAAAATATATATCATATTGGACAACATACCCTGCCATGAAGGTTATATGTTTATTCTGTCATAATTGTAAATTAACAATTAAAAAATGAATAATGTCTGGACTGATCTCTAATGCAATGAATGGATTCCTTTGGTTTATGATAGTGTAACATTACACAAAGTAACAAGTCATATAAAGGCACTGTCAAACAGATTTGGCTCAAGCAATCATTACATTTTAATTACCAACTTGGTTTTCTTGTCAGCACATTCTTTTCACTTTTCAGCCATGTCCTTCATATTTGTTAAAGACATCTTCATGTTTGCGCGATAGTGGTTGTTCCTGTTTAAAATAATACATATGTATCCAAGTATAAACTATAATCAAGGCCGATATAAACCGCATGATCTAAAAGCCCCTTTTTCATCACTATCTTCGTTGGTGACGGTATAAATTTAATGGAAGGCTGTCAGTTAATTTTGTAACTGAAAGACATCTACCGTTATTTTTTAAAAATACAAAACATTTCCACCCGATTCCAGTGTGTAAAAATGCTATCGAGTTCCGTTCGATTTCACTTTCACCTGGTCCTGGTCGGCTGGTGTAGCTTCCATTTGCACGAATGAAAATCCACAAATAACGCACCCATTGTGATTTTTGGATCGTATGTAACACTTTTGTGGATTCCATATTTGTACAACAATTTGCTTCAATTTGGTTTGTTTACATCTCGGTAACAATCTTGTTGACTTATTGTAATACATTTGATACACTTGGGAAAAAGCTGGTCTGCCGATGTTCCGAATGTATATCCTAGGATTTTCTAGCAGCGATTCTGATTGGCTAACCTGTAATAGGATGTTGTTAAATTTACACGCATGCATTTGTTATATCTTTAAAAATGTTATTCAAAATTCGTCTGATACAACTATATTTATGTTTTATGTTGCGTGACTAAATGAATCTGTCTGTCAGACTCGTTTCCGCCGTTTATTTAGTCAAACTTTGTTTGTTACAATAGCTTTAAGGTCTTTTGCTGTTGACATCAGTCAATGACATTAATTTTTAGAGCAATTTAATCCTGTTCCACCATGCATGACAAAATGAATTGTGATTTAAGGTCATTGCAACAATGTTAATAAAGGTTAAATTAATGACGCATATGTTTTTTTTATATTAAACCGTCTTGCAGAACAAAAATGTGTTGTTTTGAATCGGCCATATAAAAGCATCAGCGTTTAATTATATTTAGTTGAAGAATAACCATGATTTATGTTTTTTTCTGAAACCTATTGTCACAACATATTGGAGGTAACACACTTGAATATATGGGGGTTTTGTTTGCTTTTAGATAATAAACTTACAATTATTCGACCAATAATGAACTAATATCTAAATAACGTTTTTCAACCCTATGAAATATTGTGGTCGATTATGGAGCAGTAAACCCAAACACACAAGTCCGATGGATCATACAAATTATGAAAGATAAACGTGTTAAATAGAGAATTGAAACTTTTGGTACGTGCTGACACAGTAAGAGGTCATACATGACTTCTTTAATTCTTCGGTACGAAAAGAGCTTAAACTGACTTGAACTGAAATAACTTATGAAAGTAAAATTTTGCATATTCAGGTGTCATGTAAAAACAACAGAATATTTCAATCCACAATGTGCGATGTTTATGATTTTTATCTAAGCTAACGTGTTTCTTAAAAAGATCATGTTCGCTAAACGTTAATCAAACATCAAATCAATTAATCAAACAATATCATAGTGATGGTGATAAAGAAATTGGGTGAAATAAAATAATACGAACAAAGATATGACGTAGATGTAATTATTATCCTTTGTTGTTTTATATTGATTTAATAATTTGATAGGGAATGGTTCATATGATAGAAGCCAGTGTTGTTTCAGGGAGAACGTTTTTACTTCTTTACAGTCGACTTGGGCACTGAGCAAGGAAAACCATGTCTATTCGGAAAATACCTTCCCGCTCTATCACAGCTGACCTGGGCTCTGGAGCCGAGAATCCAGATTTAGTTCAGAAATTGTTTTACCGCTATACCAGAGTCGACCTGAACATTGAAGTTGAAAAGCAAGCGGTGGTTCAAAAAAGTTCTTGCCTGCACTACCAGGTAGGAAAACATATCTGGATCTTAAATCTGGCTACACAATGTCCACAAATCAACCAAGGTCACTGTGAAGCTTAATCGGGTATAGTAGACCTTTAATTCTTTGCAGTCGGATCAACAGAAACATAAGATAGTAATTTCTGAGTTTTTTCAGTGTCACTGATAGCAGCTTTTTGGGTGTCTAAAGTCGCCATTGGTTGAAAAGTACAAGTAACATTCATGCAGCATGATCAACTGGTGTTTTGAAATCATAAACCGATCAATTAGTTGTGTCTCATCAATTTTTTAAAACTCAGGAACAGTTAAAAGTTACACAGAAAGCATTGCGTGAATTATGGACTTCGTTGAATTACTTAAATAGGTTCTGTTGATCCGACTAAGAAGAATTAAAAGATAACAATTTAACTATATATTAAGACGTTATGCCTTAATTATAGTACACTTTAATAATGGCAACCACAGTTTAATAACTTCTACGTTTCACATTTTCCAACAAAAATATTCATGTATCCCTATTTCAATGTGTACCATTAAGCTTTGCACAAACTGTCTTGGAAAGCCTTGGTGATCTTATAAACATGCTACAATAGTTTTCTCATAGGGTAAATTGGCTTGCCTCATTGTAATTTTCACTCGTCATTAATGATGTGATCTCTAAGCAATTGTCAGATGCATGTCATTCCCATGTACTGTACCTTTTTCTCGAGGTTTGTGAGAGTGCATAGCTCACGGGCACACAAGAATAAGAAAATGACCACAATAGTCTAATATTAAGTTGAGTTCGATGTTTTTGGCATTTCATGCAGTCTACATTTGTGTCAATTATGCGGCAGCTGCACTAAAAATCGGTGCAATAAATATCATTATTGTCGTCAAAGGAATTTAAACACATTGAAAACACCAAAGATGAAGTAGCATCTAGAAGTCACAATAAAAGAGCAACAGAGGGAGACAAAAACTGCATTGCATGGCAGCAATGACAAAGCTGTACAGGGCGTTTAATTGTTTGTTCACAAGACACCATAATATATTGTCGATCAACCTCCAAGAAATTTATCTTCATTCGTCTTAAGGAAATATTCAACATCACCGTCGTAGAGGTATAGGCACAACAGACAATTATGACATGCCAGTTGAAGAATCTATGCCCAACTGCGAAAAGTACTATGCAAATCTGAAGGAAGCACATACTTTTGATCCAGAGAGATTTTATTGCAATGGTGGAGATGATGCTTTTTGAAAACTAGGAAGGAATATTGGGAGGTTCAGCAACGCAGCGTTTGAAGACTTCCGGGTTTGTTAAGCGCAAATGCACTTAAACACTTTTGGTCCACACAAAGCATCCAGAAGATAAACACGGCATAGCCCAAATACAGAACGCTACAAATAAATTAAACAGAAATCACTTATCACCAAGTTCCATATAGCTATTACCGAAACTGCAAGTGAGATCCTTGACACACATGGATCAGCCAGAAAGCAAGTACTTCTGTTTTAATCACCACTATAAGACTGTCTAAAAAAGTTAAACCAACTACAAGCTGGAACACAAACCAATATAAAACAAAACTAGATAATGAAGGGCGAATACTCACAGGAGACTATATGAACATATAGACAGAGTACTGTTAAGAAATGTACAGCTTCTAAGGAATATAGGACCAGTAAGTATTGAACAGTACACCCTTGGCTAACATAGACAGCTGTCGCGTAATAATAGAAAAGTTCAAACAAGCAGTGAAGTAACTGAGGTGAAGAACTAGTCCAAACAAGAAGAAAAGCCAGGATAAGCTTACCATTAAGATGCAATGGACAAGGTGTAGCCTAACAAAAAAAACGATCCCCTGAAAGACTTATAACATGCAGCAAAACTGGAATTATCGCACTATCAACCTCACCTGTCACCCAAACAAAATCTTGTGGAAGATATCATCAAATAAACTGAAGCCTCGGACAGAAAAACAACTGCTGACGACTAAGCAGGGTGTAGAGTATGGCACATGGCAAATGACCAGAAGTAATTTCACAAAAATTCGTAAGTGTAAAATCTATCGTGAATGCTGGAAGATCAACGGGAAATCTTATGTGACGTCAGAACTTACGATAGATTTTTGTGAAATCGGCTCTATATCTTCTGAGAACATGAAAAGTGGCTTCACCATCCTCAAGTTTTCTATTTGTCTTTGTGGACTTGAAAAAACTTTTGTCCGGATATGAGATGCTTTCGTTTGCTCGACCATAAACTAATACAAGAACTAAATAAAAGTTAAAAAAGGGCCTCGTAAACAAGGTCACTAGTAGAGTCTTCATTAACGGCGTCATAAGCAGTGGCCAGGACAACAGTCGGTGTCAAGTATTTACATCCTGCTCTCAGTAATATATCCCTTGCAAAAATCATATCTAGTTCTGGAAGAAACATAACTGTCATAATTCGAGGCGTTTTTCCGGACGATATAGATGACCTTATAGGAACAGAAAAAGCGCTAGGTCAATGGAACGTTTAGACAAGACAAGACAGCTACTGCAAATGGCATTAAACTGATGCCACCACGATTCAACAGATTTCCAACAATACCAATATTATTAACATTGAAGATACTGATTAATAGCTAGAAACTGGAACTTTATTGGTCCCTTCTAAAATTCACTATTGATCAGCGGGTAGATTTGTTGATCTGTGACAATTACAAACGCTAATGGTAACATGCTTGACAGTTAGTTTAAACAGATTTACTTGCTCAAGTGCAAGCAAAGAGATTGATCATAAGTTATAAGAGCATTACGGAGGTCTTTTAAATGTTTACAATTAAATGCTAAATGACAGACAGCACTTATACAAGAATACAAAAGTAGAAAAAAGTTGTAGAATTGAAACAAAACAAAGTGAAAAAAAGAATAAAATGGATATGAAATTAATACAATTTAGAGTAAAAAACTATCAAAGGGGATCTGGCTTCTAAGAGGAGAGGGGTCAAGTAAAAATCACTTAAAGCGTTTTGTTCGTTTTATGTAGTTTTGAACACAAGTGCATATATATGAGTTTTGGTGAGAGTCTTCCGTCACCAGCCAATAGAATTTCAATCGTTATGATAAAACCACATAATTGTGCAAACAGATCATTTCTATGTACACTGTACACGGTGCATTCCATAAGGTAGTGAATGCAATCTTCATATGGATGACCGCAACCACAGGACGGAGAAGAGACTACGTTTATACGAAATATATCCGCATTTAGTGAACTACACATATGTCTGTGCCTGGTATGAATTATATTTAAGTTCCTTTCATCGAAATAAAAGTAATCAGGTGGTTTTGACAAATGTATTTCTGCTATTCGTTTGAAAATATTTATATTCTAGCATTTCTTATTTCTATGTGTAATAGATTCCAATCTTTAGCTGTTCCATAGAAAAAAAACTTTTGTGTTCTTTTAAATCTAAATTATGGAATAAAATAATCATCACTGTTGCGCAAGTTGTATGTTGAAAGCTGATTTGTTGGAGGTGGCATCAGATCACAAAAGTATTGTGGGCTATGAATTGAGTAAAACCTATTGAGACGTTTGTTCCGCCTCCTGTCCTCTAAAAACTCCCAACCAGTTTCAAAATATATTGATTCCATACTAGCAAGAATCGGTAAATGTGTAAGTACACAACCAGCTTCAAGCTATAGTGTGTCAGTGTTGTTAATAGCACAGAGACAACACCCGTCCTCAACCTCGGAGGCATATTCCATAAAAGGATGGATAAAAGTGAGATACAGTCGAAGTAAATACTTTCTAATAAGACAATATTTTAGTTTTTGTAGGGCTACTTTTTTTTTACAAACAGATTGCATAATATGTTCAATATGTGTTGAAAACTTTCCATCTGAGTCAAAAGTAATTACTAAGTGTTTATTAAACAAAACAATTTCAATTGGATGATTCTTAAATATTAAATTTATATCTTCCGTTAAAGTGCCAATAATCAACACCTTAGTTTTGTGTGGATTAAAATAAAACACCCTTTTGTCAGACCACGATGCAATGTTCTCTAGATCTAAATTGATAACTTCAATAGTAGAAGGGAGAAAGGCGGGGCGTGATAAAGAGGTGTCGTTGGCAAACAGTCTTGTAAAATTTATTATTTCATCTGCTATGACAGTTAATTTCGATTATGTAATGTTTCAATTCGTCAAAAACAACTAGTTTGACAATTAGTGTCAATTTCAACTGACTTTGTTATCTGTAAGGACAATATTAAATACAGAATAAATAATTCGTTCAAATTAAAACTGTAAACTTAACTGCCTTGTGTCCAAAAGCAGTGATTTCTGGAAAAGTATTTTTAAATTAAATGTATAGTTTAACATTTAGCACCACTTGGGAGGGTGTGATGATTTTTGCACCAGGTATTGGTATTGATAAAGATGACATCCAGTGCCATTCCATCAGAGACGTTAAAGGAATCTGATAATTGGGAATGTTCTTCATAACCCCCTACTTCTTTAAAAAATGTTCTTAACCTTTCTAAGCTTTTCAATGATTTTCCCACAATGTTCTTTTGCTTTTCATCGATTACTCTATATTCAATTGTCCACACATCGACATTAATAGCTCTTGATTTAAGTTCATGTTTTATACTGTTTAATACAGACATCTCTCCACCTTCAACATCTAAGGAAAAATAATCAATATGGCTTCGATTAACTGTATTTAATATTTTATCTAGTCTAAAGCATGGTACCGTGACTTTAGAATTACTGTTCAACTGCTTCAAATAATTAGCATCAACTGTATCTTCAGCACTACCTAATGCTCCTCCTTTAATAAATATAGTACTAAGTTCATGTGAAATACAAGCACACAGACGCCAGACCGACCGCTGTACGCTATCTATGGCAGCACATAAATCTGGGTTTGCTTCAATCAGTAATCCGGTCCAGTTATGGTGCCTTTCCAGCCATAAGGTGTTTGAGTATGTCACTCCATTAAAAGCACCCATCTCAATGAAAAATCCATTTCGCTTTTGAAATAAGTCGTACACGGTCTTGTCTTGGTTTACTTGAGAATACTTTTGATCTGTGTTTTCATAGCGTTTATAAGGAAATGGTTCTTTGATGTAACTTGTTAAACTGTAGGAGGTCTCAAGTTTCTCCTTTGTAAACACATGAACCCGTTGGGATCCGTGACCTCTATACAATTGTTTCCAATTAGTAGTAAGGTATGGGTATCGCATTTTACCATACCATCGACCAGCATTAAATTTAATGCATTCATTTTCATAATCGTACATAACTCCGATTGTTAATGATCCACGTTCTTTAGTAACACACCATGATCTGGCGATTGCTATTATATCCCCCCATGGATTAAGGGCGTCTCCATACCTTCCTAACCCAGAGTGTTCTACGGAGCTAAACGTTACAACAGCGTCAAATTGTCCTATTGTGTTGTCCAAAAATCTCTTCCGAAACTCTGATGGTGTCATTGGTATAATTTGTTTATGATAAGAAATGATTTTGCCATACTCCAAAGTTACAATCTCTTTTGCCCCAGCTTCAAGTACACATGCTTCTACCCAAGGATCTTCAGACCCAATTACAAGAACTCGGCCACCAATAACACCTGGAGCATGTTTGAGCCCATCACGAAGAGCGTTAGTTTCCGAAACTCCATAATTGCCTTGCAGATTTCCCATTTTAGCACTTAAAACATATTTGTCTACTAATTCTTGGGTCCAAATCGGGGTCTTTGCTTCCATCCCCAAATATGGCTCATCGAAATACCATTTATAAACACGTAATCTTCCATTCATTGTAAAATCATCCATAATATGGCTTGGAATATACATTGGAGCGTGTTTTAGACCATGGGTCTTATCAATAAATTCATTACGAAATAATGCATTACAATCTACAGGTGAAGACACGTGATTAAAATAAGGACCGGGTGTTCCGGGACGTGACGTATCACATAGAGTTCCACAATCTCGTCGAATAGATATTAACAATTCTGTTGACTGACGTTCTTCATTAAAAGTTCTTTCTTCCCGATCGTGATGTAGAATTTGAATATCAAATATTTGTGTCAGGACATACAAAATAATGATGCATGCTCCAAATACGCTTACCAATTTATACCGACCCATATCGTCTTGCAAAGGAACTCTGTAAAAAGTAAATATTATTGATTTTAATATATTTGTAGACAGCTTTCATAATGATATAAACAGTGTAATGCCGTCGATTTATATCTCTCAAAGATTTCAGTTTTTAGTGTAGTTTTAAAATATATATATAACAGATTTAAGTCACCTTCTGTAATTAGTTCTTAAAATTTTTACCCTAACCCTAACCCTAACCCTTACACTGAATAATATACATACATACAAATATATTAGGACATAGGTGGCCGAATGCTTTAGTTAGGTAGTCATTTAATTGATGACGTGCCTGTCAACACTAAGCCTGTTTTAGGCTTACTCCAGGCTGGGTTCTTGACTCCGTCATTAACAAACATGATTGCCAAATTTTCCTATGGAAGGTTAATAATTGTCTACTTGAGTCCGGCTTTCAAACCTTATTAAAGTTGCAATATTGCTTAAAGTGGCGTAAAACCCCTTTAAACGAAAACCAAAACAAATATCAGAAAATTGTAGAATATCACATGGATGGTACAATAATTTTTATTGTTGTTATTTAATTCCAGAAAATTATGAAATACTGATCATTGATTTATAAACTTACTAAGATACTAGAATGAATTTTTTTAGCAACTTTATAACTTAATATTTTAGCTTAAACAAGTTTAATTTTTATTATAGCGCTTTTTATCGTCTTTCCGGTACAATCTAAATGAAAATTGAAGGTGTCGGTACTCAATACTTTCATAACACTTTCAGATGCATTTTTCAGCTTTAATTTTACTGGCATATATACACATACAATTATAGAGTTTTGAAAAAATAACCCTCATTTGCAGAGTATATGAAGTCAAGAACTCTCAGTTTAAAGTAGATTTTACTTGCAATACTAATCATATAAACGAATTATTTTTGCGATGTAAATATTCAGTATTTTAGTCGTCGACAATATCCCATCGGAGGGATTAAATTTCACGAAGAGTCGATTTCAATTTACTGATTCGTTTTATTGTTATATTATTTAATTACATATATCAATCAAAAAATTAATCGAAAGCTGAATGACAGATTCTTAATAAGACTTGCTGGACATCAAACTGGTATAGTCGGAGAATTCTCTGCCGTCCAACGCTATGTTAGATCCTAATGAGTGCGTGGTATGTCAGAGAACTCTCCGTGTACAAAAAGCGAAATTTGTTTGGACTAAGCATTTAATGACAGATTCGTATTTTAGGACGCATATGTTCATCACCATTTAATAACCGATTATGTAGCAGTAATTCATCGATGGATCATTTAAGGGTACAAATACAATAGCAGTTTGTGATGATGTTTCCAGAATAATTCCTCGTTTATGATTAAATTAATGAATTTCGAAAAGTACTGTGAAAGTACTTAAATTCGTGGGTATCAATTTTCGTGGTTTAGTGAAATTTTACATGTTCGTGGGTTCTTAAATTCGTGGACTGACGGTTTCCGAAAATTAAAAAAAGTGAGGTAGCGATCAAAATAAATTATTACAGCAGAATCATTTTCACTGTTGATAATAAACATCAACATATAAAGAAAAAAAAACCAGTTTCATAACATGTATTGTTTACGCGCGTGGTAACGAATGTAAAATTAACAACACGGAAATCAATAGCTAATTTTAAACATGGTAATGTATTAATTGATTCATTGCAATAAAAACTACTTTGAGTCTATATTGTTCTCTAATTGTTATCTATAGAAGCATTTCTAGCCGAAGGGCATTTGTCACTTCATGTGTTGAGTAGCAATAAATAACTGTTACAAAGGTGTAATTTAATGTCATGTGTCAAAGATTAAGTATAGCTTATCTTTTAAATGTTTTATTTGTTATTTTAATTTATGTTTAAAGGAGCAACCAAACTTGTAATTCCGATAATAATTTGTTACTTTTTAACATCGAAAATGAACACCTCATATATCACCACCTTGACCGGAAGTCGATGTTTCTTCGTTCGCTTTACAATTAAATAATACCTACATTTAATAAAAACACAATTCGAACATGAAACCTGTAAAATAATCATTAAGATGGATTTTGTGCTGAACATCAGTAATGGATCGAACCACAAAATCATATATTATATTTACAAATAAATGTCCGATCTCGGGCATTTTCAGATCGTTTTTCCCAAGTTCCCATCTGTTAATGAAGTTTTATTCTTCGTTGGATTTTTAATTTCGTGGTCAGAGGCCTCCACGAAAACCACGAAAATTGATACCCCACGAATAAAAAGTATTTCACAGTAAATAAGCATAAATTTGCGATGTTCAATTGGCGTCGTAAGGGGCCTTGGTCGCAGAGTGGTTAGGGTAGTTCGTCTACTGATGATCACGTGGTCTGTCAACACTGAGGTTCCGGGTTAAAGTCTCACTGCGGGCAGGGTGTACTCGACTCCAATCTTAATTGACAAGGATTGCCAGTTTTCCTACCGAAAGTCGGGGGTTCTCTCCGGCTTCCTCCCCAATAAAAACTGGACGCCATGAAAAAGCTGAAAAATTGCTGAAAGTAGCGTTAAACATCATTCAAACAACAAAACAGATCTATTTGCGTCGTAGTGTGGCTGCTATCAGTAGTAACCCCAACCTAAATAGTAAATTTACTAACGATTAAATAGTAGGGAAGACAATAAATTTATTCAGTATTTAGTATCTGACTTTGAACTTTAAAATAACCTATATAACATCTAAAGCTTTTGTTGCTTTTTCTCCCTGAAGTATTCAAGTACTCGGTCGTTAGCTTCTAGCTACTAGCAATATTATTAAGATCTTTCCAACTACAGCGGAAAGACCTTCTTGTATTTCTTATGATTATCATTTTTTTTTGCCACAGATGTCAAAAAAGTGTCTTCACGTATCGCTTCAAAACTTTGATCACTTAACCGACACTACCGGGGCTCGACCTGAGTCACCCTTCGAAACCGATCTTTTTTTTAGAAACGGAGTTATCTCCCCAAACACTGTTTACCCTTGTTTTCAAGTAAAGTCATAAACCATAACCGATATCAAATTTCTAAGGTGTAGAAATTGTCACCTGACTCCTTACAATGATTGATCACGCAAAACAAAGTTTCGGTCAACTTCCTGGTTACGCGTTTTTTACGCGAAGTTTGTTGAAGTTGTTTGATTTCCACAAAAGTTGGTGTCAAAGTAGATATGAGGGTCCTAATTACATATCCGGGATCAAAATTTTCTGTTTTTTATAATATAACACTTTAACCGTACAAAATTGAAGCGGACAATACATGGGAAAATCGATCGTTATGTCGACATCTACAAAAAGTATTGTTGTTTTTGAGCTATTGCCCTTGATTAGTGTTTTGGAAATGGTTTTTTGGTATATATAGTAAACATGTCTACTTTTTGTGATTAGTAAGAAAGGGCTACATTTTGAGGTCAAGGACATTCCATAGCAACAAGATAACGAGAAAAGTTCATAGCAATCATATATCTTGTGTATATTAAATGCTATTCAGAAAACCGGACTTTTACATTAGCAACTATATACCTAGACATAACACTAAGAAAATGCTGGTGGTGGTAAAAATTATTTTTAGACATTGATAATTAGATGAAGATTTTTTAAAAATCTTAATAATTTAAGGAATACCAATCGCAATAATAAAAATCGCTTGGTACTTAACATTACTTGTTTGGTAATCAAAGTTTTTTTAGCAACCACATGCTAGTGGTGCATTTTTAACTGCCGGTCGTAGACCCAAAGGTAGAGAGCAAAGGTGATAACAAAGCTAAAATAAAAATTCACTAAGGTAATTATTGGCCTTTTTTGTACTCTATGCTTGTTTACATCGGGTTGGTATAAAGTAGTTACAGTGCTTGCAACACTCTGACTGGTTGATAACTGATCGCTGACGAATTTCGGAACAATGACGGATGGCTGACTGATTGCTTTCGAGTGCATCCGTCAAAATCCGTCATTACGTTAATCGTCGGAGATCAGTCTGATCCAGAATACGTCATTTAATTGTATGCATTTAACGGTGATTTATTGACGGATACATATAACAATAATTTTAACGCAAAACGCATTTTGTCTGATTAAGTATATTATACATGCTTATAAAATTAACTAAAATACTTAATAAAATAGTAAATAAATAAGTCTCGTTTAATAAATGATTTTCTTTATAATATATAATAAAGCACATGCATTTGTTGATAAAGTTTTTTCAATAAATACATGCAGAAGCAAATATACAGTATGACGCCATTTTTAATTGCGACTTTTTTTCTAAATCAACGCAGGGTATACAAGTACATGTTTTTCTCAATAGATAGTAAATGTATTTAGTTTAACATATTTATATTTGAACAGATTAGGTATGTCGTCTATTCACATGCTCTTGTGTGTAAAACATATTTGTTCATGAGGTTACAAGTATCGGTGTTTTAAAATTTACAAGTTCGTTTCAACTACTAAATATGCAGGCGTTTATTGACGAAACAAATAATAAATAATCGATTTAAATAATTTTAGATCATATATATAAGTCTAAAGAATTTACCAATTAATAGATGTATATGACATATATCGATGGGAAGTTGAGATGTCGGATCTTCATACTTTAAGATTATTTCAAAAACTTTACTAGATTACAACTAGCTTCTACCTTCCTTTAAGTGGACTTACTGTTTAAAGTTTGATCTTTTTCCACTGATTTTGAAGACTTGGGAACTTATTTATAGTTTAGTTAAAATTCTGTCTTGTTATTGCAGTTTGTTATTTTTTTTGATTAATTGCAATTAATAAATTATTAAATTGCAACTTGAATTTGTCTGTTGTTACCTAGGTTAATGGGTGTTTCTGACCTGAACTAATTGTATTTGCGTGTTTCCACTATAGTTTATCAATATGAATGTGTTTTGTGATTGTTTAAATGTATTTAATGTCAACATATTTAATTAATTTGTAAGATTTATGGAATACAATATAATAGAGATGTAATTTAATAAGGAGTCACAAAGTGTGTTGAGAAACTATCAGACATAATGGACATAATGTGCAAGAATTCAAGCAATCTATGCATAGTTTAAAAACTTATCGGACGTTATTATCACTAAAAAGCAAGACATTATTTTTATAAGACCTGTGTTGCGAGTCTTGGGTCCAAAATCACCTACGTAAATTAAAGATTAGAAGTCTTCTTGAGGGAAGTTTACGAGGTAATTTGAACAATTAAACCACACATTGACGATGCAGTAAAGTAGGCGACACGCAAAACGTTGCATGATACGATGTATTATACGGTGTAAGAAACAATGTACCAAACAACAAAGTATGAATACAATCTCTTTGGTTTTAATGGTTTGTGTGTGAAACTATGACATATCCTGTACATTACGTTCAAATATCGTGCGTTCATCCAATTTGTTTGTTATTGTCGCACCGTGAAGATCTAACATAAAGACCAGGAAATTGATTACGATTAAATTGTATCTTGACACTCGGTTAACGTTGTTGACTAATAACAAAACCAAAATAAACCAGATATATACCGTTTTAGCAATTATTATCTGAACAATGCCAATTCCACAATCAACGAAGGGCTAAGTAAATACACAGACATACAAAATGAAACTATAATAGTAAAATTTGTTTTCGTACAGGCGTTTATGTATTTATAAATTATTTTACATTTGCTGTTATTTTGTCATATATACATGCATGCATAATAAGATTTCAGATATTGTTATTATTATATATTATAATTATTATCATTATTATTTTGGTCTTAAATAAAAAATGCTAAAATGATATCCTTTAAAATAATGTTGTTTAAAGGTTATTTAACAATAGATGTTTGTTAATAAATATAATTCTAATTAAAATCAATTAATGATATACAGATAAACACTCCAGAAATATTGATATTTGTGAACATACTCACTCACACGACAATGATAGATCAATCTATAAATTTGGTAGTTTCGACGAAAAAAATATAGTTTGATTTGTTGTCGCAAATATGTAAATACATAACGATTAATAGTTAAATTAGAATTTCGTTTTCCATGAATGAGTTTTAGATTATATATCAGAATAATCTATAAAAAGAAGTTTAAATTAATGACTAAAACCATCAAAATACAAAAGCGCATTACCAGAAGAAAAATACACGCAATCTCTAACCCTAATCCAATTGTACTAAAATTGACATCAGAACTTGTAATGCTTGTTGATCGGAGTGTTAGCATAATATCAGCTTTTTGACTTAAGGTACAGGTTTTAATAAGTGTTACTGATGCCTATGACTAATATAACAGACAACAAATAAGGTAACATTAAGTCAAAACTTCAGAACAATGTCAATACAACACTTTTCTTAGAATATCCGATTTATCCAATCTGGATAGCTCAGTTTTGGAAATTTAAGTTCTCGCCAAGGCTCGGACTTCAAATTCCATTATTAAACTGTCTTGATTGGAGAAATCTGAAAATCCATTCATATCAGTGTAAAATCCTATATATTTCTAATGCCTCTGTCTTCATTAAACAAAGGACAATTTTAAAGTCTACGTTACGGTGTTTGAAAAAAAGTTTGATACTTTCTAATTATAATACGAAAATTTAACATAACTTTGATGTAAAAATCCTGTCATTTCTAGCGTTTTTTTTTCCCCTCTTTTTGCAAAGAGGGGTTAGGGTTATGGTTAGGGTCTACTATTGATCACGTGGTTTGTCAGCACTGAGATTTCTCACTGTAGGCAAGGTTTACTCGACTCTACTCTTAATTGACAAGGATTGCCAGTTTTCCTACAGAAGGTCGGGGGTTTTCTCAGGGTACTCCGGGTTTGGGTTACACTAACCTAACCCAGGGTACTCCGGCTTCCTCCGCCAATTAAATCTGGACGCAATAATATGGCTGAAAAATTGCTGAAAGTGGCGTTAAATCATTATTCAAATCAAATCCAAATCTTTTTGCAAGGGGTAGACGGTCCAGCCTAATTTCCCATGAATTTTTTGGACTTTTAATAATAAAAGCTCTACAACATCTTAATTATTTGTGTTTTAAACATTTTTGGGGTTTTAGTGCCACTGGTAAGTCTTAATTAGACGGAACTCGCGCCTAGAATATTTTAAACATTAACAAAAAAGAATATGCGAATATGACACAAACCTTAGAATTTAAATTATTTTCAAATTTCATGACACTAACATAGGACGATGACTGTATCAGATTTTGTCGTTTGAAACATACTACACCTGTTTTCGTTTTCTTGGGATAACGAACTTTTATTATTTCAAAGAAGGTATGCTATAAACTGAAAAACATTTGTATGTATAGAAATCTTTACCGATGACGGTATTATATAAGTCATAGAACATCTATACAGCATATTTTTATTTAAAATTCAAGAGCATATCTATTCTAATATTCAGAAGTGCATGTATTGTATTTTTTCGATATCTGAATCAAGAGGAAAACCACAAACTGAATTTAAGACAGTAGAGGATTTCAGCTTTCTAATTGAAACCGTTCCTTAGTACCCTAATTCTCATCATTGAAAGCAATCTTATGTCATCCGCATCGTATGTCTTTAACAAATGTATCTGTCAGCAAATCGATTTTATCTGTTTTACATACAATTAAAGTACAGTCTTGATCAGACGGATTAAACTTACTATACTTCGATCTATTTCAAATTATTTATATATCAATCAATTTGTCATTTTGTTCTTGTCGAAAGTTAAATGGACAATGTAGACCGATTAATTACATAATTTTATCATTCACATTTTTGCAGTTGATACCAATACATGCAACACTTTTATTGTCGCCATCTGTGGCACTTTGTCTTTATATTGTGTGACTATCTTAGTCCCTCTATGTTTCCTCATTTGATTAAACATCTATGTCTATACTTTATAAAATATGAACACACGGTATTAAAATGCTCAAAGGTATTGAAATTGCAAAATAATGGAATATAATTGAGCCACGCTTAGTATTAGTATTTCTATGACTAATTGAAACAAATTCAAGATATTATATGTTGTTCTAATTTGATTCGCATTTGATAAACTACAATTCTATTAAACAGAATTTTGTATTAATCAACACAAAAATACGTTATGTGAAGCAAGCCATTTGTAAAATTTAAATAGGTTTTATTAAATCTAACAATCGATTTCAACATTAACAGAATTTGTTATTTACACGTTAAAACACAAAATATAAATAAAGGTAATTAAATCAAATCAAAATCCTAAAATCATCAAACTTTAGAATCAACAGCAAAAAATGTAGCATATAAAGCAATGACCCTGACTTGCTACAGGCACTTCAAAAGAAATAGTGGGCTAAACCATATTATTTTGGCATGCTAATCCAACGGCTTCCATTACTGTAGTATGCGAGTTGGTTTGTTGATGAAAATGGATAGGTATCATATACCACTAGTCAGTATTAAGTGTATCCAATAACCAGCACAATCACTGTGTACTGAATTAAAAAAATGATAAAACTATCTGCAATAATATTTTCAAACGAGACATAATATTTAAAAAATGGTAAGAATAGTTAAACTTATTCAAAGCGCGAGTGAGCCGTTTTTTTTTGTAACCTTGGTTTATAAGTTTATCTCGAAAAAATTATTTGGTGGCGTTTGCAAAAATCAGTTCATTCATTGCAAGCTCTTGCAAACCTGAATAAATGAGAAATATAGACACGGCATGCATGAGAAGATGGTAAATTGTTGTATAAGGACAATTGCTAATTTTGAAATTTAAATTGTCTCGTTTGCCAAAATTATTAAGCTAGATGACCATTGGTGTCGTATTGGAGTGTGTCTAAATTAAATGCAAATGACGCTGTTTCTTTAGTTTCCAGTTCTGAAGGATATATTAACGGAAGCCATTACGCAAATTGAGAGTTGTAAATTGGAAGGACATCATTAATATATTTATATGTAAAAAAATATTTTAGTTTCTTGTAAGGCAAACTGGTATAAAGAGCTGAAAAGGCAATGTTCTAACAGATGAAACTTTAGATATCGATTTTGATTTTCAATTGTCCAAAAGTTTTTTAGACTTTGCAAATAAGCATTTTCACAGAAGGTAAACTGTTCATCTTTCATTGCAGACAATATCTTAGTCAACCATTTTGACAACTGTTTGGTAGAGCACGTAGATGAGTCGGCTATGTGAAGATTTTTATGCAATTTTGGAGTCCAATACAGGTAGGGGAAGTCGTTGTCGTAATAAATATTAAAAACGTCAGGAAGGACTTATGGTTAGCCAGGATTTGATCTTTGTCAACTATGGTACGTTTTTATGCGGTATTACCAGAGTTATTCTTGATGTCTAGCTCTTAAATGGCATTCATATTAATGGGATTTTAAGAATTAACAATGATAATAAGGCGAGCAAACAGTTATAAGTATATAATTAATTTATTTAAGATTTCAAAAAAGATTGATGATAAACTGTGCACTTGAAATATTAAATCGTGTACGCAAAATATAACATAGAGCACCTGGAATACTAAATCTTGCGCACAAAACTCTCATTTGGTCGTACAAATAACAAATATTAAATTGTACGCACGAAAAAATAAATTTGAACACACGAAAAGCAAAATGGTGCTTACACAATTAAAATAATGTTCGTGTGAAATATTAAAAAAGGCGCATAAAAATGATAGGATTAGGCCAGTTCCACAGTAACAATGCATGCTATGACAACAATATACTGTATATTGATACGACATTTGCAGTGAATGCGGTCTGACATATATCCCGTGACGTTGTACGCTACGTTAAAGGTGATTTTTTTCCTGCAACAATTATCGTTCATTTAAATTCATCAACATGTTTTATTCAAATTTTATTATTAGTTATTCTTTAATCTGTCTATACATTTATATGCTAATTCCACTATGTAAAGGAAAAGTGTGAAATACAATTTTATTTTAATTTACATAAATTATTTGATATTGACGTAAATACACTTGCTGTATTAATCGGACATTTAATTGGTTTTCTTCAGGAAACAATTCCTAAAAATAATAACTAAAGTACCTGATTATGAGAACGGTGTTTTGTAAACAAGAGCGAGTTTGTAAATATATTATGCTAAAACGGAGGATATGCTATGTCAGAATATGAATCTAGTTTTTAATCTCTGAAGACAAATATATTGCAGTGATCTTTAGACATTGATGTAATATAATAATATTTGGATTGGTCTGAAGTGTAAGTTGATGCATGATGTGGCTACTTGAAAAAAATCAGATACCTACAAAGAGCCTAAACAAATATTTAGCAACGTTGGTGATTATGGAAAACATAATGAGCATGGATGTGATAAAGTGACTATGGAGTGTGTTATTCAACTATTCTGATTAATAGTGTTTTAACTGTATTTGCCATTCTTAAAAATCTCACCATGTAAATGGGGTTGATTAGTGTTGCAACATGAAAGGTCTGTCCACTGTTTGTACGTAAAATGCCCGTTTTATAAATGTCGCAGAAAGTAAGCGTCTTGCAAACACTACGTTCTCTTGTACTGATCTAAATACCAAACATCTAGTCCCTTGACCTAATCTAGTCTTATAAGCTTGCTTTACTTTTAACTGTCTGTTGGAAAATGAAAAAAAAATATAAATAAAACGCAGTTTTGAATTTGGTAGGTAAAACGACGTCTCTTTTGATACGCACTTTCTAAATATATTGCTAGTTTCCTAGTAAAGTTCAACATCAGAAATCTCAATTTTTCGATATTAGACTCTTGTGATGGATACAAATTAGAATGAAAAATGTCATTAAATGATTGCACTCGAATGTCCTGGTAAAAGGAACAGTCTAATAGAAAATGATCTTCTGTTTCAACTGTCCGAGCGTTGCAGAATTTACAAAGTCTTTCGTCTACACTTTCTCCGGTATGTCTGTCAGTTTCTATTCTAAGAGGAAGTATTCCAGTTATAAATTGTGCAAGATAGGATCTCTCCTGTTTGTCAAGGTTAATGCTCACATATTGATCAAGTTCAAACTCTTCCTTAAAGGATACATAGGTACGGAGCTTAGCAACTGTTCTTAGTGAGTCCTTCCATAAATCTGAATAATGGTTTCGGATAATCATTGACAAAGTCTGTAGGTTTATCGCTGACTTCGTTTCAAAATAATTCGATACACCAAGCTGTTGGAAAATGTCCTTTATTTCACTAAACCAGATGTCCCTACATATGTTATAGTCCATGTTAAAAGCGATTTTAGTAATTCGATTATCGTCAAAACTTAAGATTCTGTTCCAGAGTCTCGCCATATTAACCCATCGTCTGTACTGGCTCGGAATCCATACTACGTCGCCATGTAGTGCTAAAGTGAGTGTAAACCTGTGAACTCCTAAAAAGTACCTTATCGCACGATTTTGAATGTTGTCTATTGCTTGGTATTTCCGATATCCCCATACTCTTGACGCATAATCCATACTTGGAACCACACACGAATAGTACAGTCCTTCATATGAATTAAATCCGAAGTCTTTAAATCTATGGATACTTGCTATGATCTTGCCTAACGCTCTCCCTCCACTTTTTGCTAGATTGTCTGTGTTAGCAAGGAAAGTTCCATTTTAATTGAATTCTATTCCTAAGTACTTGTAATGTGTTATTTTTTCTAAACGGTTGTTTCCTATGTAAAACTCTGAGTTCGTTTCTTTTCTTCGTCCTTTTCTGAAGTGCACACATTTAGACTTGTCTGTGTTGATCAAGACCCTCCAGCGTTTACACCATTGATGCAGTTTGTTTAGCATTTCCTGCAGATCACTTTCGGAATTAGCGAGCAAAGCAATATCGTCTGCATATAAAATAGCTGATATTGTCCTTGTTTCCATGTTTACTCCTAGACCAAGGTCGTTCAGTTCCGCCACCAGGTCGTTTATGAAAACAGCGGAAAGCGTTGGGGATAGATTGTCTCCTGTTTAACCCCTGTTTTACAATTGAACCAGACAGTCAGTTTACCATTAATTCTCACACAAGACTCTGAATGGTGGTATATACTTTTAATACAATTATAAAGTTTGCCATCTACGTTATTAAGCAAAAGTTTATAAAGCATCATTTCTCTGTCAATAAAGTTGAAACATTTTCTTAGATCAATGCACGCTACAAAAAGTGAGTCATTATTTCGAATTAAACTATTTAGCGTAAATATGTGACCTTCGCATGACCTGTTTCTCCGAAACCAGCTTTTCTCATCACAATGAATATCGTTGTCTTCTAGATAACTTGTAAGTCTTTTATTTATCAGGGAACTATACACAGTTTACTTATGCAGGACAGAAGACTAACACCTCTGTAATTCATCGGAATTCGAGCATCCGAAGACGGATCTTTGAGAATCGGACAAATAATTGCTTTTCTCCAAATCGATGGAATTATGCTCGTGTCGAAAATCCACTGGAACAACTGCTTTAAAGTTTCAATAACTGAGGGAAATTTAAGCACACTATACGGTATTTCGTCGTATCAACTAGCGGATTTTGATTTCGATTGCATAACAATACCATGAATTTCATCATATGAAAAATCGCAGTTCAGAGAATCGTTTTGTTCAACAAGTGGGTCGGTCATATTTGTTTCTAGGAGTTCTTTATGTATCTTAGCTCTGTTGTACAGTCCCTGGAACGTATAAGTTAACAAAACGCACGATGCACGAACGATGTACGAACGATGAACGGACGGTATATGGACGATGTACGCACGATATACGAACGATGTACGCACGATGCACGAAACGATATACGATACGATAGAAACGCTAAGACGGCGTTTATCGTTTTAATAGATCGTTTCGTCTATGGTATGGTGTATTGATCGTGCAACGTTTCGTTTATCGCATGGTTTATCGTATGATGCATCGTTTCTTATGTCGTCATTGCAGGGTTGAATGATTGTTCTTGGTATACATGGTTTATTTTTAAGTATTTTCTTCAGTATTGAAGGCATTTACTTGTTTTACTAGATACATAATAATTTAAAAGGTACTTAATTGATAACGGAGCACAATCATGTGCGTAAAATTTAGCATCCATATATAACGCTATGTATTTTGTTATGGAATTTCGTTGATCAATAACATTACTGTGTCCTTTGTTTTAAATAAATTTTAAAAAAATAACTTAAACCTTATCTACATTTCTTAATAAAAGCGTTTACATTCATTCGATTGAAAAAACCGACAAAGTTAAACAATTCTGTCTATATGTTTTAATAGCAGTGACTCCTATACATGTACCTTTCATCAAATTCCTACCTTACTAAATGCGACAGTCATTTACAAATTGTAACATTGTTGCGGTTAAAAAAAAAATTATTTAACTTTTTCTGTTGCCGTATGTATACCTGAAAATTTCCTTTTGTGCTGAGGGTAAATTGATTCAACATAAATCTTTGATCCCAAAAACTAAATATGTACTTTGTTCATATGTTAATTCAAATATTCATAATTCCCGAAAATAAGCTAAAATATTGCTTGCTGGAAGTCAAGCAATCAATCAATCAATCAAATATCCATATATTTAGCTATAATAGTTTATTCTTTAAACTATATTTTTATTCGTTAATATTACTGACAACTCTTTATAAAATTTAAAAAGATCGTTAACTATATTCACAGACGCGTTTTTTGTACAGTAGTACTAAGTGTTAAACTATAAAATTGTTTTCACTACATGTTCTTTGTTTTGGATAGAACTATTTTTGTTTTCTTATCTACATCTACTGATTGTTTATATGTCTTAGGTGGTAAATAAGTGTGCGTCGCTAGGGGAACTTAACAGTCGTAAAGAATGACACATATGTATATTTTATGACAGGTAATTTTGCGCGATCATCCAAGACATCCAAGACAACGATTCAGATTCATACTTTATAATGTAATTCATCCATTTGCAGTAATGAATTTAAAAGAAGTGTCTTTTAACAAGACGTTTTATCATCCCTGTTGTAAATATCGTAAAACTGTATGTAGCGCTGTGAAGGTTAATTCTTCTTTATTGTCGATACCAAACTAGCTTTAAAATCGAACACTTTAAATCTTTACATAGGACGAGAGAGAGAATCACCGACCCTGGACAAGTACCTGACAAACATGAATTCAAATCGAGTGCAC
This sequence comes from Limnoperna fortunei, assembly GCA_944474755.1. Classification (NCBI taxonomy): domain Eukaryota; kingdom Metazoa; phylum Mollusca; class Bivalvia; order Mytilida; family Modiolidae; genus Limnoperna; species Limnoperna fortunei. The sequence goes on from OX104125.1 coordinate 49,276,155, forward strand.
CATTTGTTTTCACCGTACAATACGTATGCATTTATAACATAGAGAATTCAGTTAGATAACATCTGAGCTAATCAATCAACCTTAAAAAAATAACAGTAATGTACTTCGATTTAAGTGAGACAAAAAATTTTTAAAGCTGTAATTAGCTCTGAATCAACAAAACTCAAGACGTATTTCCAAACAATTCCAATCGCCACAATGTCTTTTAACAGTTTAATGCGTTGTTAATACACTTTAAAGCTAAACATATTTGCACTAAAGTTTACCATGAGTTTAGGTTTTTGATTACCTGAAAAATAATTTTATTTCTTGTTTGAAGTTATAAGCCACTTTCAGCACTTTTTAGCAAGGGGTGGGGGGGGGCTTCAAAATTTTAATGGAGAATTAATCGCGAGAACCTGGTGGAAGACCCACTTCGCTTTTTAGTTAGTTGCACAGTATTTGAATATTTCTTCACAGCAGTTAAATAATACAAGACCATAGATGCATTTTGTGTTCCAAACATACATGTACGGTTTTTTTAAAATAAATTTCAATTTATAAAATAAAATATTAAAAATAAGCACGAAACGCGTGATTCGTCATGCACTATACAGTTATAAAGGTAGTTGAAAATTCGAAAACGTAATTTTATTGTAATGATTGTTACTATGTATAAAAGGTGTTATTTATTTAATGTATACGTGTCATTTACGTGTAGCTACCTGGGGTGCAAAGGTGCACAAGTGAGATACGTTAATTGTTAATATGTTAATTGCAATCACCACAGGTAATAGAGGATAACGTGTCCCTTTGAAGTAATTTTATTACAGTTTAATTTTAACTTGATTATCTTTTGATAAGTACTCTAATTTCGAAGTAACGATGCCATACGGCCAGCATCATATTAAGTTGATGGAAAGGTGGAGATACGTGTATTTATTTTAGGCATCTCGTAAACTATCTGTTAGGGAAGACAAAGAAAAAACTCTTCATTGTCGGTATTTATATTTCATCTTTTTGATAGAATGTTAGTAGACATACGAGTCAATATTGTGGATTAATGTTATAACTTTAAATCAATTCGGATGCAAGCGGTCATATTCAAAGTTCGAACAAATACATCAAGTTTTCGTTTAATTACAAACTAACGTTGGTACTTATGAAAAATCCTTATATTTTAACAAACATAATATACTAGTCCCCTTTGTTACATGCGTATGCAAAACCAGGCTACTACATATATGTACAAATACTCATCCATAAGACAGCTCAAAATTAAATGTAGAAAAAATATAAAAAAGGGTATAAAATCATTTTGAAATAGGAGTGTCTCATACATGCAATTACGCACAAAAGCTACATTAATTAACTCCTTTAAACATTGTTTAATGTCGGTGGAGCTACATTACTGTAGCTATTGTACACAAGTGTAACGGTTACTGCTATCTGTAGCATCTACAATTAAATATTTTAATTATAATTTATCAATGAATTTATTTAATTTAAAAAATCGGTATCATATCTCCTGTTCAGTGTACCTGTTTATTACTTGTATCATTTAAGTGCATATATAAACTACACATAAATGGTCATGTTTTATAGGACAATGTCGGTTAAACAGCCCATGAGATAGCTGGTGTTCTTATTTTATAAACCATATTGACTTTAAATAAAACTTTGTTGTATGTTCCGATGTATTCGTATCAACTTAAAGAATGTTTATTTATTTATTTTTTATTTATTTATTTTATTTATTTATTTATTTATTTATTTATTCATTAATTTAAGACAACTCAATTGCAGGTTATATTATGTAAAAAGGAAATTCAGATCCTGTTTAATGCAATTAACTTTAAAAAAAACTATTAATGCACAGTTATTATCCTTAGAGCAGAAATGTGTTATTTAATGTTGCAGTTTACTAAACGTAAATAATGATGTACATGTAAAATCAAATTACCCAAGCATTATACAATGTACGCTAATTTGACAGAAAAACAATATGGCGAACGATAACGCAAACAATAAACCATACGATGTACGATAAACCATACGATATACGCTTACATAAACGGAAAACCATACGATAAACGATAGAACAAACGATCCACCATACGATGCACGCTGGTGAAAACGATACACGATATACTATACGTTATACGGTACCATATACGAACGATATACGCACGATGTACGAACGATGTACGGACGTTGTACGAACGATAAACGCACGATGTACGAACGATAAAATCGTTAACTTATAAGTTCCAGGGACTGTAATGCTCATTGTCAAATTCGTCACTTGTGCATCCGTTGTACAGGTTTTCAAAGTCTCGTCTCTATCTTGCCAGAACCTTTTGATACATTATAAATCACCATTCCCGTGTCGTCTACAATCTCTATCGGAATAGATTTCCTGGTTTTCGGTCCTAGATTACGAATTTTCTCCCAGAATTAATTCGGGTTTTTGGTTGATATTGTCTCTATATTTACTGAAATCGATTTGCGTACGCCCGCTCAGTTCGCCTCAATGTTTTGTCAAATATATCCCTAGTGTCAATATATTCACGACGAAGTGCATATTTTTTGTTACGATCACCATTACATTTAACAAAGTTTTCTTCTTTTGTTCTCATATTATCCCATAATTCCATCAATTCATTGTTCCAATACGGTTTTCGATTTCGAAATCGTTTCTTTGTTTCACAACTTTCGAATTTCGGAATTTTGTCGTGCATTTCAGATAAGATAACATCGCACAGTTTTTCGTAAATTCTATCGATATTTTCTTGTGTTTCTCTAGAACGTTCTATTTCTCCGATTATTTCAATAAGCGCAGATCGTCTAATTTCGCTAGCCATAAAATCTGTCGGGGTACTATTCAACTAAAACCTAGCATGTTGATTGACTTTGTCTGTTTTCTTAGTAGGCCAGTCGTAGTGCGCAATACTATAGTCCGTTAATAACACTGAGTGGTCCGGTATCCTTGACTTTTCACCAATCAGATTATGAAGTTTAACGTCATCAACAATAGATTGAATCGGCAATACTTTAAAATAGTTAAAATTCTTGAAAGTTTCATTCGGCACACATATGTAGTAAACGACCGCTTTCCCTTTTCTTGAAATTGATGTAATGTACTATTTAGCTTCATTTAAAAAGTCAATGAACTCGTGACCGTGTTGATTAATCGTCTTATCAATAGCAGTCCTTTTCGGAATCTCGTCGATTTCTTCCAGGATCTCATTTACTGATCCGATACGTGAATTAAAGTCCCCTAAAAGAAAAATCCCATCGTTACCGCTATGCATATATACATGTGTCAACAGGTGTGCCAAGAAACTATGCGCGTCACGACCTCTGTTCGAAATTTCAGGTGGTAAGTAACACGCATATATCACAAATTCGAAATCATTTGCCACATTTTAACAAAAATTCCAACTCCACCTGAATCTTTTGGTGCGTTCTTGTGAATGTTAATTCTATTAAATCCGTAAAAAGTATATCCTGGTACAGTAATAACCTCTTGAGCGGGTAAATGAGTCTCACAAATACAAAAGATATCACGTTGCGTTTACAATATGCGTTCGTAGGTCACAGTTTTCCTTTGTCTAGCCGAAAATGTTTAACTGTCCGACCGTTATAGTCCTCGTTGGCCGGGTATCATACTATTGCTGTTCCTCGTGGGATTCAGTTGGTTGTTGGCGGTTGTCTCTTGGCTTGATGCGTCCGTTCGCGTCGACACGTAAAGATCTTCCTTGTGGAAGATTACGTAACACAACTCGCGCATTCATTTCAATCAAATGTTCTACTCGTGATTTGCTACTTTTTATAAAGACTGTTTTATAACCGTCAGTATCCTTTAGTTTCATCTTATTTCTCAATACACTTATTTTCTCGTCAGTACTTCGGAAACTAATTTTAACAATACCGGAACGGTCATGAAGTCTCGTTTGTAAGCGAATTGCAGCAGTAACTTGAACGGTTGATGAAACATATTCCCCAAGTGCACGGATGAGGTTCTCGGCCTTAGTAACAAGATTTTCGTTCTCTGTGACAAGTATTCCACTCGCCGTAATTGTGAACTCCCTCCGGATTATCTAACGGATTATGTACTGAGGACAATACACCGTTACCGTTACCGTTATCGTTAACATTATTAGTGTTCGGTCTTTGTTGCTTGAGGTCATCTAGACGTGTTTGAATTGACTGAATAGTTTTTAACATTTGGTCCGTTCTATTAGTCTGTGCGTTAATGTCTATCGACAACTCATCACGAAGTGCTCGCACCTTACTGTCTACGTTTGCAATTAGATCGGTCCTCAATTAATCTAGCTTTGACTCAAACATACGTTTCATACGATCTTGGCTAGATTTTAAGTCCTTCACTACGTTGATTAAAGTATCAAGTTTATCAGAAACTGTCGGATTTTCAATCGCTGATTTGTTTGTTGTTTTGGACGCCATTTTCGTTTTTTTCCAGTAATTGATTGTATTTTGTGTTTGTGTTTGTGTTCAGTCCTATTACAGATGGTTTTTTGAATACAATGTTATCAAGTTCTTCGTTTGAATCATACAGAATAGAGTTAGTCTGACTAAGTATATCACTCACCACTACTGTCACATATAAAATCAGTCTGGAGACCATATCAATTCAGTTAAAAGCCATATTTAACATTTGAACTCAATCTTGAGACTTTAGCAAGGCAATTAAAATCCCTATTTCACATACTAAATCGGTACTGGGACCCCAGTGATGGAAATAAACACTATTTTTTACATATACAATCACTCTGGGGATATAAGTAACTAAATTAAAACCATATTTTACATATATAATCATCTTGATACCCACAAGATGCAATCAAAAAGCATGATATAAGTACCAGTTGCTTTTGGAAAAATTAAATGAAGCAATTAAAAACCATAGAACACATCTAAATCATTCCGAAGTTCTGAGGGATGCAATTTCAACCATATTTCACAAATAATATAAAATTAAGCCAGTGATTTTAGCGATGCAATTTAAAACTATATTCCACATATAACATTAATCTTGAGAACTTGAAAATGCAATTGAAACAATATTTAACATATGAAACATGTTTGGAATTTTAGCGTCGCAATAAAAATTCATTATATACATATAAAAAAAAATCCTGAGACTATGGCGATGCAATTCAAAACCACTTTACATGTATACAATCAATCCTGAGACCGTGGCGATGCAATTAAAAACCAAACTTTACACAAAAATTTAATTGTGAGGTGAGACCTAAGGGACGCACTTAAACAAATATTACACGTATAAACTCCCAGGACCACAGGGATGAATTTAAAAACCACGTTACACACACTGGTATAGAAAAAAGTGGGTGCTTCCATTGTAAATATAAAATTATTTTAAGTATTTTTGCACTATAATGAGATTTAGAGGTTAAAATACAGAACTGTCATAGATCTTTAACCCTTTTTTATTATTATCACACAATTTGATTATTGCAATGTATTTTCAATTGGATACATGTAGACCTAATTTATATTTTGAATGATTGCTAAGTTCAAGAGTTGTATAAATTAATATTATGATATCGAAGAATTGCTTGATTGATAGATATTTGTATAACAAAGATGAGTATCACTTTATTGGATTGTACATTAATATTTAATTAAAGTAAACAACGGCGTAATAAGTAATATTTTTTCGAGACGTAAGATATGATATCCAGAAACATGTAACTAGCAAACAAATCTTAAATCTAAAATTCTTTCGTTACTAAGTTGTATTATATCGATTGTTTTTAGTAATAGGATTTTAATAAACGACAAACGATTTGATTTTCATCTTTCGTATACTTGTTATTCCGAAAACTCGTAGATAAAATAAATCGACGTACGGTACAACCAGCAAGTCTTTCCTAAATACAGAGGAAGAATTTGTCAAAAGAAAAAAATATCCAGTGGACAGAAATATTGTTTACAAAATTGTCAAAAGAACAAGCCATAGTTAACTTTGGTTGTCAAAATCTCTGCTCAAACCTGTCAAATCCTCTGCTAGAAGTTTACTTAAAGCACTGGCTAAAAAAATGACTGTAAATACCAGTTGCAGTCGTTTTTCATCTGTCACTGACTGAGATTGACTGCATATGACTGCAAAAATGTCTGTAAAAGACTGCAAACGTTGTGTCAGACAATAATTTTTACTGTGACAGTCATTTTATGCCTGTCACAGACATATTTTGTCTGTCTCAGACATATTGTCCGTTGGCGCAGTCATTTTATGTCTGTTACAACGGCGTATCCGTTGTATCAGTCAAAAAATGTCTGTCGCAGTCATTTTTTCCGTTGACTCAGTCGAAAATCGTCTGTTACAACGGCGTTACCATTGTATCAGTCAAAAAATGTCTGTCACAGACATTTTCTCCGTTGTATCAGACAAAATACGACTGTCACAACACCTGGTAATTATTATCGTTAATTTATTAACAGCGGCCGATTTATATTTTAAATTTTAATTTCTTTTATGAAAATATTCGGAATTCAACAAAAAAAAAATCTCTATTTGGAAATTGATCTCTCGCACACTTTACGATTACAAATGTTTTAACGCCTGGTAATTATTATTTGTATTGTTGTTACACCCGTCGATTAATTTTCTAAATGTCAAGTTATTTTATGAAAATGTTCGGAATTCAACAAAAAACATCTATTGGAAATTTTATTATCTTCTATATTTTTATAATAATATTTTCTGCAAACAAAGTTAAACAAAATATGATGACATCGCTTATTTATTAAGTTATGTCGAAAATTATTTTACAATTATACTAAGTATAAATATGTTTAGCTATTTTAAATACAATATTTAATAAACAAAATCAAATCATGTTTGTTTTCTATTGTTTAAAATATCAGGTAATTCAGTAAACATAATAAAGTTGTTGATGTACACGGGGCGCTTCCGCTTTAAAGAAGGACACATGTGGTTAATTATGTTACAGGTAATATCGCCTCACTCATCAAAGTTCACGTGTATGAAACATTGGGCTGCATCATGTGATAACATTACACAGGTGACCGGTAATTAACGATACTAAAATCGGCACGTGCCGATAAATATGCAAATATCTCTAAAACTACAAAAATAAAAAAAAATTGGTAAAAACTATTTATGCACTTACTAGTAGTTTGCGGTTTTTCTACGGACCAAATAAATTTACAGTTATAGATTGTACGGTTATCTTGTAAGTAAACTTCAACCCCTTTTGTTCTACAGACAAACATCAAATTTTAAAGGTGTTTATTTTTAATTGTCTACATCGACTCTAAATTCATACCATAGAAAGGCAAAGTGCCACAGAACAAATAACAGACACACTTTATCGAATGAAACAGAATCGAGTGCGCCGTTTCGTACAAAGTTGACATGTATTCGAGAAAAATCATTCGATATATGTCCACTGAGCAGTTGTAAGTATAGTATATAGTATATACAAATATAACTGTGTTTGACAGTTTCGGTGTCTCTGTAGAAAGAAAACGGAAATTTTAGGCAACACACAGTTAAAGTTTGTGGTTTCTAAAATAAATATACAAGTCGTCTCCTTTGCAAAGCTTTCCCCAAATGTTGTACGATTTTATTTGCAAATTTGCGTGCTAACATAAGTTAACGATGTTATCGTTCGTACATCGTTAGTATATGGTTAAACATAAATCATTTTTCTATCGTAGAGACATATATCATTAAATAATACGTAAAATCGGCCCTAGTTTATTCATATAGGGATGATTAATATTTGATCACTGTACTCATATAAAAAGGTTAATAATTTTTTATCGTTCAAACCGCAGGGACATACGGAAAGTTGTATTACCCGATATTATCTCACCTCCGGTCTTCTGGACCAGTAAGCTATTTCGTGACTCCTTCCAGCATATGTTAGATTGGCTAGTCATACGGACTGTTCATACAGGCTAGCGAAACGACTTTTACTTTATTTAAATAAAATTGTTACGAATTGGCGTCTGTATTGGCTTTTTATCGATTATCGGTCAGTCGTATTGGCCCTGGACCCTACGGGTCTCGGGACCTATACATCCAACCTAGAATCAATACAGGGGCCAATACATATTCAGCCAGTTAGTAACTGAAGCATGGTTTCTCCAGCTTGCATGGTAGGGTTTTTCCTTTATTCTATCGAGAAGTGTATAAAGTTTTTACATCATAAAACGAAATAAACCATTATAAATTTGAATAAAGGAATTTGAAAATCAAACTTCTTTTAGTTTTTACTGGTTCGAGTACACCACGAACATTGTCCCTGCGCATATGTACACAAGTAATAAATACACTTGAAAGACATATACACGACCTGTATTGTATTCGGTTATTGTAATTAACAAAATTAACAATAATTCTGTAGTTCAGATTTTAAAAAACGATACTCAGAACTGAAATTAAAAAAAAAACTAAAGTATATTATTGTGCACACGGTCTTTTAATTTCTTTAATAAATATTTAGGGGGGCCTCGGTGGCCGAGTGGTCGTAGTTCGTCTACAATTGATCACGTGGTCTGTCAACACTGAGATTGTGGGTTCGATTCTAACTGCAGGCAGGGTGTACTCGACTCCAATCTTAATTGACAAGGATTGCCAGTTTTCCTACCGCAGGTCGGGGGTTCTCTCCACGTAATCCGGCTTCCTCCCCCAATAAAAACTGGACGCCATGAAATAGCTGAAAAATTGCTGAAAGTGGCGTTAAAACACCATTCAAACAAACAAAAAAAAAAAACAATAAATATTAAGCGTGTATTAAAATACTTTATGAAAACTTACACCTTTCAAATATATTAAAGGTTTGTTTTTAATAAATCAATAGTCCAAGTGTGGTAATGAAATCGCATAAATAATGTGTTAGAATTCAAACTAAACGATGTGATATCCAATTATTACCGAAATAGATAAATAAGTTTGATCGGATGTTTGCTTTACGTCCAGCGAGTAGTATTGTGTAGGGGCGGATAATTTAGCCTTTTGTAGCGGCTACAATGAGCCTACTCTTTTTTCAAATCTGCAAAAGGGGCTTTATCGTGCTAGGGGAGTGGCAATCTTCAAACACGTTACCCACTACGGTCAGCCGTCAGGCTTTCCGTATGATGACCTAACCCTAACACGACAACTAGAGGGTCTCCACTACAAGTAGAAATAATTATATCAACAACGTGTACAACTTTTTCAAAAATACATTTTTAAATTATTCTGAAGTAATAATTTCATTTTCTTATTAAACAATACCGATGGGCTAGTAATTCTAAAGTCCCCGTGTAGTTTAATTCTCTTGCTTATTATGTTTCGTGCTTGACAGAATATTGTACGACTAAAAGCAAACGGCGCACTCGATTCAGTTGCATGCTATATATTATACAGGTCGTCGGGTCTTTCCGGGCATTTCTTTGGAATAATTTTAATGATCTCTATTGCTCGTCAAAGTTGACAATAAGAAAAATACACCTTTACAATTAGTGTTTTATGTGTACACAGTTCATAATATACCACGGGGGGGGGGGGGGGGGCAGGAACAGGTATTTTAGAAGACAGTACCCATTCATCCATAACTATAAATTATTTATTACGTTATTGTATTACACAATATCAACCCTTGTTCTGCATGGTCGCGGAAAAACACCGGATGGTGTCGCAAAATGTATTATACACATTATCTTTGACCAGCGAGGCGGCGAGGCGAGATTACCTGTAACCTAATTTACAACATGTATCATTCTTTAGATTGTACATGTACAATTTTATAGTCCTAACTAAATTACCAGATCCATTTAAACAACAGTAGATGCAGCTTAGAAAACAAACATTATTTAAGGTTTTTTTTAATATTTAATATTTAATATTGAAAGACAGAAAAAATATAACGACTAAAATGTCACAATTTAATGTATGTATCCGTACTAAATAAAATACTAACAGTTTCCGCCATATTAAAGAAATTGGCGATTTTATTATATGTATTTTTTTTAACTCTGTCCGTGTTTTAAGAAAACCTTATTGTACAAAGTTTCAAATGCAATCGTTGTTATGGCTTTAATGCGGTTTTAATTTTCACCAGATGTGTAAGTAAACAATTGAGAAATTCAGTTTAATAATTATAAATAAGGACAGAACAAATGCTAATATTTTCAGCAGTCTTCATTTTTTAGAAACAGATTTATTTAAACATACATTTATTTTTAACATTACTATTTAAATAACATTTGTTATCGTAATTGTGCGAACGTACAATTTCCAAATAGAGATATTTTTTGTTTAATTCCGAAAATTTTCAAAAAACAAGTGAAATAAAAAATATTAATCGACGGCAGTTAATAAATTAACAATAATAATTACCAGGCGTTGTGACAGTCGTATTTTGTCTGAAACAACGGAGAAAATGTCTGTGACAGACATTTTTTGACTGATACAACGGTAACGCCGTTGTAACAGACGATTTTCGACTGAGTCAACGGACAAAATGACTGCGACAGACATTTTTTGACTGATACAACGGATACGCCGTTGTAACAGACATAAAATGACTGTGCCAACGGAAAAAATGTCTGTGACGGACAAAGTATGTCTGTGACAGGCATAAAATGACGGTCACAGTAAAAATTATTGTCTGACACAACGTTTGCAGTCTTTTACAGACATTTTTGCAGTCATTTGCAGTCAATCTCAGTCAGTGACAGATGAAAAACGACTGCAACTGGTATTTACAGTCATTTTTTTAGCCAGTAGTGATCTCTGCTTTACACGTTAGCGAGCATGCTGCTCTCTCCAATATACTCAGTGTATTGTTTATGTCAATTATGGATTCGTTGTATGCATCTTAGTAGTTCCTTGTCAGCAAAATAATAACAAACCAAATAAAATATTGCTTCTTTGTTTAATTAAAGTGTTTGCATTGCATTTTTAGATAGTAATTTGTAAACAATCGACAACATGTGTCGGACATTCTTATCCGTCTAATATTTTTTATTAACATTGTTACACGATGTAAACAATTAAAAAGGTCACAATATATAAGAAAAAATTAATATAATTTAAGTTATTTTAAAGTAAAGAACCGTATTACTATAAATGTTCATTGAACATGTCTTCTTTTCGTTACATTAGTAAAGTACAAAATGCAACATCGATGTTTTTCACTCCAATTTTACCACATTTGTACCAAGTAAAATGTGTGCGAGTTTACAAACTCGAGACCGTAAGTCTAATTTACTTGCCTTTTCAACTTAGGAATTGAAGGACGGTATCGTTATTTTATCCTGCAATCACTGATGTACAATAAAGGTAGACGAATATATTTTTGATTTGTTTACATCTACGAGTTGAATCATCTTGTGTCCTAACTTCCAATAATAATTAGTATTCTGACTGATTTACGACATGTTGTCGAATAAGATATTTGCCTGAAATCTAATAGGAGTGTTCTTTCTTATGTCTGTCAATAGTATAAATTTATTTTAGAAATGCAAGATAAAAACAGTATTCGTAGATTGTCAGTAAAAATAAAGTTATTTGTACTTTCTACGAAACAGGTGTACAATGTACAAATATTGTATATGTGCTCGATGCACAATACGATTTGAATGTGTGACATAAGTATCTATAAATCCCAACATGTCGAGCATAACTTGTCTACATTGTTTATACCTCGCATAAAATGTTCGAATCAAAGTGTTCCCAGATAATATTCTTAGAGTATCTATGAGTATTTCTTTGTGTAGTCATTAATATCTTACCTCATCTTTGGATTACTCACTTTCTGTTTGCGTGCTTTTCGTTTTTATTTCGCGTTGTTTATGGTTTTTTTTCCGCATCGGTATTCGTCCCTTGAAATGTTGTTTGGTTGGTTTCCTTAATATTTTCTGCTGACACATTGATACAAATATAGCTCATATATATTTAAAAGAATTGAGTTTAAAAAGGTTTGTCATAAGTTATGTTTGTTTATGCAATACAATAAATTATATACTTCTACTGTAAAGCTAGGATATAAACCGAAATGTATGATGTGATAAAGTTGTAAATGTATTGCTCAATGCATAACAATCTGTATACAAAATGTGATATCAAAAAAGGTGTTTGGTAATGTTGTAATATTAAATTATTAATTTTAATGTTTTGCTTGACAATATTTTTTGGTGTGAGATGCATTCGCCCCTATTCATTAGAATAAGGCGCATCTGACATAGTAATAACAAATGTTCGTAGCATTAGTATATTTCTATAAAGCAGGTTTCGTTATAAACGCTGGATCTGGGACTGGAACATTTCATTAAATAATAATTCACAGTAAAATGGTTCTGTTGGAATCAGAACTTTGACTATCATTTGAAAAATGTGGACCGTTCTAGAGGTAGAATGTAGTCTTTTGCACCATCTATAATAAACATACCCTTTATAAATGTATAGAATTGCATTTTATCATTCAGGGAGAATTAAACTCTCCAAACAAGTTACACACAGCGGTCCTTGTGATAAGGTTTTCTCAATTATGAATGATGTACCTTGCTGAATCAAGGTTCGTTAAGTGGGCGCTCCAACAAAAGTGAATTTTCTAAGATAAAGCATATTTAAGATTTAAAGAGGAAGGTATTGAGCTTAATTCTGAATATCAGTACACAAAATATCACTGTCAGAACGAGGAATAATCCATGCAAGCACGCTAGGGAATGGATTTTCTGAACTCCGTGAACAAACAAAAACAATAATGGCGACTTCATATGCAAGTATTGTTCGGAAAAACTTTAACGTTACCCATAATAAGCTCTTAAATGATCAAAGTACATACAATTCAAATACAGTTAAACCAATTTTCTAAAAGACCAAGAGATTTTTGGTGCAGTAACGGTAACAAAATCTATTTGGGTGACAAATGTTGAACTATACAACGCCATAGGGAAAGTAGTAAAGCCCCAATGTATAAAAGGTATTCAGAGAATACGTCAAATGTGGCGTATGTACATGGCCAACGAAGTAGATCGTATGCAACTACTAACGAGTGGTCTAAACTTACGAGGTATACATGTAATCTTTCATACAGAAAACCCACGAAACCCTAATCGAAATGATCCAAACACAATTCGAGTTCGTGTACAAAATGTCCCCCTTTCTGCTGAAGATGGACAAATAGAAAGGGACAAATAGAAAGGGAACTGGTTAGCAGAGGCTGTGAGATAATACACATGTTCAGAGAACAATTAAAGGTTGGTGGGAAATTAACTAACTGTGAAACTGGAGACAGGATGTTGGGAAATTAACTAACTGTGAAACTGGAGACAGGATGTTACCAAAGTTCATGACAATAGGTAGATATAAAGCAAAAATTTTCCATATTGGTCAACCTGTTGAATCAAATAGTAAGCAGACAAAGTCTGCAACAAATGTCTAGAGTCAGGGTATTTCTTAAGAAACTGTACAAATGAATGGAAATGTAACGTGTGCATGAAACCAGGACACAAAATGATTGACTGTTCACAGAGTTTTAGTGAAGAAATGATCAAAATGATTCCATGTAGGAGGAGTATATGACTACCAATGCAATACTTGAGTCTCAAGTTGTGTTTATTCTATTGCTGATGAAAGTGATGATAGTGATGATAATACTGATGAAACTTATTATAAAGATCTAACTGTAGCAAGCACTAGTGTAATGAATAAACCTGGTCATATGTCAAATGAACAGTCAGGCAGACACAAAGACAAGAAGCCATGTGTTATAAAACAAAAGACAGAAACACACAAAACATTACTGATGAAACTACCAATCAAATGAAAAAAGGGAAAATAGCACAAAGTAACATTGCTAGATACATGAAAAGTCCAGGTGCACATAGGTAAAACACTAGTCAAAAAGCTGGGTATACTCCACCTACCGCTCCTAATAGAGAGGAGGGAAAAAAGGCTAAATCAAAATAATAAAGTAGCCTGTTGTTATGTTTAAGTAAACAATACATTTTATGTTAATTAAAAAACCCTTTAAAAAAATCATAAAACAGAAATATAAGCTCATTATACGAGTTAAAAATCATTTCAATTTCAATCAATGTTATTCAGCGAATAATTTTACTGCAGTATTCATAGACCTATGTTATACATGTGTTATGCAAATGTTGATGATATATATGTGGCCATGTAACAGAGATTATGTGAACATTTGGAACACGATTACCAAAATACATGTTGCTATTAAAATAATCATGTTAAAAATAAGTGTTGTTATTGTGGTTGTATAAGTATTTTAATAACGTAAATGTAAAACCCTATGATAAACTTGTCATATTCATACACATCTCACGTTTATATACACAGAAATCATGCGTACTTTTTTACTAATTTATGTCACCGTTTTGGATTTTCCCATGTCTATATTTAGAAATGTGTGTATTTATACAATTAAAGTGCACATGAACTAACTGTTGTGTATACAAAGTATTGCGTGAAAAAAAAACAATGCCGCAAATAAATGTTAGTTCATGTTGTTGCTTCACACTGATAAACATATTGTTTGTGATATATTTTATAGATCAGACTTGCTACTATAACATAAATCCACGTAACTATAATGTGACTAAACTATAAAATATCGTAAATGTAAACAAAAACACTAAGAGATATATGAGGTACATACAATATACGGGTTGGATAGATGGTACTTGTATTATTATATTAAGCATTCAGTTGTTGAAATTTCTGTGTTCGTCCTAACGAAAGCAAAACTACAAAAACCCAGAAGGCTCATTCGAGATTCGATAATCGAAATTCGAAATTCGAGATTCGAAATTCAAATTTCGAGATTCGAGATTGAAAATTCGAAATTCAATATAGTTATAACCAATCAGATTGCGTGTGACGTAATCGTCTACCAATCATAAAAGTTCTTATATAAACGTAGCCACGTGCTATCAAATTCGCGGGTTTTGTGCAATATAATTGTGTTCTTTAAAATTTTTCTTGGGGGATTTTAATCGTGACTGAGTAGTTTCAGAGGATTTGTGCTGACAAGATAATTAATGGGTATTTTCAGCACATTTTTAAGTTCAAAGGGTCATAAGCCAGTGGCGGATCCAGAAATTTCAAAAAGGGGGACACTGACTGGCTAAGGGGGGGGGTCCCACTTTGGTCACGCTTCAATGATTTCCTATATATCCAACCAAATTTTTCCGTCAAAAGGGAGGCGCCCAGGCCCCCTCTGGATCCACCCCTGATAACCCCCACACACAATTTGAGGACCAAAATGCCCTAGTAATACGCACAACTGAATATGTTGTATACCAAGTTTTGTAAAACTCCTTACAGTAGTTTCAAAGGAGTAGATCCGACAAGATGATAAATGAGTATTTTCAGCAAATTTTAAGTTCAAAGGGCCATAACTCACACGAAAATTTGAAGATCAAAATTCCCTGGTAACATACACAACTACATATAATGTACTTCATACACACCAAGTTTTGTTGAATTCCGTTCTACAGGTACATTCTTGTTTCTTGATTTTGTAAAAATAGCCAATGTAATTGTGAACTGAAATAATTTGATAAAATAACAAAATAAAGCTTATAACTTTTATTTTTTTAACAAAAACATGGTGAACACAGTCATTCTTTGACATATATGTTGACGGTTAAACCCCCAAATAACTTGATAGCACATGGGTACGTTTATATACTATTCAGAACTATTCTGATTGGTAGACGATTATGTCACACGCAATCTGATTGGTTATAACTATATTGAATTTCGAATTTCGAATCTCGAATCTAGAGTTTCGAATTTCGAATCTCGAATCTAGAGTTTCGAATTTCGAATCTAGAGTTTCGAATTTCGAATCTCGAATCTCGATTCTCGAATGAGCCTTCTGGTTTCGTATATTTCATAAAATTGCGATTAACTTTATTTGTAATGTTATGGTATGTTATAGTCAAACTGTACAGTTAATATACATATTTCTTTATTACTATGTATAATAATAAGAACTATTACATTGTGTTCGCTCAATGTAAACGGTATGCATACAAAAGATAAATGTTTAAGGGTTATAAAATGGATTAAAAGACATAGAGGATCAATAATATTTTTACAAGAAACGCATTTAGATGAAGGTTTACGGGAAAAAATTATAATTTATAATTATTTTTTTTTGTAGTCATAGTACTTCGGCAAGTAGGGAGGGGGAGTTGCAATTTTAATTGAACGATCAATACAATATGATGTCATTAGTAAGTATAATGACAAAGAAGGCAGGCTAGGTATGCTAAATATACAAATAGATGATATGATATTTTCGTTAGAGTGTTGCCAAACATTATTCATGAAGATCCAAAAAAAAAAGATTAGTGGGTTTAATCTGAGGCAAATTCAGGATGTGATGGATTATGCGGAATTATATAAAATAGAAGGGGAAATTGTTGTTGTTGATTTCAGCAACCCTTTTGATATTTTGGAATGGGATTTTATGTTTAATACTTTGAAGCATTTTAAATTAAATGCTTCTTTTATTAGATGGGTTGAGACACTTTACAGCAAAATACAAACTTGTGTCATGCATAATGGGTGGATTTCTGAAGTTTTTCAAAAGTTTAGAGGTATTAGACAAGGGTGTCCTCTATCGGTTCTTTTATTTGTAATTTCTGCTGAAATAATGTCTTTAAAACTTCGAGGGCATAAAGACATAAAGGGTATACAAATTAAACTAGACGGAAATACACATAGTATAAAAATTTCTCAATTAGAAGACGACACAACTTTATTTTTCAGTTCTGAAACAGAAATAACTATTGCATTAAATGAAATAGAAATTTTTGGAACTTTCTCTGGTCTTGTTGTTAATAGAAACAAAACTGGAGACATCTGGGTGGGAAAATGGAAAAACTGTAAAGACAAAATAGGGGGAATTAAATGGACTGAAAATCCAGTAAAAGTTGTGTGCCTATATTTTGGGAATAATAAGGCTCAGTGTGAGTATTTAAACTGGGATAAGAAAATTGAAAATATGAAAACACTATTTGGGAGATGGAAAAAAGAAATTTGTCAATGTTGGGTAGAATTCTTTATAATTAAAGCGTTAATTATTCCGAAGTTTACGTTAATAGCAAGTTCAACAAATGTTCCACAACAGTACCTCAAAGAAATAGAACGACAATGTTTCAACTTCATTTGGGATGGTAAGAAAGACAAAATTAAAAGAAAAACAGTGATAGGCGAGTATGAAAAGGGGGGTCTTTAAATTTAGACGCTAGCTGCTACTTCAAGTCCTTAAAGGCTTCTAGGGTCAGTAGACTGGTTAATGGAGGTCTTGCAAATCGGAAAGTAATTCCAAATATTTATCTAAACAAGTTTGGTAAAAACTGGTTGATTTTCCGAATGAATATTGATAATTGTAAATTTCTAGCACATTTCAGAAATATTCCCGATTGTTACAGAACTATTAAAGAGTGCTGGGTAGAAAGTGGGGGTGGACAAACACTAAAACCTACACATTTTAGAGAATTTAGAAAACAAATTTTATGGGGAAATAAATTCATATTATTGGAAAATAAGACTCTGATTTTTAATAATCGGATTGATAGTGATATTTTATATGTGAATGATGTTATTGATGAAAATGTAGTGCTGTCAATAGATTTAATACTTAAAAAGCTTAAACATAAAAGGAATTATTTAATAGAATTTTGTAAATTAAGAAAAGCGATGCCTAAAAATTGGAACCTTTGCTTAGCATCTGATCAGTCTAAGAAAACAAAAGTTAATATAAAGAAATTGTTTTATACTGGTCTTATACACAGACTGACGTCAATACTTTGACAACCAAGACAATATACAATGTGTTAAGATACAATGTACTTGTAGAACCAATTGTTAAAGGTGTTAATTATTGGGTCAAATATATCTGTATTGAAAATAATTATAATTTAATTGAAATATATACTTTTATTTTTAATCATTTAGATGAAAATAAATTAAACAATATTTAGGTGGAAACTACTTCTATATATAATACCAACAAAATCTGGAAAATTACTGATAACAATATTTGTAATTGTTGTAATGTAGAGGAAGATTATTATCATTTTTTCATATCTTGAAACTTCCTGACGTGTATAATTTTTAGATAAAATGACAGTGTGTGCTGTTAAAATTTAATTTTGAAGTACAAATTACTTTAAAACACTTGGTAATGGGATATAAAATTCATGATAGGATTTATTGGGACTTTAATTATTTTTTAACAATTTTAGCATTTAGCTAAGTATGTAAATCATACTATGTATCGGAACAGAAAAGAAAAATGTTGATATTTTTAATTATTTACTACAGAATATTCTAAGAGAAAGAAAGAAAATAAAACTTGAAGAGTAGTTTTTTATTACAAAAATTAGAAAAAAACATGTTTTAGAAGATACATATATGTTGTAAAAGTAATTATAAATTTTCTTATTCTTTTGATTGTTGCCCTGACAATTAAAAGAGATTCACAGGGACACTTAAGTGATGCTTGGACACTTTTAGTATAATTGTAACAAGCACATTGTTGAATACAATTAATAAGACGCAAAAACGGTTTTCTCAATTATGACCTGCCACCAACCTTGTCCGTTTATGTGTTATAAATAATCTAATGCTTTTTAAATTAATCGAAGTAAAACTTTGATGCCACTCAAGTGTTTCTTTATACATGAAATTTTATTCTTTTATAAAACGAAGTCAAGGGTAAATTTAATCCGCTACGAAATCTAATGTTTTGGTAGAAGTCTTCATAAAGATTGACATATGTACCAAAGGAACACATTATAACAAACGCGAAGAATAGAATGAAAAAAGTCTACATAAGCTAAAGACATCTACAGATTATATAAAGGTAAAAACAGTATACAAAACAGTTTTTCTATAATAGTCAATCAATCAATCAATCAATTAGTTTTCAATGATTTGTGTTGTCTGTCGTTGGAGTTGTAAATCTTACTTGTTACTCGTTTATACACATATGAGAACTTTTATTACAAGTATATTTACCGTCTTCGTCAAATTCTACTCCACGTTTTACATTGTTGCTGGACAGAAAACATAGATAAGATCATTGTATATTTTTTTAGACTTACTTCAACGGAAACAAACACAATATGTCTATAGCAATAGGAATATTCACATTAAACAAACGGCATTAATGTGAAACAAATGTTCTTTATCACACGTGATTTTGTCATCATTATTGATTAGGGTTAGTATTAGTTGTACCAGTATAATAAGTACGTGACCTTTTGAATTTATTTGGTGAGGAGGTGGAACAAACTTTCATAACACTGTCCGGGCAAGTAACTAGTAAAAATATCACATGTAATGTTGATGCACAGTTTTTGTAATTGTGCTATTAAATGATCTAAGAATATTGAATGCTTTATATTCTAAGGTTTCATTGAATATATTAACACTGCATTTTATTAATTTAGTTTTGAATAGCTCTTACGTAAACATTATCAGTTACATACGTTATTACCCAAATGTATGGAAATTGTACCACCTGTTGAGCCTAAGACGGAGACGACGGCTGTCCAGAAGTACTTTCAGGTGACATAATGTCCATACATCTATGTTATAACGCAAGTAACTGATACTGTTAGCCCTGGTTAACAAAGTGTAAAATGCTTAAAATATGTCGTCAGAAATAAGCTAAATGTGAAACGGAATCACAGTTTTTTATGCAGAAAATGTATATTTTACCAAATCGACGATGGTACCTTTGGTACCAATCTCAGAGTTAGCAGGTTTAATGAGTTTGTGTTTTGTTTTACATTCTTTTTCTACGTTTGGTATTTTGGCGACTCAAGTTACGTTATTGTAACGCCAACAGACAAATTTCCATAGTAACTTAAAGACACAATATTCACCTACAGTTAGGTGCATCGCTAACATATAATGCTAGTTAACCTGTAAAGCAGATATTCTGACTGCTTTAAGTTAACTGCGAGCAGAGAATTTGACTGGTTTGAGCAGAGATTTTTACAACCCAAGTTACCTTGGCCTGTTCTTTTGATAATTTTTTTATACAATATATTTCTGTCCATTCTGTTCTTTTGACAATTTTGTCACGTGAAAATTTTTTTTCAACTGGACATCTTTTGTTCTGACAGTTTTGTCACGTGACAAGTTTGTCCACTGGACATTTTTTTTATTTTGGAAATTTATGTCCGCTTTGTCAACATTCTAACCTTGCGACTGATACATTAAACAACTTTTAACGGATCCTTTATTAATGTATTTAGAAACATATTTTTTTTAATCTTACGTCTTAGAAGCATGTTATTTATTGCGTTGTTGTTTTCTTTATTTATAAATTAATGTACATGCAGTCCAATAAAGGGAGACACATCATTGTTATACAAATATCTATCAATCAAGAAATTCTTTGATTTTGTTGCATTGCTTAGATTTCAAAATTAAATTTTTATGTAAAATCTCAGGATTTATTTTATATGAGTAAAATGGCTTTCAGTTGGAAGGCTAAAATCTCAAGCCTGTTTTATATGTTTAATATTGTTTTTAATATTAAATATTGTTTTAATCGCATTTTCAATGTCTCGGAGTTGATTTTATATGTGGAATATGGTTTTTCTTGCATTGCTAAGATCACTGGCTTAATTTTATATATGACATATGGTTTTAATTGCATACCTCAGGCCTTCGGAGTGATTGTATATGAGCAATATTGTTTAATTGCTATGTTTAATTCTCTAAATCAATTGTGTACTTGTACTATGCTTTTTGATTGTATGTTTTAGGTATGAGGAATGATTTAATATGTAAAATATGCTTTAATTCCATCACTAATTTCCACAGAGTGATTTTATAATAAAATATGAATCTAATTTTATAGCTCAGGTTTCAGGATTGCCACCATTACGGTCACAGGATTGATTTAATATGTAAAATATGGTTTATAATTGCATGGCTAAGGTCTCCAGAGTGATTTTATATGTGAAATATGGTATTTTATTGAATTGCTTCAGTCTATTTAGTGATTTTGTATGTTAAATATGGTTTTTAATTGCGACGCTAAGGTCTCCTTCGTGATTTTATATTAAAATGTTGTTTTTGCCTACATTGCTGTAGTCTTATTAGTGATTTTATATGTTTAATATATTTTTAATTGTATTGTCATGGTTTCAGAATTTATTTTATATGCAGAATATGGTTAAGGTCTCATTAGTTATTTTGTATGCTAAATATGGTTTTTAATTTGGTTTTTAAAAAGGTCGATGGATTGATTTTATATGGGAAACATGGTTTTTGATTACATTGCTATAGTCTCTTTTGTGACTTTATATGTTAAGTATAGATTTTAATGTAGATTTTTTAAGTTTCAGGATTGATTTGAATATAGATTTTTTAAGTGTCAGGATTGATTTTAAATGTGAAATATGGTTTTTAATTATATCACTAAGGTCTGAGTATTGACTTTATATGTTAAATGTGGTTTTTAATTGCATCGTTAAGGTCTTTATAGTAATTTTATATGAGAAATATTGTTTTAAACGCATAGCTATAGCCTCGAAAGTAACTAGGGTTAGGGTTAGGGTTACCCTAATCCTAACCCTAGTTACTTTTGAGGCTATAGCTATGCGTTTATGTGTAAAATATGGTTTTTAATTGAATTGAAATAGAATCAGAATTGATTTTATATGTACAATTGATTTTTTAATTGCATCGAGAAAGTTTTTCGAGTGATTTTATATGAAAAATTAGGTTATTAATTGCATTGCAAAGGTTTCTGGAGTGGTATTTAATATGGCTTTAATGTAAATGTCTATGCCCTGTGAGAACTCATTTGATATGAGTGTAAGGTTTTTATTAGGTATTTTATGGGTGGTTTACATTAAGTTATGAGATAAAGGATATCAAAATTTGATATACAACTAATATTATTGGGTTCGGGTTACTCTCTTTCTGTGTTTTATGTTTTTGATTTTTGTGTTGTGTTTGTCTATCCGGATTTGTAACTGTCCCTTGGTTTTTGGCTCTTGTTGTTCGGTCGATTTTCTTTGCTACTTTAATATTATTTAGCTTGAGATGAAAAGTGAAATGTAAGTATTAATAATAGATATAGTGATACCGACATACATGTACTTTTAAAGACTATTATTAAAAAAATATTACTTATATTTTTATACAACTACACAAAAAAGATTGCTCAATACTACTACTTATAATAAGAATATGAATAGGAATAATAATTAAAATATTCATAATAATAATAGTAAGTTAGGAAAAGCTACAGTCTAAAATTTTCACTATGTGTGGCTTGCTATACATTTACCGAAACGCAGACGGGAAAGAAATTGCGTTATTTAAAATACATGGCCGTACATTTGGGCAATTAAGTTTTCTGCTGAACGTCTAATTGACAATTTGTAACAAAGTGATTAAATAAAGAATAGATTTTGACTCTTTTGTCCAAAAAGACATATATTGTCACATGATAATTGAAAAGCATACATTTTGACCGGTTTTGTTAACTGGACATTTTCGATACGTGACAGGTAAAACAGAGATTTTGACAGGTTTGTCCACTGGAAATTTTTGTCACGTGACATTTAAAAGCAGATATTTTGACCGTTTTTGTCAATTTGACCAAAGCAGAGATTTTGACCTTTTTTGTCCACTCGATAAAAGCACATAATTTGACAATATTTAAAGCAGAGTTTTGGACAAATCCTGTCTAGCCAAGCGGTCAAATTGACTTTTGTTTTGTCAAAAAGCAGAGATTGCTTCTCTCAAAAGCAGAGATTTTGATCAGAGAATTGGACTGGTTTAAGTTAAGTGTTTTATGTGTGTATATGCTAGTTTGTCCGGGTTTTCTCCGGGTACTCCGGCTTCATCACCAAATAAAAACCAAGGTCAAAACAAATGTAAGGCTACGAACGAAAAGCTAGAATTGTATGTTATAAAGTGTTAAACGTTATATGTGTATATTGTCAATGTTATCTGGTGTTTTAATTTTGTTACCAATTTTTATACAATCGATCAATAACTTCCCTTTATAGCATTTCCCTTTGTGGACTTATATTAAAATTAAAGTTAGTATCAGTCGACGACGACGGAATATACTCAAATTAAAATCATTCGATGACGATGGATTAATAGTATTTATGCATTACCAGTCTTAAACTTTATAATGTTGCTATAACTATTTCCGACTATGTTTGAATGTAACGCTGTTTTTCCGGATTGGGCATATTATATCAATATCTGTAAATGCAATCTCGGAATTTCTAGTGAAACCCAATGTTTTTTTTTTAAATTGTATACCAAGTCATTACCACTGCTGTAGTTATTATATTTTTACTTGTTGGTTCTGGGATTTGCCAGTTTCTTGGACTTTGTTTTGACTTTTCGTCAGTTTACTTGGTGTTAGGTATTTTGTTCTTACGTGTACTTATAAAAACACTTTTTTGATTCTTAAGACATATCTACAATAGCGATTTCACATTGTTGAACAGGATTCAAAAATTGCAAAACGCCTTGAAAACCGGCAATGTATTTTAATGTGCTAAGTATTCTACAACCATCTTTCTACAAAGTAAAAGATAAGAAAGCCAAGTGGTCAACAAAAGAAAAAAAAGCAAACAAACACAAGCGACAGTTAGCCAACTCAAAGACAAAATGAACAGCGATTTAATAAGTATTAAAACAAGCTTCAACAAAATGTTGATACCTGTTATTCAAAAAGTATATACTTATCAAATTGGGATACTAGAGATCTAAAGAACTAGTCGACATCTTGAGGGCATTTTTCAAATAAGGCAACAGTAATCATTGAGTTTACCGAACTCTATACTGACATTAATATTCCTCTAGGTCAAACCAAGCATACAAATCTTGTCAAATGCAGAATTTTAGAAAAAAAATTTAAAAATGATGACACAAGTATTAATTGATTAGTAAAAAATACTTTTCTATTAATGTTAATAAATTTACTTCTAAAGACTATACTTGCTAGAAAAATTACTGTTACAACGGCGTTTCCTCTGTATCAGTAAAATATGTCTCTCACGGACATCTTTTCCGACGCTCAGTCAAAATGCCTCTGCTACAACAGCGCGTCCGTTTTATTAGTCAAAAATTGTCACAAACATTTTCCGTTGTATAAAACAAAATGCGACTTTCACAACGCCAGGCAATTTTTATTTGATTTGTTACCAATGGTCGTTTTTATTGTAGGAGGAAACCAGAGTTCCCGGAGAAAAACCCAGACCTGAAGTAGGAAAACTGGCAATCCTTGACAATTAAGATTGAAGATTGAAATAACGATCACATTCGTTGCAAATGGATAAAGTACTGAATGTGAGGAAAGTAATAACACTAGTAACGCCTAAACTGATGGCTGTTTGAATTTATCATAAGGACACAAGAACGCATTGTGTATTTGCTGTAAGATAGTAAAGGATGAAATAACGACCACTTTGTATGGATTTAAATTGACAGCAGTAAACATGAATAACCTTAATTGCCATAATTGGCAGCAGACAAAATAATACAAACCTAGCATGTGTGAAAAGACACAAACTAATTGACCACATGACACATGTGTAAAATAGTTTTACTTTTCTTCTTTGATGTCTGATATTCTTTTACCAAACTGTCCGTCATTCACTGTATTTCATTTTATAATGACTGATTACTTAGTATCCATTTATTTTATTAGTTTAGACATTAAAATAGTTGTCTATTTTAGCCTGAAAAAGTGTGGTATAATATTTGCGCACAAAATCAAAACATATTCAAAATACAAAGTAGTAAGATGTTATAGAACTTTTATCATCAAGTTCAATGTAAACGTATTCATACGAAATTATAAATCAGCTGTCTCATGTAATTTGTTCTAAATGTGTCCATAACTTATTAATTTACTCTGATACATTCAATAACGTTTTCAATATTTCCTGTCACCAATTTTAAACTCATATTGCGGGATACACTTCTTAATCTTTGAAAAAATGACTGCACTATAAGGTAGTGAAATGCGCATCCTTAACTTTAACTTCGTCCTTTACTTTGCCTGTTGAATTTAAAAGCTGTTACAGAATGTAATGTTTACATAACTATCTAAATTGTTCTACCTGAGACGTGAGTGATAACTGTCGTGTAAACTTTTCCAACCAAATGAAGATAAAACCATAGCAGCAAAAAAACAAGAACACAATACATGACAAAATATGTTAAACTTAAGAGATTTTGATGCATCTACATGGGTTGACAAACGCAGCTGCAACACAAATAGACAAACATAGCGGTAAAATTGAAAAATGACTACAACCACCTAATAGAAGTACGTGCCAACCAAAAAAAAAAGAAAAAAATCAGCCGTATTGATAGAAAAGTGAAGCTGTCGTATGTGTAATCAACTGTCCACAAGGATACAAAAATGTGTCTGATACAAAGATAATATTTGCGTCTGCCGAATTTATAGAAGAATGTGGCTAGAATATTGAAAATGACATATGTTAGTAGCTTCTATCTAGATGAAGGACTGCGCTCAATACATGAATAATGAGTAAGAATACAATTACAGCATTTGATAGAAAGTAGTAGGTGTAAATCAAAAAGTATACGTTGACCAGAAGTAATCATTGAATTCAAAATTTAGCAAAACGGATTTTATCTAAAACAATATTTCGCAATAATTTTTAATGTATTATACTTTTGTTATAATAAATATTTCTGACGTTTCATTTCCGATTATATTTCAAAAGATTCTAAACCTGTGTTTTTAAAAAAAATGTCTTTTATCAGGATCAGTAATGTTCAACACTAGATATAATGGTTGCACGCAGTTGCCTGACAATAAAACATCTTATTTTGTTTGTTGCTTTATAGAAGGTAGGATTCGTTACAAAAGACTGAAGTTGCAAACATCGATGGTTTAGTTTTTAAGTTTTACATGAACCCTTGGAGACATTATGTACTATCAAAAACCAAGCTGTTGTCAGAAGTTGTTTTCGAGATGGACCAGATGTATACAGTAATATATCGTCGTAGTGTATAACACGTCCGAACCATCCTATTACAATCTGTTACTTTTAGGTGTATCGTAGACCACTAAGCTAAACTAATTAGTTTTGACTCATTAGGTATTATTGTTGTAAATTCAGCTTTGGTACTGTATGGAAAGAATTAATATTAAAAGTACATACAAAATCATCAAATAAAACAAAAATAATAAATATTAAAATAGATACCTTGTCCACTGCCACTAATCTTCTTATCTCTTCATATATTATTCATACCAATAGGGCATTTATAAGCATTTATAAGGATGAAACACTTCATATAAAAGGGAGATGAAGCTACTTTTCAAAATGTTCTACTTTCACCCTGCCATTGTGACTTTGGCCAAGCTGAGGGTCAACAATGAACAACAATGTCAATATTGTTATAGTTATCGAGATACGGCTATGCATAATAAATGACCGATTAGACGGCATTAAAGTGAAACTTCGCAAAAAATGAAAATTTAATATGTTATTCTTCAAACAAAATGAAAGATTTTTGCCTTTTGATGTTGTATTGTCATCTTTGCCGTTACGCTTCTAGAGTGGATTTTATGTGGTAAAGTTTTGTGTATGGCGGCCGCCATATTGACAGTATTTACCACGAAAATGCGGTTGTGACATAGTAACATGTCATTATCCAGTAAATATGAATAATCCAGTTTAAAAATATGTTTTTCTGCATTTGTTCTTTGAAGAATATAAAAGCTGTGACGATGACTAATGACCAGTTGACAACAAAATATAACCAAATAAATAACCATTGTAGTGATAGTATCGTGGCATGTGCTACTACCGTTCTGCCGGTTTACTAAACTAACTGTATTTTTTTGTGTTTGTTGACGCATAGATAACGTTGAAATTACATTCGTCTTTAATGTTGAACAAGTTAGCAATTAGTTTTTCGAAGGTAAATGATTCACATTCACATCTTCTAATGAAGGTTTTTTTAACACATTTGTATTCATTATTACATAAATTGATTTATTTTAATATATTTGCTTAACTGTGCATTGTATTGAAATGTGAGTGTCATTCTAATTATTCCAATACAAACGATTCGCTTTATAACTTGGTAAAATTCCTGGATGAATCACTGGCATCTTTTTTATCTTTGTTAAAGGGAAACTTCGCGAAAAAATGAAAATTTGATATGTCATTCTTCAAATAAAAAGAAACACTTTTGCTTCTTGATGTTTTATTTTATTTTCATTGGTTAAGCTTCTAAATTGAATTTACCGTGTAAAAAAAATCACTTATGGAGGTCCGCCGTTTTCGCGCGTCAAAATTTCACTTAATGTTTAGTACATTTATTATTATTATTACTGGTAACATTTATTGTGCGTGTGCGAAAAAAATTTTACGTGTGTATTTTTGTATCAAGGTGTCAATTTTACGTTTCCTCTGACCTGGCATCTAAAGGGAATCTAAAGGTATTCGAAATCTTGTATACATCATGTGTTCTGACACTTCGGTGTATTCAAATCATACATGTTCTTGGCAGGAGAGGGACGTGCCGTTCTAATTTCGAATTACATAATTAACCTTTAATCATGTTAGCTTTTGAAAATGTCCGAATATTCATACTTCAAAGTCGGCGTCAAATGATCTAGTAATTGCAATTAACATCCTGTTTGTTTACCTGCTAGTTCTGTTAATTACCCTTCATAAACAAGTAATAAATAACCTGTAAAATGTTCACGTCCAGGTACAGCTGCCATTTCAAGACGTGCAAAATTATCTACGGAATTTTATTTTATGTTTAAAAATAATTATATATAAATATATCTTTTATTTACAATTATTATTTAGGTAATTTCGTTCTGAATTAATAAATATGGGCAGGTTAAAAATTGTGTCTAAAAGTACTTTTATTAATACAAAAAGATCATTACAACATTAAGACGTATTTTTTAATCTTATGTTCTCGGCTGGGCATTAGTCATCGCCAGTTTTTATATTCTTCAAAGAGCAAAGGCAGAACAACATATTTTTAAACTGTATTATTTATCATATTTACTGGATAATTACATTTATTACGTCACAAATGCAATCTCGTGGTAATTACTGTCAATATGGCCCCATACACAAAATTTTGACACCTTTAATCCACTATAGAAGCGTAACGGTAAAGAATACAATAAAACATCAAAAGACAATTATTTGTCTTTTTATTTGAAGAATAAAATATCCAATTTTCATTTTTTCGCGAAGTTTCCCTTTAAGTATGAATAGTTTTAAATAAATTGATTTAAAAAGGTGTGGGTTGGGAACGCGCTTTTTTTAGATGTCAAATTTTAGGTGATATTAGGCTGCTCTTGTCAGAAGAAGCATTGACGTTATTTCTACTTCATGTTAATTGTTTGAAAACGTCGACATTTCTTTATTACATAATAACAACAGAAAACTTACTAATGCAAGGAAGATATAACACACCAATTGAATCCGGAAAACGATGAAAATACAATATAACACCGATTTAAATTGTTTGACATTATAGGATTCCTTCAGCGTTCTAACACAGAGTGTCATTCTAACTAACAGGTGTGTATTCATTGTTTCTTAGACTTCTGTACTTCTGTTTAAATATATGTAGTTATCTATCAATTTGGCAACATATGAGAAAAAAAACAATAATGCAATAGTTTTATTGTTCTTTTGGAATACTCAGTACTAAACACAAACTAATCATGATCTAAATAAGGACAGTTTATAAATATTAATCATTTTCTTTTTATTTGTAGATTACTAGTGTAGACAATCCGATATATCTTCACTATGACATTCAAATTAGAAGTGTCAGAACCGTTCTCATTCTTTCAATTCTGGATTGCTTTACTAATTCTTCTGTATGCAGTATTTCACGCTTATGTGATGTATGTAATTTCTAAACCAATTCCTACAGGCAATTGTCTTATACGGTGGATCACATTTCTTGGATTAATACATAAGATGTCAGGAATATGCTTTTTTCATTTTGGGATATTTTATTTATAGTGAGATGGTCCGATACCACGGAAATAATGTGTGAAGATTTGCCTAGGATTTCAAATATTATATTTATAATAACTTTATACTTAATTGTTTTATCCCCGCTTCAAACATCTGTTCGGCGCATAATTTGGTTTTATGTGATTGCGTGCATATTTATAATGCTAACTCTACAAACTGGAAATATATTTACCTGCTATATCAAAGTTGTGTGTTTCTGGTTCCAAAGCCCCGCATTTTTATGTTGTGACATCCGAGTGTCAACACAGTGGCGTTACTTTGTCTTCGAGTACAGTTTTCTTTATTTACCAGTGTTACTGTTGCTTACGTCTTTAGCATGGAATCGGAAAAAGGTAAACTGTACTTCAAAATTGTTCAACAGTTTGTTTTATCAGGTTCTCTAAATTGAGGGTTTTGCACACAATTACCATATTTGTTGTAAATGTCGCTTTGTTAATTAGATAACTTAAATGCAAAAAAGAATATTTGCTGTTTTTTTTTTATTTTCCTGCTTGAATTGTACAAACATAACCTAAATTTCAATCCGTATAGTGACTTGTTGGTTAAGATAGTTCCTACAGCTAGCAAAGTGTATGTCAAAACTGAGGTTGAGGGTCCAAGTCTCTCTCGCGGGTAGGGTGTTTTCGACTTCAACCCTAATTGATCTGACAAGTATAGCCAGTTTTCCTGTCAAATTTCAAGGGTTTTCCGTCTTCCTACCAACATTAAAACGGTACATGATATAGCTAAAGAATTGATGTACAAAACTATCAAAACGGTTTTGCTGTTAATGGGTTGATATGATATTAAATATTAGTTCATGCAGTTTAAAATTTCAGCATCGTGCTTAGTAATTTACAATTATACTATAACTGGCGTTTTGATATTGCAGATTTTAGCTTCAGAAATATACAGCGTCTCAAAACTTGTTATGACGTTGAAGAGAAATATTGCAGATGTTGTCAAAGTCAGAATCATAAACTGCAGCTATTGTTGTGTTTTTTGGTTGTCACTTTGTTGCTCGTCCATTTCATCTAGCGTACTGCCTAAAGCTGAACGCTGCTTTTCACGAAATTATTATAAGCGTTACAAACAGCGTAGTGTTCATGTATATGTGCTTACAAACACTAACTTATGGCAATAACACATGTGTCAAAGCAGAAGAATGATTGGTGTTAAATGTTAAATAGTACTTCATTAGCCACTTTTGGGTTGTGTACATATGATTACCAGATAATGTACATATTTATTTATTGTTCTAAATTTTATCGATCATTTGTTCGCATGTAGCCTGTTCCCGCGTAATAGATTAGACTCACTTACCCAGTGCTGAATAAATGCATATATGTTTAATAAAATGTATAGTTTCTTTATGTTAATGTTTGTCGGCATGTGTTCTGGTTAATGTGTATCACTTTTTTCCACCAGAAAGAAAATTAAATGTGTGTACGAGAGCTCGATAATGACAATAACTTTCAAAACACAGTTAGTGATTTACAGTATATTTGTTGATGAACTAATGCAAAATTTATTAAAAATAAACCATTTAGCCTTCAATTAAATGCTATTTATATTATGCAGTCAAGAGAAGATTAACATTTGCGGAGAATTGGTAGTGGAAGCAAAGCATAATTTATTTTCATCATTAATCACTTTAATTTTGGTAAACGTTTGACAGACGTCATTAACCTACGAACAAGAGAAAATCAGGGCTTCATTACTGGACCATTATAAAAAACTGGACCAGTATGTGTTTTTGTAAAGGTGTTTAATGCTACTTTTATCAATTTTTCTGCAATATGATGGCGTCCAGTTTTATTGGGGAGGAAGCCGGAATACCCCGACCTTCGGTAGTAAAAACAATCCTTGTCAATTAAGACTGGAGTCGAGCGTACCTTGGCCGCAGTGAAACCAGAACCCACAACCTCAGTGTTGAATAATAGAAGAACGACCTTAACCACTTGACCAACAACCTTAACCACTCGGCCAACGAGGCCTCCTGGACCATTATTTATCGATTAATAATAGAGCTACACATATATTCAAAAACAAAACGAACATAAGGTTTTTTTAAGGAACGACATTCAGATCATAATTTTACAATTACACAAAAGATATGCACTTAAAATGTTTGTTGTATGGAAAGTAACAGTCATTGCCTGTACAAATCACAAACAGTATTCAATTAATCCCACTACAATGTCACCTCTGGTTAACTGCAAGATAGTAACGTGTATGACTACCTTAAGAAGCCAGCACTGTTCTGGATACCCCCGCATGGGATCTATCAAAACTCGAGCATTATTGTGAGGTATTCTTTACAATTCCTCTTGAAACTTCTGTCGAAGGATCTGTTGTGGTGGTTGGCACTGGCGCACACGTTTGTCAGTTTGTCCCAAATATGTTCGATGGGATTCAAATCTGGCGATTTTTACAGATGTGGATGAATGCTCGTCTATGTACCACTGAACCGTAAAATTGTGTGGTGCTTATACACGCTTTGATTTTTATCTGAGATAGCTGTCCACATCATGACGCTAACTCCGGAATCTATCCACTTCCCGGAAACAAGAATGCGCAAATTGTTCATTTTGTCTGCGGTGAACACGTGTTCTATCATCACGCTTATGCAGCAGGAACGACGATTCGTCACTAAACCAGATTTTGCTCCAATTCAGGAATGTCCAGACCCTCAACCTGTTGCACCATCTGACTCTTTCCCGTCGATATATCGCTGTCAAAACTGCTCCAAAAATACAGTCTGCTTGGCCTAAGTCCATGTTGTCGGAGCAGCTTTTTGACAGTTTGGGAGCAGATTCCTCGCAATCCACATATCCTGTGTTGTTGCTGTGATTGTTCGATTCCTTTGTACGATGTACCGATCTTGTGCTGTGGTTATTCGTGGTTTACCACTTCTTGGACGGTCATTAGTCGTACAGGTCTGTTGGAATCGTGGCCATAGTCTGAAAATGGTGAATTTTCTTTCTGTGCAATCTCAATTGGGAGTCTACAGCTTGTAGTCGTCCGATGATGATGTAAGCAGTATCCAACCGCGGCATGGCATAACTTGTACGTTTTCACTAGTTGGACCATCCAACCGGTTCCTTGTATACGCTACCGATAGATGGTTAAGTAGATTACGAACTTTCCGTTAGGGGTGTTTCACAAATTTTGTTGCAATTCACGGGGTAGGTTCCTTTTAAGTGTCGTT
This sequence comes from Limnoperna fortunei, assembly GCA_944474755.1. Taxonomy (NCBI): domain Eukaryota; kingdom Metazoa; phylum Mollusca; class Bivalvia; order Mytilida; family Modiolidae; genus Limnoperna; species Limnoperna fortunei. The sequence continues at coordinate 49,308,436 of OX104125.1, forward strand.
TTGGTAATGTGGCAATATGGCAAATTCTGACAAAAAGACGCTCAGCCATTTAAAATTACGTGTACATTTAAAAGTTTCAATTGTCATATTCAAATATAATTGATATTAACACATTCACATTTATAAGTTTAAACGTAGCTTAGGTTTGGAAGAGTAAATATAGAAAAGGCTATATCCAATTTTCAAAAACATACATATCTATTAAATGAACTATAGTCTAACTATATATATCAGTTTTTATTATACTGTTTTCTAGGTTTCAATTTTCCTATTTTTAAATAATAAATTTCGTAGGTATTTCTTGTTGACACAGTACATGTATTTAATTAACCCTTGAAATTATATATGATGTAATAATGAAGACGGACAATTTGTATTATCGTACATACAAAGCACCAATTATTTTTATATTCTGCCTTTTTTCAGCTTGTCATTTAAGCCTAATCTTATCAATTTCTGCTTTTGCATGCCAATTGGTAAAATTGAAATCGTTTAATTCAAGTTGTACGATGATTGTGTTTATACATTGTAAACACCAGGGTGCCGTTTCATAAAGCGATCGTTAGCTTAACGTGCACGTTATCCAATTTAAATTGCATGGGATAATGAGCACGTTAATTAGCGATCGCTTTATGAAACGGCAGCCTGGTGTGCTGTAGTTAATATCGGTCAAGATTATTTATACCAAACACTGCTCTAAACGAGACAATTTTGTTAAAGTAAGTGTGACTCGAAAGCTTCGTTAAATCGTTCAAAAGCAGCCCGATTGAACCAAATAAATGTTATTCGCAATAGCAAAATTCAAAGGATCAAGCTATGAAACTGTGAATCGGTACAACGACGTTCAAAATGTCCGGGCTACTTCACTATCGGTATCTATCGATAAAACTGCATAAAACTAACCACGTTATGTCCGAACCTAAAAACTTTTCAAAATTTCCGTGAGCTGTGTGCAACAAATACATCCGCTATAACAGAAACCAAAGAGTCGATAAGAATAATTCAAACCAACCTAACATCGAAATCTAGCAGATGTAGCACAATTCAAAATCACATCCTTAAAAGCAAGGCTAGACTTAATAAATGATTAAGTTAAAGACAATAAAACAAAGTCAGAATGCCCAAAACTCTTGTATCGTCATGTTCTTGTTCTACATCTGACTTACGACAAAACTACAATCTGATCGATCCTTCTTTGTAGTCATGCGTTGTCTCAAAGACATTAAGCACTTATATCCGGGAAAACACAGTTTTGAAACCTGGCTGGAAACCACGATACATTGGTTATCTCGCAAGTAAGATTTGTAATGCTATTAACGATAACCTAGCAACTGTTATTAGCCAAAAGTGGCAACCAAGTCACAATTAACTTCAAGCAAATAACACATTGACGTTGTCACTAAAACATAAGCATAGGGAATATAACATACACTTGTTGCAAAAAAATCACCAGAGACTATATAACGTATTAAATCAATGTCGACGAACTACATTACTGTAAAAACTATAGAAAAGGGTAAGAAGTGCTACATTCCGTAGAAGTTCACATTGTGCTCAGAATAAAAACAGACTCCGATTAGATCTTATGGATCAAAGTCGCTCTACCGGATTGTCAACGCAATTCACCATTGCCGCAAATATACCTGCATCGTCTAATCGTACTGTTCACTTCAAGGATCACGTCAATCTGTCAAACGAACTTTTTATAGTTTACAATTCTACAGCCGTTGTTATCCTAACCCTAACCCTGTCTTTGGAGACGCTAGAATGCATGTTAACAAGATATATTTCGTCGACAAAGACCTTAAAATATTTAGGAAATATACCCAAAAACATAAGCATGATTGACCACATAATTATACAAAATGAAATGAAAAATACTGTGAAATGCATTCTGAAATACTTACCATGATTCCAACGCATCAGATCACTAACCCATCGTCTGCAGCTTACACATTAAGTATCAGATCAAGCCCTCACTTATAACACAAACATTTAAGCACGTTATTTCGTGTAAAATATGCATCAACAAAGTATCTGACTATTTTAATTGCCTTTATTAATTTATCGATAGGTAATTGCATATTTTTTAACGAATATATTATTTTTTTAGTCTGTACAGTATCGTTATCTACCGTTGCGATCCAACATCCCGTGTGAACAATTTTTGGTTATTTCTTTATTTCTTTAGACGAAATATATATATATAATTTGTCACCTTGGTAATTTTGATTACATCTTGTTGGAACATTTGAGCAAAGCCAAGTAACAGCGCGTCCGCGGGTGACGGAGAAGCAATAAATAAAAGTTGTATGTTCAGTTGAAATGAGGAAATTCAAGACCAATATGTGATGACATGTTTACATTATTTATTTATATTGACGCTCATTGACTAAGACCATTCGTTGGTCAGTCTGTGTCTATAATTTTGACAAAAACACCGTCATTTGTATCGTTGCATAATTTTCTAGACTTGTATATTATGTTTTGTTTATGCTGTATCGTCATGTTTGTTGATCCGATACTAAATAAGTGTACTGGTTTGGAAGCTTTCATTAGACCCTTTATATAATATTTTGAATTACCTGTATTCATTAACACAATCTCAGTGAACGTACATTATTCCTTATGAAGAATATTATTATTCCATCTCCCAATGTAGAATATTTTAAGCATTTAGAGTTAAACGCCACTGATGACGAAACGCGCGTCTTGTGTAATGAATTTGTCACCTTGGTAATTTTAATAAAATCCTGTTGGAATATTGGAGCAAAGCCAGTAACAGCGCGTCCGCGGGTGACGGGGAAGCAATATATAAAAGGTTTGTGTTCAGTTGGAGCGAGAAAATTCAAGATCAATATGTTATGACTTGTTTACATTATTTATTTATATTGACACGCTCAGTGACTAATGACAAATTTTTTTAAACAATACCAAATTGACGTCTAAATGTCAATCTAAAAAAATACTCATATTTTGTTTTTCCTTTCTGACTTGGACGCAAATACACGAGAACATTTCTACTACATCAACAAATTTGTTAAGTCCAAAAATCATGTTTTTAATTTTGATACGTGCAATAGAAAGTATTTTAATATTATTAAGATATTCAGTTATCACTTCGATCGACCATAGATAGATTATATTTATAAATATGTATCCAATTTTTAATCATGACATTATATGATTTGTAAACCGGACTTGACAATTTATATCTCAATTGATATCCTGGTTGAAAAAACGGCAAAAAATCACTATTATGAATAACTTTGATATTTAGTAGTTTGGACAAGATTCCTATAAACGCATCCTCCATAGCAATAATTTTCACATATGGTATACCAGTGGCCAATTTTTTAACAACTTTCATATTCGTAAGAATAGTTCCTCCAATTAAATATGGCGGCCAGAAGTCGTAAGGGTAGTCGTCGTTTGATATGTAGTACTTGGAAGATCTATCTATGAAAGGCATTCGTAATACCAAGCTATATCCGATCATCTTTGTGTCTGTTTCAATAAGATTTTGCAACGCAAATTTATACAAACGCAATGTATTGACCATTCGATCATCGTCAAGAAAGTGCACATATCGTGTTTGTATTTTACGGTCTACCAACCAGGTGATGGAGAAAATAGTTTTGTAAACAAGGTTGCGGTAATTATCTATCATATCAAATTGAAGTATATCTTGATATGCGTTTGATTCCATGTCAATACTCTTCTGCAAATCTTCGGAGTAGCCAACAACAAACAGAGTTTTCAGACGAATTGTTTTATCTGAACCCCATGTTTGACGTATAGCCATTCTTTGCTCGAAGTTCGCAACATATGATTTTACAACGTAAACCATGTCAAACATGTCACAAAAAGAATTGTATTTACAAAACACTATTGATGGATCTTTGATCACAACATACGTCTTAGTAAAGTTGTTAAATGGTTGTGTTGAAGTAAATCCTTTACCTTCAATTTCAGCAACTATATGGCGTACATTGTTCAAATGGATACGAAAAATGTAGGAAGTAACATTTTTCGCCTGTCATCAGATTTTTTAACAACAGTAATCCAGGTATCACACATAAAACCAACACCACCTTTTTCCTACAGGAACAACATAAACATATTTATTTTCTAATACATCAATTATATTGCATGCAACCGAAACCGTATTAATTGATTTCCGATAAATAATGAAAGATGATTTCCACAGCTAATACGTGCATACCATAAGTCAATTAAATTTAATGTATTGTGATTCTTATATGTGTTTGTCTCCTTTCGGATTGTATCACAGTATATGACTTTTACATTGTGCTTTCTTTTTTTCAAGACATTCGTTTACAAATTAATTGCATAGCATATTTAAATAATTGATTTATTTGTAGTGCTTTTGGGTTCTTCTTGTCGATTATATATAATGTTTAATACTCAGAGACACCCGCATGTTCAAATATACAAATATTCTCCAAGAATATCATAAATTTTGTTTTATGGCCTTTTAAAGAAGACCGTCAATACTGAAATACAATACTTACAGGCAACCACAACGCCTGGAGATATTCATGACGTTAAAATATTGTTTTCCTGTTGTTGTTTATTCTGGTTCCTTATTACTCTAAAATGATAAATGATCATGATAATAGGTGCCTCTAAACTTATTTGGTGTCACATTCCTCTTTAATATTTATCCTTTGGTTAATTGTATCAAAAAGACTCTTGTTGAACAAAACTATATTTATTACCTTCTTGATCGTTGGTTCTAAAGTTTGCCGGTTCTAGGATTTACATTTTTGGATTGTTCTTTTGATAGTTCGGTATTTTGCACGTGGTATTTTGTTATTACCTTCATTTCAATGGAACCTAAAACAACTGAAAGAGGTGTTGGATCTAAATCAAGCCAGCCTTTTTTATCGACTAACAAAAAAAAGAAAAATATTTCTATCAAAAACATGTTACAAAACTTTTCAAAGCTTTAATTTCGTTCGTGTGAAACGATTCTATGGACTTTTTTCCGATGTCTTGTTTCTCTCTGATGATTTTGCAGCATTCACTATTCTTACTATATTCGTTATTTGACACGCATATGAGTATGTTAATTCTACTATTAACATTATTATTTAAATATAGGATAATGACATTCAGAGATCAGAGATTGCTAAAACGAAGGAAAATAACATGTTATATTAATTGTTTTGATTCTTAGTATTTTAGTTCTTGAGCAAAGATATTGGACATAATTTACATGGCTTTAAAATAAAATAATGCCATATTAGGATTGATATTCATCGTATGTGTGCGTCTTTTGCACCATCGGAAAGAGGATTTTCCTACGAAAAAAACAACAAAACATATATTTAGCAAAAATGATGATTGTTGATAGTACCGAGGGGTGGAAAAATGTGTTAGTCCGACGCCCGGGACAGTGCAGTTGTAGCTACGGGCACGCTTTTTTCCATAAACAAATGTCTGTCGGGCCTTTCTATTCAAATAAAACAAGTTTCTTTAATTTTATTTTACATCTTGATTGATAGTTTGCCATTAATTTTGTGTTAATTTTAGCATAACAACATCGAGAGATTACTTCCTGGTTAAATCTATTTACGATATCGGAAATAAATCAATATTCTAATTAGAATCCGAATCATTTCGGCATTTGAACGTAACCGGTTTTGTGTTTTAATTCAAGCGCTTACTTGTTGTAGTTTTATTAACTGTAAATCTAGTTGATAGGGTCGCGAATAATAAATGTCGCTCTTCAATTTCAAGTTTACGTCAAGTAAACAGAACGTGACGGAATCGGAACAAAATAAAAGAAAGGCCACTGATGACGATAATGGTCATCATGAATCGAAAGATAAAAAGTATGACCGTGAAAAACGAGTCCGAACTTTCCAACCATCATGGAAAGAAAAGTTTCCATAGGTCTCATTTAATGAGGAGGAAGAGGAAATGTTCTGCCTTTATTGCCGCAAATTTCCCCATTTAGCTGACAAAAAAGATGCCCTAACTAGAGGAACAAAAAATTTAAGGATTGATGGTTTGAAAATTCACGAGGGGCATACTGAACACATTATGTGCCCCAAACATTGGTTCAAGGAGTCCCATGCCCAACCCTCCACATCATGTTCAGCTGCTCCCTTAGAGTCATTTTCCTCTTCCCCAATTGGTCAAGCTTTGCTGAAGTTGGATGAAAAGCAACTTAAACGGACAGAAGCTTTGTTTAATACTGCATATGCAATCACAAAGGCTGGTAAATCTTTAACAGATTTTGAACTTATTTGTGACATCCAAGCAGAAAATGGGGTAGATATTGGTGAAAACTATAGGAACAGACAAGGTTGTAAGTCTTTTATTGGTGCTATAGCTGAAACTTTGCGTGAAAATATGATAAAGGAAATAAAAGGAGCAAATTTTATAAGTATCTTATCTGATGGTAGTACAGATTGTTCAGTTACCGAGCAAGAAATTGTTTATGTTAGATTTGTGAAAGATGCAAGCCCTGTCACACAAATTATTTCTATTGAAGCTTTAGAAAGTTCAAAGGCAGATGGAATATTAAGTGGTCTGAGAAATGCTTTATCTAAAGTTGATTTAAGTTTTGAGAAGCTGCACCCTAATATGAAAACTTTTCCTAACTTGATTTGTGCTAATTTCGATGGTGCCTCTGTAAATTTGGGCCACAAAGGTGGTGTTATTGCAAAACTTAAAGATCTTATTCCTGATTTAATTGGTATGCATTGTGTGGCACATAAATTAGAACTTGCTGCCTTAGATGCCAGCAAAAGCTACAAATACCTTAGCCAGTTTGAAAATACTTTGAAAGGTGTTTTTAACTTTTATCACTACTCTCCAAAGAGAAGGCGTGAAGTCAAAGAAATCCCTGAAATTTTGGAAGTGAATTTTTCCCATATCTCAGATATCAAGCAGATGAGGTGGATGGCGTCAAAAGCTAGATCTGTTGCTGCACTTGAAAAAAATCTGAAGGCTGTTACTTATCATTTAGAGCATAATTTTACAGCAGGGACCAGGGCAGATGATGCCAACAAGGCTAAAGGTTACCTTAATGAACTTACAAATTTTTAAAACACCTCTACTTCTTGCTGGATTATCTTCCAATTTTGACAGAATTGTCCAAATGTTTTCAGATTGAGGACCTCTTACTCATTGAAATTGCAGATTTAGTAGAAGCCACAACCTTAAAGATCAATGCATTGAAGGGCAGACCTGGTAAATTCATGAAGAAGTTCACTGAACTATTAAATGTGGAAAGCAAAACTTTTGATGACATCAAGTTAAGAGGGCAAGTCACGCCTGTAGATTTCACCAAGCACAAGGACATCCATGCATTTCTAGATCACGGAATCAGTTATGTAAAACAGAGGTTTCAAAATCTTAATGATGAGCCCTTGTCTTATTTCCAGATATTTAATTTTCATAAGTGGCCCCTGTCTGTAGCTGAAATTGGAAACGTTGGAAATGAAGAGCTCTCAAACTTGCTTGACCACCCATCTCTTGTCAACAATTTTTCTGCAGAGGAAAAGGAGTCAATAAAAGATGACTGGCTTAATGTTAAGCTTCAAATTGCTAGTTTGAGGACAAATCCTCTATTTGCTGTGTACCAAATGGTAATGGAAATTAGAACCAAACAGTCTGCTACAACAGGGAACCCAAGTCACATTAACAGACTGTTTGAATTCATGATGACTATATCTCCTTCTACATCAGCTTGTGAAAGGGGGTTCAGCAGAATGAATCAGATGAAAACAAAATACAGAAGTACATTGTCTCAAGAAAATTTTGATGCTCAGCTTTTTATCATGCAAGAAGGACCAGATCTTAAGGAGTTCAACCCCACTACATCAATCAAAAGATGGTTGATTTCTGGACCTGGAACAAGACACACAGGAGGACACAGATTACCTGGACCAAGACTTCTGAAAGACTAAAATCTACCTAACTCTTAACCATTTCTTTATTACATGCAATAAATAAAACAAACATCTTGTTAACATAGCTGTTTTTATTACAGATAAAATTGCTAATACAAAAATGTGAAATATCAATAATATTTAAACATTAATAGAATTAGTCCACAGGTATTCCACACACCTAAAAATAATATGCATACATTTTACTGTCATATACCAGTTAAAAAATATCTTGGTATCAATTGGGCTTTAAATGAAAACAGCTGGGCTTGGGCATTAAAAATCTTAAAAAGCCCTGGGCTTGACCTTAAGGAGAAAATTTTTCCACCACTGGTATACTCTCGTACATTTCCCTCTTTAAATGTTATGCACAGATGAACGTTACAAAATGCTACATGCAATTGGTATAAAACTTCTGTTTTTGGTGTTACATTTGCAGAAATAACAAAATTATTATCTTGGGTAACTTCATTCAAAAATAGTAGACTTAATGTTAAGAAAAACGACGAAACAACAAAATATTGCACAACCTGATTTGTAATACATAATAAAATATGTAACACTTTTCTAACACATATGTTTAACTTATATTAGGCTAACGATAAATAAAAGCAACAATAAATATCATGTTCAGTCATATTAATATTTGATTTACCAATCATAATATCATACATAAAAGTTTACCTTTTAAAATAATATGAGGGTGTTGGAACATTGTCTGCCAATGGCTATAGAAAAACACACAGTTCAAAAATATATAAGCAACTTATGAACTAAAGACTAATGTAGTCACGTACTGTGGGACACTTGAAATTAATTGAGTACGGAGCCTAATCACTGAAGCCTTTTATTTAAAGATTTATAGAATACAGGTCTAATGATATAACACCAGACATTGTTTTTGAAAGAAAATACGTTTTAGCCTGCCCTTCTCCTTTTCGCTTTATTACAGAAGAAAATAAGCCTCAATGAAATAAATATCCTTTTTAGATAATTCCTGTTTAGAAGTAATAGGTGTAAGAAATTATCAGAAATAATATGTTTTTGAAATATGTGCAATACTTTGATGTTATGCAATATATTACGAAAACATAGGTACTAGTTTACCTTTGTTGCAATATTCTTAATAACACCTTATAAATTTTTTCTCTCAGTAGGAAAAAGGTCAACTACATCTGTATGTTTTTAATCTTTCCTCAATGTTTGATATTACTTGGTAATAACAGCATACCACCACAGATGTCGGGCTTTGATTTTCAGGCCCTAAAATAATATTACTTGACTGCCAATTTGTATAAAATCAAATTAGTTATTGCTACATTTTAACTGTTTAGTTGTTATAATATGATGCTTGCTATGTGTAATAAGTATCGCCTATAAGTGAGTTTAAATGGACTGTTCAATTGCACAAAGACAGGATTGTTTCACAAAATCGAAGATTTCAACTGGTTAAAGTTAACTTAAGGAAAGGTGTTTGTTGTTGATTTTGGTTTCTTTTTGCTTGATGTGTTTTTTTACTGTCCTGTGGTTTTACATTCTTGTTGACCGATCGGTCGTGAGTGAAAAACATGCCTAATATTTAAAAAAATGGGAGACAAATCCACATTAATCTACATATGAATTTACGGACAGTTTTAAGAAATCAAATTTTGTGCAACACAGAAAACATGCACAAACAATATTATCATCGTGATTTGAATGCATGTAACTTCAAATGTGCATCAACATCATTTGGATGTTTATAAAATAAAACCCAAATATAATCAGCCTTCTTTATTCTACGAATTCTTGTACTACCGTATTATGACATAAGAGCATGCATGTAACACTACTTTAGTAGTGTTGAAGACTGTAAGGGAAATTGTTGTTTTTCAATCATCTACATTAAAATTCTGATACGAAATCCAAATATTATTTAACACTGAATCATAAAATGCTGCGATTAATAGCAACGCATTTTACCCTGGACTTATCAGGTTTAACACTTCATACGATGATTGATTGATTGATTGATTGATTGGATGTCTGCTTTACGTCCAGCGAGCAGTATTTCAGCTATATTCAGGACGGGAACAAGTTAACAAACAATAAATCAACGGAAAATGGGGGTGGGATGGGTCACAGGGAATACAATTTTGACTGCCACTGGAAAAGTATGGAGTTTTGGGTAGGGGCGGAAAATTTAGCCTTTTGTAGCGGCTACAATGAGCCTACTCTTTTTCGAAATCTACAAAAGGGGTCTTTATCGTGCAAGGAGCGTGGCACTCTCCAAACACGTTACCCACTACGGTCCGCGGTCAGGCTTTCCGTATTATGACCTGACAACCCCCCCAACGAGAGGGTCTCCCCTATCCGCCACCTGGGGACGCGCTGGGCTGCTCTGTGGGTCGAGCACTGGGAACCCTCCCAGTACGATGATTGATAATACATCGGCTACAACGATGACGGATTTGAAAATATGTGAAAAAAAACGTTCTATTTTCATTCGTGCATTGTATATACCTAAGCCGCAATGCATCAACTGATCCTGATCACCATGTTCTAATTGATACGATATGCCAGAGGTTTCTCCTCATAGGGAAATTTTGTTGATAGAAAAGCAGCTAACACAATGATGCAGTTAGTACATGAGAAATATGTATGACTATCATCATGAGTTAGTAAATAACTATTACATTCTATCGGACAGTCAGGATTTGTTTTGTCTATAACTTGAGTCATACAGTACATATTTTTGGGCGAGATCGCATAGAAATTACTTGCATTTCAGAACAAGAAACGCGTACCCTTTTATTGCACCTTAATCCACTCCTTTAGTGAAGCTTGCGCATTGTTAGGATTTTAATTTCTTTTATAATTGTTGTTGTTAGATTTTGGCTTCTAAAATTTTTATAGGTATCATCAATTTTTCTATTTATCTCTCTATCTCTGCCTCTAGCTCTTCCTGTCTCTCTCTCTCCATCAAGCGTATTATCTACCTATCCCTTAGTCACCATGACCATCGGGGCGCCAGTAATGTAAACAGTTTCTTCCAAACCTCTCTTCCTCAGTGTGTTGCACAATTTTGTGACTTTCTATTCCCTTTTCAGCAATAGTGTCATCCAGTCTCTTTGCCTCGTCTTATCTCTCCTTGAACACTATCTCTTGGTATGCCTTGATTATCGTGCGATCTATTCATACCATTTCAGTAATCGTTTCTTTACCGTGGTCAGTAGGTCTTCATTATGTCCAATACTTTCCGGTTTTTTCACTTCCTCGATCATGATTTAATCCCTGTATGAAATGCCAGGCAGTCTTAGAAAAACATCTCATGTTTGTGAACGATATGATTCTCTCAAGATCTGATAAATATATATAAAACACATTCCACAGGTCCGTACGTAAATACAATTGCTGGATTTACATACTTACCTGTGGAATTTGTACAATATACTCCAATTGTTTATGTAAATCCAGCAATTGCATTTACATAATGACCTGTGAAATTTGTAACATCCAGTATGTTGGAGAAGCAGAGACAGCTTTCAATATGCGACAACCATCACTCCTTTTACACGAAAAACAGAAATTGTCAACTAACTCGCCACTTTAAAACTACAGGCCACTCGTTTGATACTGTAAAAATCCAAATTATTGATCAAAACCCAAAGTGGAATACATCAACCAGAAGACTACGAGAAACATTTTGGATACATCAATTAAAAACGATAGAACCTGATGGATTGAACGAACGTAATCCACAGGTAGAATACTAAAATTTGTATGACCCAACAGTAATATGAACAACAAAAATATTTTGGATCCATCAGCAGCAGTATACATTTTTTGTATAAAGTGAACAACACAAATATTTTCTATTATTTGAATTTTTGATTCAGCCAACGGCTGATGAAGCTCTTTGGTAGAGCGAAATATTGCGTTCCATATATATATTATTTGTACATAGTAGTGTTGTTATAATTATTTTTATCAGACAACTATATTATTTTTATTTGTAATTGTATCAGTCTGCATCTGACTGATCCAGCACTTATTAAACGAGATTGTTGTTACTATTTATAGATTACTTATCTATTTCAAAAAGTCACCCCAACATGATCGAATAACCACAATTTAATCACAAGTACTTTTATGCCTTCCGGCAATCTTCGAGTGAACAAACATCATTAATGTTCAAACTTTACTAACAGTTGACGGTTTAAATTTGTCTATAAAGCGTTTTTCTTTACTTTTCTGAGGTTCTCGACGACACCATTTAGTTTTCAAAATGGAAATCTTATAAAAATCCCGCCTGCACATGTGTCTAAATGGGCGCTAAATGGTATCTTACGATAAGTGGGTTCTCTTATATGAGTAAATTTAATAGAGGGATGTATGTTATTGGCACGTGAGATAAAATTCCTCATCACTGTGTATCCATTTCATATCAAAATCATCAATAAACCTGTACCAGATATGTTGGCATATAATGGAGCCATTATATATATATAGTATTCAGGTTGTTGTGGTGTATATAGTCCATATATTTTTCAAATAAAAGTCCAATATAACTAGAATTTCTGCATTCTTTAATTCACTAGTACTTTCCTGCCTTCCGGCAATCTTCAGGTGAATGAATATCGTTAATAATGTTTATAACGTTACTAACGGTAACCTTTATATATGACGTTACAAATATGTATAAGGGGAGTTAATTACATATATACAAACTATATTAAAATAAATGTTAATATTGTCAGTAATACAGTTATATAGGTATGAGCGTCCATTCAGGATGGGTTTAAATTTATTTATAAAGTTTTTTTCTTTTATTTCTCGTAAAACATCACTGGACGTCTTCATTTTATAAAATTGACTAAGTGGTATTTTTCGATATTGGGGGTCTCTTATTTGTTGGCGATGGACTGTCATCCATTGCTTTAGCGCATTACTCGTTTGACCAATGTATGACTTGTTACAATTAGTACACTGAATACAATAAATTAAATTTTCACTTTTACAGTACATATCTGCGCTAGTGTAAATTTTTCTTCCATCGTCTAATGTTATTTTACTTCCCGTGTGAATGTACGCACAAGTTCCGCATCTTTTGTCTCCGCATTTTCGTACTTCAAATGTCCGTGGTGAATTAGAACTAAATTGTGCTTTAGTTAATAAACGTTTTAAGTTTTGAGGTTGTCTTTTACTCTGGAGTAAAGTTCTATCGGTTATAAAGTTTTTAAGCTTATTACTTTGTGCAACTATCGGACTTTATTCTCGACGCAGTACAACTTATTTCGGAAACCTATAAATGGTTTAGAGCCTGGAAATTTTTTTAAATAAGATTTCCATTTGGCCCTTCACGCTTATGGGAGTCGGAACACGACTGACAATATGCTAGATACAAACCAAAATACGACTATTGCTGAAGTTGGCTTTCAACATAGCACGAATTAAAATTAATTTTCTATTCATATACGATTGCTTTTCCTTGTCCATAATGAAACTGCGTCAAATTACTCAGTATTTTCTAAGCAAGTGCGACATTTACTGTTTCGAAATAATAACCTTAAAATAGATTGAAGTGTTCCTCTCATGGTTAGCCAAAATTCGGTTTATACCCTGGAAATCTTTTAAATAAGATTTTCATTTTGCCTGAGACGCATATTAAAGTCGGAACACGACTGACGATATGCTAAGAATTACTTGCATTGATAGGTTTTGGTGACTCAAAATGTTCAAAAGCGACGTCGAAACGATTTAATTCTGACGTTCAAGCATTTTCTGAAAATCATAAGTAGAACAAGACTCAATTACATGATTTTGCCGGAAAATGTACCTTTATAATATTTCATGAAATAAATTTACCATCTTCACTGTATTATGACAAATTTGGGTGCAGCTTCAACGTAGTTTCGCTATATTACCTCACAGTTGAAAAAGTATCCGTTTCGGACAGTAACATAAACCTATTGGCATGTATACAAATATTTATACATTGTTACATTTGTCTTTTTGAATAAAATATAACTTATGCAAAAAAGCGAATATACAAAAATGTAACGTTTTATAATAGGTGGAACCCGCAATCTCAGTGTTGACAGACCAAGTGATCAATAGTAGACGAACTACCTTAACCATTCGGCCACATAAAAAATTGTCTTTAATAAAATTTGGTCAAATTAATCAGTATCTTCTAAATTCGACTCAATTTAATGTTTCGAAATAATAACATTGAAACGAATTGAACGGTGTTCGTTGAATTTCTATGACATAAACATAGTACCAAATTCTGTTCACTGCAAAATGTCCATGTGTGTTTTTTTAATGTTTGCATGTGTATTTCGGATTTCTATCAAGTTTCAGATATATTAATAGTAACGTTGCATTTTGCCCAAAAGGGCATTATGGTTTTCGTGGGTGATCTTGAAAATGAACAGAATAATATCTTCCCACAGGGTTACTGTATTAAATGCTTTATGTTTTGTTAAATATATTCAAAAAATGCACAAAAAACTTTAATATTGGTAAAAAAGTTTCTACAATCTATATAGCTAACAGGGACAACGCAACTGAAATTGCAAGCTTAAAGAGCATCACATGACGCGCATTTAAATATAGAAGAGACCATTTAACAATTAAGCATGTTTGCAGGTTTGAAATACTCAACAGAAAAATCGTCTGTTTATTATATCACATATTCAATATACAAATATTATTAAATAGTCTTGGAAAAGATGTCTTGTTGTTTTCATGTGATCAGTATTATATTGCTTAATACATAACCGGGGGCCTCGGTGGCCGAGTGGTTAAGGTATTTTGTCTACTATTGATCACGTGGTCTTGTCACACTGAGATTGCGGGTTGGATTCTCACTGCGGGCAGGGTGAACTCGACTCCAATCTTAATTGACAAGGATTGTCAGTTTTCCTACCGCAAGTTGGGAGTTTTCTCTAGGTACTCCGGCTTCGTCCCCCAATAAAAACTGCACGCCATGATATAGCTGAAAAATTGCTGAAAATTGTTTTTGCCATGGGTGTAGCTTGAAGGCTGCTATAAAGTTCTGATTCTTACATGGCGTCCTTTAAACACTTGGGATACAAACCTCTATTTAAATATTCAATAAAATATATATGTTCCAGCCATTTAAAAAATCACACCCTACGTGCTTTTTATCAATTCAAATTGTACCTTTGTATTACGAAAATCCAATAGAAAAAATGTTTCCTCGATAACACGTACATATTTTATAGATGCCTTTATTGTTTACATGTTAAACAATAAAAAGATAACCGAATTTCAAAATGTTGAATAACTGTGGAACAAATTGTTGATTTCATTTTGCACCATGTTGGATCTACAAAAGGAGCATATGCGTGACCAAATGCGGGGACCAGTTTTCATTTGTCACGGATACACAACATTACAGTCACAGAAACGGTGACTGATTTAACGAACCATTCATTGTTGTCGATCTTTCTCCTGATTGTTTAGTTACATTGTAAATGTTAATAAATATGTTATTTTGTTTTTATTTTATATTTCTCCCTTTTTCTGCCAGTTGTATACGAGAAAAACAACAAGGTGTAACATCTCGGAAATTGGAAGAGCAAAAGCAAACATTTACCTATGTAGCAGCGAAATGTAACATTTCTATAGTTTCATATCACAATCGAAATAATTCATGTCTGCCCTAATTTTATGTGGCAAAATATTCATGACTTAGATGCATATTCAAATTGAAAAAATCCATACATCCACATATGGATATCACAATAATTATGAATAATTAAACGTGTATAGTAACACAAAACAAAACAAATTAAACGAAGAACATTTTGGTAACAAACTTCATAGAACACAGAAGAACATTTCATATAAATTACAATGTGTTTACTATTTATGTAAGAACTTTAAAAAACCGCATGTTTGTTTCTGGTATGTTATTATCGCCGCCCAGGAGGGCGGCGATATATTTGTATTCACTTTCGTTGCTAACGATGGATAAAGGAGAAAATATTTCTAAGTACACTTAGTTACCATAAATGAACAGAAATTTGCTACAAGAATGTCAATCATTTAACTTGAATGAAAAAACAAGATGATAGCTAAATTTCGACTTCAAAAATTCTTGGGTAATATCAAAGTTTCATGAAATAATAAATTTTGTTGGTATTCTATTTACGGAAGTTAATAGTAGAGGGAGACCATTGTTATCCTGGTACTATGTCATTCGGTGATAGTTCAAACGAAGAGCGTAGATTTGAAAAGTCGGAAACCAGAATAAACGGCAATTTTGTGTATACAATTCCGGAGTATGCCGACATTTGTAAGATTCAATATATAAATGTTATGTCAATAATTTAATTGAACAACTAAAATATAAGTTTTAATTCAAGTATATTTATGATTTAATATATGATAAAAGATTACATGTGCGCAAATTTAGAAATCGGCAATTCAAATTAGCCACAACAGCAGGACTTAGCTTTACATGGAACCTTATGGGGCAAAAAGTTAAAATGCCTTCTGTTTAGAAATTGCCATTCTTTCTAAGCGAATGTTCATTAGATAGTCCTTAGATATTGTGTGCTTTTAGTTCGATTGAAAATCTGAGATGTCTGCTTACACAAGCTTTTATTTATTCTTATCTGGTCCTCTACACGTACAATTTTTTTAATCAAATCTAAAGAATGAGATTATTTTCTCTAATGGTTGCCATAGTGTCGAGATGATATGTATTTTGCATTTAAGCAAATGCAAAAAGATCGAAAAACACATATTCAAGGCTCGAAACGTTTGATTATAATACAGCATCTAAGCAAAACATTAAAAGTACAACTAAAGACACTATTGGGTCTAAAGTACATGCTGTTAATGTATAATTTGGATCAATTTGAACAAAACATTAACTTAAAGCTTTGACGCATTACAACAAAATTTCAAAGAACATAAAAAATAACCTCTGTAACGTAGGTATATGCATGCTTAAAATGCGTCCCGTAAAATTTTTTTCAAATCATTTTGACAAACGCGTGCAAAATGCAGAATAAATCGGCGGCGAACTAATGCTTTGCATCAGAAGTTTTCTTGTGCTTTTATCAGCTTTATAAATTTTACTAAATATTTCACATTAGTCTGGTGTAAACATGCGGGATTGACATTATTTTACCCCTTAGTATAAACTGTAGAAATATTTGATTCTTGTTATTGTTATAAAAATTCTATACAGATACCAAAATAGGTCGTTGTAAGTGATATCTCTTACATTAATCAAAGTTTGTATAATTTAAGCCTCAATGAATGTTATAAAAGACCATACCATGACACGGTCAAGTCTATTTATTCGATATTTGACAAGATTGCCATATGCAATAAAGAAAGGTCGAAGACAACTTAACATTGATTCGGTCAATTGTGTTTTGAACTGTTGACCTTTAATAAATACGGGACAATTTTTATAAATCGGTATTGTAATGACTCCGTCAAATATGTTATACTTTATGTTTCAACATTTAACTAAACACCGATAAGATTTTCATTATAGATTACAAGAAGTCGGTGAGTACTTTTACTATTTCGGCAAACTGGGTTATAAATGCAATTTATCTTTTAATACAGATAGAAATGTACTTGTTTTTGTATTTATTGTTGTCTATTTATTTGACATGTAAATACATTGCCAGCGGCAATACAGAACTGGTTATTGTATTTAATGCATTACAAAGTTTTTCATCAAAGTCTTTCGTATTTTGTGTTTGAATGCTTTTCATTTGGCAAATAATTTAATTGTCAAATTTCAAATAAGTTAACAATATTTATGAAACAAAATGTCTGTGCAAAGTAGAGAAAAACATCTTGAGTGATTCTGTTTCATTTTCTATCTAAACCGAACAGCTCTATCTGTTTTAGGTTTGATGTTTCCGCGTATGAATGTCTCTAAAATTGACTTAATACGCCGTCTAGATTGTCATCAGCAATAAAGAAAGGTTAATTAGGGTTTAAAGGTGTTGACTTCTTATTGATATAAGATGATTTTTTTTTAAACTATTGTATCTTATTAACTGTACGTTTAATTAAATTTGAATTAGCTTAACGACATTTACCATTAAAAGTATTTTTTGTAACTACAGTTCTACATTAGGGCTAGTTTGTTTTATTTAAGACATTGTTTAAGTTTTTAACAAATACATATTTAAACTTAATGTCTGTGTTGTGTTTCTATATTTCTATATACATGTTATGGTACCCATGATTCCTAATCTATCGTTACGGAATAAAAGTGTCACAAATGACCATTGATTTCTTTCCGCTTGTGGTAACCATTTTACCATTTCTTACTATAATATCACTACTAGCTGATGTGACTAATTCCGAATTTTACCCGAGTAAAATGAAGGGTGCTACGCTGGAGCAGGAATTGCTGTTCCTTCCAGAACACACCTGGTTTTTGTGGGGTTTTCTATACTCAAATTTTTGTTTTCGTGTTGTGTGTTTTGTGTGTTATAGTTCCTTCTTTTGATTACCATTGTTTTGTCAGTCCTTGATTTATTGTTTTGTGATTTCTGTGTCCGTGGTTTTGTATGGATTGTCTGTTATAATGCACTCAAACCTTTAATAATGAGATGTTCGATTAATATTTGGAAACAAGTATAGCACAAATCACAATGCATTCCCTACCGATCAAAATGTAAAAAAAAACACACAGATAGAAGAAAAAGTATAGTAAATAAAGTAGAGTGGCCGATTCAACAAAATTAAATGATAGCACTTTACAATTACCGAACGGATATAACTTATGCAGAGTCTAGTATATATTTTTTACATGTTGTTTTACTGTCCATTCATATAAAATTGAATTCACATATTGATATCACAGTTAAAAAATATCTATACCTTAATAACTACAAATTAAAGCTGATTAAAAACAAACTAAGATTATGTAAAACATTCCAGCCAGACACTATTGGATGTGGCAGAATAAAGAGTATACATATTACACTATATAAATAATGAAAGGAAGGTTTAGATACAAACAAACAGATGAGGTAGGCATGTTAATAAAGGTTAATTGATTTTAAATGAAAAAGTTACACGTCAAAGAAATCTTGATTAAAGTACGGCTTTTAACAGAAACAATGTTCTTGTTTTTAAATGTTGATATTGAGGCAGTTTATCCAAGCTGTAAAAACGCATACAATAAAATGGAAAAAAGTAATATTAAAACAAAACAATCTAATATTTTTGTACGTTTAATGAACTGTATGTAATTTAAAATTTTACGGCAATTAATTTTAACAAATCCCTCAAGTAATTACGTTTCTGACAAATTGAGAAATATATACACCGTATGCAGAGAAGCTGGAATACTGCTGCATAGGTGAGGACAATTTATAATTTAAAAATAAAATCGTTTCGTTTGTCGTAAATTCTTGTGCTAACAATCATGAACGTTAGTGTCATATTCGAGGTGTAAGCCTAAAAATCAGATAGATGAATCTGTTTCTGTTGTTTCTTTAATTTATTCCTGAAGCATTCAAAATGTGATAAGAAATACAATTTTAATTATCACCTTGTTTTGCTAGTTTTATTTGTACACTTATAAGAAAAAACAGAATCGAAGAAAACCAAGTCAATGACAAACAAAGCCATGTTAAAGAAGAGGAGACAACAACGAAACAAACAAATACACAACACAAAACGTAGAAACTGAGAGACACGAACCAGGATTAAAACCGGTGTTAGTACAGGTGCTCCGAAACGGTAAGCAACTCCTGCTCAACGGGTAACACCTGTCATGTCAGTCAGGTTAAAACTATGTTATAATGCATATCAGAGGCAGTTATAATCCAGTAAGAAAAGGAAAGTGGTTACCGGAAACGGAACAAATCACTGGTCTTCTGCGATACAGATACCCCGTAATGGCCAACCATGTTACGATGACGATCTCTACATTTCTAATTATGACTGCAATCTTGCGACGTAAACCAATTGTTAAGCAGCGTTTCTGTCAGCAGACACCACTAACAAGGAAATCGGAATAAGAAACGCAGGCTCTTGGGCACCCGATCAAGTTGGAGATGTATTCTCTATATGAAGGTGCTTCTGGAATGTAGTCGCACAATAATGAGAAATTTACAATAGTAAAATTCATCTCCTTCTTCTGTTGCATTTATGTAATCCTTTTTTGTCTTGCAAGTCTATACAAGAAGTCAAAACAATTAGACGAAATTAAAAAAAAATAATTTAAATTATTTGTAGTTCATGTCTAGCTGTATTCATCTTAATATTTCAACCCTTCTCTTGTTGCTATGTTGTTTTTTTAATATTTTTCTAGTCTAGTAAGCATGATTATATTTTATATCATATTTGTATCTGAATCATCATTGTATGTAGGTAAAATTTATTTACTTAAATTTAGTGATAGTACTTATATATTGTTATTTTATCGATTTGACTTGCGATTTATTTTACTGCTAGTTTACTTGTTTTGCTGTCTTACTCTTACAAATGATTTCATAAAAGTGGATATGTTTCTGACTGTGTGATGAGCATAACGAATACCGTGTAATGGTCTATGTGAACCCTGGTTATGTTTTGAGAAAACTATATACTGTTGTTTATTTATATGTTAATTACACAAAATATTTTCTCAATTGAAGGATAACACAATTTCCAGTAACAATGCAAGTGTGTGAAGTGTAGTCTATCATATCAAACGTGACGTATCTTCTTTACGATGAAAAAAATATTTTCCATGCAATCGAAATTAAGTTTTTTCTTACAATTATTCCTACGTTTTCAGTTACTGCTTAAAGGAAGCATTTGGTTGTCATTTCATACCATTTGGTCAAAATAGTGAAAGATATGATTATACAATAAAACTTAGAAATCGTATATGTAGCTTTGAGTTCGATGGCAGATGTTTTAACAAGT
This sequence comes from Limnoperna fortunei, assembly GCA_944474755.1. Lineage (NCBI taxonomy): Eukaryota > Metazoa > Mollusca > Bivalvia > Mytilida > Modiolidae > Limnoperna > Limnoperna fortunei. Next base: position 49,329,279 of record OX104125.1, read on the forward strand.
TAATTATGTATTATGAGGTATTATATCTTCTATAATTAAAAACAACATTAAGAAATAACAGATCCCCTATTTAATTTCATTGTCGATTTTGTTTGCGTACCTGGATTGCGGAATTTTATTAACACAATTTATTTAAAAAGACGTTTCGTCTCAATCACTGCGTTATCCAAAGTATTCAACGTCCTTTATGTTGTATGAACTGGATATTTTCTTTGTGCTTACATTAATCAGATAATGGGTTAGATTTCTCATTGTGAATGTTTTAAAAATAACAACCATATATTTTACACAATCAATGAAGTGGTTGGAAGCACTTATAGCTATTGCGGTCAATAAGCTTATGAATGTATTGACTTTTTATTAAGTTTAATTGAATTTGTCTAAAATATGTGTTATTGCATTTAGATAAGTTGGTAAAATGAAATTCTACCATTGTCGCTGTGCAAACAAAAGTATAAATTTCCTGTATGATTTCTTTTCATTTTACGTGTTATATCAACTGGGTATTTTCTGTCTGTTTTTCACTATTGAGGTAATACGGATATATTACTATTTATGGAGGTTTGAACAGATAAATAAATTAGATTTTGATGATACGTGAAGTGGTTGTGGATCACTTAAAATATTATGGTAAAGTTGATTTATGCATTTATTGACCTTATATTAAGTTGAAGTTAGCTTGTACAAATATTGTTAACTATTAAATATTATTAAAATGTTTGATTATAAAATTTACAGCAAATTGTTATCAAATTTCCATTACATTTACGACGTTTATTTTAAAATTAATTGTTTAGAATGTTTGCTTGTGTTGCCATTCAAATAGATTTGATTGGCATGACTGATGGTATTTAAAATATGTGTAATAGTTGACAGTCTGATATGTGTTGGTAATTTTCATCAGTCCATTTAAAAAAAAAATTTCTTTTGTTTGTTTTAGTGTTGTTTAACGCCGCTTTTAGTAATTTGTGGATCTATATTATAACGTCTAGATTGTATTGGGGATGAAGCCGTATTGCCCGTAGAAAAACCGACCTTCGGTAGTGAAATCAATTTGTTGTTGAACTACACAAATGATTGTTTAAAATTGTTCCGTCTTACACATACAGATGAGAGGTTTCAAAATTAAATTTATGGAATAAATTGTCAGTATAGAGAATACCATATCTTGCATTTGTTTGTCTTTGACCAAGTGGCACTTTGTTGTTTTGTCAGATGTTATTACTTGTGAATGTTTACAACAGTTAAATTATACGTCCTCCATATTTTTATCATCATTGAAGAAAAGTCAGTAAATACTTCATATTTGTTCTTACTGAATACTTTTAGAGTAAATAATATATTTTAAAATTAAAAGTTAACGACGTTTGTCGTCAGTAGTTGTTTTATTACATTGTAATTCATTTTTAAGAATGTTTGATTTTGTCACCATTAAAACAGGTTCAATTTGTATTTGTTATTGCTTGGTTCTATTTTAACGATCTTTTGTAGTCCGCAGTCATAATTCAATTAAACCGTATGAAACGATTATTTTAATATCAAGATTTGTTTCTTTGTTAAGATCTACCATGATCTCGTTACAATGTTTGGACGACAATGTTTGTGATCTTATGACAATAAAAACAATATTTAGCTGACATCAAACAGCATTGTAACATTTTCTTACTAATTAATTTATGTATGTTTGAATAAATAATTAGTTTATCAAAGTATTGCTGAAAGTGGCGTTAAAAACATTTAAATATACAATCAAAAGCTGATGTTGTTCTACCATATTATAATGAATTAAATGTAGATTTTGCCGTTGATTTCTAATCTGCATTTCAAGATTGCTTCTTTAAAGGTTTAAGATGATACATTACAATGGTCTAATAACCTACACTATACAGTGATACTTTTGTATTTAAGTTCCCTGAGAAAAACCCCCAACCATCGGAAGGTAGAAAAACTGTCTTGGAAATTAAGATTGAAGTCGAATTTTATCTGCCAGCATTGAGACCGGAACCCGCAACCTAAGTGTTGTCAGACCACGGGATGAATAGAAGATGACTAACTACCTAACGTCGGTTCAAATGTTATGCAAAATGCAAATGTTGTATAAGCAAAATAAAATGTGCGTATTTACATGTTTCTTTAATCAAAATGTATAAGTGGCCTTCAAGCTACATTTATTGCATAAGACATTTTAGGATGCTTTTCAGTACCAAAGAGATGTTTAACTGTTGTGTTTTCTTATACCTTTTGTTTCAACTCGCGGGGCTGTACATAACTGTTAGGGTTTCCATTGACTACCAGCATTAAAAATGTTGGTAACCAAATTCAATGGATAGAAATATTATAAAATAAAACAATGTATAAAATTAGGAATTACTATGTCACATGTGCCCAATATAACAATGGATCTCCCACCACAAATATTGGTAATCACACATTAAAATATTAATAATTTGATGTTGCTGATTTAGTGGCTGATACATATTAAATTTTATACCCGATTGTTTTGCATCGAGCAATACATTTACACATGTTAGTACATGATAAATTTCTGTTTTTTTATCCTAGCTTTACAGTAGCATATAATTTATTAAAATGCATAAACAAGCAAACTTATGACTAAACCCTTGCATTCGATTGCTTTCATTCTATAGGAACATTGTGGGTATAAATATTTCATCATACAATATCACTGAAACCGACCGAGCAACAAGAAAGTTAAGGGACTATTACCATTGTGGATATTTATAAATATACAAAACCAAAATCACACAAACAGAAAGTGAGTAATCCGAACACGAGGTAAGACATTGAAAACCCCCACAAAGGAATACACATAGGGCATTATTTGGAAAATTGTTAGTAGTAACTATTTTGATGATTTAATGAAATGTGCAATATACGCCACTGACTAGCTGCAACAAAAATGAACAAAACAATAATTAATAAAACACAACATTCAAAGAATTTCATGTTGAACATCATCTATAATAATATAATTATTTTCCCCGTCTTCCGCAGGTATCGTAACCGTCTTGGTGTTCAACATTCGTTTAGTTATTACTTTATAATAATTGGCTGAATAGCAGTTGAAAATGGCCAAATGTTTGGATAAACAAAAATAATGTTTGGATAAACAAAAATCAAGATTTACTGAAAATTACTGCGTTTGTTAAATTTCTAACACCCAAAGGTTTGTATGTACTACTAAGTAATAGGAGTATACAAATGCAAAATATAATGCATAAAGTGTTAATTGGGTCTTTCGATAACGATTCCTAAAAAGGTAGTGGACCGTATGTTTTTGGTTGTCATTTCATCAATTAGATGTCATGTGATTTTACTTCCATTCGAAATCGAGATAAAATATGTGTTTAATTTAACGCTTGCTTTTTGAATAGAGGAACAATCGTAATTTTAATATTTGTCATTAGCAAAGCATCAAAGACCGTTTGCTTCACATTTCGATGTTTCTATAGTTTTACATTTCAACATCACCAGTAGTTCAAAAAAGAAAGACGATTCTTGTGAGAAGTAAGCCGATATTTTTCAATATTCATAAAGTTTTTTCCGTCAGCTAACTTTTTAAAAGTATCGCGATATTTTAATAAATATCTCAATGCATTAAACAAGAATCGCGATAGATAAAAAGTAAGCTGATTAAAATAAACCTATTGTAAAAAAACTACCACTAATATATAATATACTCCATGTATAGTGTTTATGTCTACATCTATACAAATATTTTTCAACTGATTTGTATTTATTTTTTAACACCATATATAGCTAGTAGTAGATATAATAGAACAATGGTTGCTATACCTGCTGTTTTTTAAACAATAAATGGTAAAGGCATGTGCTGTTTTATTTGCTTCAGGTCATGAGCAAAGCTTTATGTAAACAATGATACGCTGGATGACATCGAGCACGTGCATGAAAATCATTGCAAGAATTAATTAATAAAACATTTTAATATGTAATAATTGAAACGTTTAACATTATCGGCTTAACTTGTACAAATTTAGATCCCCATTCTCTAATGAAACAGCATTAACACCATTATTTGTAGACAATTATTCATATGCAGCTCAAGAACAAGCTTAAAGATCATATTAACAAAACGGAGTGAGACGATTTAAATATTCGGTAATTAGCCATGAAAGGTCTTACTTATTCATCAATGATTCTCAAAAAAAAATAAATATACTGAAGACCAAATTAGTCAAATGTACGACTTTCTAATTGACAACATATTTGTCATGTTTGGAGGACTTAATATCAATTGTTGATGAATGCAGTAAAAAAAACCGCTTCAAAATGAAATTTAAAAAAACAGTTTTGCCTTTGGACTTGTTTGCTGAAAATGTGTAATGTTGATAATCAGTAATAAAAAAAAACAATTAAAACATTTTCGACATCCCATACTTTTCTGACATTTGGATGAATTTAGACTCGTTGACACATCCGGAAGAAAAACACTTAAACACTAGTCTATTACAACAGAAAAAAAAACAGATATAGATACTAAAACTTTTCAAATATTTATTGTTATTTCCTTCTATCCGGTTGATATTATTGCTTGAGTGTAAAAATAAACATGCGTGGTGTTACAGGAAAATGTTTAAGGTCAAATGTTCATTATCTAATTTGGTAAAGAAAGATTAGATTAACTCTTTGACTGATTCAGACAATAACGAAACTAGTCGAGATCAGGCCCACACTGATTCAGTACAGACAAAAGACTAGTCAAGACAGGGTCGAATTTAGATTGAGACTCATTCAGTCCTTTCAGAGTGGTTGAGACTCATTCAGACAAGAACTAGACTAGTCCAGATTTGTTCGAGTACTGAGTCATACTAATGTAGACTAAATCTGACTTTTCAATCAAGCCGAGTCTAATGTCAAGTAAAGTCAAATAAAATTGAGACACAATTAGACCGGTCAAGTAAAAGTTAGTACAATCCAGTACTAAAGCTAGCCTTCTTAAAATTTTCCTGTGTTGATTAGTTTTATTTTTTGTGGCATTTATAGTTGTATCATCATTTAATTAATGTCGTGGTGAAACGTTTAAGTTCTGTCTGATTTTGCCGAGAGGCCTAAAGAATTAACAGAATCATTTTATGATTCATTGCCATAATACCTTTTTAGTAAATATTAGTTCTAAACAGACAGTGTCGTTTTTAGAATGTATGTAGCAAACAGGATCACGTGAGTTTTAAACACTGGTATTGTAAGCTTGAAAGAACATAAAGAATTCAAATTGGACTTCAAGCAGACGAAAACGACACAATAGGAATACATTGCTTTACTTCGTTCACTTCTTAACATATATACGATGAATGTTATCAATCCAAATAATTTACAAATGAGAAGTGCTGACATATAATACTGATAATACATTTAAACAAATTACATCATCGAGACATAGACACGATAACATCAAAACTGAAATGAGAGTGGTGAAAATGGATAACGAACATCTTTTTATGTTGCTGTAAAAATGATCAATATATGAAACGAAAATGAAATAAGAAAACTATCATGTTAGTTTATAAATTGAAATGTATTGAATTTTCCCTAGACAGTCAGCTGGAACCATACGGGGACTTTTTAAATATTCGACTCACAGAATTAAGTGCAATACTAGGTATCAGATAAGAATTATTGTTAGGTGGTGGGTCAAACAATGAACACCTTATCGCGGACAATAATTGTTGGTGACTGAATTTGAGACTCCTGCGCTCTTTGCACGATAATAATTGTGTCTGTGCATATGGATAAGAACAGATCTATTGTAACAGATACAGAGGTCTAAAATTGTTGTCGTACTGAATAGTCCACACTTTTTCAGCTGGAGTCAAAGTTGTTTGTACCTTGGTCTATCTTGTGTTCATTATTTGATTACTATTTTGTAAATGATAGAGCTGTTATTATGCTCGCTTGACGTTAATTTACAACTTTATCAATTGATTTACCTACCAGTCTGAATTTGTCTCGAAATTTGATAACTTTACACTTTTATAGAACTTCATAGAAATAAGCTACATCTTTAGAGACATATCAATACAGAACTTACTAACATATTGCAACGATCATTTGAGTCACAAGAAAATTGAGGCGGAACATAATTTAAATATACTTCAAGCAACTCTGTTTTAATAATTGTTATATTGTATAGAAGTTGACTGTCATATTTGTTTCTGTTACAATACACATAAAATTGGTTAGTAAGCGGGTACTCAAAAACAGCTTTATTATTCATATAACTTTAACATATTTGTATCATTTATTGAATATTCAGGATAAAGCATTAAACAAATATCTTTTTTGATACATCTCCCCACGGTAAATTCATCTTGTAAAAACGTCCAGTCGCTGATTAAAATGTTTAAAGGGTATGTTTGCAAAGTCATCTGACGCAACTATGAATACATACGAAAGGGATAATGTCCTTGTAGATTTGCTATATTCTAGCGCATTGAATTCGTTCTCTCATTTTTTACACCTTTTTCGCTATTAAACATCATTCGTTATATACGTTAGTATTTCCAGGGAGAAAATAAAATCAAGGAAGAGGAATACTATGACTCAACAAAACTGTCTGACTGTTTTATTTGAGATGAATTTCCCATTATAATTAACTAAGTAAGAATTCATAACAAAAGGATAACATCAACCCTGATACAACAAACCACTGTTTGATTATCTTAGAAGTCATTAGCAACGAGCGGTTATATTGCACCACTGGCTAAAATGTGTGTCCAAATTTCAGTTAGTCGTGTTTCCTCCGACTCTAGCTGACTGCAAACGACTGTAAATATGTCTATAAAAGAGTAAAGGCGTTGAGTCAGAGATTAACTTTTGCGATGACAATAGTTGATATCGTGGACTTATTTTGTTTCTCATAAACAGTTTGACCCTTGAATCAGCCTGCGACACACATTTATTGATTGAAAACACGGAAGGTGTTTTTGTTTTATCAGTCGTATTAGACGAACTTTGGCTGTGTCCATGGAAAAAAATGTCCGTGGACTACATAATGTGTAATTGATGCATATCAACCATACATTTTACAGTAGTGTGCGGTCAATGACCGTTGACATTAGTGTAAGTTTCATGTAATATATGGGAGTGGCACGAAATTTTGAAAGTTTGAAAGATTAACGTATTGATCAGTGGGTCGATGTTCCTACATGCGTCAGTTAACGGATTTAGAGCGATTCGGATGATTGTTCTGATTGATAACTGATTGCTGACGAACGAGTGATCGCTTTCTGTTAACTAAAGCAATCCCAGATACTGTAACGTACGTGACATTTGAAAGCAGAGATTTTGACCGTTTTTGTCAATATGACCAAAGCAAAGATTTGGACCGCTTTGGTCCACTTGACAAAAACACAGAATTTGACAATATTTAAAGCAGAGATATGGACAAAATTTTACCATTCACACCGGTCAAATTGACAGGTTTTCTGTCAAAAAAGAGATCTATTACCGTATAGTGGGTTATTTTAGTGGGGTGCAAACTTTGGCGTATTTTAGCGGTCAAAGTGAAATCGCCAAAATAAAAACCGCTAAAATTTATGATTTTAGAAACTCCGGTAAAATGTTTTGTAGACAATCGGTATTGGAAATTTAATCAAGAATATGGTCATTTGTCAAATATTGGTATTACCTAAGATTGTGTTAATTAAAGGTTAGATTTAATAAAACTATTCATTAAAACCCTACGGCTATGGCCATTGAAGGTTCGAAGAGAGTGGAAATCAATGGGCTTGGCGACAAACGACAAATCACTGCTGTAATCGCAGGCACACTATCATGTTAGTAATTTAATTAAAACTGCAAATTAATCTTAAATTATTTTGACTAATCAACAAATCTATTCATTTGTTTTACCTGTGTTTAAAGTTCAATGGTCTGATTGTGATCTAGTTGTCAAATTGACACCTCGTTTAACTGTCATTTAAACCGTTAAATAAATAACGTGATTTTACATGTATATATAAAATTAAAATTATCAATTATAACTTATAGAAAATTGGTAGATTAAAAAAAAATTTCAGAAAACCACTGGGCAAATACGGACACTGAAATGGTCTATGTGAAAAACATCATCCTTCCGTATATCCGTTATCTACAATATTCAAAACAAAAAGTTACTGTCTTTGTACTGTTTCCTTCCCCTCCCTATGTAGTCCCCCGTGTTTACTTACGTTCCAATTGGAAAATACACAAACACATGTTATCCGGGATTGCTAGACGCCAAATTGTTTTCTATGGTTTTGCCCATCCGCCAAAATTAAAACCACCAAATTTTTTGCAATACATTTTGACCCAAAAACCGCCAAATTTTACACCCGCTAAAAAAACCGCTATACGGTATCTCAAAAGCAGAGATTTTGACCAGAGATTTGGACTGGTTTAAGTTAACTTTATGTTATGTTAGGACTGCAACTAACTGTGCTTCAGATCAAGGTGTGTTATTCTTTGTTTTGTTTTAATTTTTATTGGTACGCGTTGAATTTTGATGTCTGTCATATTTTAACTCAACTATTAATCGAACATCTCATTATTCAAGGTGTAAGTGGATTATAGCAATATCAGATAAATAACACAAAACCACTGGACACACAATAAGAAAAAAACATAGCGTATACTAGAGAACTAACCGGAACGTAGAAATTTAGTTACAAAAAAAAATTAACGGTAAATGTCGTTAAGCTAATTCAGATTTAAGTTAAACCTACAGATAATTAGATTTCTAACGAAGTCCAAGCAATTATTTCTAAAAATCATCCTATAAAAATAAAAAGTCAACACATTTAAACCATAATTAACCAAAATACGTAAATTGTTTGCGACATTTATGTATGCTGATCTAGAGAGCGTATTAAGTCAATTTAAGAGGCATTAATACACAGATACGTCAAATTAAAACAGAAAAACTGTTCGTTTTCCATGTTAAACGTAACAGAATCACTCAAATGGCTTTCATTTTTATTTAGATCAGACATTTTTGTCATAAATATATTTAATTTATAAGTATTTAAAATTCTTGCCCTCTCAATACTCCCATAAAATATATACATTTAAATTATTTCTTAAGTTTAACAACTGAACTAGTTGCTAAAAAACATCGATAAAAAATAATAAAACAATCTTTTGACCAAAAAACGTCGTAAAGCGTAATTAAATTGCAATTAAAACGTAATGTCAATTAGGTTTGATAATCTAACTTTTTAACTACATTGAATACAATAACAAGTATTTGTATAAAATGACAATTTCAATTAAACCAATTTACTGAATAGTCAAAATAATGACCGACCTCTTAACTTATGATAAATATCACATCGGCGTTTCATTTAATGTTGAAAAATAATGTCAATCTTTCATGTTTAAGCAATACTCGGTGTGAAGTCTTTAATAAACTAGTAGCGCCTTAATTTATAAATATTCGTTACCGTATAATTCTTTGTGTAAATATACATTTAAATCATGTTTAAGTTTAACAACTAAATTCAATTTATACGTAATGTCAAATTAAGTTTGATAATCTCTCTTTTTAACAACATTAGATACAATAAAAGTATTTGAATAAAACGGAAATTGATCGAAATAGTAAAAGTGCTCTCCTACCTCTTAATTTATTAGAAATATCCCATCGGCGTTTTATTTTGAAGTTGAAAAATCAGCATACACAAATCTGAAAAGTGACCTATTTAACTGGGTCGTTATAATAACCATTTATAAAGATTGTATTGTATTTAATAAAGGTCAACATGTTCAAAACACAATTGACCGAAATAATATTAACTAGTCTTCGACATTCGTTATTGGGGCCTCAGTGAGCAAGTGGTTAAGGTAGTTCGTCTACTATTGTTCACGTGATATGTCAACAACTAAAAATACATCGAACGAACTCAAGAAATACAGATGCACTCAAGTGTTCCACACTAATTCAGTACATGCCATAATTGATACATTAATAGTTACCAGAAACAAATCAAAATGCTGTTAGATAAACTTGCCTATACGTCATGAAATACATAACTGCTATCAATCAGGAGATGAACTGAAGAAATGACATCAAAATATTCATACTAGGTTACGTTGGCATGAGCACAACGATTTGATTTTACACTCTGTTTTATTCTTGGGGACAATCAACCAAATTCTACTTTTCTCTAAAAACTGTTGCTTAGAGTAGCGTCTAACTCTGGTTTTCTTAAAGAAAATGCTGAACAAATCTGCGAGTCATTTGGTATATTTTTTTCTGTTTTAGATGCTACGGGTCTTTACTGTATCAACTGGTCTGAACATTTTTAATGGATAGTTTGCAAAAATAAGTTTACGTCGATATATTCCTTTAATTGTCAAACTAGTTGCAGAGCGAACTAAATGACATATATGTAATCAATAAGGAATTTAATCGTTGTTTTGATTTCTGGAACATATAACTTGTGTTAGAGTAGTCGTTTATTAAATGTGATTTATCTAGGTTTTCAATTCGTTTTCCGTCAAGTACTGACCCTAAAGGAGCTATGAAAGCGTTCTACAAGCCTTTAGACAATGTAACTAATATGAACGTTTAGCATTCTTGTTCTACAAGAGTTTAGCCAATGTAGTTGCTATGACATTAACAATTTTTGTTCTTCAAGCTTTTAGACAATGCAGTTGCCATGAAAATTAACATTTCTAGTTTGAAATACTTAAGACAACGGAACTACTATTACCGTTTTAAATTTTTGTTTTACCAGCATTTGGACAACGGAACTGAACGTTTAAAGTTCATGTTTTGCAAGGCTTTAGACAATGTAACTTCTATTTACGCTTAAAGTTCTTGCTTTACAGGCCAGGCCTTTCGACAATGCAACTGATATGAATGTTTTCAATTCTTCTTCTACAAGACTTTAGACAATGAAATTGCAATGAATGTTTAATTTTTTTTTCTACAATCCTTTTGACAATGGCACTGGTATGACCGTAAACAATTCTTTAGACAATGTAGCTGCTATGAGCGTTCAAAATTCCTGTTCTACAATCCTTTAGACAACGTAACTGCTTTGAACGTTTAAAATTCATGTTTTCCGTGGCTTTAAACAATTTAACTTCTATATATGTTTAAAATTCTTGATCTACAAGCCTTTAGACAACGTAATTGTTTTGAACGTTTGAAATTCTTGTTCTAGAAATCTTTAGACAATGTAACAGATATAAACGTTTTCAATTCTTGTTCTTTAAGAGTTGAGACAACGTAGTTGCTGTGAACGTTAACATTCCATGTTCTGAAATGCTTAAGACAACAGACTGCTATTACCTTTTAAAAGTAACTCAATGACGATGATTTTGGTAATGCGTTTTCAAAGCATTATAGTAGAGACAAGGTACAGTTCAGGACGAGAATCGTTTAGAATTTGTAGACTTATTCAGACAAAATGAGACTAGTCGAGTCGTAATCGAGTGCAGGTCGAGACCAATTCAAACTATAGTCTGGTTGAGACTTTAATGACAATTTCCAGACCAGTCTCTTAAATTTTATTGAGCACAACGCTAGGCTATTATAGCCTAATTCAGAATTTTCAAGCAAGTAAAGACGTATATCGAGAAAAGTTAAGTAATATTAAAACAGATTTAGACCGGTCGAGTAAAATCCAGTTCAATTCAGTAGAATTAAGTAACCCTTTCATACAAGCATAGCTATAATTTTCTATACGTTCGATTTTCTTACACTGTACCATGAGATGGCTATCTTCTTTTCCAATTTACGGTTTGACATCCACTGTCTAAGGGTATCTCGCTAAATAATATACAATATCAAAACTACACAGTAAACTAAGTTTTTAATTTAAACCAGTATATTCAATGGGCATTTTATTATCAAACGAATAAATTAGTCTTGAAAATTTTAGAACCTGGATGTGTTACACTTTTAAGCACGTCTTCAAATATTGATCTAGTTAAAAACGTCTTTGAACTCTACAAATTTGATACCAGTTTGTACACATGTAGATTAAAAATGTAACCAAGACACATCATATCTATAATTGTGATATTTACTTGAAATGATTCAGATAACAATGGAATCTTAAACATTTAAACAGCTCATTAATATGATATAAATTCATTGGGTGTGGCTTTGTTTTATTACATCACATTCACAAAACAACACCAATTCAATGAAGAACATTTTGGTAACAAATTTCATAGAACACAAAGGAACAAATTTAGTATGGTTTAAACATGCCGGATTGACATTATTTCCCTTTAGTATAAACTGTAAATATATTTGGTTCTTGTTATTGTTATAAACATTCTATACAAATACCAAATAGGCCGTTTTAAGTGGTATCGCTAGCTTCAATCAAAGTTTGTATAATTTACACATAATTGAATGTTATAACAGACCACATGTTCACACAGTCATGTCTATTTATTCGTCATTTGACAAGACTGCCATCGGCAATAAAGAAAGGTCGAAGACACCTTAAAATTAATTTGGTCAATTGTGTCCTGAACTGTTGACCTTTTATAAATACAAGATAATCTTTATAACTAGGTATTGTAATGACCCCGTGAAGTAGGTGGTACTTCATGTTTCAACATTTAAATAAGATTTTTATTATAGATAAAGAGGTCGGTGAGTACTTTTACAATTTCGGCAAATTGGTTTATAAATCAAATTATCCTATTTAATACCAATACTTGTTATTGCATTTAGTGTTATCTATTTAGTCAACATTTCACAAAATTGCCATCGGCAATAAAGAACGTGTTATTGTATTCAATGTTAAAAGTTAGATTATCATTCCTAATTTTCATTACGCTTCAAATTAATTTAAAGATTTTCGTCAAAGGTTTTCTTATTTTGTTTTAGAATGTTTTTTTTTTAGGTAATGGATTAGTTGTCAAATTTCAAATAATTTAAATATATTTATGACAACAATGTCTGTGCAAAGTAGAAAAAAAAACCATTTTGAGTGATTCCGTTTCATTTCCTATGTAGAACGAACAACTTTATCTGTTTTAAGTTTGATGTTTCCGCGTGTGAATGTTTCTAAAATTGACTTAATAATAAGCCATCTAGAATGTAATCACCAATAAAAAAGGTGGCAAACAATTTCAAGTATTTTTGTTAATTGTGTTTCAAACGTGTTGACTTTTTATTGACATAAGATGATTTTTTAGAAACAATCGCATGAACTTTAAAAATCTTAATTAAATCTAGGTTTAATTGAATTTGAATTAGCTTTACGATTTTTACTGTTAAAGGTCTTTTTCTAAAAACAGTTCTACGGTTGGGTTATTTTGTTTTATTTAAAAAAGGTTAAGTTTTGAACAAATCAATATTTAAAAAAATGCCTGTATTAGGATTCTATATTTCTATGTATAGTTTATGGTCGTCATGTTCCCTAATCTACCGTAACGGCATAACAGTGTCACCAATGACCATTGATTTCTTTCCGTTTGTCGTAACTATTTTAACCCTTTTTATTATAATATGACTATTCGCGTGTGTGACTAATTACAAATGTTAACCTGAGTACAATGAATAATGCTTCACGTGGAGCAGGAGTTGATGTTCCTTCCAGAACACACGTGGTTTTCCTGGGGTTTGCCATACTCAAATTTTGGTTTTCGTGTTGTGTGGGTGATTAGTGTGTTATTGTCCCCTCTTTTGATTAACCGTTGTTTTGTTCTCTTCCTTGATTTATTGTTTTGTACCTTCTGTGTCCTGTGTTTTTGTATTAATTGTTTGTAAGTACTATAATACACTTAAATATTTAATAATGAGATGTTCGATTAACGGTTTGGAAACAATTATGACATAAATCACAACACAACTCCTTGTTCTATAAGCTTTTGGACAATGTAACTGCAGTTGATGATTGAAATTCTTCTTTCAAAAGCCTTTAGACAACGTAAATGATATGAACGTTAACAATTCTTGCTCTACAAGCCTTTAGTCAATGTAACTGCTATGAAGTTTAAAATTCTGGTTCTACTAGCCTTTAGACAATGTTACTCCTATGGGCGTTTAAAATACTTGATCTTCAAGAATTTAGACAATGTAACTGCTATAGCCGCTTATAGTTCGTGTTTACTAGCTTTAAGAAAATGTAACTGCTATAAACATTTTAAATTCGTGCTCTACAAGCCTTTAGACAATGTGACAGCTATGGACGTTAACAATTCTTGCTACAAGCCTTTAGACAATGTGACTGCTACAATTCTTAATCCAATAACTTTTATACAATGTAAATGCTATAAACACTTAAAATTCGTGTTCTACAATAATTTAGACAATGTAACTGCTTTGAACGTTTAAAATTATTGTTTTACAAGGTTTTAGACTATTTAATTGCAATTTGTGTTTCCAGTTCTTGTACTGAAAGCCTTTAGATAATGTAACTGCAATGCGCGTTTAAAATACTTTTTCTACACGCCTTTAGACAATTTAACTGCTATAACCGTTTACAATTCTTGCTCTGCTGGGTTTTAGACAATGTAACTGCAACAAACGTTTAAAATTCGTTTTCTACAAGCTTTTAGACAATGTAACAGCTATGAACGTTTAAAATTCTTGTTTTAAAAGGATTTAGACAATTAACTGCTATGTACGTTTAAAGTCACTGTTCTACAAGCCTTCAGAAAATGAAATCGCTATGAACGTTTCAAATTCTTGTTCTACATGTCATTGGACAATGTTTCTGCTATGCACGTTAACTAGCCTGTTCTGCAGGCCTTTAGACAATGGAACTGCATGAAACGTTTAAAATAGATTCTGTATAAGGCTTTAGACGATGTAACTGCTATGTAAGTTTCAAGCTTTTATTCTACAAGCCTTTAGTGGCCTCGGAGTCCGAGTGATTAAGGTAGTTCGCCTACAATTGATCACGTGGTCTGTCAGCACTGATATTGCGGGTTCGATTCTCACTGCAGGCAGGGTGTACTTGACTCCAATCTTAATTGACAAGGATTGCTATTTTTCATACCGACGGTCGGGGGTTTTCTCTGGGTACTCCGACTTCCTCCCCCAATAAAAACTGGACGCCATGGTATAGCTGAAAAATTGCTGCAAGTGGCGTTAAACAACATTCAAACAAACAAAACGATCTACAAGCCTTTAGATTAAGTAAGTGCTATGAACGTTTGAAATTGGTTTTCAACTAGCATTTAGACCATGTGAACAATATTTCTTCCACAGTCCTATAGACAATGTAACTGTTATTGACGCTTACAATTATTGCTCTGAAATACTTTAGACAATGAAACTACTATGACCGTTTTAAATTTTTGTGCACAAGTCTTTAGAGAATGGAACTTCTATGAACGTTTAAAATTCTTGTTCTGTCAGCCATTAGACAATGTAACTGACAAGACCGTTATCAATTTTGTTCAATAAGCCTTTAGAAAATTTAACTGCTATGAATGTTTAAAATTCTTTTTGTACAAGACAATAAAAATGGCATGAACGTTAACAAGTCTTTCTCTATAAGCCTTTAAAATTTAACTGATACGAACACTTAACATTTCTGTACTACAAGCCTTGAGACTGTTATGAACGTATAAAATTCGTGTTCTACAGGCCTTTAGCCAATATAAGTGGCATGGACGTTTAAAATTATTGATCTACAAGCCATTTGACAATGCAACTGATATGGGCGTTTACAATTCTTGTTCTACTAGCTTTTTGACAATGAAACTGCGATGAGCGTTTAAAATTCGTGTTCTACAATCTTTAAGACAATGTAACTGCTATGAACGCTTAAAATTCTTGCTTTACAAGGCTCAACACAATGTAACTGCTATATGTGTTTAAAGTTTCTGTTTTACAAGCCTTTAGACAATGTAACTGCTATGAACGTATGAAATTCCTGTTTTATAAGCCTTTTTGCAATGTTTCTCCTATCAACGTTAAATTCTTGTTCTACAGGCCTTTAGACAATCGAACTGCTATCGACGTATACAATTCTTGCTCTGGGTGATTTTAGACGATGTAACTGCGACGAACGTTTACAAGTCTTGTTCCACAAACCTTTAGACAATTTAAGTGATATGAACGTTTAAAAGTCGTGTTGAAATAGCCTTTAGATAATGCCTTGTACGAAAGTTTTAATTTCCTATATGACAACCCTTTAGACAATGTACCTGCTATGAACGTTTAAAATTTGTGTTCAGCAAGGCTTTAGAATACGCGACTCCTATGATAGTTAGCAATTCTTGTTTTACAAGCCTTTAAAATCTTGTTTAAATTTCCTATAGGGCAAGCCTTTAGACAACTCAACTTCTGCGAACGTTTAAAATTTGTGTTGTACAAGGCTTTAGACAATGTAACTGCTATGTACTTTTAAAGGTCTTGTTGTACAAGCCTTTTGACAATGTAAATGCTATGAACTTTTAAAATTTGTGTTCTACAAGGCTTTAGACTATGGGACTGCTATGATATTGAACAATTCTAATTCTACAAGCCTTTAGGCAATAGAACTGCTGTAAACTGTTAAAATTCTTGTTCTACATGTGTTTAAACAATGGAACTGATATGAACGTTTAAAAGTCGTGTTCCCTTAGTCTATATACAATGTAACTGCTTCAACAATTCTTGTTCTGCAAGTCAATAGACAATATAAATGGATTCTTCTTCTATAAGCCTTTAGACAATGCAGCTGCTATAAAAGTTATCAAATCTTGGTCTGAAATACTTAAGACTATTGAACTGGTATTACCGTTTTAAATTTTTGTCCACGGGCCTTTAGAGAACATAACTGCTTTGAACGTTTAAAATTCATGTTTTCCATGGCTTTCAACAATTTAACTTCTATGTACGTTTAAAATTCTTGATCTACAAGCCTTTAGACAATGTAACTGTTTTGAACGTTCGAAATTCTTGTTCTAGAAACATTTAGACAATGTAACAGATATAAACGTTTTCAATTCTTGTCATATAAGAGTTTAGACAACGTAGTTGCTATGAACGTTAACAATTCTTGTTCTACAAGCTTTTAGACAATGTAGTTGCTATGAACGTTAACAATTCATGTTCTGAAATACTTAGGACGATGGAACTGGTATTGCCGTTTTAAATTTTAGTTCTACCAGCATTTAGGAAGGGAACAGCTATTACCGTTTTAAAGTGTTTTTCTACCAGCATTAAGAGGACGGAACTGCTATGGACGTTGAAAATTAATGTTTTAAAAGGTTTCAGACAATGTAACTTCTATGTACGTTTCAAAGTTCTTGTTCTACAAGCCTTTAGACAATGTATCTGCTTTGAACGTTTAAAATTCATGTTTACAAGGCTTTAAACAATGTAACTTCTATGTACGTTTGAAGTTCTTGTTCTACAAGCCTTTAGACAATGTAACTAATATGAACGTTTTCAAATTCTTGTTCCACAAGTGTTTAGACAATGTAGTTGCTATGAACGTTAATAATTCTTGTTCTACAAGCTTTTAGACAATGTCTTTGCTGTGAACGTTTACAATTCTTGTTCTGAAATACTTAAGACAATGGACTGTTATTACCGTTTTTAAAGTAACTCAATGACGATGATTTTGGTAATGTGTTTTCAAAACAGTTAGAGACTAGGTATAGTTTAGGACGAGAATCATTTAGAATTTTTATACTGAAATATTGTTTTTGTGTTGTGTGGGTGTTTGGTTGATTAACAACTCTTTTGTCTTTCCTTGATTTATTGTTTTGTAACTAATGTGTCATGTGTTTTTTTTTTTAATTGTGTGTTAGTACTATAAAGCACGTAAATATTTAATAATGAGCTGTTCGATAAACGGTTTGTAAACAATAATGAGAGAAATCACAATACAATTCCTTGTTTACAATCTTTTGGAAAATGTAACTGCAATGGACGATTAAAATTCTTCTCTTAAAAGCCTTCAGACAATGCAAGTAGCATGAACGTAAACAATTCTTGCTCTGTAAGCCTCTATGCAATGTAGCTGATACGAACGCTTAAATATTCTGTACGACAAGCCTTTAGTCAATGTAACTTCCATGAACGTTAAAAATACTTGTTCTTCCATCCTCACAAGTCAGGGTTTCTGTTTCCACATGTGTCCACGAAACCCTGACAAACTTAGCTAGGAAATTCCCGGACTAGAAGTCAGTATTTTGATTGGCTACATCACACCTTAATGTAGCCAATCAAAAGCTCGCTTTCATTCACGACTTGGTTAGGTGATATCCCAATGTTGATTGTAAATAAACCAAACGGATGTTTTGCATAGACCATGTGAAAATCAGTGTATTTTGTACAGTCGTGTTAATAGTTTGTTGTTACTGCGTTATTTATTGGTTGCGTTACGTTGTCGTCCCACTCAAGAATGAGTAAGAATGACTACTGCCAAACACTTGCTTCT
The DNA here is from genome assembly GCA_944474755.1 of Limnoperna fortunei. Classification (NCBI taxonomy): domain Eukaryota; kingdom Metazoa; phylum Mollusca; class Bivalvia; order Mytilida; family Modiolidae; genus Limnoperna; species Limnoperna fortunei. Next base: position 49,347,653 of record OX104125.1, read on the forward strand.
TTCAAGCAATTTCATAAGTTGATATTTTGAAGGTTTGACGTCATATGAAAATCTTCAAGCCCAGGAATTTCCTAGCTAAGTTTGTCAGGGTTTCATGTACACATGTGGAAACAGAAACCCTGACTTGCGAGGATGTTGTTCTTCAAGAATTTAGAAAATGTAACTGCTATAGCCGTTAGAGCTCGTGTTTACTAGCTTTTAGAAAATATAACTGCTATAAACATTTGGAATTCGTGCTCTACAGGAATTTTGACAGCTTTGAACGTAACAATTCTTGTTCTACAATGGAACGTTTGCAGATCTTTAGACAATGGAACGTTTACGGATCTTTAGACAATGGAACGTCTACGGATCTTTAGACAATGGAACTTCTATAATGTTTACAATTCTCTTGCTACAAGCCTTTAGACAATGCAACTGGTTAAGACGTTTAAAATTCTTGTTCTACAAGCCTGTAGACTATGTGACTGCAATAACCGTTTACAATTCTTGATCCAATAGCTTCTATACAATGTAAATGCTGTAAACATTAAAAATTCGTGTTCTACAGTAATTTAGACAATGTAACTGCTTTGAACGTTTAAAATTATTGGTACAAGGTTTAAGACTATTTAACTGCAATTTATGTTTAAAGTTCTTGTACTGAAAGCCTTTAGACAATGCAACTGCAATGGACGTTTAAAATACTTCTTCTACAACCCTTTAGACAATTTAACTGCTATAACCGTTTACAATTCTTGCTCTTGTAGTGTTTAGACAATGTACCTGCAATAAACGCTTTAAATTCCTGTTTTACAAGCTTTCAGACAATGCTATGAATGTTTATAATAAATGAGTTTCATAACAATAATTTTGATTTGCAATAATTATTTGTACTGATAATCTAGACAGAAATCTAAAAAGGACTCTGTAGTACAACATATTTTATAGAAGCATTGTATCTTTGATACGACATATGTTTGCGTGCACACGAAGCTGTGGTATATTATTACTTACTCCGAATGCATTCGAAACGAATGCTACTTACAAAATCATAAGTATTTCATTCACATAACTAGACAGCTATGTAACGCAACAACGACTTACACTAAAATGCAACTGTGAAAGTTCTTTTCATGTCATGTAAGGAGTCTCTATTATTATATTGTTTTCCTCCACTCCTCAGAAGAAATCTTATATTTGAGAAAACGTCTCATTGAGAAACACGAAACCTACGACCCATAAGAAAACTGTATCAAACAAAACTGGAACAATGTAAACAAGTCTGTAAAAGACTCAGAACGTTTTAAGAATGGATTTTGTTACGACATTCCGTTTTGTCTCACAGACACTTTACCCATTTCCAGAGTATCCTGTATTTGTCAAAAGTCTCTATCTCATATATTTGTTCGTTGTGTCAGTCAAAATGTGATGCAAGAGTCGTATTTTGACTGAAAGCCTGCTCACTACTAATTCAAAGAGTGTTTCATCAGTCGTATAAGACAAACTTTGATTGAGTTTATAAAAGAATTATTGTGTCTAAGGCAGACAAAACATGTCCATGATACATTTTAGACGTTTGCTGTCAATAACCGTTGACATTACTCTCGTTTAATATTTGTCAGCAAAACGAAATTTTAAATGTTTGAAAGATTTTTTTATTGATGTATCCGTTAATTTTATTCGGACGTTTAATGGACCGATTGTGATCGGTCCGATGAATTTATAACATGGTCCCATATCCAACGATTGGAATTTATGTTCTTATTGACTGATTGCTGACGGATGCTTGGTTGTTGACTGCACATTTGCTGCTGTGTCGTTAACCTCATGTCCTCTAATTATTATACAATATACTTATCATAAAGTTGGTATTTTATGGGATAAGTAAGCGCTTTAGTTTGATGAATACCTGGTTTTACCTCACGTTTAATACAAGTGTATTTGCCATTAATGTTTACTTCGTTTGCATTTATGAGTATATGTCTTTGTAATTTGCTTGTAACTTGTTATATGTGTTTGTATACACAGTTTATCCTTATCAATCACATTGCAGGACAAAGAGACAGAGAAAAAAATCAGCTGGAAATCGTTTTGAGACCTCACGTTTCAGAAGGAAACACACAATGTCTTTAGCAATCTATTGATACAAGAAAAGAGTTTTTGCAAACGACTTGAGTGTAAAATATTAATTAGGTTTTTGGAAAAGAACCAGTTAGTATTTATATCATGGAAAACCGTTGTAAGTGCTAATAATTAGCACTTCCCTATTGACATAATGCATAGAAAAGTTCCGTCTTAATTACATCAAATTTTATTTTGATATCTGGCAATACGATAGCACGTGCTCTGGATATACGTTTTTTTTTTAAATTTTAATTAGTAAAATATCGGTCAAACCTTTTTGAGCTCCGCCCTCTTGTCGGTCATCAGTTATTAATAGGTGGAATCAACAGTCTTGTATGTGTAACTAATTTATAGCACAACCTTCCTCGTAAGACAAGTGCACATTTTCACGCTTCTCATTCAAAAATTTATTTGTCTAATATGGTCTGTACCACAAATATAACTTGAAAAACATTATATGATCACAATATTTAGTCGTCGTTAAATTCAGATTCTGTTCAATCCGCTTTAGGTGTGAAAGAGTAATCTAGGTGCATATATGTTTTATTTTGTTGGTGACCGTGTTTATACATTTTTCATGTGTATCACCATAAACAAATTCATTTCTATTTTTTTTTTAAATTCGTCTTTTGTGTTCTTTCGTTAGGTGACCTTATTATAACCCATATGTTACTAGAGTGTTATATAAACAATGTGTTTCGTTTTGTAAATTTAAAAATGTAAATTCTCCGTTCTGATAGACAGTTTTAAAAGACAATGAGTTTAAGAGCAGTATCATATACATTTGTTTTAAAGTACAGTGATTATCAATTGTGATACACAATGCATTGATTTATTAAAGTTTATACAAATTATTCACAACAAATAAGCTGCTGACATACTAGTAAGACACTGAATAGTCAAAACAACTGATAAATAGTGTTGTTGAATACTAGAATCGCGACATTTCAATGAAATTTTAAGTCTACAAAATACACACAACAAAACATGACTGCTTGAGGACTATTAGTTCTAAAGGTATCACGAGCCCAGTAGTCACACGTCGATGCTGACAGAACTATCATTGATTCTTTCAATGATATAGTCATTGTCTAACTTAACTGCCCTTACATTTCGGAAAATATTTAAATTCTAAGGATTTTATATTTTCAGGGTGTATAGTCTTAACCGGATTTGAATTGAATTTTAACTATAAATCATGCAACATCTTAATCGTTTGAATTTTAATTGTTCCGATTTGGGCACAACTGATGATACTTGATTAAATGAAATGCTCATCTGGCATAGTAAATTATGTTAACCTTGGGTAATCTTTAAAGGGAAACCTCGCGAAAAAATTGAAAATTTGATGTTATTCTTCATTTAAAAAGAAACACTTTTGCCTCTTGATGTTTTATTATATTTTCAATGGTTAAGTTTCTACATTGAATTTACCGTGTAAAAAATGCACTTATGGAGGTCCGCCATCTTGTCACTACCTCGTCACTAGATGGCGATACTAGAGATCCCTGGACATCCAAGTACCTTACGTTTCGTATTCCTGATCTAAGCAAAAAATAAACCCGATTTGTGAAAAAAATTTTTTTTACCAGTTTAAAGACTTCTACTTAAGAATATGTCCACAGCAGCAACAACTTCATGCGAATATCATTTTCCAGAATTAAATGTAGGATAGTTTAATGGTATGATGATCTCATTTTCATCGAATATTCGTTTGAATTTTGTCCATAAATATTTATTAAATTCGTATTATTATTTTCAACTTAATCAGAGTATGCAACTTATTGAACGAAACTTTTTTATACAAAATCTTTGCGAAAGTTGACAATTTTAGAAATAACGCATCAAAATTTCACTTAACGTTTAGTACATTTATTATTATTATTAATACTGGTAATATTTATTGTGCGTGTGAGTAACAACAGTTTCCAAAATGTTACATGTGTATATTTTGAATCAACGTGTCAGTTTTACGTTTCCTCTGACATGGCATCTAAAGGTATTCGAAATCTTATATACATCCTGTGTTCTGACACTTCGGTGTATTCAAATCATACCTGTCCTTGGCAGGAGGGGGCGTGCCGTTCTAATTTCGAAGTACATGATTAACCTTCAATCTGATTAGCATTTGCAGACCATATAATTACATGTTTCTGGCTTTTGAAAATGTCCGAATATTCATACTTCAAAGTCGGTGTCAAATGATCTAGTAATTGCAATGAACATCCTGTTTGTTTACCTGCTAATTCTGTTAATTACCCTTCAAAAACGAGTAATGATTTACCTGTAAAATTTTCACGTCCATGTACAACTGCCGTTTTAAGACGTGCAAAATTGTCTACGGTTATTTTATGTTAAAAAAATAAATATACAAATATATCTTTTATTAAATTATTATTTAGGTAATTATCTGAGTTAAATAAAGACAGGTTAAAATTTGTGTCAAAAAATATTTTTATTAATACAATGATTATCAAAACATTAAGACGTATTTGGTAATCTTATGTTGTCAGCTGGTTATTAGTCATCGCCACAGTTTCAATATTCTTCAAACAGCAAAGGCAGAAAAGCATATTTTTAAACTAGATTATTTATTATATTTACTGGATAATTACATTTATCACGTCACAAACGCAGTCACGTGATAAAATACTGTCAATATGGCAGACCCCATACACAAAATTTTACTACATTTTATCCACTCTAGAAGCGTAACGGTAAAGAATACAATAAAACATCAAGAGGCAATTATATTTCTTTTTATTTGAAGAATAACATATCAAATTTTCTTTTTTTTAAGTTCCCCTTTAATAACACATGTAAATGACATCAGTAAAATAAAAAAAAAATCCTCCAACAGTTTTCTAATTTTTGAGCTCAATAAAAGGGTTCCAGTGGTAAACTCACATAAAAGCCAAGGTGTACATTAGCCTATGTTATATATCTTACAGTCATCAAGACAGGAGTCTGATGGGGCATTCTATGTAATTATATTTGAATTATTTAAGAAGACTATATAAGATACTCTCTAGAAACGGATTATATGTTGCGATGTGTATTTGCTGAAACAGTTCTCAGTGTCTGGACAGGTCTGAACAACTGCAGCATAGATGTATTGTTTCTTCTACTGATAGTTGCCCTATTATTCATAAGCTTCTGTTGGCGATTGTTTGACGAATCTACTCGCACTGTGTGTGCGAATGACAGATGACCAACAGATGTATTAAGTTTTCCCGAGCGTTGATACTATTGTTTATCATAGTTACTCTCTTTGTGTTTTGTGTTTTTGTTTCTGTGTTGACCTGTACATGACTATCTTTATCCATATTTGTAAGCAACTGTGATGACGTTGCACATTTAGATTATTTCTGATTACATATTTTAAGCATTTTACACTTGTAAACCCGGATTAATCCGTTGCCTACGTTATAACAAGGATGTATGGAAATGGTATCACCTGAAAGTACTTCTGTACAGCCATTGTCTCCGTTTCAGGCTGACCAGAAGTACTTTCATGTGGTATGATTTCCATACACCCGGTAATAACGTATATAACTGATATAAATGATAATGTTTATGGCTTAGATATTCAAAACTAAATTAATATAATTCAGTGTTAATAGTTTTAGTTAAAACGTAGGATATAAAGAACTTATTATAATTAGATCATTTATTAGCACCATTACAAAAAACTGTGAATGAACATTACATGTTATATTTTTACTAGTTACTTGCCCAGACAGTATTACACAAGTTATTTACACCTCCTCACCAACTAAATTTGAAAAGTAAGGTATGTGTTACTGGTACAACTAATACTAACTTATTCAATAATTGTGACAAATTCATGCTTGATTAAGGACAGCTACTTCACATTGATGCCGTTTGTTAAATGATAATATTACAATTCCTTCAGACATATTGTGTTTGCCTCGCTGTGGTAAGTCTAAAAATAATCGCACAACGAGTCTCCTGTTATGTTTGTCTGTCCTGCAACCTTGTAAAAAATGAGTTGCAGTTGACGAAGAAGGTCAATATAATAAAATAAATGCTTTTATATGTGTATAAAGAAAAACAAGAACCAACAAGTTAGTTAACAGATATACAGGGATTTACAATTAAAACAGCAGACCAAACGATTCATTAAAAACTAATAACTGATTGATTGATTTGTTGATTGACTGATTGATTGACCATTTCAGAAAAACTTTATACTACTATATAATATACTATTTTACTTGGTATTTGATATGCAGATGTTTTTAATTTATGTGTTTTTCATTATTTGTTTGTTAGTTTGTTAGTATGTGTTCCTCTAGTGCATTTGTGTATCTTTATAGAGTCTTCTTTCAACAATTAGATTTCGTTGCGGATACAATTTATCATTGACTTCGTTTTATAAAGGTTTAAAAATCGTTGTATATAAGAACACTTGAGTGACATCAAATTTTATGTTCGACGAAATTAAAAGGATTCGATATTTTATAACACTTAAAAGTCTTAGGTTGGTGTAAACGCGCGTCTCGTCTAACTAAAACTCATCCTTGGCGCTGAAACCTAAACAAATTTAAAATCCAAATAATTAAGATGTTGTAGCCCTTTAATCACACAGATTCTAATATCTTATACCAAATCTCATCACAGCGAGCGTAGTAGGTAACCTGTTTGGAGAGTGTTATTATCCCTGAATGATAAAATTGAATTCTTTACATTTATAAATATGTCTATTATAGCTGCTGCAAAAGAATAAGTTCTCCGTGTGTTCAGAATGCTACACATTTTTCAAATGGCAGTAAAAATTGTGATCACATCAGTACCTTTTTTTCTGGGATTTTTTATTGATTCCTGTCCCATATTTAGCGACATATTACTTCTCGGACCTTGAACAAACAAGCAATTATTCAATGCGCAGGTATGTCGCATTAAAGAAGTAAACTTGTTTAACCGTTGTTTTTTTATAGCAAAATAACGTAATCTGTTGCGTAGAAATATTATCAAATATATAAATGCAACAAAAATTAGTAAGTACTATGGCAGATGCGCGTAAATCTAATGAAGAGGGAAAGGTGGATATAACAAATATTGGCAACACATTACGACAAATATTTTGATATTACAATATTACCGAACACTGCTAAATATAATATTTTATATACAGATTGCTATGCATTTAGCATCACATTTGCATTTTAGCACATCATCGATTTTGGTTTATATCCCAGCTTTATAATGTGAGTACATTTATTTTATTGCATTAACAAACATAACTTATGACAAAACCTCAATTGTTTAATTCTATATGAGTATTATTTGTATAAATATGTCAGCAGAAAATGCAAAGGAAACCGACCGAACAACAAGAATGTCTAGGGACGACTACCCTTTGCGGATATAAAAGACATAAACAACAAGAACAAAAAGTAGACAAAGAGCAAGTGAGTAATCAAAACATGACGTAAGAAATTAATAACTACACAAAGAAATAGAGATAGGGCAATATTTAAGCATTATTTTCTTGGAACACTTTGCTTCCGACATATTATCCGAGGTATAAACAATGTAGGAAAGTTATGCTCGACATGTTGGGCTTTATAGATACAAGTGTCACACATTCGAATCCTATCGTGTCAGAAAATAGAGTTTAATAGATTTACCCCTATGACGTGGAGAGTACAAATAAACTTTAGTTTTACCGACAATCTAAGAATTATGTTTTCATCTTGCACTTCCAAAATACAACTTATAATATCGACAGACAAGAGAAAAGAGTGCACTTCCAGCAGATTTTCGCCGCATATTCCAGTAATAGCTTGACATCACAAACACATATTTTATTCGACATGTAAATCAGTCAGAATAATAATGAATGTCGTTGAAAGTGAGGACAATGATACCATAGAGTTTTACTCGTAGTTACAAAGAAAGCTATAAAATGTATTCCTCTACCTTTATTGTACAGAATATTGCACCGATTGCAGGATAAAATAATAATATAGTCCTTCAATTTCTAACGGCCAGTTTTTCAAAACTTGCCAGCAGTTCTAACGTACATTTTATCAATCTTGATAGATTATCTCTCACACAGATCGCAGGTGACGTATGTATGGTCTCGAGTTTGTAAACCCACACACATTTTACCGTGCACATCTGTGCTAAAAATATTTAAAAACACAGATTTTGTATCTTGTACTGTATGACTGTCCATTGTAGCAATTGCTTCCCTAAACACCCTTCCTGTTCAATGGAACTTGTACTAATGCAACGAGAGAAAGTCTTGCTTTATGCAAGTTTATAGATATACGTGTATTTTATTTTAAATAACGCAAATTGAATGCTTTTTCATTTCTATATTATGACACTTTTTAATTTTTATACATGGTGTAACGATATAAATAAAAAGTTGATTACACAAAGAAGCAATATTTTATTTGATTCTTATTACTTTGATGACAAGAAATTACCCAAATGCATAAAGGATCCATAATTGACGTAAACAATACCGTTTGGTATATTGGCGAGAGCTTCCCGCTGCAAATAAATGACATCTCTTGCTAATTTTGTTCACTCTTAACGTTTATACGCTTTGACTCCAGTAATAGATATATAAATGGTTTTTGCGTTGTCAAACACTTCAATAGGAATTTATTGCCAGTTATAATCAGAGAACCACAGAAACAAACCATACAAAATTAAACCTAAAATTACACAAGACCGTGTTTGTGTGTCATACCTATTTACCCTAGGTAAAATCAATGCGTAATTACAGTTTCGATAAAAAAAAACACTGCGTAAAATAAGTATATTATTAGTAGTAATCATAAACGCAAAACTACTCTTAATATGTATCATAGTATCCAACGACTGATATATTTATATGTAAACTTCAAAAATGTTCATATACCAATATCAAAATCATTATCTTGAAATCTGTGTACCATTGTCACTGCGTTTACCTGTTCATGCCTAAAACGCATTATGCTTTGCACACATAATCCTATAAATGTACTTGTAAGCAAAACCAACATGACATTTTTGTAAAGCTGCCTAAAGGTTATAAAATGTTGTTATTGTATTTTTTATGAAAAAGAGTCATAATATGTTTGAGAATGCGTTAACATAAAATTTTCATAATAATAATTTTGATTTGTAATAATTATTTGCACTGATAACTTTTGAAGAAAGGAAAGTGCAGTACAACATATTTTATACAAGCATTGTCACTTTGATACGACATATGTACACGTCTACACGAAGCTATTATATCGAATATTGTTCTTAAAGATAAAAACGAACCTACGGAAATATTATCACTTATCCCGAATGTATTCGAAGCGTATGTTACTTAATAAATCATAAGTATTGCATTCACATAACTACACAATTATGTAACGCAACGAAGACTTACACCAAAATGCAACTGTGAAGGTCATTTTTAAGTCATGCAAGGATGCTATATTATTATATTGTTTTCATCCACTCGTCAGTTAAAATTTTTTTTTCGGTTAAACATCAATCGATACTTGTATTTCCATTTTAATTATACGGATGTATTTTTATATGTAACATTAGGAAACACACATTGACGAAACTGAACACCAAACCATGAATAAATCTTATATTTGAGAAAATGTCTCATTGAGAAACACCATTTCTACGACAGATAAGAAAACTGTATAAACAAAACTGGAACATTGTAAACAAATCTGTAAAAGAACGTAGTAGAGAAACAGTCCGTTTGTGTTGACATATTGTGCCTCACAGACATTACACCCCTTTACACAGTATCTTGTATCAGTCACGGTAAAGTTCGGTTTCAAGGTACCTTTACAAAATTTTTCCGTATTTTGTAATGAAATGATTCTTAGATAAACCGCAAATATCTGTAATGAATATTTCTGCTGGTATAAACAGGAATCACTTTTGCATATGGTCTACACTTGACGTAAGGAATTTAATCGTTGTTTTGATTTCCGTAACATAAAACGTTTGTTTGAATTAGTGTAGTCGTTCATGAAATGTGATTTATCTAGGTTTTTAATTCATTTTCCGAGAAGTACTGACCCTAAAGGAGCGTTTTAGAGACCCGATTAACGAGCTTTGTCGTTGTACCAAGATTGGAGTATTTTAACATTACAAAAATCACTTAATCACTTAACAAGTTTGATAGAATGCTGTCATGACAAAATTGTAGCTTAACCTAAGATTCATTTAAAATATGTTCATGCAAACAGACAATACTTGCAATATAAATATTAGTAAATATAGTATATTCTAGTATATTTTCTCACCAATATTACGAAACTTGACAATTAGTCTTGAACATCTATAAGCGCCTCATTATATAATATTGATGCTACGTATAATAAGTATTGAGGCTGCAACAAACGCGCAGTGATCATTATGAATTGATCGATCACTGTATCTGCTACATAAGTGCAAAACTTTGCCTGGTACAGAAAATTCATTGCTGAAAAAGAAACAAATATGATGTGTTGGTATAATTTTACAAAAAAAATAGAAACCAACATCTGTGTAAACTTTAATGTGTCGTATAATGTAATAAAAACGCTGCTTGCTTGTGCTAACATTATGTGTTGTGTTATTTATAGTCCGATAACGTTCATTAAAAGATGTTTACAATATATGTGTTTCGTTCTGCAGTGTATGTTTCCTAACATAGTTATGTCCGCCTACTGCACTTTGGAGTGTAGTTGCCATGATCAACCCAACACAGATTTAGAAAACTTGAATAATTTAAGTAATTAAATTAATAGAATTTTTCTTTTTTTTTCAATGTTTGTTGGGTGATATTTAACGCTACTTTAAATCATTTTTCAGCCATATCAAGGGGTCCTGTTTTTTTAAGGAGGTCGAAGTGAACTGAGAAAACTGCGGTGGGAAAACTGACAATCCTTGGCAATATAGATTGGAGTCAAAAGTATATCCTGCCCAAATTACAGATCACGCAATTAATAGATGACTAACTACCTTAATACCTGGGTATAATGTTAGGAAAGAAAACAGCATACCGAATAAAAAGGAAACTGTAAAAACGGCAATTCAAGCACCAAAGTCCCAGAAAAAGGCAAACTACAGAACAAAAATCAAACTAAAATGTAACTAAATCAACTGTCCTGACTTGGCACTGGTATTGCAAAAGAAATGGAGGGTTAAACCAGGTTGTTTTCAAGCAGTACATATACATTCGAGGTCAGGGTTTTATGCGGTACACTGAATTCCTCCCCAATATAATCTATACAAACAGCTAAATGTGTTACTAATCACCATTTGACCAAAGCAAAACAATAATGCAATGAATATACCATGAGCAGATTACTAAACATGAACATGAATAAATAAATGTATAGATAGTTTTCTATTGTTGTGGCAAGCAATTAACACAAAAATACGTTAATAAAAAATATTTTTACATCATATTCGAAAAAACAATTAATGCCTCGTGTTATTAATAATCATAGTATCGCGTATCTGTAGACTGGATATGGTTTGTTTAATATGTCAGACATTTATTCATATTAATTAGTTGAATTGTCTATTTTGGAGGTTCGATGTGCGTCATTTGATGTTTTTTATGCTACAAAATCAGTTTTCGTGTTTCTGTTAGCTACTAGTATGTAGATTCTTAATTCTTTTTTGTTGTTAACAGATAGAAGAGCTCACTATTTTCTGAGTATCGTCAGATTTGGATCTCTTTCCCAATGTAACATATTTTACACTTTTGATTTTTCTACACTGTACACGGCCATCCGTCATATGCGGCTTAAAACCAGGTCAAAAGAACTTAATAAACGCTGATTGTTTTCAAGAAAAACGGAAAAAAGATGATATAAATACCTGGTAATAAGCCATTACAGAACATACTTCGTCATCAATGACTCCAAATAAAAAAGACAAAATATATCAAATGTTAGATTTTCTGATTCACAATATGATCGTCGTGTTTTGGGGACGTGTTTTTCGATAGACCGTTGGTATTCCAATGTTCCTCTCCTAGCTTTGTACTATTAAAAGTCCGAGAAATCGTAAAACTCGTAAACCAACAACCAAAATATAGTAACTACAGCAATGGTCCTGACTTGGTACAGGCATTTCAAAAGAAATTGTGGGTTAAACCATGATTTATGGCAAGCGAAATCTATCGCTTGCATTACTGTAGAATATGAGTTGGTTTGTTGATTAAAATTGATAGATATCATATACCACTAGTAATAGGTGTATTCAACAATCATCGTAGCACTCGCTGTAGGCTGAATTCAAAATCTATCTGCAACCATATTTTAAAACAAGAATATTTAGTATCTATAGTAAAACTTATTAAAGGTGAGGAGTCGTTTTTTGTAATCTTGATTTATAAGTTTATCTTGAAGAAATTTGTGACGTTTGCAAAAATCGGAATACTCGTAGCAAGCTCTTGGATTCCTGATCAATTGAGATATATAGACACCTCATGCAGTAGCATCTGAAACTTTGCTGCATAAGCGAGGAAAAAAAAAATTTTGAAAATAAAATCGTTTCGTTTGTCATAAATTTTTTTGCTAAGAGGACTGTTGGTGTCAAATGTCAGGGTAAGTCCAACAATGATGTAGATGAAGCTGTTTCTATGGTTTCGTTAATTTCCAGTTCTGAAGGATGTATGAGCGGAATCCACCTATAAAATTGAGCATTGTTAGTTGAAAGGACATCATCAATATATCTACTGTATATGTAAATTAAAGGACCTAGCTTCTGCTATATTCCTGTCTTTCATAAGACGTCATGAAATCGGTTTCATATTAGCACAGAAACAAACCGGAATGAGTGGGACACAAACCGATTTGAAATCCGATTGCCTGCTGAAAAACTCGTCCTAGAAGTTACACATATGTTACCGATTAGAAAATCTAGCATAATATTAACCTATTCTTGATATAGTATAATTTCACTTTTTATCGTTGGAAGAAAAAAGCTTATTGTGTTTAATTTAATACCACATATATGAAGACATATGTGGAAACGAAGGCTTTATGTATAATTTCTTTTAGATGAAATTTTTGTTTCTAGGAGAGTTGGAAAATCAAAGGTTCTAACAAAGGAAATTTTAGATATCGATCTTGATTTTAAGTTGTCCAAAAAGTTCTTTAGAATATTTTAGAATGCACTCATGGTTAATATTACTTCTCAAATAAACAGTTTCACAGTACTTCTGCCGTCTTATTTTCACTAAAGACAATATATTAGTCAGCCGTTTTGACAACTTGTTGGTAGAGCACATAGATGAGCCGGCTATGCACCTTTCCTTGTAATGATTTTAATGTAATTTTGGAATACATTACAAGATTGATAAGTCTTCAGACCCATTGTCGTAATAAATATTCAAAGAAGTTATGTCCCAATAATGGCTAGTCATGATTTTATCTTTGTCAAATGTGGTGTGTTTGTATGTGGAATCACCATTTAAGACTAACGACGTGACCAGAGGGATTGTATATGAAACGAGAATGAGAAAAAAGTGCACTCGGCATGTTGCTTAAGGTATATTGCAATGTCTAGGTCCTGTAGTACTTGTTTGTAATTGAAGATTTTATGGGCAATGGTGTTGGTATATTTATAAGACAGCCTAGTTTGAGTAGCTAAGAAGTGAGGAGTCAGCAGTATAAAACACGGAATACCAATCGCTGTATCTACCATAACGTATATGTATAAGTGATATGTACACATAATCACGAGCTGCTGAAATGATAATATTGATACACGGATGTTCTGTAATATAGAAAAGTCTATGTCTGAACATATTTTAAATATTGGTTTCTCTTAACAATAACTTAAATCATGGTGACTGACGAGCTTCAACTTAGGTACAAATGATCTTTTTTTAGTAGTATAGTTGTCAAATGTACTGACCTGTCTAGAAAATCGGAATTATTCAGTTTGTTATTTTATAGGAGATATTACTCTACTCTCGAAAAAGACTGAGCTGACTAAACTCCTGTGGGATACTAGTAGACTTTTTGATTCCTGTGTCTTATTTTTACCATAAATACTTATCAACAGTGATTCAGAGTAATGTCATATAGTGCACGGAATCACAGAATTGTATGTTATAGACTTCGAGTTGTAGGTTGAAAATATCGACGTCCTAATTTTTGAAGATTGCAACCGATTTAAATTCCCCATAGCCACGGGTTACCAGCAACATCATATTCTGTTCGGAAAGTCGAAATTGTTTTCGGAAATGAACCAAACGTATACAAGAATTTTATGTCGTGTTATACGCGTTCGTCTCATGGTAGGACAATCAGCTACCATTTAGGTTATTGTAGACTGGCTACAGTACTTGAGATTGAAAACTCAACACTTTTAGCAATCCGTCAGCGATCCGTCAGAAATCAGTTATTAATCAGTCAGATCAGTCAAATCGTTTCCAATCCGTCCATCCGTCAATTGACGGATTTGGAACGATTGGACTAATCTGACGGATTGATTTAGACCAATCGTTCCAATCCGTCCATTCAACTTCCGGTCAGTGAAATTAATATTTCGAAATGTGAAAATTCGTTTCATTCGCAAATATTGGAAGTATAAAAATGTTATTGCATAATTTCTGGTTCGTTTTATCTGAACATGAAGCTTAAACTAGTCTTAAGTTTTAAATGATATAAATGGAAATTACCCCAATCACCGTGAAGGAATATAAACATCACATAGTGTGATTTAAAACAAACCCAAATAATAGAAAAACATTAATCGAAAAGATATGACTTAAAAAAAAAAAAAATGACTTCACATGCCAATACGTACCTCTCGTATTTGATTTATAAGTTTTATAAAGTGGAAAAAGCGCGAAGGACGAAAAATACGAAGGTAAAATCATATTATTTTTTACTTCGCGCTTTCGTGTTAGAATTATTTGTATGTTTGTTTGTTTATATCTGTTTAACACGATTTTCAAAAAAAATTAAGCTATATAATATTGAGTGTTTAAAGGGAAGAGCTGGAGTACCCAGCCGACACGTGTACTATTTGCAAATTTAGGGCTGAGTCAAGCACACCATCTCGCTGTAAGTCGAACAGACAACCTCGGTGATCAATAGTAGATTAATGCTACCTTAACCACCGAGGTCGAGATTTTTTCATTATAATCGCTTTAAAAATTGATCATTTGTCGCGGTTTGATCAAAGTTTTTTTTCCGTGCCACATTTCCTAGGAATTCCGGGGTTAATACTAAATAAGATTTACGACAAAAGAGAAAACATCTGTTATATATTCTAGTCTCATGAATTTACAAGAATTAAATCTAACAAAAAAGAATAAACTACCAAACATGCGTGTATATAGATAATTCTGAGTTATAGGAACATGTAAGCGTAAGACAAAAATCAATAATGCTTTTCGCACTCTTGCCGTCACAATTTCGAATTTTCGTTGCTTTAACTCGTTTTCGTCCTGAATAGAGCTGAAATACTGCTCGCTGGAAGAAAAGCAAACATCCAATCAATCAATCAATCTATGGAATTATTATTATTCAGATTGAAGGATGCTCTTTTAAAGGGCAAGTTTTGAAAATGTTCTGTTTTATCGATATGACTGGAATGACAATGCTTAAAGCAATCTTTATAGACCTAAAGAATTAATAACGTTTCTTTAAAAAAATGCTATTTCGTACCATAAAACGTGTCCGTCTGTAACACATTTACGCTAAACTGCAGCATTTGCAGGTTTTTTTCCCGAGGGTTATCGGGCCCTAGGTGGCTGATTGGTTAGTAATCTACTATTTATCACATGCCTGTCAACAGGTTGCGCATTTGCGAATTACTGCAGGTAGGGTTTGACTCCAACTTAATTGACCATGATTGTCCGTTTAAACATGTACTCCGACTTACTCCCACACCACCCAAATCAAAAAAAAAAAAAAAACACGATGCCATGAAATACCTGAAATGAATACATGCGTTTATTTGATTATAAATGCATATATAATATACCAAGGACGCAGATGCACAATTTTTTTCATCTTCAAAATATTAATTTACACGAAATTCTTGTTTTGCGAGGCTTTAGACAATCTAAATGATATGTTTGTTTGAAGTTCTAGTTCTACACGCCTTTAGACAATGTAACTGCGGGCCTCGGTGGCCGAGTGGTAAGGTAGTTCGTCTACTATTGATCGTTTTCTGTCAACAGTGAGGTTGCAGGTTCGAGTCTCACTGCGGGCAGTGTGTACTTGACTCCAATCTTAATTGACAAGGATTGCCGGTTTTCCTACAGGAGGTTGGGATTCTATCCGGGTACTCCAGCTTCCTCCCCAAATAAAAACTGCACGCCAAGAAATACCTTAAAAAATTGCTGCAAGTGGTGTTAAATATCATACAAACAAACAAACAAACAAACAAACAATGTAACTGCAATAAAGGTTTACAATTCTTGTTCTACAAGCTTTCAGACCTCGTAGTTGATATGAATGTTTTTAATTATGTTCCACAAAAGTTTACACAACGTATGCAATGTTTGCAAAGCTTTGTTTTACAATCCTTTATACATTGAAATCGCTATGAACGTTTTACAAGGCTTAAGACAATGTAAATTCTATGTTCGTTTGAAGTTCTTGTTCTAAAATGCCTTTTAACAATGTAACTGCTATGAACGTTTAAAATTCGTGTTCTACAAGCCTTTAGACAATTTAACTGATATTGACGTTTAGAATTCTTGTTCTACAAGATTTTAGACAATGTATCTGCTCTGAACGTTAATTCATGTTCTGAAATACATAGGACAATGAAACTGCTATAACTGTTTTAAATTTTAGTTCTACCAGCATTTAGAGAAGGGAACAGCTATTATCGTTTTAAAGGTTTGTTCTACCAGCATTAAGAGAGCGGAACTGCTATGGACGTTGAAAATTAATGTTTTACAAAGTTGTAGACAATGTAACTTTTATGTACGTTTAAAGTTCTTGTTCTACTAGCCTTTCGACAATGTATCTGCTTTGAACTTTTAAAATTAATATTTTAATATGTAACTGAAATGAACGTATTCAAACTCTTGCTTCATAAGAGTTTATACAGTGTAGTTGCTATGAACGTTAATAATTCGTATTGTACAAGGTTTTAGAAACTGTATTTGATGTGAACGTAAACAATTCTTGTTCTGAAATACTTAAGACAATGAAACTGCTTTACCGTTTTAAAAGTAACTCAAGGACGATAATTTTGGTAAATGTATTTTCCAAGCATTATGGTAAAGACTAGGTAAAGTTTAGGACGAGAATCGTTTAGAATTTTTAGACTTATTCAGACAAAATGAGACTAGTCAAGTCGTAATCAAGTGCATGTCGAGAACCTATTCAAATTCTAGACTGGTTGAGACTTTTAAGACAATTTCGTCGAAACTTTGTTGATCAGAACGCCAAGCTATTACAGCCTTATTCAGAATTTTCAAGCAAGTAAAGACGTACATCGAGAAACGTTAAGTAATAATAAATCAGATTTAGACCGGTCGAGTCAAAACCAGTACAAGTACAACAATTAACCTTTTCATACAAGCCAAGCTATAATTTTCTATACATAACCCTTCGGTTTTCAAATACTCTATCGTGCGATGGCTATCGTCCTTTTCAATTTACAGTTTGACATTCAATGGTGTCTGCCTAAGCGTATCTCTCAAAACAATGTAATATATCAACTACTACACAGTAAAACAAGTTTTACATTTAAACCATGATATCTAATGGACATTTTGTCATCAAACGGATCAATTAGTCTTGAAGATTTCAGCACTCGGATGTGTCACAATTTTAAACACGTCTTCACACATTGATCTAGTTATAAACGTCTTTGTACTTTACAATTTCGATACCAGTTTGTACAAAAATTGATTAAAAATGTAACCAAGACACATCATATCTATTATTGTGATATTCACTTGAAATGATTCAGATAACAATGAAATCTTAAACATTTATACAGCTCATTAATATGATAACAGTTTATTGGATGTGACTTCGTTTTATTATATCACACTTACAAAACAACACAAATTCAATGAAGAACATTTTGGTATAAATTACATAGAACACAAAGGAACAAATTTAGTATGGTTTAAACATGCTGGATTGACATTATTTTCCCTTTAATATAAACTGTAAAAATATTGGGTTCATGTTATTGTTAAAACATTCTATACAAATACCAAATAGGCCGTTTTAAGTGGTATCGCTAGCTTCAATCAAAGTTTGTATAATTAACACATAATTGAATGTTATAAAAGACCATACGCTGACACGGTCATGTCTATTTATTCGTCATTTGACAACACTGCCTTCGGCAATAAAGAAAGGTCGAAGAAACCTTAAAATTAATTTGGTCAATTGTGTCCTGAACTGTTGACCTTTAATAAATACAAGATAATCTTTATAACTATGTATTGTAATGACCCCGTGAAGTAGGTGATACTTCATGTTTCAACATTTAAATAAGATATTTATTATAGATAAAGAGGTCGGTGAGTACTTTTACAATTTCGGCAAATTGGTTTATAAATCCAATTATCCTTTTTAATACCAATACTTGTTACTGCATTTAGTGTTATCTAACCAATACTTGTTACTGCATTTAGTGTTATCTATTTAGTCGACATTTCACAAAATTGCCATCGGCAATTAAGAACGTGTTATTGTATTCAATGTTAAAATTTAGATTATCAAACCTAATTTTCATTACGCTTCAACTGAATTTAAAGATTTTCGTCAAAGGTTTTCGTATTTTGTTTTAGAATGTTTTGATTTAGGAAATAGATTAGTTGTCAAATTTCAAATAATTTAAATATATTTATGACAACAATGTCTGCGCAAAGTACAAATATCATTTTGAGTGATTCCGTTTCATTTCCTATGTAGAACGAACAACTTTATCTGTTTTAAGTTTGATGTTTCCGCGTGTGAATGTTCCTAAAATTGTCTTAATAAGCCCTCTAGAATGTAATCACCAAGAAAAAAGGTGGCAAACAACTTCAAGTATTTTTGTTAATTATGTTTCAAACTTGTTGACTTTATATTGACATCAGATGATTTTTTTAGAAATAATCGCATAAACTTTAAAAATCTTAATTAAATCTAGGTTTAATTTAATTTGAATTTGCTTTACGATATTTACTGTTAAAGGTCTTTTTCGAATAACAGTTCTACGGTTGGGTTATTTTGTTTTTTTTTTAAAAATGTTAAGTTTCGAACAAATAAATATTTTAAAAAAATGCCTGTATTAGGTGTTTATATTTCTTTGTATAGTTTATGGTCGTCATGTTCCCTAATCTACCGTAACGGCATTACAGTGTCACCAATGACCATTGATTTCTTTCCGTTTGTCGTAACTATTTTAACCCTTTTTAGTTTTTACCTGGGGTTTTCTATACTGAAATATTGGTTTTTCGTGTTGTGTGGGTGTTTGATGGGTTATGTCCCTTCTTTTGATTAACAACTCTTTTGTCTTTCATTGATTTATTGTTTTGTAACTTCTGTGTCCTATATTGTTTTGTTAATTGTTTGTTAGTACTATAAAGCACGTAAATATTTAATAATGAGCTGTTCGATTAACGGTTTGGAAAAAATAATGAGAGAAATCACAACACAATTCCTTGTTCTACAATATTTTGGAAAATGTAACTGCAATGGACGATTAAAATTCTTCTCTCAAAAGCCTTCAGAAAATGCAAATGGTTTGAACGTTAACAATCCTTGCTCTATAAGACTGCAATGTAGCTGATACGAACGCTTAAAAATTCTGTACGACAAGCCTTTAGTCATTGCAACTGCTATGAACGTTAAAAATACTTGTTCCCCATCCTCACAAGTCAGGGTTTCTGCTTCCACACGTGTCCACGAAAATCTGACAAACATAGCTTTGAAATTTCTGGGCTAGATGTCACTATTTTGATTGGCTACATCACACCTAAATGTAGCCAATAGAAAGCTCGCTTTCATTCACGACTTGGTTAGGGGATATCCCAATGTTGATTGTAAATAAACCAAACGGATGTGTTGCATAGACCATATGAATCAGTGTACTGTCGTGTTTATTGTTTGTTGTTATCGCGTTATTTATTAGTTGCGTTATGTTTTCTTCTCGCCCAAGAAATGACTAGTGCCAAACACTTGCTTCTTTAAAGCAATTTCATTAGTTGATATTTTGAAGGTTTGACGTCATATGAAAATCTTTAAGCCTGGGAATTTCCTAGCTAAGTTTGTCAGGGTTTCATGTACATGTGGAAACAGAAACCCTGACTTGTGAGGATGTCGTTCTTCAAGAATTAAGACAATGTAACTGCTATAGCCGTTTACAGCTCGTGTTTAGTAGTAGAGAAACAGTCCGTTTGTGTTGACATATTGTGCCTCACAGACATTACACCACTTTCAACAGTATCTTGTATCAGTCATGTTAACGTTCGGTTTCAAGCTACCTTTACATAATTTTTTGTAATGAAATGATGCTTGGATAAACACAAATATATAATGACTTTTTCTGCTTGTATAAACATGTATCACTTTTGCATATGATCTACACTTGACGTAAGGAATTTAATCGTTGTTTTGATTTCCGGAACATAAAACGTTTGTTTGAATTAGTGTAGTCGTTTATGAAATGTGATTAATCTAGGTTTTCAATTCGTTTTTTCGAGAAGTACTCACCTTAAAATGAGCTATAAAAGCGTTTCAGAGACCCAATTAACGAGCTTTGTCGTTGTACCAAGATTGGAGTATGTTAACATTAACAAAATCACTTGACAAGTTTGATAGAATGCTGTCATGACAAAATTGTAGCTTAACATAAGATTGATTTAAAATCTGTTCATGCAAACAGACAATACTTGCAATATACATATTAGTAAATATAGTACATTCTAATGTATTTTCTCATCAAGATTACGAAACTTCACAATTAGTGTTTAACATCTCAAAGCGCCGCATTATATAATATTGATGCTACGTAGAATAAGTATTGAGGCTGCAACAAACGCGCATCAATCATTACGATGGATCGATCACTGTATCTGCTACATAAGTGCAAAACATTGCCTGGTACAGAAAATGAATTGCTGAAAAAGAAACAAATATGATGTGTTGGTATAATTTTACAAAAAGGTAGAAACCAACATCTGTGTAAACTTTTATGTGTCGTATAATGTAATAAAAACGCTGCTTGCTTGTGCTAACATTATGTGTTGTGTTATTTATAGTCGGATTACGTTCATTACAAGATGTTTATAATATATGTGTTTCGTTTTGCAGTGCATGTTTCCTAGCATAGTTATGTCGGCCTACTGCACTATGGAGTGTAGTTGACATGATCGAACCAACATTAGAAAATTTGAATAATATAAGTAATTGAATTTATAGAATTTTTTCTTTTTTTCAATGTTTGTTGGGCGATGTTTAACGCGGCTTTCAATAATTTTCCAGCCATATCATGGGTCCTGTTTTTATTTGAAAGGTGGTCGGAGTGAACGGAGAAAACCTTTGAACCGCTGTTGGAAAACTGACAATCCTTGGCAATTAGGATTGGAGTCAAAAGTACATCCTGCCCAAATTACAGATCATGCGATTAATAGATGACTAACTACCTTAATACCTGGGTATAATGTTAGGAAAGATAACAGCATACCGCCATTTGACTAAGCAAAACAATAATTCAGTGAATATACCATGAGCAGATTACTAAACATGAACATGAATAAATAAATGTATAGATAGTTTTCTATTGTTGTGGCAAGCAATTAACACAAACATACGTTAATAAAATATATTATTACATCATATTCGAAAACAAAATTAATGCCTCGTGTTATTAATAATCATCGTATCGTGTATCTGTAGACTGGATATGGTTTGTTTAATATGTCAGACATTTATTCATACTAATTAGTTGAATTGTCTATTATGGAGTTTCGATGTGCGTCATTTGATGTGTTTGATGCTACTCAATCAGTTTTCGAGTTTCTGTTAGCTACTAGTATGTAGATCCTTACTTCTTTTTTGGAGCTAACAGATAGAAGTTCTCACTTTTTCTGAGTATCTTCAGATTTGGATCTCTTTCCCAATGTAACATATTGTACACTTTTGATTTTTCTACACTGTACACGGCCATCCTTCATATGCGGCTAAAAAACCAGGTCAAAAGAACTTTATAAACGCTGATTGTTTTCAAGAAAAACGGAAAAAGACGATATAAATACCTGGTAATTAGCCATGACAGAACTTACGTCGTCATCAATGACTAAATCAAACAATAAATAGAATGAAGACAAAAAATATCAAATGTTAGATTTTCTTATTCACAATATGTTCGTCGTGTTTTGGGGACGTGTTTTTCGATAGACCGTTGGTATTACAATGGTGTTAATTTAGTTCCTCTCCTAGCTTTGTACTGTTATGAGGCTGAGATAGTAGAAAGCCTACCGAAGAAGTAAGAAAAGACAATAGCCAGACATTGAATGTCACATTCCGCAATAGTGATGATCATCAACAATGCTAAAATTAGTGACTATTTCCATTCAATTTTTACTAGCGAGCTTGAAATTGAAAACACCATCTATACACTAAGGTTAGCCTCTTACTCAGACCTGCTTCTAGAAATAAACTCAGGTAAACATACAAAGTAGACTCCTCAACAAACGTGATGACCTCAACTTTCCAATTGTCAATTTCCCGTTCATCGACAGCAACGTTTTAGCAGTTTACTAAGTTACTCAAACAAGGGTTTGTTGTACCTAGCTTTATTCTATCTCTCTCTAAGTTCTATAGTCATCACCACGACTTAATTGATCTTTATGGGAAATCAGTCCCTCAAATACGTACCAGTCGGGACGCCACGATTCGATTTGTCCGTTAAAGTGGGCGTTGTCATGACCGTGAAATCAGGGGAAATAACCACAATTTTTATAGGTGTCGCGCTAATCGCATATTTTCGTCTCGATGTAAACAAATCGCATCGCTCGATATTTGTATGAAAATCAATAAAGAATCATGTAAATCTATAAAAACGAAATAAACGAGATTAAAGTTAAATAATTTTTGGAGGCAACTGACATAAAAACTATAAGTTTACAGTGATATAAATATAGACTGAATAGTTTAACTGACACTCGTTCGTCAGCTCATTTTTCAGAAACGTAATTTGGCGGGGAAAAACCAGGTCTATATTTAACTGTCACAAATGCATCCCCCAGTATCAAATTAGAAAAAAATGCTAAAAATAGATAAAATAAACATAGAGAATCCCTCTATTCGTCCAATCACACATCACTATATCATTTACTTCCAAAAAAGAACATTGAAGCGGACGAGGACAAACTGCGCCATTTTGCAGAGTTAGGACGTATTAAAGTCATCTGCTGAAGCAAACAAGAACAATGTAAAAAGGTAAGTATAAAAAATATTCTGTTTTTGTATATTGATACATTATATGAACATTAATTATGTAGTAAATGGCAGAAATACGTTAATATTTCTTGATTAGCTGTCGGTCCCTCGAGACCAGTCGACTTCGCCGATTTCCATATAGCCCTGCAGTTTGCTTAATTTATTTAAGAAATTTGTGTTATTAATTCCCTGTTTATTTCCCATGTAACATGTTAAGCACTGTACGGTCAAAGATAGACTCCACACACGTGGGTGAAAGCTTGGCTGGCCGCGTAAGCATAGGCCTATTTATATCATATCAAATTTATTTTACTTTCTCTTTTGCATTGAGGTCCAAGTTTTAATTTTGCATATTATGTATATTCAAAGTGTTCCATGCAGTTTCAATATTTAAAGGTGTTTTCAACTATTAGTCATTTTGTTATAATCCACATTTTATTTATTTCAGGAAGTTTGTTTGGTCCATGGATAATGCCTATCCATTTACCTTTACAAGTTATTGGATGAAGATATTGGATGGAGTGAAAATCTGTGGACTTGAAATATTATCATTCTTAAGAGATTTATTTATTATTGAATAATTATTTCCTTTTTTACTTCTTTACAATTTATTTATTTATTTATTTATTTATTTATTTACTTAAACTAAATGCATATGATTTATTTTTGTTTTAAATTTATTTAAGTTATATTTTATTTATTTACTTGATAATTATTTTAATATTTACTTCTTTACAGTATTTATTTAGATAACTTTCAAGACTTTTTTTAGTAATTTCTGTTTGAGTATTTTTTTTAAATTTTACTTGTATTAAAACCAAACAGTCTTAACTGTAAGAATTAAAACTCTACAGTAGACCTGCAGATTACCTCTATTAAATTGCCTTTATGTATATAGGTACGAATTGAAATTAACCTGTAAGAGTTATTGCAACCTATGTACCCTTATATGCGTATGCTGGTCATTGTTTTATAGCGAGGAAAGAGTTAAGTCACATAAGTACCCTTACATGTGAATGCTGCTCATTCTTTCTTGGTTTTTTTTTGGTTGGGGGGGTGGGTGTGGAAGGTTATTGCAACCCAAGTACCCCTACATGTGTATGCTGGTCAGAAACACACATTTTTAAATTTTTAATTTAAATTCAGGTTTTGTTTGTTTATTTTTTTTTTATTTTTGTTGTTGTAAGATGTCTTTTTAAATACTGTACATTGATAAATAATAATAATAATAAATGTTTAAGAAAAAATTATATTGCCCATGTTGCATTCAGTTGTCATTTTGTTAATTAGTGTGCATTTGCATTATTGATACATGTACATGGAGCTTACCTCTTCACTTTTATTCTGTCATCATTTATTTGTTCTTAAAAAACACTGGACAAACACTATCTCCACGATGCTTATTAATAGACATACTGTGTCTGACAGTTATGATTATTATTTACTGAAATTTCAAAAAATTGAGGATTCCCAATCTACATGACAGAAAAATTTAATACAGTGTACTGTATAAATTTAAAATGAACAAAATTGTAAAACCAGGTGTTATGGAAGTATGATTAGTTTCCATCTTGCATGTATTTATGGTAAAAATAAATCTTTGAAACTACCAACTCAATAAGTACAATGCTTTTGCATTTATCATATGGATGGTCTGCTACATTATGGTATTTTATGACATAAAAACATGAAAACCCCATTTAACATTCTTTTAATTCCTGAAATTATATGTCATTTGGGCCTGAAGCCAGGTATGAAATTACAAATCTATGAATTACAAAAACAAACAAAAAACAAAACAAAGAAAAAATCATAATCCCTCTATCAACAGAATGGGGAAATCGCTGGCGTTCCTGAACGGTTTTACCTCTATTTTAAAACAACATAATTATGCAGTGATAATGATTTGAATTCTAAGAATGTGATATTTTTCAATAACCTCTAGATTTTTAATCATTTTTGTAAAAAAAATCTCGTAATGAAACATTTCAGTTTCAACGTAAACCCACATCTTCATTCGGAATAAAGATTCTAACGTCATTTTTCTGTACATTTAATGATTAGATGAATAACGTTCCGAATGTCAAAATCCGAGCGTCGACATTCTTTGGGGAAACCCCTATACAGGAAGAGACATTTAACTGTAACAATTGCATCCCCCAACTGATAAACATAATTTTTTTGTATCATTCGATAGCTAATATGAACTTTAAAGCATGTCTTTACTAGCAATGCATCACTATGACGATTAAACATCCAATTCAAGGAATTCCTAGCGCGGACATTTGAACAGTCGCCCCATCACCAACTTTAGACATACATTTTATTGTGATGCAGTGAGTATTTTATCGCATTTTGCATTAAAAAGGGTATAAAATTTTCTCGTTAATTATATCTATGAAAAAATATTTAATGTGTAACAAAGAGTAGCTCAAAATTTTGCATTTTCTACGGCATCGTCTGTCTACCTAATTTTGAATTAAAGTCACGTGACCCTGGTCATGACAATGGAACTCTCCTGTGTCGGTGGCATCCCGGCTGTACGGACATTTTCGATGTGTAATAGGTAGTGTTTTCTATTTATTGATTTTACTTTTTCATGACGGGTTTCTAATAAGAGGCAAAAACTTCCTACTCGTCCGGAGTACCAGGTGCATGCATGGTTTTTATTAGGTTTGGGTTGCTTTCTTTCCGTTTTGTTTTTGCTTTTTTGTGTTGCGCTGTATATGATTGTCTTATTCCAGATTTGTGAGCAACAGTAATGACGTAGCAAATTTAGCATATGTCTGCCGACCTATTTTCAGCATTTTACAATCGTAATCCGGGGATCAATCCGTTACCGACGTTACAAAAACGGTGCATGGAAATGGTATGACCTGAAAGTACTTATGTCAGTCTGTGTCCATGTCTCCAGCTGAACAGAAGTACTTTCATGTGGTACAATTTCTATACACCCGGGTAATAGCGTACAGTTGGGTGCAGTCCTAACATAACATGCTAGATAACTTGTAAAGCAGAGATTCTGACTGCTTTAAGTTAACTTCGAGCAGAGAATTTGACTGGTTTGAGCAGAGATTTTGACAACCCAAGTTAACTTGGGCTGTTCTTTTGACAATTTTTTTTATACAATATATTTCTGTCCATTTGACAATTTGTTGACAATTTCTGTCCACTGGACATTTTTGTTCTTTTGACAATTTTTGTCCACTGGACTTTTTTTTCTTTAGACAATTTCTGTCCTCTGGACAATTTTTTTTCTCTTGACAATTTTGTCACGTGACAAGTTTGTCAACAGGACATTTTTTGTTCTGACAATTTTGTCACGTGACAATTTTGTCCACTGGACATTTTTTATTTTCTTGGAAATTTATGTCCACTTTGTCAACTTGCTTACCTTTCGACTGCACTATAAAACACTTTTAACTTTTACCTTTTTAATGTTTTCTGACAATTTTTTTACGAAAGACCGACTGGTTGTACCGTACGTCCATTTATTTTATCTGCGCGTTGTCGGAATGAAAAGTATACGAAAGATGAAAAACAAATCCATTCTTGTTTATTAAAATCCTACTACCAAAAAAAAACAATCGATAAAATACAAAATTAGTAAATGAAAGAATTGAAGATTTGTTTGCTATTGACGTGTTTCTGGAGGATATCAAATGTTTTAAATCTTACGGCTCGAAACATATTACTTATTGCGCCGTTGTTTCCTGTATTAAATATTAATGTAAAGTCCAATAAAGTGAGACATATCTTTGTTATATAAATATCTATCATTCAAGCAATTCTTGGATATCATAATGTAAATTAAGTCTACATGTATACAATTGAAAGTACATTGCAATATCCAAAATGTGTGATAATAATGAAAAAAGGTTAAAAATCTATGAGAGTTCTGTATTTTAACAACTTAATCTTATTAATGTACACAACAATTAAACAATTATGTAAAATATCATACATGTATATTTACAATGGTTAAATCCACATTTTGGTTGCATCTTTTGGGTATCAGGAATAATTTTATATGTAAAATATGGTTTTAATTCCATCACTAATATCCCCAGAGTGATTTTATACATAAAAGTATTGTTTTTAGTATCAGGATTGATATTATATGTAAAATATAGTTTTTTTTCCATCACTATTGTCGCAGGAATGATTTTATATATGAAATATGGTTTTTAATTGCGTCGCTTAGGTCTCCAGAGTGATTTTATATGTGAGATATTTTTTTTATGGCATTACCATGGCTTCAGGAATGATTTTATATATGAAATATGGTTTCTAGTTGCATTGCTAAAGTCTTGAGATTGATTTTATATGTTAAATATGGATTTTAATTGCATATCTTAGGTCTCCAGAGTGATTTTATATCTGAGTTATTGTTTTTTATGGCATAACCAAGGCTACAGGAATGATTTTATATGTAAAATATGGTATCTAGTTGCATTGGTGAAGTGTCGAGATTGATTTTATATGTTAAATATGGATTTTAATTGCATCTCTTATGTCTCCAGAGTGATTTTATATGTGACATATTGTTTTGTATGGCATTACCAAGGCTTCAGGAATGATTTTATATGTGAAATATGGTTTCTTGTTGCATTGGTAAAGTGTCGAGATTGATTTTATATGTTAAATATGGATTTTAATTGCATCTCTTAGGTCTCCAGAGTGATTTTATATGTGACATATTGTTTTTTATGGCATTACCAAGGCTTCAGGAATGATTTTATATGTGAAATATGGTTTCTTGTTGCATTGGTAAAGTGTCGAGACTGATTTTATATGTTAAATATGAATTTTAATTGCATCTATTAGGTCTCCAGAGTGATTTTATATGTGAAATATGGTTTCTAGTTGCATTGGTAAAGTGTCGAGATTGATTTTTTATGTTAAATATGGATTTTAATTGCATCGCTTAGGTCTCCAGAGTGATTTTATATGTGACCTATTGTTTTTTATGGCATAACCAAGGCTTCAGGAATGATTTTATATGTGAAATATGGTTTCTAGTAGCATTGGTAAAGTGTCGAGATTGATTTTATATGTTAAATATGGATTTTATTTGCATCTCTTAGGTCTCCAGAGTGATTCTAAATGTGAGATATTGTTTTTTATGGCATAACCAAGGCTTCAGGATTGATTTTATATGTGAAATATGGTTTCTTGTTGCATTGCTAAAGTCTCGAGATTGATTTCATATTTTAAATATGGATTTTAATTGCATCAGTTAGGTCTACAGAGTGATTTTATTTGTGACATATGATTTTTGATTACACTGCTAAAGTCTTTCTAGTGATTTTATTTGTTAAATATATTGTTTAATTGTATTGCCAAGGTTTCACGATTGATTTATATGCAGAATATGGTTTTAATTCCATCTATTAGGTCTCAGGATTGATTGTATATGTAAAATATGGTTTGGAATTGCATGGCTAAGGTCTCCAGAGTGATTTTATATGTGAAATAGAGTTTTTAATTTCATTGCTTCAGTGTCATTAGTGATTTTGTATGTTAATTATGGTTTTTAATTGCATCAGTTAGGTCTCCAGAGTGATTTCATATGTGAAATATTGTTTTTGATTACATTGCTTCAGTATCATTAGAGATTTTATATGTTAAATATTGATATTAATTGTATTTTAAAAGTTTCAGGATTGATTTTATATGTGAAATATGGTTTTTTAATTCCATCACCATGATCACTATGGTGTCAGGATTGATTTTATATGTTGAATATTTTGTTTTAATGGTATTGCCAAGGTTTCAGGAATTTATTTGCAAAATAGAGTTTTGAATTGTATGGCTAAGGTCTTTAGAGTAACTTTATATGTGAAATATATGGTTTTTAATTGCATAGCTTTAGCTTCTTTAGTGATTTTATATTGTGTTAATGCCTATACATTTTATGCAAATTTGTACAAATTGTTTTCAGATGTTCCTAGTGCCTTCTAGATTCGTATACTGTATTTGAGGTTTACTCATTCTTCTAAAATATTCTTTGTAATCACATGGCTATTAAAGGTCTCCAGAGTAACTTTATATGTGGAATATGGTTTAAATTGCATTGCTATAGTCTCCTAATTGATTTAATATGTTAAATATAGTTTACATTTGCATTATAAATTCTCACAATTAATTTCATATGTGAAATATGGTTCTTAATTGCATTGCTATGGGATCAGGATTGATTTGATATGTGAAATAGGGTTTTCAATTGCATCGCTTAAGAATTTGGAGTGATTTTGTATGAGAAATATGTTTTTTAATTGCATCGCAAAAGTTTCTGGAGTGATATAATGTATTTAATATGGTTGTAATTTTATATTTCTATTTTCTCAGGAGTGATTTGATATGAAGAAGAGGTTTTAATTTGGGATTTTATGGGTGATTTGTTTTAAATTGTGGATTTGAGGTCAAAACACATATCTTAGGATGTAGGCAGCCAAGATTTGAAAACTAATTAATATTATTTAGTGTGAAATTAAAAGTGAAATGTAAATATTAATAATTAAATAAAAATATTACAGGTTACGATTTATACTTTAATATTTTTATTACAAAAAATATGATTGCTCAATCATAATAACAATGACATAATAATAATAGAAATGTAGTGAGAGCTACAGTCTAAATATGTAACCACAACGGCTTGCTATACATTTACCGAAACGCGAACGGGAAAGAAATCGCGTTCTTTAAAATAGACTGCCGTAGATTTCGTTAACTAATTTTTGGTGATCGTCTAATTAACAATTTGTAACGAAATGATTAAATAAAGCATATATTTTGACTTTTTGTACAAAGGGACATTTTGTGACTTGAAGATTGCAAAGCAGAGATTTTGTCCACTGGACTTTTTTGTCAAATGACTATTAAAAAACAGAGATTTTGGCAATTTTTGTCCACTGGACATTTTGGTCACGTGACAATTGAAAAGCAGAGATTTTGACAATTTTGGTCCACTGGACATTTTTGTCACGTGACATTTGAAAGCAGAGATTTTGACCGTTTTTGTCAACTTGACAAAAGCAGAGATTTGGACTGTTTTTGTCCACTTGACAAAAGCAGAGAATTTGACAATATTTAAAGCAGAGATTAGGACAAAATTTGTCCTGTCAAAGCGGTCAAATTGACTGGTTTTTGGTCAAAAAGCAGAGATTTTTTTTCTCAAAAGCAGAGATTTTGACCAGAGATTTGGACTGGTTTAAGTTAACTTTATGTTATGTTAGGACTGCACCTAACTGTATATAACTGATCATGTCTACGTCCAAAACAAAATTATTATAATGCAGTGTTTTATCGTCAGTGAAAACTAAGAATATAAAGCACTTTATATACTTAGATCATTTAAGAGATCAATTACCAAAACTGTCCATCAATATTACATGTGATTTTTTTTACTAGTTACTTACCCTTACAGTGTCATGAAAGTTTTTTCCACCTCCTCACCAACTAAATTTGAAAAGTCGCGACATGTATGATACTGATACAACTAATACTAAATTAATCATTAATTGTGCCAAAATCATGTGTGATAGAAGACAGTTATTTCACATTTATGCCGTTTGTTAAATGTATATATTCCGATTGGTATAGACCTATTGTGTTTGCATTCGTTGCGGTAATTCTTCAAATAATCGCACAATGAGTCTCATTGTATGTCTGTCTTTGTCCTGCAACCTTCTAAATCGTGGAGTAGCAATTGACGAAGAAGGTAAGACTACAAAAAAGGTTTTATATGTGTATAAAGACAAACAACAAGAAGCAACAAGTTAGTTAACAGATATTCGTGGATTTACAACTAAAACGGCAGACCACACCATTATGAAAAACTAATAATTGATTGATTGATTGACTATTTAAGAAAAACGTTCATACATGTTTAAAACCATAAAATAACTGCGAAGCCTGTAGATAATTTAACAGCTATGGACGTTTAATATTCTTTTTCTACATGCCTTGAGACAATTTTACTGCTATCAACGTTTAAAATTCTTGTTCTAAAGCCTTTAGACAATGTAACTGCTATGGACGCATGAAATTCTTGTTTTACAAGGCTTTAGACAATTTAAATGCTATGTTCGTTTACAGTTCTTGTTCTACACGCCTTTAGAAAATGTAATGACTGTTGACCACGTTTTCCTTTAACAATGAGGTTGCGGGTTCGAGTCCCACTGCGGGCTGGGTGTACTCCAATCTTAATTGACAAGGATTGCCAGTTTTCCTACAGGAGGTCGGGGGTTCTCTCCGGGTACTCCAGCTTCCTCCTCCAATAAAAACAGCACGCCATGAAATACCTGCGCAGGTAGGTTAAGGCAATTTAAGGTATTTTTTCAAAGGAAATCGTGCATAAGGTGCATGTTATGATAAATCGAAGCTGTTTTTTTAACACAGTCATTTTTAAGAGTTGTTTTATACTGACTGGACCGTTTAAATTTATTTAAAAAAAAATGTATCCGTTTCAAGCGTCTCCTGTGTTGTCACGTGACTTGAAATAGCTAAAAGTACATGCCTTTTTTATCGTCAAAAGACAAATGATTTTTGCAGTATATGTTAACCAAAAGTTTTTTAAATCAAAAGAACGTTTCTTTAATATTACGAAAAACAGCACGCGCGGAAGATGTATTAAATATTGCTGTTTAATTTAATGTTTTTTCGTTACGCTAGCTGTATAAACTGACTTTTATTATGATTTTCTGACTATTTTTTACATATGACTTTACTTTTTAATTATTCGCGTAGCACTTGTCTAAATAGTTAAAGTTTGCCAATTAATAACATATTTTTTTAAAAATTAACCGTTTTCGGGAATCATTTGTACTTTCACTTTATTTGCTAAAAATCTGAAGGTCGGAATTTATGTCCATGTCTTTCAAACGCACGGGTGAACTTTAAAGGGACGCAACTAGTACAAACAGAAATATTTGGAAATACGCAATATTTCAACATTTTCACATTTTCAATACAATTTAAAATGCAAACTTTGCCATTAATTTAGCACACACACACATAATATATATATATATATATTATATACATACGGAAACGCACCGCTTTAGGTAACGGTCATATCATTCTTTAAAAGGGGGGGTCTGAATTTGAAAATAAATAAGTAAATATTCCTACCCCTATCAGGTTTGAAGTCATCTTGCCTTATACGAGAAAATAAATATGCTGGCCTTGTATGATAAATGGACATAGATAGTCTGACATCAATGATTACAGTTGGAAATGTTAATATTCTGACTCTGAAATATTCAGATGAACTCGCCATCTGGGACTAGTATATGATTTATAGGTTCCTGTCGTCATGAACTGTTTTTATATTGTCTTATATAGTCATCTTCTCCATATTTTATAATTAAAAAAAAATTGACAAATATAAAGTTAACTACATCAGGAAGAGTTTATACTAGTACTTAGACCAGTATAGACTGTCCCTGACATGTACTGATTGCATAATAATATTATTAAAGATGATTTTTTCAAACCAAAACTCAAAAAATATTAAACTGAGCATTTAAAAAAACAGCAAATGTAGCAAAGCTTAATTAAAACATATTTGGCTCATCCACACAACTATCATGGTTTAAAATTTGAAAAAGAAATTAACAGAGTATAGAAATAAATATTCTGACCCTCATCTGAGTAAAAGCTATAAAAGATAAATATTCTGAATAGTGTCTATCTGAAAAGAAAATCTGACCAACCTAAGATAAAAATAAATATTTTGACTTCACCAAATTTGACAAGCTCCACTCAAATGTTAGCCCCCTTAATAAATAAATACAAACCTTACTAGGCAGAAAATTAGTCATTAAAGTGTAAATCGATAGTCTTACCTCTGTGTTAGAGTTAATAAAGTTGAGATTTTTATGAACAATTATTAACCAACTAACTAAATTATCAGTATTTCTGTCCATACTTAATGAAATGCCAAAAAGGGCCATTTTGAGAAAACAGGGCATTTCTCATAATGGCCCTGTTTACACCCATCAATGTCATTTTATTGATATTTTGTTTGCCTGTATGTCCATTTGTCTGCCTAGACTAATCTGTAATTACTTATATACATTACAAATCTCCAATGAAATTGTATTTACTACTTAATTTAGTACAATGGACATGTAGCATTAAAAAAGTTGCTTATCCAATATACATGTACATGTATTGTGAAGATTTGTGAAATATAATGAACAAAAAAAATACAAAACACAGCAGATGTAAAATTTTGTGAAATTTGATCTGACTTTTAAAATACACACTGCTTCTGACTTGTTATAGGCCCATCTTGGTCTGAAAATATGGTTTTTGGTGGGTGTACCTGGCTTATTTCAGTTAATGGTCAGTAGGTTAATAAAAGTATTAAGAAATGAGTTTTATCATAATGGCCCTGTTATACGTCCTTCGTCTGCAATAATGCCTCAGAGTCTGCAATGGCCCTCGGCATTACCACGGGCCATTACAAACACCTCAGGGCCATTATTGCAGACCTTGAACATACATGTATAACAGGGCCATTATGAAAACACCCATTTGTTAATACTAAAATAAAACTATGAGTTGGTTATTATATCCTCAACTTTTGTAGATATAAATGATAAAGATACCAGTTCACTATGAAATAAATAAATTTAAATTAGAAATTATATAATTGTAAATTTAACATGTTCTATGAAATATTGTCTCATATGGCAATGGTGTCAGAAAAAGAATAATGTTTGAAGCAGCAATTTGAAACACAATATTCTGATTTTTTATTATTAAAAAAAAACATTCATGCACTATAATTGTTGCAAATTATTTAAAATTTTGTCAGTTTAGTTCTAATACTTATATGTTGCATATATATCTTTTTTCCATCAAATTTTAAATACATCATGGAATCTCAGCTGTATAATCTTTTGTGGCAGCCGCACTAAGTAATAGGTCACATGACTTCTAATTATCCATATTAATTGCTAAGCAACATATATGCCCACTATAAAATAAACTGTATGTATCATTGTCAGCACAAAATTAAATCTATGACTCTGGCAGAAATTCCTGTTCTAGAATTTTTGTTTAAATTTGTCAAATTAGTTCCAAATACTTATGTTGTACATGGATGTATCTCTTGTTTCCATCAAATTTTAAATACATCATGGACTATCTTTTGTGGCTATGAAATAGGTCACACGACTTTTAATTATCCATATTAATTGTCAAGCAACATGTATACTCAGATTTTCTGTACAACTGTATGACTGTATTACTGTCAGCACTGTTCTAAAATTTCTATACTGGAATTTGTTTCATTTCTATACTGGAATGGATTTCCTCACATATAAATTGGTTAACCTTAAAATAAACAAACATCCAACTTTATAAAAATAATTCATGTAACATGTCTAATATTATAAATACATGCAATAAAGATGTATTTATGATGTCAAGATACCCAATTTATTTTTTAAAGTCTTATTTTTGGAGATCTGGATAATAAAATTGATAAATGGTTAATGATTGAAGGGGAGCTAAGTTTTATTGTACTCTGGATCCATCTGTCCATTATGAATATTAAAAGTATTTAAATATTGTTAAATACAGACAACTATGTAATGATTAAAAAAACAAATATACCATGGATCAAATTTTGACCTATTTTAAATTATGCTGCTGTGAATGAATTACATAAACCTGAGACATTAAAACCATTTTTTAAAAATTAATTCATACTGTCACTCAGTGAAATATTTCACTCTTTATTTCTACACCAGAATTGGTCAATAAATGATGAGTTGATAATGTTTATATTCAATAAACCAATTTATGGGTTATTTCTAGAAATTGATCCATTATAAAATAAGTCCAAATGCTTTTTAATTTTTATGTAACTCTTAGGGCAACCACATACATCCTATAGTATTTCTGTGTTTTCTGCTTAATGTTTTGGTGTCAAAAGTGTGATGATGTAAACTTTGCTGAATATTGCAATATATATATATAGTTATTTTATGTTCACTTGAGTTGGACCAGGTGTTTGACATGTTTGATTCTTTAGTCTATTGTGTGTGCATTTGGGGGGGGGTGTATGGAAACTGTAATCACGTCTATGCCTATTATTCAACAGTTATTTTGCAATTCTGATATTAACTATTAGAGTTTGTAACATACTAATAAACAACTGGTCGAAATGGGGCAGTTAAGACAGGTACATTGTCATTCCTGAGTCTGGCTGAGAACGTTTATTGTTGTCAACAACTCTAAAATAAAATGTGTACAATTATTATAATATTTTCATAGACATACCTTAGTATTCATCTCGTTGGTCCAGCTTCGCTTGGCTCAAGGTAGTTTTACAAGTTACTAGCTGATTTTAACCAGCACGTTAAATGCATGGCGATGACGAATATTTTCTACGTTGAACGTTACCGGAAGCCGCAGTAGTTTACGTAGTTTTATCATAAATAAATGTCAACAAGTTGACGATATTCGCATAAAAGAAAAACGTTCAAGTTGTTTTAAGTAATCTGCATCATAAGAATACAAAACAAGGTATAATTTTAATATAAGAACAATTTTTCATGAAAGTTTTCATTTTCTCCCAACCAAAAACAATTGACCAATCAAAACACTGTAACCATAGGAATGAGTGTTGTTGGTAGATTGCAATGCGATCATCAAAATACACAAAATAGTTGCCTTAACCTACCTGCGTGAAATACCTGAAAAAATTGCTGAAAGTGGCGTTAAACATCATACAAACAAACAAACAACAAAAACAACCAAACAATGTTATTTCAATGAAGTTTTACAACTCTTGTTCTACAAACCTTAAGACAATGTAAATGCTATGTTCGTTTGAAGTTAAGGTTCTAAAAGCCTTTAAGCAATGTAACTACTATGAACGTAATAAATTCGCTTTTACAAGCCTTTAGACAATTTAACTGCTAATGACGTTTAAAATTCTTGTTCTACAAGACTTAAGACAATGTATCTGCTATGAACGTTAATAATTCTTGTTCAGAAATACTTTGGACAATTGAACAACTATGACCGTTTAAAATTTGCTTCTATCAGCCTTTAAGGAAAGAAACTGCAATACACGTTAAAAATTCTTGTTCTACAAGTCTTTTGTAACCGGTATGAGCGCTTAAAATTCCTGTTTTACAAGGCTTTAGACAATGTAACTTCTATGTACCTTTAAAGTTCTTGTTCTACAAGCCTTTAGACAAAGTAACTTATATGAACGTTTAAAATTATTGTTCTTCAAGAGTTTAAACAATGTAGTTGCTATGGCATTAACAATTCTTGTTCTTCAAGCTTTTAGACAATGCAGTTGCTATGAACGTTGACATTTCTAGTTTGAAAGACTTAAGACAATGGAACTGCTATTTCCATTTTAAATTTGTGTTCTACCATCATTTAGAGAACGAACTGCTATTACCGTTTTAAATTTTGGTTTGACCAGCATTTGGAAAACGGAACTGGACGTTTAAAATTCATGTTGCACAAGGCTTAAGACAATGTAGTTTCTATGCACGCTTAAAGTTAACAATTTTGTTGAAAAGCTTTTTTTTTTTTGAACAACTTGTCCTTTATTTCATATACACTTGTTACAATTTAAGCATCAGCGTCCAAGTTCCACTGAT
This sequence comes from Limnoperna fortunei, assembly GCA_944474755.1. NCBI lineage: Eukaryota > Metazoa > Mollusca > Bivalvia > Mytilida > Modiolidae > Limnoperna > Limnoperna fortunei. The sequence goes on from OX104125.1 coordinate 49,384,812, forward strand.
GCCGTTCTGTGAAAATTATATGATAAATATCTAGAGAAATAATGGAAATAATAAATTTTCACTGTTTACATGCATTACATAATAACTACAGTTTTACAGATCACATGATATCTCTAACAATTAATATGCTTTCTAATATTATTTATCAAATTGCTAGTATATTTTTTCATGTAATTATTTAAACTTGATTGCAACTCACAGACGAATAAATCATACACGTCTATTATTTTTGTTTTTTGTTCTGACATATCATAAGCTTTATATATAGAAAAAGCTAAGATTGATAGAACATAGTTGAAGTCATAATATGTCTCATCAAACAGTTTGTATCCAAACACTAAATAATTCAGAGTTATGTTTATTTCGAATTTGTTTTGTTTAAAAAAATGTTTAACTTGGTTCCACAATGGTGATAAATATTTACATGTTATAAAAAAATGTTCATAATCTTCTTCCATTTGACAATAGTTACATAAACTTGATGCAGTAATTTTCCAAACCTTAAGCAATGTTTTTGTTGGAAGAATTAATTGCAGTAATTTCCATCGAAAAACTTTAAATTTATTTTCCTGTAAAAAATAGAAAATAAATTTATAAACGTCTGACATATTTGGTTTTTTTTCAAACTGTAAATGTTTAACCCATTTTTTGACACCGACGGGTTCAGTATTTTTAAAATCGATTAATGATAAATAAAATGATTTATTATTCAGGTAATTTGGGTCGACACATTGAGAATTCCATATCATTTTATTTTTTAAAAAGTTAACAGTTGTATAAATAGAATTGTTGTCAGTTAACAACGATCTCCAATGTTTTGGAATTGCTTTCTTTAAAGTAGAGAATTCAGAAATCCAATTTGTCTTTATATTTAATTTTTGAAAAATGAAAGTACTCGACACCTTGCCTTCTTTATCTATAATATCATTTATGAATATTAGCCCGCTGTTTATCCAGTTATGAAAAATAATAGTTTTTTGTCCATTTTTAATAAATGTATTTCCCCAAATGATTTGTTTTCTTATAAATTTAAAAGATTTTGGTGTTCCTACTTGTCCTCCCCCTGTTTTAATCCAACACGCAATTACATCTCTGTAAAAATCGGGAATTTCATCATGATTTGGAGGGTTTTTAATGGTGTCTGTTCATATTAAAAACTAGCCAATCTTTTCCGAATTTCCGGAAATATTTTGCTGGAATAATTTTCCAATTTGCGAACTTTCCGTTTATAAGTCTTTTTACCCATGATGCTTTAAGTGATTGAAAATAACTATCGAAGTCTATCATATTTAACCCCCCCTTTTCGTACTTGTTTGTAATAGTGCTTCTTTTGACTTTATCTTGTTTTCCTTTCCAAATAAATTTAAAACAACACGATTCAATTTCTTTTTTATATTTATGTGGGACCGAACTGGAACTTGCTAGAAATGTAAGTTTTGGTAAAACTAATGACTTTATTATCAATATTTTCCCAATCATTGACAGATTTCTTTTTTCCCAAGAATGAAGCATAATTTTTATTTGCTGAATTTTCCTTTCCCAATTTAGTTTATCACATTCGAGTTTATTATGTCCAAAGTACATACCTAAATGTTTTATAGCACTTTCTTCCCAATTTATCCCTTCTACCTTGTCCTTGCAATGTTTAAGCCTCCCTATCCAAATTCCCACTGTTTTGCTTCTATTAAGCTTTAGACCAGATAAAGAACCAAATATTTCAATTTCGTTAAGCGCGGCTAATATTTCTAGTTTTGAATATAAATATAATGTAGTATCATCTGCTAATTGTGATATTTTAATACTATAAGTTTTTTTGTCTAACTTAATTTGTATCCCTTTGATAAGCTTATTGCTTCTTACTCTTAATGCCATAATTTCGACGGCTAAAATAAATAATAGAGCAGATAAAGGACAACCTTGACGAATGCCTCTAGAGTTCTCAAAAAATTCTGATACCCACCCATTATTCAGAACACATGTTTGAATATTATTATATAGTGTCTGTACCCATCTAATAAATGATTCGTTGAATTCGAAATGTTTCAGTGTACTAAACATAAAGTCCCATTCTATTGAATCGAACGCTTTGAAAAAGCTTTTTGACAATTTAACTGCTATGAATGTTTAAAATTCTTTTTGTACAAGACAATAAAAATGGCATGAACGTTAACAAGTCTTTCTCTATAAGCCTTTATAAAATTTAACTGATACGAACACTTAACATTTCTGTACTACAAGCCTTGAGACTGCTATGAACGTATAAAATTCGTGTTCTACAGGCCTTTAGCCAATATAAGTGGTATGGGCGTTAACAATTCTTGTTCTACAAGCTTTTTGACAATGACACTGCGATGAGCGTTTAAAATTCGTGTTCTACAATCTTTAAGACAATGTAACTGCTATGAACGCTTAAAATTCTTGCTTTACAAGGCTCAACACAATGTAACTGCTATATGTGTTTAAAGTTTCTGTTTTACAAGCCTTTAGACAATGTAACTGCTATGAACGTATGAAATTCTTGTTCTATAAGACTTTTTACAATGTTTCTCCCATGAACGTTAACAATTCTTGTTCTATAGGCTTTAGACAATCGAACTGCTATCGACGTATACAATTCTTGCTCTGTGTGATTTTAGACGATGTAACTGCGACGAACGTTTCCAATTCTTGTTCCACAAACCTTTAGACAATTTATGTGCTATGAACGTTTATAAGTCGTGTTGAAAAAGCCTTTAGATAACGCCTTGTACGAAAGTTTAAATTTTCTATATGACAACCTTTTAGACAATGTACCTGCTATGAACGTTTAAAATTTGTGTTCAGCAGGGCTTTAGAATACGAGACTGCAATGATAGTTAACAATTCTTGTTTTACAAGCCTTTAGACAATGTAACTGATACGAACGTTTAAAATCTTGTTTAAATTTCCTATAGGAGAAGCCTTTAGACAATGCAACTTCTGTGAACGTTTAAAATTTGTGTTGTACAAAGCTTTAGACAATGTAACTGCTATGGACTTTTAAAGGTCTTGTTGTACAAGCCTTTTGACAATGTAAATAATATTAACTTTTAAAACTCGTGTTCTGCAAGGCTTTAGACTATGGGACTGCTATTATATTGAACAATTCTAGTTCTACAAGCTTTAAGGCAATTGAACTGCTATAAACTGTTAAAATTCTTGTTCTACTTGTGTTTAAACAATGGAACTGATATGAACGTTTAAAAGTCGTGTTCCTTTAGTCTATATACAATGTAACTGCTATTGACGCTTATGACTCTTGTTCCACAAGCCACAAGACAAGTAACTGTTTTTAACGTTTTCAATTCTTGTTATACAAGTCAATAGACAATATAAATGGATTCTTCTTCTATAAGCCTTTAGACAATGCAGCTGCTAGAAAAGTTATTAAATCTTGGTCTGAAATATTTAAAACTGTTGAACTGGTATTACCGTTTTAAATTTTTGTCAACGGGCCTTTAGAGAACGTAACTGCTTTGAACGTTAATATTCATGTTTTCCGTTGCTTTAAACAATTTAACTTCTATGTATGTTTAAAATTCTTGATCTACAAGCCTTTAGACAATGCAACTGTTTTGAACGTTCGAAATTCTTGTTCTAGAAACCATTAGACAATGTAACAGATATAAACGTTTTCAATTCTTGTTCTATAAAAGTTTAGACAACGTAGTTGCTATGAACGTTAACAATTCATGTTCTGAATACTTAGGACGATGGAACTGGTATTTCCGTTTTAAATTTTAGTTCTACCAGCATTAAGGAATGGAACAGCTATTACCGTTTTAAAGTGTTTTTCTACCAGCATTAAGAGGACGGAACTGCTATGGACGTTGAAAATTAATGTTTTACAAGGTTGTAAACAATGTAACTTCTATGTACGTTTCAAAGATCTTGTTCTACAAGCATTTAGACAATGTATCTGCTTTGAACGTTTAAAATTCATGTTCACAAGGCTTTAAACAATGTAACTTCTATGTACGTTTGAAGTTCTTGTTCTACAAGCCTTCAGACAATGTAATCAATATGAACGTTTTCAAATTCTTGTTCCACAAGTGTTTAGACAATGTAGTTGCTATGAACGCTTAATAATTCTTGTTCTACAAGCTTTTAGACAATGTCTTTGCTGTGAACGTTAATAATTCTTGTTCTGAAATGCTTTAGACAGTGGACTGCTTTTACCGTTTTAAAAGTAACTCAATGACGATGATTTTGGTAATGTGTTTTCAAAACATTATAGTAGAGACTAGGTATAGTTCTGGACGAGAATCATTTAGAATGTTTTAACTTATTCAGACAAAATTCGAGTGCAAGTCGAGACCTATTCGAACTCTAGTCTGGTTGAGACTTTTCTGACAATTTCCAGACTAGTCGAGATTTTATTGAACACAACGCCAGGCTATTATAGCCTAACCCTAACCCTAATTCAGAATTGTCAAGCGAGTAAAGACGTATATCGAGAAAAGTTAAGTAATATTAAAACAGATTTAGACCGGTTGAGTAAAAACCAGTACATTGCGGTACAATAAGTAACCTTTCCATACAAGCACAGCTATAATTTTCTATACGTTCGATTTTCTTACACAATACCATGCGATGGCTATCATCTTTTTCAATTTACAGTCTGACATCCACTGTCTACGGGTTTCTCCATAAACAATATGAAATATCAACACTACACAGTAAAACAAGTTTTAAATTTAAACCAGTATATCCAATTGGCATTTATTATAAAACGGATCAATTAGTCTTGAAAATTTTAAACCTGGATGTGTCACAATTTTAAACACGTCTTCAATTATTGATCTAGTTAAAATAGTTAAAAACTTCTGTGTACTCTAAAATTTCGATACCAGTTTGTACACATGTAGATTAAAAATGTAACCAAGACACATCATATCTATAATTGTGATATTTACTTGAAATGATTTAGATAATAATGGAATCTAAAACATTTAAACAACACATTAATAGGATATAAATTCATTAGATGTGGCTTTGTTTTCTTATATCACACTCACAAAACAACACAAATTCAACGAAGAACATTTTGGTAACAAATTTTATAGAACACAATGGAACAAATTTAGTATGGTTTAAACATGCTGGATTGACATTATTTCCCCTTTAGTATAAACTGTAAAAATATTGGGTTGTTGTTATTGTTGTACACATTCTTTACGCATACGAAATAGGCCGTCTTAAGTGGTATCGCTGGCTTCAATCAAAGTTTGTATAATTAACACATAATTGAATGTTATAACAGACCACATGTTGACACGGCCATGTCTATTTATTCGTCATTTGACAAGACTGCCATCGGCAATAAAGAAATGTCGAAGACACCTTAAAATTAATTTGGTCAATTGTGTCCTGATCTGTTGACCATTTATAAATGCAAGATAATCTTTATAACTATGTATTGTAATGACCCCGTGAAGTAGGTGATACTTCACGTTTCAACTTTTAAATAAGATTTTTATTATAGATAAAGAGGTCGGTGAGTACTTTAACAATTTCTGCAAATTGGTTTATAAATCTAATTATCCTTTTAATACAAATACTTGTTATTGCATTTAATTTTATCGACATTTCACAAAATTGCCATCGGCAATACAGAACGTGTTATTGTATTCAATATTAAAAGTTAGATTATCAAGCCTTATTTTCATTACGCTTCAACTGAATTTAAAGATTTTCGTCAAAGGTTTTCGTATTTTGTTTAAGAATGTTTTTACTTAGGAAATAGATTAATTGTCAAATATCAAATAATTTAAATATATTTGTGACAACGTTCATTCGTTTCATTTTATATGTAGAACGAACAACTTTATCATTTTTAAGTTTGATGTTTCGCGTGTGAATTTTTCTAAAATTGACCAAATAAGCCGTCTAGAATCTAATCAGCAATACAAAAGGTGGCAAACAACTTCAAGTATTTTGGTTAATGATGTTTCCAATGTGTTGACGTTTTATTAACATAAAATGATTTTTAGAAATAATTGCATGAACTTAAAAATCTGAATTAACTCTAGGTTTAATTGAATTTGAATTCGCTTTACGATATTTACAGTTAGAAGTCATTTTTAAAGAATTTCCTAGCTAAGTTTGTGAGGGTTTCGTGTACACATGTGGAAACAGAAACCTTGACTTGTGAGGATGTTGTTCTTCAATAATTTAGAAAATGTAACTGCTATAGCCGTTTACAGCTCGTGTTTACTGGCTTTTAGAAAATATAACTGCTATAACCATTTGAAATTAGTGCTCTACAGGCATTTTGACAGCTATGAACGTAACAATTCTTGTTCTACAATGGAACGTCTGCAGATCTTTAGACAATGGAACTTCTATAATGTTTACAATTCTCTTGCTACAAGCCTTCAGACAATGCAACTGGTTAAGATGTTTAAAATTCTTGTTCTACAAGCCTGTAGACTATGTGACTGCAATAACCGTTTACAATTCTTGATCCAATATCTTTTAAACAATGTACATGCTGTAAACATTTAAAATTCGTGTTCTACAATAATTTAGACAATGCAACTGCTTTGAACGTTTAAAATTATTGTTTTACAAGGTTTTAGACTATTTAACTGCAATTTATATTGAAAGTTCTTGCACTGAAAGCCTTTAGACAATGTATCTGTAATGAATGTTTAACAAGGTTTTAGACTATTTAACTGCAATTTATGTTGAAAGTTCTTGCGCTGAAAGCCTTTAGACAATGTATCTGCAATGAATGTTTAACAAGGTTTTAGACTATTTAACTGCAATTTGTGTTGAAAGTTCTTGCACTGAAAGCCTTTAGACAATGTATCTGCAATGGACGTTTCAAATACTTCTTCTACAAGGACAGTGTAGTACAACATATTTTATACCTGCTTTGCATCTTTGATACGACATATGTTCGCGTCCACACGAAGTTATGGAATATTATTACTTTCTACGAATGCATTCGAAAAGAAAGTTACTTACTAAACCATAAGTATTTCATTTACATAACTACACAGTTATGTAACGCAACAACGACTTACACCAAAATGCAACTGTGAAAGTCTTTTTCAAGTCGTGAAAGGATGTTATATATTATATTGTTTTCCTCCACTCGTCAGTTAAAATTTTGTTTCGGTTAAACATCAATCGTTACTTGCGTAAGTATTTCCATTTTAAATATACGGTTGTATTTTTATATATAACATTAGGAAACATACATTGTCGTAACTGAATGCTAAACCATGAAGAAATCTTAAATTTAAGAAAATGTCTCATTGAGAAACACGAAACCTACGACACATAGGAAAACTGTATATAACAGAACTGGAACAATGTAAACAAGTCTATAAAAGACTCAGACCGTTTTAAGAATGGATTTTGCTACGACATTCCGTTTGTGTGGACATATTTTGTCTCAGACATTTGACCCCTTTCCATAGTATCTTGTATTAGTCAAAAGTCTCTATCTCATATATTTTGTTCATTGTGTCAGTCAAAATGGGATGTAACAGTCACATTTTGTATGAAAGCCTGCGAAACAAGTTTGCTCTCTAATAATACAAAGAGTGTTTCATCAGTCGTATAGGATTGAGATTATGAAGAATTATTGTGTCTATGGCAGACAAAGTATGTCCAGGATACATTTTACAGTCGTTGACCGTTGACATTACTCTTCTTTTAATATTTGTTAGCAAAACGAAATTTTAAATGTTTGAAAGATTTTTTTTATTGATTTATCCGTTAATTTTATTTGGACGATTGTGATCGGTCCGATGAATTTATAGGTGGTCCAATATCCAAAGATTGGAATATATGTTCTTATTGATAACTGATTGCTAACGGATGCTTAGTTGCTGACTGTGCACATTTGCTGCAGTGTCTTTTATCTCAGGTACTCTAATTTTTATACAATATACTTATCATTACGTTGATATTTTATGTGATAAGTAAGCGCTTTAATTTGATGAATAAATGGTTTTACCCCAAGTTTAATACAAGTGTATTTGTCATTAATGTTTACTTTGTTTGCCATTATGAGTCTATGTCTTTGTAATTTGCTTGTAACTTGTTATATGTTTTTGTATACACAGTTTATCCTAATCATCCATATTGCAGGACAAAGGGACAGAGAAAAAGATCAGTAGGAAATCGTTTTAAGACCTCACGTTTCAGAAGAAAACACACAATGTCTGTAGCAATCTACTAATACAAGTATAACGTTTTTGCAAACGACTTGAATGTAACATAAAAATTAATTGCCGTAATGCATAGAAAAGTCCCGTCTTAATTACGTCAAATTTTATTTTGATATCTGACAATACCATAGCACGTGCTTTGGATTTGGTTTTTATTTTAGGTAGTGAAATATCAGTCACACCATTCTAAGCTCCGCCATCAGTTATTTATAGGTGGAATCTACGGTCTTGTATGTGTTACAAGTAATTTATGGCACAACCTTCCTCATAAGACAATTGCACATTTTCACGCTTCTCATTCAAAGTGTATTTGTCTGATATGGTCGGTACCACAAATATAACTTGAAAAACATTATATGATCAAAATATTTAGTCGTCGCAAAATTCAAATTCTGTTCAATCTGCTTGGGTGTGAAAGAGTAATCTAGTTGTATATATGTTTATTTTGTTGGCGACCGTGTTTATACATTTTTCAGCTGTATAACCATGAACAAATACATTGCTATTAAAAAAAAATCGTCTTTTGTGTACTTTTGTTAGGCGACCTTATTATAGCCCGTATGTTACTAGAGTGTTATATAAACAATGTGTTTCGTTTTGTAAATTTGAAAGTTAATTCTTCGTTCTGAAAGACAGTTTTAAAAGACAATGATCAGTTTTAAAGCAGAATCATATACATTTGTTTTAAAGTACAGTGATTATCAATTGTGATACACAATGCATTGATTTATTAAAGTGGAACCAAATTATTCACACCAAATAAGCTGCAGACATACTAGTAACACACTGAACAAGTCCAAACAACTGATAAATAGTATTGTTTAATTCAAGAATCGCGACATTTTAATGGAATTTTAAGTCTACAAAATACACACAACAAAACATGATATAGGTAGATGCATCTGCTTGAGGACTGTTAGTCCTGAAGGTATCACAAGCCCAGTAGTCACATGTCGGTGCTGACAGAACTATCATTGATTATTTCAATGATATAGTCATTGTCTAACTTTATTGTCCTTACATTTCGGAAAATATTTAAATTCTAAGGATTTTCTATTTTCAGGGTGTATAGTCTTAGCCGGATTTGAATGGAGCTTTGACTATAAATCATACAACATCTTAATCGTTTGAATTTTAATTGTTTCGATTTGGGCGCAACTGATGAAACTTGATTAAACGTAACGCGCGTCTGGCATAGTAAATTCTGTTAACCTTGTTAAATCTTTAATAACATATGTAAATGACATCAGTAAAATATGAGAAAAAAATCCAACAGGTCTCTTATTTTTGAGTACAATAAAAGGGTTCCAGTGGTCGACTCACATAAAAACCAAGGTGTAAATTAGCCTATGTTATATATCTTACAGTCATCAGGACAGGAGTCTGATGGGGCATTCTATGTAATTATATTTGAATTATTTGAGAAGACTATATAAGATACTCTCCAGATACGGATTATGTGTTGCGTTGTGTATTTGTTGAAACACTTCTCAGTATCTGGACAGGTCTGAACAATTGCAGCATAGATGTATTGTTTCTTATACTGATGTTTGCCTTATTTTTCATGAGCTTCTGTTGGCGATTGTTTGACGAATTTACTCGCAATGTGTGTGCGAATGACAGATGACCAACAGATGCATTAAGTTTTCCTAAGCGTTGATACTATTTTTTATCATAGTAACTCTCTTTGTGTTTTGTGTTTTTTTTTTTTGGTTTCTGTGTTGCGCTGTACATGACTATCTTTATCCATATGTGAAAGCAACTGTGATGACGTTGCACATTTAGCTTATTTCTGATTACCTATTTTAAGCATTTTACACTTGTAAACCCGGGATTAATCCGTTACCTACGTAATAACAAGGGTGTATGGCAATGGTATCACCTGAAATTACAGCCTTCGTCTTCGTCTCAGACTGAAGGGAAGTACTTTCAGGTGGTATGATTTCCATACACCCGTAATAACGTATATAACTGATATTTATGGTAATGTTTATGGCCTAGATATTCAAAACTAAATTAATATAATACAGTGTTAATATTTTTAGTGAAAACGTCGAATATGAAGAAATTATTATACTTAGGTCATTAGAAAAAACTGTGCATGAACATTTGATATTTTACTTGTTACTTGCCCAGACAGTGTTATCAAAGTTTACACCTCCTCACCAACTAAATTTGAAAAGTCAGGTATGTGTTACTGGTACAAATAATAACTTATTCAATAATTGTCACAAAATCATGTTTGATTAAGTTACTTCACATTGATGCCGTTTGTTAAATGATAATTTTACAATTCCTTTAGACATATTTTGTTTGCCTCCGTTGCCGTAAGTCTAAAAATAATCGCACAACGAGTCTCCTGTAATGTTTGTCTGTCCTGTAACCTTGTAAAACATGGAGTTGCAATTGACGAAGAAGGTAAATATACTAAAATAAATGTTTCTATATGTGTATAAAGAAAAAGAAGAAGCAACCAGTTAGTTAACAGATATACAGGGATTTACAACTAAAACAGCAGACGAAACGATTCATTAAAAACTAATTATTGATTGATTGATTGCTTGACTGATTGATTGACCTTTTCAGAAAACTGTATACTACTATATAATATACTGTTTTACTTGGTATTTGATATGCAGATGTTTTTAGTTTATGTGTTTTTCATTGTACTCCAGCGACAAACCTCTAGCAAGTTGATCAGAATGATCAAGCTGTATGATTGACATCTCTTATCAGCTTAAAATTTGACTCCCAACTGAGATGCTACAGCAGCTTGTTACAAAAATAATTAAAGGTCAGAGAAGTCATTGAAAACTTAAGCAGACGAATTTTTCATTATGAGGTTGTGAAAACAAACATAAAATTTTGTGCTTTCTATTTACATTATTTCATTAGTAAAAATATTAATTAAAATGAATGTTTTACGTTACTTTACATTGATCTCTTTTATACAACAAATACATATGCATAAATACATTTGTCTTTTATATAGTTATGCAAAATGCATTTTATGGAAAAAAAACATAATTGAGTATTTTAATTTGTTCTGAACTTGAACTATCATTCAATCAGTATGAACCCCGTTGATGGTTGTTTTCATCTATGTAGCGTCTTTTCCAATTGCACATATATTGATATTTATATCCAAAAGAAAGAAAACAAAGGGATTATTATGCCGTTTTTTTATCACACACAATTTATCAGTATCCCTTGGAAAATGAATACTATAATAAAACGAAACCCAACATCCACGGATACCCTTAGCTTCCAAAAATCAATGCTGAAATTTCATTCATTTATATTGTATATTTCTACAGAAAATTACGAAATATAACTGACTTGAACTTGGCACTTATCAAAATGTCAATTTGACAGTTTTTAATATGATTTTGCTAATTTTAGGTAATATGCTTGCATCAATTCTATGCCAATCTAGCATTTCGGCGGTGATTATATATTTTTTGAGTAATTATTATTCTATTCTTTTGTAATTTGTATATAGGCCCGCCATCATCAGGGATTGTCCTTTATAATGCTAAATAATTTAGTGTCTCATCTTGGTCAAGGTTTGAAATTCTGAAAAATTCTTGTACCTGGTATAAACAATAATGGGAGTTTCCTTAAATTTCTGACTACAAACAACATTTTCTCAATGCTAGAGAATCACATAATAACAGATCACACCAGTTTTTTTCTCAGTATTTTTACTTTACTTAACCCAATTGAAACCAAACTTGGCCATAATGTTCATTGGACCTTTACAAGGTTTGTGTTTTTTTTTGGATTGGAAAACCAAAATGGCCGCCAGCGCAAGACTTGTTTAACATAGGACCCTATGGTGGAAAAATTAAAAAGGCTTCTTCTCTGACACTGTTTAACCAATCAAAACAAAATTTACTGGCAATAAAATTTAAAAATCTATGTATATAAGAACACTTGAGTTACATCAAATTTTATGTTCTACGAAATTTAAAAGGATTCCATTTTTTATAACACTTAAAAGAACTAGGTTGGTGTAAACGCGCGTCTCGTCTAACTAAAACTCATCCTTGGCGATGAAACCTACCCAAATTTAAAATCCAAATGATTAAGATGTTGTAGCGCTTTAATCACACAGATTCTACTATTTTATACCAAACCTCATCACAGCGACCGTAGTAGGTAAACTGTTTGGAGAGTGTCATTATCCCTGAATGATAAAATTGAATTCTTCACATTTATAAATATGTCTATTATAGCTGCTGCAAAAGACTTAGTTCTCCGTGTGTTCAGAATGATACACATTTTTCAAATGGCAGTAAAAATTGTGATCCCATCAGTACCTTTTTTTCTGTGATTTTTTAATGATTCCTGTCGCATATTTAGCGACATATTACTTCTCTGACCTTGAACACACAAGCAGTTATTCAATGCGCAGGTATGTCGCATTAAAGAAGTAAACTTGTTAAACCGTTGTTTTTTTTTAAAGCAAAATAACGTACTCTGTTGCGTAGAAATATTATCAAATATATAAATGCAACAAAAATTAGTAAGTAGTATGGCAGATGCGCGTAAATCTAATGAAGAGGGAAAGGTGGATCTCACACCACAAATATTGGCAAGACATTACGACAAATAATTTGATATTACAATATTACCGAACACCTTTACTCACTGATTAATTTAATATTTTATTTACAGATTGTTATGCATTTAGCAACACATTTGCATTTTAGTACATCATCGATTTTGGTTTATACCCCAGCTTTATAATATGAGTACATTTATTTTATTGCATTAACAAACATAACTTATGACAAAACCTCAATTGTTTAATTCTATATGAGTACTAATTGTATAAACATGTCAGCAGAAAATACAAAGGAAACCAACCGAACAACAAGAATGTCTAGAGACGACTGCCCTTTGCGGATATAAAAAACATAAACAACAAGAAAGAAAACAAAAAGTAGACAAAGAGCAAGTGAGTAATCAAAACATGACGTAAGAAATTAATAACTACACAAAGAAATAGAGATAGGGCAATATTTTAAGCATTATTTTCTTAGAACACTTTGCTTCCGACATATTATCCGACGTATAAACAATATAGAAAAGTTATGCTCGACATGTTGGGTTTTATAGATACAAGTGTCACACATTCGAATCCTATCGTATCAGAAAATAGAGTTTAATAGATTTACCCCTATGACGTGGAGAGTACAAATAAACTTTAGTTTTACCTACAATCTAAGAATTATGTTTTCATCATGCACTTCCAAAATACAACTTATAATATCGACAGACAAGAGAAAAGAGTGCACTTCCAGCAGATTTTCGCAGCGTATTCCAGTAATAGCTTGACATCACAAGCAAATATTTTATTCGGCAACATGTCGTAAATCAGTAAGAATAATTAATTGTCGTTGAAAGGGAGGACAATGGTACCATAAAATTTGACTCGTAGTTACAAAGAAAGCAAAAAAAATGTATTCGTCTACCTTTATTGTACGGAATATTGTACTGATTGCAGGATAAAATAACAATATAGTCCTTCAATTTCTGACGGCCTGTTATTCAAACCTTCCCAGCAGTTCTTACGTACTTTTTATCAATCTTGATAGATTATCTCTCACACAGATCGCAGGTGACGTATGTATTTTCTCGAGTTTGTAAACCCACACACTTTTTACCGTGCACAACTGAGCTAAAAAATATTTAAAAACACAGATTTTGCATCTTGTACTGTATGACTGTGCAGCAATTGTAGCAATTGCTTCCCTAAACATCCTTCTTATTCAAAGAAACTTGTACTAAAGGAAGTCTTGCTCGATGCAAGATTATAGATATACGTGTATATTATTTTAAATAACGCAAATGCTATTTTTTTATTCTATATTGTGACCCTTTTAATTGTGTACATGGTGTAACGATATAAATAAATAATTTATTAAACAACTGAGCAATATTTTATATGATTCTTATTATTTTGTTGACAAGACATTACCCACATGCATAAAGAAAGATCCATAATTGACGTAAACAATACCTTTGGTATATTGGAGAGAGCTTCCCGCTGCAAATAAATGACATCTCTTGCTAATTTTGTTCACACTTAACGTGTATACGCTTTGACTCCAGTAATAGATATATAAATGTTTTTTTCATTGTCAAACACTTCAATAGGAATTGATTGCCAGTCATAATCAGAGAACCACAGAAACGAACCATACAAAATTAAACCTAAAATTACACAAGACTGTGTGTGTGTGTTAGTGTGTCATATCTATTTACGCTAGGTAAAATCAATGTGTAATTACAGTTTCGATAACAACACTATATAAAATAAGTTTATTATGTCAGAGACATTTAGAGACGTATATATGTATGCTATTTTTATTTAATACAAGTAGTAATCATAACCGCAAAACTTCTCTTAATATGCATCATAATAACCAACGTATGATCTATTTATATGTAAACTACAAAAATATTCATACAGCAATTTCAAAAACAATTTCTTGAAATCTGTGTAACATTGTCACTGCGTTTACCTGTTCATGCCTACAAAGCATTATGCTTTACCCACATCATCTTATAAATGTACTTGTAAGTAAAACCAACATGACAATTTTGTAAAGCTGACTAAAGGTTATTAAATGTTGTTACTATACTTTTTATAATAAAAGAGTTATAATCTGTTTGAGAATGCGTTAACATAAAATTTTCATAATAATAATTTTGATTTGTAATAAATATTTGCACTGATAACTTTTGAAGAAAGAAGTCTGAAAAGGAGAGTGTAGTACAACATATTTTATACAAGCATTGTCACTTTGATACGACATAAATTATGTACGCGTCTACGCGAAACTATGATATCGAATATTGTGATTAAATATGAAAACGAATCTTCAGGAATATTATTACTTATCCCGAATGTATTCGAAACGTATGCTACTTACTAAATCATAAGTATTTCATTTACATAACTACACAGTTATGTAACGCAACAACGACTTACACCAAAACTCTTAAGGACCTTTTTAAGTCATGCTAGGATGCTATATTATTATATTGTTTTCATCCACTCGTCAGGTAAAACAATTTTTTCAGTTAAACGTCAATCGTTACTTGTATTTCCATTTTAATTATACGGATGGATTTTGATATATAACATCAGGAAACATGCATTGACGGAACTGAATGGTAAACCATGAAGAAATCTTATATTTGAGAAAATGGCTCATTGAGAAACACGAAACCTATGACACATAAGAAAACTGTATATAACAGAACTGGAACAATGTAAACAAGTCTGTATAAGACTCAGAACGTAGTAAGAATGAATTTTGCTACGACAGTCCGTTTGTGTTGATATATTGTGCCTCACAGACATCTTACCCCTTTCCGCAGTATCTTGTATCAGTCATCAATCTCTGTCTCATATATTTTGTTCGTTGTATCAGTAAAAATGCATGTAACACTCGTATTTTGTCTGAAAGCCTGCGAAACAATTTTGTTCACTAATAATAGAAAGAGTGTTTCATCAGTCGTATAAGACAAACTTTGATTGAGATTATGACAGAATTATTGTGTCTATTGCAGACAAAATATGTCCATGACACATTTTACAGTCGTTGACCGTTGACATTACTCTTCTTTTAATATTTGCGAACAAAACGAAATTTTAAATGTTGTTATCGGTCCGATCAGTTTATAAGATGGTCCAATATCCAAAGATTGGAATATATGTTCTTATTGAGAACTGATTGTTAACGGATGCTTGGTTGTTGTGTCTTTAATCTCAGGTACTTTAAATAAATACAACACACTTATCATAAAGTTGATATTTTATGTGATAAGTAAGCGCTTTACATTGATTAATACCCTGGTTTTACCCTTAATTTAATACAAGTGTTTTTTTCATTAATGTTTACTTTGCCTTTATGAGTCTATGTCTCTGTAATTTGCTTGTTTCTTATTATATGTGTTTGTATACACAGTTTATCCTTATTAACCACATTGTTGAACAAAGGGACAGAGAACAAAAAATCAGCAGGAAATCGTTTTGAGACATCACGTTTCAGAAGGAAACACACAATGTCTGTAGCAATCTAGTGATACAAGTATAGCGTTTTTGCAAACGACTCGAATGTAAGATATAAATTAAGTTTTTAGAAAAGAACCAGTTAGTATTTATATCATGGAAAACCGTTATTAGCACTTACCTATTGACATAATGCATAGAAAAGTTCCGTCGTAATTACGTCAGATTTTATTTTGATATCTTGCAATACGATAGCACATGATTTGGATATCCGTTTTTTTATTTTAATTAGTAAATTATCGGTCAAACCATTTTAAGCTCCGTCCTCTTGTTGGTCATCAGTTATTAATAGGTGGAATTAACAGTCTTGTATGTGTTACCAGAAATTTATAGCACAACCTTGTTCGTAAGACAAGTGCACATTTTCACGCTTCTCATTCAAAAACGTATTTGTCTAATATGGTGTGTACCACACATATAACTTGAAAAACATGATATGATCAAAATATTTAGTCGTCGTAAAATTTAGATTCTGTTCAATCTGCTTTAGGTGTGAAAGAGTAATCTAGGTGTATATATGTTTTATTTTGTTGATGACCGTGTTTATACATTTTTCATGACTATCACCATAAAAAAATTCATTTCAATTTAAATAAAAAATTCGTCTTTTGTGTTCTTTCGTTAGGTGACCTTATTATAGCAGGTATGTTACTGCAGATATATAAACAATGTGTTTCGTTTTGTAAATTTGAAAATGTATTCTTCGTTCTGATAGACGGTTTTAAAAGACAATGAGTTTTAAAGCAGATTCATATACATTTGTTTTAAAGTACAGTGACACAATGGTTTGATTTATTAAAGTTGATACAAATTATTCACAACAAATAAGCTGCAGACATACTAGTAAGACACTAAAAGTCAAAATAACTGATAAATAGTGTTGTTTAATACTAGAATCGCGACATTTCATTGCAATTTTAAGTCTAGAAAAATACACACAACAAGACATGATAATGGTAGATGCCCCTACTTGAGGATTGTTAGTCCTGAAGGTATCACGAGCCCAGTAGTCACACGTAGATGCTGGCAGAACAATCATTGATTCTTTCAATGATATAGTCATTGTCTAACTTAAGTGCCCCTACTTTTCGGAAAATATTTAAATCTAAGGATTTTCTATTTTCAGGGTGTACAGTTTAACAGGATTTGAATTGAATTTTAACTATAAATCATACAACATCTTAATCGTTTGAATTTTAATTGTTTCGATTTGGGCGCAACTGATGAGACTTGATTAAAGGAAATGCTCGTCTGGCAAAGTGAATTCTGTTAACCTTGTTAAATCTTTAATAACATATGTAAATGACATCAGTAAAATATGAAAAAAAACATCTAACAGTTTTCTTATTTTTGAGTACAATAAAGGGGGTAGAGTGGTCGACTCACATAAAAACCAAGGTGTTAATTAGCCTATGTTATAAATCTTACCTAATTCAGTCATCAAGACAGGGGTAGGATGGTGCATCCTATGTAATTATATTTGAATTATTTGAGAAGACTATATAAGATACTCTCCAGATACGGATTATGTGTTGCGTTGTGTATTTGTTGAAACACTTCTCAGTGTCTGGAAAGTTCTGAACAATTGCAGCAGCATAGATGCATTGGTTTTTCTACTGATGTTTGCCTTATTATTCATGAGCTTCTGTAGGTGAATTTACTCGCAATGTATGGGCGCATGGCAAATGACCAAGACATGTATTAAGTTTTCCTGTGCGTTGATACTATTTTTTCTCATAGTAGGTCAAAGGGAATTGTACTACATTACCAGTAAACAAACGTCTTTTTTTAACCTTAGATAATATGAACAGATTGGCATTTTAACTGTCTAAATTATTTTTTCAAATCGACTGCATTTAAATTGAAATGTCGTATCTGCCAACACCAATTATATACCCTTCCCACCGAAAAGTACAAATAACATTTGCCGAGTAACACAACGTCACTGCTTTAACGACAAATGCATATACCTTCTGTTCATACGTGTATGAGATGCTTTGAATATTTGTATGAATGTAAAAATCGTAGCAGAAGATTCATTTACACATACATACTTATAATGGGTAAAGTACTATTAATTTGTCCTCAGATGAAACTATTTGTTGGGCCTAGTATTTTTTCTATTTGTGAGCTAAAGAAAACAGCGCTTAATATAAATGAGAAAAACAAAATTGGCTTTAATAGATTGAAAAAAAATGTCATTCGAATGTAAACGTGTATTCAAAATATACATTCTTAGCAACAGTTTCCAACCGGCTTTTCATTGATCAAATATTTGCCTACATGTATACGACATCGTTACTTCGAATTAACAGTAGTTATCAAGATATAAATTTGTTATAAAACTTAAATAAAATCACTTCAAAGTAACACGTTAGCATCGTTTGTGTGTGTTTATTGCAATAAACAAATTAACAATCAACATCTCTAGTTTACCTTTGCACCCCAGGTAGCTAAACGTACAGGACACATTTTCAAACACCAGACAGATACTTAAAATAAGAAACTCATTTTATACGTAATAACAATTGCTTCACTAAATTATCTTCCTATATTTCTGACAAACTTTCTAGTGCATAACGATGCAAAGGTCTCTTGCTTATTTAAATTTTGTTTAAAGTTATGATTGAAGGTCTAATTAAATAAAAGAGCAAGAGGACCGTGAACGAACCATACAAATACCGTGCACAAAAATCTTTCCCTTCAATGTTAAAACAAATTACTGGACCTAATAGGTATATTACGACTTAAATAGCTTTAAGGGTTTGCTTGACTTCATCGGTTTATTCGGTTTATTCCTGAGGCAATGCACACTTATTTACCATATTGATACGTATAGACAATTGAAAACAAAGATGATTTTAAAAAAAACAAACTATGAATTGACTCTACAATTCAATCATTTGTAGTGTAGTACCACAAAAATGGAAAAAAGAAAAAAAAACAAAATCAAGACTTTTCAATTTAGTAAGTTTCTCGTTTGTGATTTAATTTGTAAAAATAAGTGAAAAAAGGACAAATACAGTTAACACAGGTGTTACATAACACGGCTGTAGATGAGACACATATATATATACATGAAATATACAATGTAAATAACATAAAGTCACATCTTGAAGTTGATCATCTGGTATTATCAACATTTGAAATAAAATTAATCATTTATTTGTAAATAAAACCACGATATTAGAGTGACCCACCCCATAACTTAATAATTGTTAAAGGATTATAACTACATAATTTGTTTATTTTGTCCTAATTATATGTGTTAATAGGAGTATATAAAATATGCTTCCCCAAATTATAACTTAAACATCCTTCATTGTAAAAAGAATGTATTACACAAATCTAAGAAATTTACAAAGTATAGTAGAATAAATATTTTCCGGTATCCAAAAGGCACATGTCAAACAATAATGTTGGTCCCGAGGATATGATTGATCGATTTATTGATTCAATATTTGCTTAGCATCCTGCGAGCATAATTTCAGCTAATGTCAGGACGAGAATAGGTTAACAAACAATTAATTCGGACATCTACTAAAAAGTCTATATTGTGCAAGAAGCTTTGCACTCTACAAACACGTTACTCACTGTGGTCCGTGGTTAGGCTTTCCGTATTATGACCCGACCACCCGTAGAAAAGACGTCCCTTGTCAACCCGGTGGATTTGCAAGGCATCTCTGTGGAATTTACTGGAAATATGTACAGGTGTAACGTTATGTGACAATTAAACCTGTCATGCTTACTTCCGGGAACACCCTATTTGTTGCAACCATTGGGCAAAGCATGTTCAATAAATTGGTGTCGCAGTATGTAAATCCAAATGTATGTGAAATGAAAAGAAAGAAGAGTTTATATAAGGAGGAAACAAGGGAATTAAACGAACATTTTTTGGCAATAGGAAACAATGGAGTTGTTGGGATTATTTCCTGTGTCTGGTAATGTCAGTCCTTATTTTGGTTCATAGTGGGAAGCATTATGGTTTATTTTTGTTCATAGTGAAGATTACCTGACAACTAGTCTTGAACATCTGAAGGCGCCACATTATATTCTTTTGCTGCTACGAAAAACGAACATTGAGCCTGTACGAATTGTTACGGCTTGATCGATCACTGTATCTGCTACATAAAAGCAAAACATTAACTGGTACAAAAAACGCATTGCTAGAAAAAAAAACAAAATATGATGTGTTGATATAATTGCACAAACATTAGAAATCAACGTCTATGCAAACTTGTATGTCTCGTATAATGTGCTACAAAACGCTGCAATATTGTGCTAGCATTTAGTGTTGTGTTATTAATAGTTTTCAAGACACATTTATGCAAACTTGAATTATTAAGTAATTGAATTTATAGAATTTCCTTTATAATGTATTTAGAGTGTAAGTAGCAAGATTGGGTGTACAGAATGTTATGTTTTTGTTGGCTGAAGTAATCTTTAACGCCACCTACAATTTTTCAGTTATATCATGGCCTCGTACTTTTATTTGGAAGGAAGCTGAAGTTTCTGTAGAAAACATTTGAACTCCGGTAGGGAAACTGACAATTCTTGCCAATTAAGATTGGAATCCAATATACCTTGCCTACAGTTAGACTTGAAACCGCGACTTCTGTGTTCACAGACCATGCGATTAATAGAAGTGTACCAACTTTCTTAATATTTCGATAAAAATGTTAGGAAAGATGCCAATTTTATCAAATACATACCTAACAAAGAGAAAACTGTAAAAATGACTTTCCAATCATCAGAGTCCTAGAACAGGCCAGCTTCAAAATCAACAAGCAAACAAAAATGAAACTTCATCGATGGTCCTGATTTGGCACATGTATTTCAAAAGAAACGTTGAGTTAATCCATTTTCTATTCATGCAGGACATACACATCATAGGCCGGATTTTTTGGGTACCCCGTATTCCTCCCAATAAAATCTATGCAAGTTTCTGAATGTGGAATTAATCACCATTTGCCCAATCAAAACAATACTCAGATTGATATATAATTATCAGATTACAAAATATATTAAGAGATTTAACCAAGACATGATTTGAGAAATTAATTGTTACTACATGCATTGAATAAATAAAAGTATAGATATACGTCTTTCTGTTGATGTGGCCAGCAAATTAACACAATAATACGTTAATACAAAATATTTTTGCGTCCGGTTGGAAATAAAAATTAATGCCTCGTGTATAATGCTATTAATAATAATAGTATCGTGTATATTTTTTATAAAGGACAGATCACTGCAGGCAGGGTGTACTCGACTCCAATCTTAATTGACAAGGATTGCCAGTTTTCCTACCGCAGGTCGGGGGTTCTCTCCGGGTACTCCGGCTTCCTCCCCCAATAAAAACTGGACGCCATGAAATAGCTGAAAAATTGCTGAAAGTGGCGTTAAAACACCATTCAAACAAACAAAAAAACAATATAAAGGACAGAAGATGTATGTGTTTATTATCTCAAACATTTATACCTACTTAAATTGAATTGTCTCCTCTTGAGGTTTAATATGCGTCCTTTGATGTTTTTTATGCTACAAAATCTGTTTTCTTGTTTCTTTTAGATATGTCTAACTGCCTTTTTGTTGATAAACAAATACAATAGATGACTTTTTCCGGAATATATTGAGGTCTGGATCGGTTTCCAAATGTAACAGATTTTAAGCTTTTCAGTTTTCGAGCTTAAAACCAGACGTAAAGATCTTATTAAACGCTGTTTTTTTCAAGAAGAAAGGAAAGAGACGATATAAATACATGGTAAATAGCCATGACAAAACTTACTACGTCATCACTGACTCCATATCAAATAATAAATAGACTGAAGACCAAAAATGTAAAATATTACATTTTCTTATTGACACTAAATTAGTCATGTTTCGAGAACGTGTTTTTCAGTAGACCGAAAAACACACTGACCAGACCTTTAATTTGACATGTCGTTATAATGATAATGTTTTGTCCATCAACAATGCTAAATTTGCATTCAATTTACACTACCGAGCTTGAAATTAAAGATACTGCTGATACACTTAGGTCATCCTTTTACTTAGACCTACTTCTGTAAATAGATTCAGGAGAACATTCAATGTGGTCTATACGACAAACGAGATGACCAAACGTCCAATTGTCAACTTCATGTTCATCGACAGTAACATTCCATTAGCCAGCCAATAGTGTGTACATTTCCCAACTTATATGTTATTCTGGATCCTGCGGTATACAGATTTTCTACACCAATCACTGCTGTTGACTACTAAATTACTCAAACAAAGGTTTGTTGTACCTAGGTTGATGTTATCTCTCCGAAAGTTCTATGGTTGTCACCATGATTTAATTGATCGTTATGTAAAATATGTCAAATACGAACGGACATTTTTGCTGTTTAATAATGAGTGTTTCCTATTCATGGATTCGACTTTTTCCTAGACATGACAGATGTCTAATTAAAGTGTGGTTTGTTTTATTTTGTTTTTTTTTTTGGGGGGGGGGTCTGTTACTTTGTTTTAGTTTTGCGTGTTTTGATTTCTGTGTTGCACTGTATATGACTTTCTTTATCCAGATTTGTGAGCAACTGTTATGACGTTGAACATTTAGCTTATTTCTGATGACATAATTTCAGCATTTTACACTTGTAAACCCGCCATTAATACGTTACCCACGTTATAAAAAGGGTGCATGGAAATGATATCACCTAAAAGTCCTTTCCGACAACCTTTGTCTCCGTCTCAGATTGAACTGAATTTCTTTCAAGTGGTACAATTTCCGTACATGCGTGCAATAACGTAGGCAACTGATAATGTTTACGTCCTAGATATTTAAAACTAAATTAATATAATGCAGTGTTAATATTTTCGGAGAAAACTGAGAATATGAAGAAATATTCTTAGATCACTTAATAGAAGAGCAGTTGCAAAAAATGTGCATCAACATTACATTTGATATTTTTACTAGTTACTTGCCCAGTGCCATGAAAGTTTTTTCTACCTCCTTATGAACTAAATTCAAAAAGTCAAGATATTTATTACACTGATACAACTAATACTAACATAAACTATAGTTGTGACAAAGTCATGCGTGCTAAAGGACATTTATTTCACGTTAATGCCGTTTGTTAAATGTTAGTATTCCGATTGGCATAGACATATTGTGTTTGACTATGTTGCGTTAATTCTTAAAATAATCGCACAATAAGTCTCATTTTATGATTTGCGTTGTCCTGCATCCTTGTAAAACGTGGAGTAGCTATCGTCCAAAAGGTAAATATACTACAATAACAGTTTTTACACGTGTATAAAGAGAAAGAAGAAGCAACAAGTTAGTTAACAGATAAACAAGAATTTAGAACTAAAACAGCAGACCTCAAAATCATTAAATACTAATAAATGATTGATTGATTGATTGATTGACCATTTAAGACAAACTTTATACAACTATATAATATACTGATTTTCACTTGTATTTGATATGCAGATGCCTTTAGCTTATTTACACTTTTTTATTGTTTGTTTGTTAGTTTGTTTGTTATTTTGTGTTCCTATAGTGCATCTGTCTGTCTCAATTTATGGAGTCGTCTTTCAAACGTTAGATTTCCGTTGGAATAAAATTGATCATTGACTTCGTTTTATAAAAAATTAAACGTATATGTATACAGAAACACTTGAAATGAATCAAATTGTAAGTCCAACGAATTTAGCCAGACGCAAGTTTCGTCTAATCAAGAATCCTCAGTGGCGCTCAAACCCAAACAATACTAAAAGTCCAAATGGTTAAGAAGTTGTAGAGCTTTTATCACACAGATTCTAAAATGTTATAACAAACATCATCACATTGACCGTAGTAGGTAACCTGTTTGGAGTATGAATGATACAATTCAACTGTATGCATTTATAAAGAGTATGTCTATTCTAGCTGCTGCAAAATTCTCCATCTGTTCAGAACACTCCAGATTATTCAAATGACAATCAAAATTATGATCCCATCAAATTTTTTTCTGTTAGTTATTATTTGTTGAATTCTTTAAGTCCTTTATAGAGCCAAATATTTTTCGCCGGACCTTGAACAAACAATCAATTAATCAATGCGTAGGTATGTCGCATCAATTCAAGTAAAATTGTTTGACCGTTGGTTTTTAAAAGCGGTAATAACACAATATGCTGCATGAAATATTATTGAGTAAACCAATGCAACAAAAATTAATAAATATGACATGCGCGTTAATCTAATTAAGAGGGAAAGGTGGATCTCACACCACAAATATTGGCAAGACATTACGACTAATAATTTGATATTACAACATTACCGAACATCTTTACTCACTGATAAATATCATATCTTATATACAGATTGTTATGCATTTAGCAATACATTTGCATTTTACCACATATATCCCAGCTTTAAAATAGGAGTACATAATTTATTTCATTCCATAAACAAACTTAAATTATCACAAAACCTTTAACACTCAATTGTTTAATTTTATGTGAGTAGTATGTGTATAAATATGTAAGCAGAAAATATCATATTGTGTATGCAGATTGTAATGCATTAGCAATACATTTGCATTTTATCATATACATTTCGGTTTATATCCCAGCTTTATAATATGAGTACATAATATATTGTATTGCATAAAAACATAACATGACAAAACCCTTTACACTCAATTGTTTAATTATGAGTAGTATGTCAGCAGAAAATACAAAGAAAACCGACCGAACAACAAGAATGTCAAGTGACGACTAACCTTTGCGGATATTTAAAAACATAAATAACACAAAAAGCACACAAACAGAAAGTGAGTAATCCACACATGAGGTAATACATTAATAACTACACAAGGAAATACATATAGGGCAATGTTTTAAGCATTTTTTTGGCACACATTGCTTTGGACATTCGGATCCTATCGTGCATCAAGTACATATTCAATATTCGTACATTGTCAGAAAATAGAGATTAATAGATTTTCCCCTGTGTCGCAGAGATTACAAATAAACTTTATTTTTACCGACAATCTAAGAATAATGTTTTTATCCTGCACTTCTAAAATTCACTATATAAAATCGACAGACAAGAGAAAAGAGTGCAATTAAAGCAGATTTCCCTTTTATAATTTTCGCCGAATATTCCAGGAATATTTTGACGTCACAAACACATATTTTATTCGACAGCATGTCGTAAATCAGTCAGAATAATAAATGTCGTTGAAAGTAATGACTATGGTACCACACAAGTCTACTAGTAGTTCCAAAGAAAGCAAAAAAATGTACACTTGGGTGCAGTCCTAACATAACATGCTAGTTAATTTGTAAAGCAGAGATTCTGACAGCTTTAAGTTAACTTCGAGCAGAGAATTTGACAACCCAAGTTAACTTGGGCTGTTCTTTCGATATTTTTGTATACAATATCTTTCTGTCCACTTGACAATGTTTTGACAATTTCTGTCCACTGGACATTTTTGTTTGTTTGACAATTTCTGTCCACTGGACATTTTTTTTCTTTTGACAATTTCTGTCCTCTTGACAATTTTTTTTCTTTTGACAATTTTGTCAGGTGACGATTTTGTCCACTGGACATTTTTTATTTTGGAAATTTATGTCCATTTTGTCAACTTGCTAATTTTGTTAATTCTATAGCTCACGTCTTATGACTGATTTTATATGTAAAATATAGTTTGTATTTCCATCACAAAGGTCATCTCTGAAGTCTTTCAAGATTGATTTTATATGATAAATATAGTTTTTAATTGCATTCATATGGTCTCCAGAGTGATTTTATATTTGAGATATTGTTTTTTATGTCATGACCAAGGTTACAGGAATGATTTTATATGTAAAATATTTTTTTATTTCATTACTAATATCTCCAGAATGATTTTATACATTAAATATGGTTTTTAATTCTATAGCTCAGGTCTCATGATTGATTTTATACGTAAGATATAGTTTTTTGTTTGCATCACTACGGTCACAAGACTTTATATGTGGAATATGGTTTCTAGTTGCATTGCTAGTCTACAGATTGATTTTATTTGTTAAATATGGATTTTAATTGTATTGCCAAGGTTTCAGGACTGATTTTATATGCAAAATATGGCTTTAATTCCATCAATAGGGTCACAATATGTACATGATGGCTAAGGTCTCGAGGGTGACTTTATATGTGAAATATAGTTTTTAATTTCATTGCAATGGTCTCATTAGTGATTTTGTATGTTAAGTATGGTTTTTAATTGCATCACTTAGGTCCCCAAAGTGATTTTATATGTGAAATATGGTTTTGTATTACATAGCTTTAGTCTCATTAGAGATTTTATGCTAAATATAGCTTTTAATTGTATTGCAAAAGTTTTAGGATTGTTTTATATGTAATATATGGTTTTTAATTCCATCACTAAGGTGTCAGTATTGATTTTATATGTTGAATATGCATTGTAATGGTATTGCCAAGATTGCAGGGTTGAATTTTATATGCAAAATATGGTTTTAAATTGCATGGTTTAGGTCTCCAGAGTAACTTTATATGTGAAATATAGTTTTAATTGCATTGCTATAGTTTCATTTGTGATAAATGTAAAATATGTTTTCCAATTGCGTCGCTAAGGTCTCCATATTAACTGTATATGTGGAATATGGTTTTTAATTGCATTGCTTAAGTCTACTGATTGATTTCATATGTTAAATATAGTTTTTAGTTGCATTGTTAATGTCTCAGGATTGATTTCACATGTAATTGTATTGCTTAGGATCAGGATTGATTTTATATGTGAAATAGGGTTTTCAATTGCATCGCTTAAGTATAATGAGTAATTTTATATGAGAAATATGTTTTTAATTGGATGGCAAAGGTCTCTGGAGTGATATTATGTATTTAATATGATTGTAATTTATATCTCCATGTTCTCAGAAGTGACTTGGTATGAATAAGAGGTTAAATTGGGATTTTATGGGTAATTTGTTTTAAATTATTGATTTGAAGTTAG
The DNA here is from genome assembly GCA_944474755.1 of Limnoperna fortunei. Lineage (NCBI taxonomy): Eukaryota > Metazoa > Mollusca > Bivalvia > Mytilida > Modiolidae > Limnoperna > Limnoperna fortunei. Next base: position 49,412,093 of record OX104125.1, read on the forward strand.
ATAGCATATCCTGGGATGTAGACAGCCAATATTTGAAAAATAGTTAATATTATTTAGTTTGAAATAAAATGTAAAATGTAAGTATTAATAAATAAATATAGTGATACCGACGTTCATGTGAGTTTTAACAGTATTATGAAATAAAAATATTACAGGTTAGGATTTATACCTTTACATTTGTATGCAACTTAACGAAAAATCTGATTGTTCAATCATAATAATAATAAGATAATAAAAATAGTAATATAGATATAGGGAGCGCTACAGTCTAAATTTGTAACCACAACGGCTTGCCACGCATTTACCGAAACGCGGACGGGAAGGAAATCGCGTTCTTTAAAATAGATTGCGTAGATTTCGTTAACTACCTTTTTTGGTGAATGTCAAAATTATTAAATAAAGGATATATTTTGAAATTTTCTAAAAAAGCACATTTTGTGACTTGAAAATTGAAAAGAAGAGAATTTTTTCCACTGTACATTTTTGTCACGTGACAATTGAAAAGCAGAGATTTTGACAATTTTTGTCCACTGGATTTTTTGTCACGTGAAATTTTAAAGCAGATATTTTGACCGTTTTTGTCAATTTGACAAAAGTAGAGATTTGGACAGTTTTTGTCCACTTGACAAAAGCAGAGATTTGGACCGTTTTTGTTCACTTGACAAAAGCAGGAAATTTGACAATATTTAAAGCAGAGGTTTAGAAAAAATTCAAAGCCGTCAAGTGGTTGTTTGTCAAAAAGCATAAATTTGGCGAGAGATTTGGACTGGTTTAAGTTAATTTTATGTTATGTTAGGACTGCACCTAACTGTATTCGTCTACCTTTATTGTATATCAATTGTATTGATTGCTGGATAAAATAACAATATCGTCCATCAAACCTTTCTAGCAGTTCTATCGTACTTTTTTCAATCGTGATAACTTATTTCTCACACAGATCGCAGTTGACGTATAACTTTTGACTACGTCTCGAGTTTGTAAACCCACGCACAATTTACCTTGCACAACTGTGGTAAAAATAATATTTAAAGACGCAGATGTTGCATCTTGTACTGTATGCATGCGTTTCGCTAAACATTCTTCCTGTTCAATGAAACTTGTACTAATGGAACGAAAGAAAGTCTTGCTCGATGAAAGTTTATAGATATACGTGTTTTTTTCTTTTAAATAACGCAATTGCTTTTTTCTTCAATATTATGACCCTTTTAATTGTGTACATGGTGTTTAATTGTGTAACGATATTTTAAATAAATAGTTATAAAAATAATAAGAATGTTCGATCATTGCTGTCGATTACTTACAAATGCGTATCTAAGAATACAATGTAAACACTATTATTAAACAAAGAAGCAATATTGCATTTGATTCTTATTATTTCGCTGGTACGAAATTACCCAAATGCATAAAGGCACAACAGTAGTAAATATGTACCAGTAACAAGTTACCGGATTATGTACCCTACATTAAGTACAGTACTGAATACTTCGTTGTGTTCTGATTTGGTAAATAGTGGTTAGATGTGTACATTTTTTTAGCTGTAAGCTCCTGCATCAATTAAGTTTTAAAAAGTGGCAATTTTTTTCTCAGATCTTGCAAGATACAATTTTGGTAATTTTTTGAACAATGCAGTATTTTTACATTCACTGCATTAGAAATTGCATGTAAAAGTGGGAGCGTCTCAAAATGTTCTAACTAGCGATAAAAGGAATTGGTCACGGATATATATGGCATACATTTTTTAAATGGCAAATGCAAGTTTATTAATTTCCTAGTCCAGGTAAATGCTAATCAATGTTAGAAAGGTATGCAAATCACAGAAATGTTAGTGTCTTCGACTATAGCCAAAGCATTTACTACTGTGCTACCTATATGTGAGATAATGTTTTGTGGATTTTTATTTCTGAGAGTAAATCAAGGTTATTTTTTGCATAGATTGTGGTATCTCTTGTTGCAACTAACTGAAGGCTGTACTCAAAAAGAAGGTATTGTCTAATGGACACTATAAAAACTGCTAAGACAGCACATTTTACATTTTTCTATATACACATATTAAAAAACCACACACAATCACAGGAAAGTGTTCTCCTGTCTTTATTCCATTTTAACTTTCTTTCTGTATGGTCATCTTTACTTTTCGCAATGAGTTGGGCATATTCATGGGCATAAAATTAAATTTCGATAAAAAAATTAGGCCAAAAATAAGGTAAATTTTAAACCGTACTGATCAGTTTGAACTTTGGATCAATTTCTCCCAAAGTTTTGATATGACAATGAAAACCTTTGGCTGAAAACTAGATTTTGTCTCCAATTGCTGAATTTAGGGTCACAATTAAGCAAATTAATAGGAACAAGTTCAAATTTTTTTACATTTTAGTCCAAAATAAGCAAAAATAAGCCAAAAATGGTAATGTATTGTCTATAAAAGTGATTATTATGCACATGATTTAACAAAACCTGTTCAACAAATTGTTTGGAAAGGCATAATAAGGGTCAAAATATCCAACTTAAAAGAGAAAACAGATTTCCTTTACTTAAGTAGAATTTTTTGTGGAATTTAGTGTTAGCAACAGCCTTTGACTGAAATATTGGTACTTTTATTTTGCACTAATTGAAGGTATATAACAGGTTAAATTAAAATTTGTTCATTTACTTGTACTTGTTTAATAGGTTTTCTTGTCTAAAAGCACCATCTTGTTAATTTGAAGCCACTTTGAAACAATTTAGGGGACAATATGGCATAGTTTAAAAGATGGAGTGTTCAGCTATTGAAAGCAACCATATCTTAGTGTGCCAGCATAGATTGGGCTGGCCAATACTATAATATAAGGCTAGTGCATTTAAAAGATATCTGTTATAGAACTTTGATATTATTTTCTTATTTTAAAGTGCAGGGGCAGTGACAGATATGCAAATGTCTATTCTGAAGATGTCTTCAAACACATGTTATATGCATATGCAATTTTTCTCCTTGGGTAGGGCTAAAGAATAGAAGAATTTTTCAAGAACCCTTTGAGTACCAATATATCTTTTATTGATTTTAATTCAAATATGACCTATGTACTTGATGTAGAAATATTTGCTAAATTGGTTCTCTTGCAAACTGGGTATAGGCATAACAGTAGTAAATGTGTACCAGTAACAAGTTACCAGATTGTGTACCCTACATTAAGTACAGTACTGAATAATTCGTTGTGTTCTGATTTGGTAAATAGTGGTTAGATGTGTACAATTTTAGCTGTAAGCTTTTGCATCAATTAAGTTTTAAAAAGTGGTAAAATTTTTCTCAGATCTTGCAAGATAAAATTTTGGTAATTTTTTAAACAATGTAGTATTTTTACATTCACTGCATTAGAAATTGCATGTAAAAGTGGGAGCGTCTCAAATTGTTCTGACTAGCGAAAAAAAGGAATTGGTCACGGATATATATGGCATACATTTTTAAATGGCAAATGAAAGTTTATTAATTTCCGAGTCCAGGTAAATGCTGCTCAATGTTAGAAAGGCATGCAAATCACAGAAATGTTAGTGTTTTCGACTATAGCCAAAGCATTTACTACTGTGCTACCTAAAGAAGGATCCATAATTGACAATACATATAGTATATTGGAGAGACTTGCGAGCTGCAAATAATTGACATCTATTGCTAATTTTGTTCACACTTAACGTTTATACGCTTTGACGCCAGTAATAGATCAATGTTTTTTCTTATTGTTCTTATCGTCAAACATTTCAATAGGAATTGATTTGATTGCCAGTCATAATCCCAGAACCACAGAAACAAACCATACAAAATAAAACCCTAAAATTACACAAGACCGTGTTTGTGTTTCATATCTTTTATGCTAGGTAAAACCAATGTGTAATTACAGTTTCGATAAAAACACTATATAAAATAAGTTTATTATGTCAGAGACATTAAGAGACGTACAGTACTTGAGATAGAAAACGCAACACTTTTATCAATCCGTCAGCGATCCGTCAGCGTTCCAAAATCCGTCACCAATCAGTTATCAATCAGTCAGATCAGTCAAATCGTTCCCAATCCGTCAGATCATTCCCAATCCGTCCATCCGTCAATTGACGGATTTGGAACGATTTGACTGATCTGACGGATTTATTTGGACTGATCGCTCCAATCCTTCCATTCAACTTCCGGTTAGTAAAATTAATATTTCGAAATGTGAAAATTCGTTTCACTCTCAAATATTAGAAGTATAAAAATGTCAACTGTTATGTCCTCATTGATGGACCGTTTTACCTAATAATAAGGCTAAAACTGGTCTAAAGTTATTAATAAAAAATGGAATTTCACTAATGCATCTGTGACGAAATATAAACATTACATAGTGTAATTTTGTAACAAAATAATTAAAACAAAGTAAATTTAAAAACGAACACACAATGACTTTAAAAAGCATCTCGCGTGCCAAGGCGCACGTGCGTATTTTGAAAGCGGGAAACGTCTAGTCTAAAGTTATAAATGATAAATGGAAATTCCCCCCCCCCCCCCCCGCCCGAAAAAAATCTATCACTAATGCATCTTTGACGGAATATAAACATCACATAGTGTCATTTTATTAAAAAAAATAATTAAAAAAGTAATGAAAAAAAACCACACACACAATAAATTCAAAAAATATTTGACCTCGCATGCAAAGGCGTACATCTCGTATTTGTCTTCGAAAAGTTTTAAAGCGGAAAAAGCAAGAAACACGAAAAACGTGAAGGCGAAATCGTAACATTTTTCACTTCGCCTTTTCGAGTTAGCTTGGTATGTATGTTTGAAGTTTGTTTAACACTATTTTCAAAAAGTATATTAGTTAATATAATATGACGTCGAGTGTTTATTGGGAAGAGCTGGAGTACCCAACGAAACAGCAAACCTTCGACAGGAAAACTGGTGCTCTTTGCAAACTTATAGGGATGAGTCGAGCACACCATCTCGCTGTAAGGATCGAACAGACAACTTGGTGATCAATAATATTTTACTGCTACCTTAACCTCCGAGGTCGAGGTTTTTTATTGTAAACGCTTAAAAAGATCATTAGTCGTGGTTTTATCAGTTTTTTTCTTTGCCACACTTCCTATAAATATCGGTGTATAATACTGAATGAGATTTACGACAAAAGCGAAAACATCTATTTATATATTTTATTAACTACCCCATATTGTCACATGAATTTACACAGAATTAAATAAAGAAACAAACTTATGTGCCACAGTTCCTAAGAATTCCGCTGTATAATACTGAATAAGATTTACGACATAAGCGAAAACATCTATTTATATATTTTATTCACTATCTCATTGTGTGACATGAATTTACACAGAATTAAATCTCAAATAAAGATTAAATTACTAACCGCGTTTGTATATCGAAGCTTATGAGCTAAATATGCGAACATGTAAGCGTATTACGAAAATCAATTCTGCTTTCGCATTTTAGCCGTCGCAGTTTGTTTATTTTACGATGTCTGTTAGAGTCATTCCACAGTTAATGATATATAAGTATAAATGGTTTCATTTCAATTCGGAAGTACTTAAATAAGTTACTAGATTTAACAGAGCTGTCCAGCGCTGGCGGACATGGGATGTCCTCTCGTTTTTTGTGTGTGTTTTGTTCTTTTTTTTGGGGGGGGGGAGGGGTGGTTCAGGTCATATTAAAATTGCCGCGAACCATAGTGACATGTTTAGAGAGTGTCACGCTCCTTGCACGAAAGAAAAGTAAATATTACGCCCCAACCCATACCCCATATTTTTTAAGTGGAATTCAAAATTGCCATTTTGTCCATCTTTCTCTAATTGATTGAAGGAGCCGAGTGGTGATGTTAGTTCATCAACTATTGATCGCGTGGTCTGTCGAAACTGAGGTTGCGGGTTCAAATCTCACTGCGGGCAGGGTGCACTCGACTCAATTGAAAGGGAGCCAGTTTTCCTACTGGAGGTCGGGGGTTTTATCCCGGTACTCCGGCTTCCTCCTCTGGACGCCATGATATAGATGAAAAATTGCTGAAAGTGGATTAAACAATATTTAAACAAGCAAACAAATCTAATTGATTTATTTTTAACTTATTCTCGTCATGAATAAAGCTGAAATACTCTCGCTGAAAGAAAAGCAAACAATCAATCAATACAATAAGTTATTGTTTAAATTGAATGACACTCTTTTAAAGGGCAAGTTTTGAAAAGGTTCTGTTTCATCGATAAGACACTGTAATGACAATGTTAAGGCCTAAAGAATTAATGACTTTGTTAAAAAAAAATTACTATTTCGTACTGAAACACGTGTCTATCTGTAACACATTTTTAGGCTTAACTTTAGTATTCGGAGACAATTCTCCCCGGCGTTATTGGGGCCTAGGTGGCTGATAGGGTGCGCCCGACTCCACTTAAATTGGCAAAAGACTATCGGTTTTAACCTGTACTCAGGCTCCCACCCCACCCAATAAAAAATGGACGCCATGAAACAAATGGAACAGTCCAGCGTAATTGTATGTATACTTTTTTAAACAACTTTTATTGCCTGTCCAATAAACTTGCGACAAGAATCGCTGTATATTTTACAACACAACTTTTTGTTCAGTAAACAATGCGTTTTGATAGACAATGTTTGTTTAACAGTTCAACAATTGTTATAAACAACAGTTTTATAATTGTATTTAAAATGTTGTAGACTAATAAAAAAACACTCAGGCATACATTTAAGTAACTAATAATGATGTCAAAAAGAGGCCACGTTTTTTCCTAAATGTGAAATAAATCTGTTACTGATTGGGGGAGTCGGGTCGACTTAATATATTACAAAAAATATAGATGTAACAGGTCGCAAAAAATAAAATTGGCCGAAATCACGAGTCGCGGGAATAAAAAAACGAGAATCAATAATAAATTACAAAAAAAAAACATTTACGTCGTCCCTACTGATGTGCCTTAAATAGAAGATTTTTGAAGGTTTACAGGACTCGGTTCGCAGATATGTCCTGTTTTAAAGAAATGTGCTTAATTATATAATATAAAGAAAAAAATGTCTTTAAATATATTTATTTATTCATTTAGAACGAGACATTGTATTAACAATTCTTTTAATTGCATGTTTTTATTTTATTATAAAAATGGTATAATAAATCCATATATTATATACAAATGACGCAGAATCCGTTTTATCTTTAAATTATTAATTTATACGAATCCGTCAATAAACTAACCGATTTATGCATATAATTAAATGACGGATTCTGGATCGCACTGATTGGACTGATCGCACTGATCGCTGACGGTTACCCAGGTAATGACGGATTCATAATTTTGGACGGATGTAGTCATCATCAATCAGTCAGCGATCCATCAGCGTTCCAAAATCCGTCAGCAATCAGTTATCAATCAGTCAAAGTGTTGCGTTTACGGGTGCAAGTACTGTATATATTTATGTTATTTTTATTTAATGCAAGTAGTAATCATACACGATAAACTTCTCTTAATATGTATCATATTAGCAAACGTATGATATATTTATATGTAAACTACAACAAATTTCATATACCAATATCAAAAACAATTTCTTGAAATCTGTGTAACATTGTCACTGCGTTTACCTGTTCATGCCTAAGAAGCATTATGCTTTGCACACATAATCTTATATATGTACTTGTTAAAGTTAAATTAACATGACAATTTTGTAAAGCTGCATACATATTGTTATTATACTTTTTTAAATAAAAGAGTCATAATATGTTTGCGAATAATTTTGATTTGCAATAATTATTTCCACTGATAGCTTTTGAAGAATGAATTCTGAAAAAGACAGTGTAATACAACATATTTTATACAAGCATTGTATCTTTGATACAACATATCTACGCGTCTACGCGAAGCTATGATATCGAATATTGTGCTTACAGATAAAACAAATCTTCGGGAATATTATTACTTATCCCGAATGCATTCGAAACGTATGCTACTTACTAAATCATAAGTATTTCATTCACATAACTATACAGTTATGTAACGCAACAACGACTTATACCAAAATACAACTGTGAAAGTCCTTTTCAAGTCATGCAAGGATGTTATATTATTATATTGTTTTCCTCCTCTCGTCAGTTAAAATTTTGTTGCGGTTAAACATCAATCGTTACTTGCGGAAGTATTTCCATCTTAATTATATGAATGCATTTTTATATATAGCATTTGGAAACATACATTGAATACGGAACTGAATGCTAAACCATGAAGAAATCTTATATTTGAGAAAATCTCTCATTGAGAAACACGAAACCTACGACACATAATAAAATTGTACAAAACAGAATTGGAACAATGTAAACAAGTCATTTAAAGACCCAAAATGTTCCAAGAATGAATTTCGCTACGACAGTCCGTTTGTGTGGACATATTTGAGTCTCACAGACATTTTACCCCTTTCCGCAGTTTCTTGTATCAGTTAAAAATCTCTGTCTCATATATTTTGTTCGTTGTATCAGTCAAAATGTGATTTAAGAGTCATATTTTGTCTGAAAGCATGCGAATCAATTTTGTGCACTTATAATGATTGTTTCTGTATGATACATTTTACAGTCGTTTGCTGTCAATGACCGTTGATATTACTCTTCTTTTTTTTATTTTCGAGCAAAACAAAATTTTGAATGTTTGAAAGATTTATTTATTGGTTTATCCGATAATTTTATTCGGAAGTTGAATGGACCGATTCTGAGTGGTCCGATTAATTTATTTAGATGTCTTTGCAGTTTGCTTGTTACTTGTTATATGTATTTGTATACACAGTTTATCCTTATCAATCACATTGCTGGACAAAGGGACAGAGAAAAAAATCAGCATGAAATCGTTCTAGGACCTCACGTTTCAGAAGGAAGCACACAATGTCTGTAGCAATCTTTTAATACAAGTATAATGTGTTTGCAAACGACTTAAATGTAAAACATAAATAAAGTTTTTGGAAAAGAAATAGTTAGTATTTATATCATGGAAAACCATTATTTGCACAAAAAATATTTAGTCGTCGGAAAATCAATATTCTGCTCAATCTGCTTTAGGTGTGAAAAAGTAATCTAGTTGTATAAATGTTTTATTTCCTTGGTGACCGTGTTTATACATTTTTCAACAGTATTCCCACAAACAAATTCATTGCTCTTGAAAAAATTCGTTTTTTGTCTAATTTCGTTAGGCAACCTTATGATAACTCGTATGTTACTAGAGTGCTATATAAATGTGTTTCGTTTTGTAAATTTGAAAGTTAATTCTTCGTTTTGAAAGACGTTTGATGAGACAATGATCAGTTTTAGAGCAGAATAATATACTGCATTTGTTTAAAAGTACAGTGATTATCAATTGTGATACACAATGCATTGATTTATTAAAGTTGATACAAATTATTCACAACAAATAAGTTGCAGACATACTAGTTAGACATTGAAAAGTCAAAACAACTGATAAATAGTGTTGTTTAATACTAGAATCGCGCAATTTCAACGGAATTTTAAGTTTAACAAATAGACACAACTATCATTGATTCTTTTAATGATTTAGTCATTGTCTAACTTTAGAGTCCTTACATTTCGGAATATATTTAAATTGTAAGGATTTTTAATTTCCGGTGTATAGTCTCAGCCGGATTTGAATTGAATTTTGACTATAAAAGATCTACAACATCTTACTCATTTGGATTTTAATTTTTTCGATTTGAACGCAACTGATGAGTCTTGATTAAACGAAATGCGCGTGACATCAATAAATTTTGGAAAAAAAAACACCAACAGTTCTCTTATTTCTGAGTACAGTAAAAGGGTTCCAGTGGTCGACTCACATAAAAACCAAGGTGTAAATTAGCCTATGTTATATATTTTACCTAATACAGTCATCACGACAGCAGTAGGATGGTGCATCCTATGTAATTCTATTTCAATTATTTGAGAAGACTATATAAGATACTCTCCAGATACGGATTATGTGTTGCGTTGTGTATTTGTTGAAACACTTCTCAGTGTCTGGACAGGTCTGAACAACTGCAGCATGGATGTATTGTTTCTTCTACTGATATTTGCCTTATTATTCATGAGCTTCTGTATGCGATTGTTTGACGAATCTACTCGCAATGTGTTGGTGCATGACAAATGACTAACACGTGTATTAAGTTTTCCTGAGCGTTGATACTATTTTTTCTCATTGTAAAGGTCAAAGGAAATGGTACCCAATTATCAGTAAATTAACGTCGTTTTTTACCTTATCTGGATTTAGATAATATGAACAGATTGGCATTTTAACTGTCTAAATTATTAGTCCAAAATAGTCCAAATCGAATGCATTTAAATTGAAATATCGTATCACTGTTTAACGACACAGACATATACCTTCTGTTCATACGTGTATGAGATGCTTTGAACATTTTTATGAATTTAAAAATTGTAGCAGAACATTCATTTACAAATACATACTGATAATGGGTAAAGTGCTATAAATTTGTCCTTTAATGAAATTACTTGTTTGCCCCTTCAGTTTTATTTTTTCTATTTGTGAGCAAAAGAAAATGGCGCTTAATATAAATGAGAAAAACACTACACTGGCTTTAATAGATTGAAAAAAAAATTATATATCATTCGAATGTAAACGTGTGTTTAAAATATACATTCTAAGCGACAGTTTCCAACAAAGTAAGATATACTATTGCAGACATATATGTCTACAAAAACACTGCATAAACACATTTTCCTGGTTTGCTTTTCACAAAAGCTACAATATATAGTTTGTCATTATATAACATCAAAAGTAAAGATAAGAAAATTTACGAGAAAAAAGAAGAGAAATTCATAGGACAGTGACGTGATTCAGATTTAGAAAAAGACACTTGACACCAAAAAGTAACCAAGTACAACAAGTAAAATGTAAATCGAACGAACTAAAGAAATGCAGATGGACTCGGATTCTACTAAATAATTAAGTACCTGTTTCAAATTGATATATTAAGAGTGACTAAACAGACAAAATTCAATTCGTTGGTAATGCCATAAAACACAATATCTCACATATAAAATCACCCTGGACACCTAGGCGATGCAATTAAAATCCATATTTAACATATAAAATCAATCTCGACATTTAAGCAATGCAACTAGAAACCATATTTCACATATAAAATCATTCCTTAAATCTTGGTAATGCAATAAAAACAATATCGCACATATAAAATCACTCTGGAGAAAATAACAGTTCAATTAAAAACATATAAAATCAGTCTTGAGACTTTAGAGATGCCATTAAAAACCATATTATACAACTACAATCATTCATGAGACCTTATGGAAATAAAAACTAAATTTCACATATAAAATCAATCCTGAGACTTGTACTAAAAAATTAAAAAACATATTTTATGTATAAAATCACTCAGGGGATATGATGATGGAATTAATATAATATCATTCCTCATACCCAAAAGATGTAATCAAAAGGCATAGTACAAGTACAAAATTGCTCTCTGGAGGATTAAATAAAGTAATTAAAAACCATAGTACACATATAAAATCACTCCGAAAGCTGTAGGGATGCAATTAAAACCATATTTAACATATACAAATTAAGCCAGTGATCTTAGCGATGCAATAAAAATCCTATACCACATATAAAATAAATCCTGCGACCTTGAAAATGCAATTAAAAGCAATATTTAACATATAAAAACATGCCTGAGATTTTAGCGTTAAAATTAAAGATCATTTTACACATAAACAATAAATCCTGAGACCTTGGTAATTTAATTAAAACCCACTTTCCATGTATAAAATTAATCCTGAGACAGTAGCGATGCAATGAAAAACCATATTTTGCATAAAAATTTAATTGTGAGACCTAAGCAACTGAACATATATTACATATATAAACTTACTCTTAAGACCCCAGAAATGAAATCGAAAATCATGTTACACCCACTGGTACAGAAAAAATGTGAGTGTTACCATTGTAAATATGGGATATGGTTAAAGGGATTTTGGAAGGAGGGCCCATTCTCCAACTATCGATACGAATACGATAAAGTTTTTATCTGTTTATTCTAACTATTAAAAATATTTACATCCAATTTACCACGCTCTGCTACCAGAGCGTTCGCTATAGTAAAAAGGATTTTGGAAGGAGGGCCCATTCTCCAACTATCGATACGAATACGATAAAGTTTTTATCTGTTTATTCTAACTATTAAAAATATTTACATCCAATTTACATAGCAAACTTGAAAACGTAATTTATTTTACTTTAACGATTTACGATTTTCAAACTTAGACCAATACGACCAATACACTATGTGTCCACTATTTCACGATAACGATTTACGACAACTCTTCACTTATCTAATGCTACTATCCGACTGAACTTTTCACACAAAACCATACAAATTTATTACACTTAACATATTATGTAAAATCTCTGTCTAGCCAAAACACTAACTTTTATCTAATTAACCTTGTCCATATAATTAGCCATAAGGAATTGACACTACACATTTAAACTAAAGATAGAACAAATTAACCTTTAAACTCTACAGACACAACAAATCATGCATTTTATTGCTAAACTGACCAGCTGTTCTTATCTGTTAACTAAAATAAAAGTATTTAAAGAGCTAGTTGCTATCAGAGAAAATAATAACAAAATTACTAATTAAAATTATTTGTAAATACTACTCTCTTCACACCAGGATATTTTACATTATTGTTAAGTAGTTGTTTACTATAATGAGATTTAGTGCAATTGAATAATTGTAGACTAAATTTATATCTTGAATCTTCGCTAAGTTTAAAAGTTGTAATAATTAATATTATGATACCTAAGAATTGCTCGTTTGATAGATATTTTTATAACAAAGATGTGTCTCACTTTATTGTACTGTAAATTAATATTTAATTAAAGGAAACAGTGACGCAATACGTGATATGTTTCCGAGACCCAAGATCTTTAATAACATTTTTCTCTACAAAGATATCCATAAAATATTTATAGCAAAAGTTACAGATAGAAAAACATTTGAAAGCTTCATTTGTGTACAGTTGCATGAACGAAGGATTCGATAGGTTTATACCATATGTAATGTAGGTTTTTAAGCTGATGGGATAAAATGTGTACATATATGTATTTTTTACAAAGGCGACACACATTTTTATTTGTTAATCTATGTTTATTGGTAATTAAAACACAACTTGGTGTATTTTGTAGAACTAAATATGACCGTTTGCATCCAAATTGATTTGAAATTATAACTTTTATCCAGAATACTTTCAAGAATGTCCCATGTCATTTTATCAAAATGATGAGATATATACGAAAGATATTTTTCTTTGTGAACATCTTACTTTGTTCAAATTGTAAGAACAGATGAATTTTTACTATACATCTCAAGAAATACATGTGCATGGATCGCAACCTTTTCAAATATTATCCTGCCTGTATAAGACATCGTTACTTCGAATTAACAGAAATTATCAACATATAAATTTGTTATAAAACCTAAATAAAATCACTTCAAAGTACCACGTTATCGTCGTTTGTGTGTGTTTATTGCAATAAACAAATTAACAATCAACATCTCTAGTTTACCGTTGCACCCCAGGTAGTTAAACGTACAGGACACATTTTCAAACACCAGTCAGATACTTACAAAGGGAAACAAATTTTATACGTCATAACAATTGCTTCACTAAATTACCTTTCCGTATTTCCAACGAACTTTCTAGAGCTTATTTAAATTTTTTTTTCGACCTGGAAAACATTATACAAATACCGTGCACAAAAATCTTTTGTTACGTGTATTAACAACGCCTTGAACTGCTTAAATGTTAGAAATATTACTTGCGTGTGTTTGATTCGTAGAATTATTACAATCTTTACATGTTTCAAATTTCGTCTCATTTGAATCCTTGTATATTATTTTTACCTTTTAACAATGAATGAGTAACCTAGATGTTTATCTAACTAAATTCTCTCTTATCAATGCGGAGGTATTGTTAAGTGCTTGACTTTGCATGGTGAAAAGAAATGGTGCACTCGATTCAAATTCAATTTGTACTGTACTTAAAAAGTGTCGGCGATTCTCCCTGTCGTTGTCTGTAAAGATTTGGAAGCATGTAGCATTAAATATAGTTTGGCATACTTCGACAATGGATAATAATTACTTTTTACAACGCTACACACAATTGTCGGATACTTACAAAAAGGGGAGGATAGAATGTACTAGAAACTTTCCAAACTTCAAATATATGTATTACATTATAAATTGGTAATTCTGAATCCTTGTTCTGGATGATTTTGCACGATTACCTGTTCCATAACTGACGAAATGTGTCATTGTTTGCAATCGGCATATCCCGTGGCGATGCACACAATTATTTTCCTTCATATAAACAAAAAGAAAACAAAGATGATTTTATTTAAAAGGCGTTTGGATTGACTACAGTGTTTCGTAGTTTAAACATTTGTATTGTAACATCCCCCCAAACTACCCCTACCCCCTGCAAAAAACCCCGGTTTATTTAGTTTATTCCCGAGGCGATGCACACTTATTTACCATATTGATATGTATAGACAATTAAAAACAAAGATGATATAACAAAAAAACTATGAAGTGACTCTACAGTTCAATCATTTGTAGTGTAATAACAAAAATACAATGGAAAAAACAACAACAAAAACAAAACTTTTCAATTTAGTAAGTTTCTCGTTTGTGATTTAGTTTGTAAAGATAATTGCAAAAAAGACAAATACAGTTAACACAGGTGTTAAATAACACTGCTGTAGATGAAACAAATATATATAAATGCAATACATCAAGTTAAATGTAAATAACATCATGTCACATCTGGAATTTGATCATCTGGTATTATCAACATGTGAAATAAAATTGATCATTTAATTTTAAAAAAATACTACGATATTATAGTGACCCATCCCACACCTTAAAAATTGTATAGGATTAAAACTACAAAATTTGTTATGTTGTGCTAAATATATTTGTAAATAGGAGTATACAAAATATGCTTCCCAAAATTACAACTTTTGTACTTATTTACAGAGACTATTCCCAACTAAAACATCCATCATTTAAAAAAGAATATATTACAAAAATCTAGGAAATGTACAAAGTATTGTAGAATAAATATTTTAAGGCATCCAAAAGGCACATGTCAAACAATAATGTTCGTCCCTAGGATGTGATTGATTGATTTATTGATTGGATATTTGCTTAACATCCAGCGAGAATAATTTCAGCTATATTCAGGACGAGAACATGTTAACAAACAATTAATTCGGACATTTACGAAAGTGTCTATATCGTGCAAGGAGCTTTGCACTCTCCAAACACGTTACTCAATGTGGTCCGAGGTTAGGCTTTCCATATTATGACCTGACCTCCCATAGAGAAGGCGTCCCTTGTCCACCCGGTTGATTTGCTGGGCATCTCTGTGGAATTTACTGGAACTGTGTGCAGGTGTAACGTTCTGTGGCAATTAACCCTTTCATTCTTACTTCCGGTAACACCCTGTTTGTTACAACCATTGGGCAAAGCATGTTCAATAAAATGGTGTCGCAGTATATAAATCCAAATAATTGTGAAATGAAAAAAAAGAAGAGTTAATATTAGGAGGAAACAAGAAAATTAAACGAAAATATTTTTGGCAAAAGGTAAAAATTTAAAAGTACTGTCACGATCTGATGCAGTGAATAACAGTCCTTTAAAAATCTAATAAATGTACTGTACTTAACTGACATGAACTGTTTCAGTTCAGGACAGAAGCAATAAGTAAACGATAAAAATTGTAAATAACTGACGTGAACTGTATGGATTGTGTACAGTGATTTACAGATCACGAACATAAAATAAAGAGTTACTATAAATTTCTATCAATCAAATTTGCACTGTCAATGGTAATGTCAGTCCTTATTTTGGTTCATAGTGGGAAGCGTTATGGTTTATTTTTTTTATAGTGAAGTAGCAAAGAAAACCGACCGAACAACAAGAGCCAAAAACCAAGGGACAGTTACAAATCCGGATATAAACAAACACAACACAAAAATCAAAAACATAAAACACAGAAAGAGAGTAACCCGAACCCAATAAAAACCATGGGTGCACTCAGGTGCTCCAGACGAGTAAGCAGTGACTGCCTCTAATTAGACACCCGTCGAGTTACTCATTGTCTTGTCTAGGGAAAAGTCAATTGCAGTAATAGTCAAATCAGGAATAGGAAACACTACATATGACTCAGCGAAAATGTCAGATCGTATTTGAGACACTGATTTCCCATAACGATCAATTAAGTCGTGGTGCCGAGGATAGAACTTCTGGAGAGATAACATCAATCTAGGTACAACAAATCCTTGTTTGAGTAGTTTAGCAGTCAACAGCAGTGATCGGTCTAGAAAATCTGAATAACGATCGCAGGATCTAGAATAACATGTAAGTTGTGAAATATACACACCATACGCTGGAGCTGCTGGAATGTTGCTGTCGATGAACGGGAAGTTGACAATTGGAAAGTTGAAGTCATCACGCTTGTCGTAGAGCCTAGTTTGTAGTTTTCATGGGTCTATTTCTAGAAGTAGGTCTAAATAAGAGGCTGATCTTAGTGTATCGGTGGTGTCTTTAATTTCATGCTCGCTAGGGTAAATTGAATGTAAATAGTTACCAAATTTAGCATTGTTGAGGGACAAAACATCATGCATATAGCGGAAAAAGAAATTAAAAGTCTGGGCCAGAGTCTTTTCCTTCTTCTTCAGTAGGCCTTCTAGGAACTCAGCCTCATAGGAGTACAAAAACAGGTCGGCGAGAAGAGCAGCACATTTAGTACCGATTGGAACATGTGACAGATTTGGTCCAGTATATTTAGTATTAGCTTTGGAGTCATTGATGACGAAGTAAGATCTGTCATGACTAATTACCAGGTATTTATATCGTCTCTTTCCGTTTTTCTTGAAAAAGCAGCGTTTTATAAGATGTTTTAGCCTACCAATCTTGACAATTAGTCTTGAACATCTAAAGGCGCTACATTATATTCTATGTTGACATAATTGCACAAACGTTAGAAACCAACGTATATGTAAACTCTTATGTCTTGTTATTAATTGTTTGCTTTTGATCATTACAAGATGTTTACAATACATGTGTTTCGTCCTGCAGTGAATGTTTACTAACATAGTTATGTCCACCCGCTGAACTATAAAGTGTAGTGCCATCATCAAACCAACACACATTTCAGAAAACTTGAATTATATAAGTAATTTAATTGATAGAATTTCCTTTATAATGTATTTAGAGTGTAAGTAGCAAGATCTTTAACGCCACCTATAATTTTTCAGTTATATCATGGCGTCCTATTTTTATTTGGAAGGAAGCCGGAGTACCTGTAGAAAACATTTGAACTGCGGTAAGGAAACTGACAATTCTTGCCAATCAAGATTGGATTCCAGTATACACTGCCTACAGTTAGCCTTGAAACCGCAACCTCTGTGTTCACAGATCATGCGATTAGTAGAAGATGACTAGCTTCCTTAATATTTCTGTAAACATGTTAGGAAAGATGCCAATGTTATAAAATACATATAGCTATGCGCGTGTTTGAGGGTTCTGTTAATGAAGGTTATATCAACATCCCGAACAAAGAGAAAACTGTAAAAATGACATTCCAATCATCAGAGTCCAGAACAGGCAAACTTCAAAATCAACAAGCAAACAAATATGAAACTGTATCGATGGTCCTGATTTGGCACATGTATTTCAAAAGAAACGTTGTGTTAAACCATATGTTATTCATGCAGTACATACACATCCTAGGCCGGTGTTTTATGCGGGTACTCCGTATTCCTCCCAATAAAATCTATGCAAGTTTCTGAATGTGGAACTAATCACCATTGCCGAAGCAAAACAATACTTAAATTGATATATACTTATCAGATTACTAAACATATTTAAATATTTAACCAAGACCTTTTTTGGGAAATTAATTGTTACTACATGCATTGAATAAATAAATGTATAGATATACGTCTTTCTGTTGATGTGGCAAGCAATTAACACAATAATACGTTAATAAAAAATATTTTTGCGTCCGGTTGGAAATCAAAATTAATGCATCGTGTATAATGTTATTAATAATAATCTTGTCATGTATATGTTTTATAAAGGACAGAAGATGTTTGTGTTCATTATCTCAAACATTTATACCAACTAAGTAGTTGAATTGTCTCCTCTGGAGGTTTAATATGCGTCATTTGATTTTTTTATGCTACAAAATCTGTTTTCTTGTTTCTCTTAGATATGTCTAACTGCCTTTTTTGTTGATAAACAAATACAATAGATGACTTTTTCCGGAATATATTGAGGTCTGGATCGCTTTCCGAATGTAACAGATTTTAAACTTTTGATTTTTCGAGATTAAAACCAGAATTAAAAATGTTATTAAACGCTGGTTTTTTCAAGAAAAAAAAGGAAAGAGACGATATAAATACATGGCAATTAGCCATAACAGAACTTACTACGTCATCACTGACTCTATATCAAATAATAAATAGACTAAAGACCAAAAATGTCAAATGTTAAATTTTCTTACTGAGATTATATTAGTCATGTTTCGAGGACGTTTTTTCAGCAGACCGAAAAACACGCTGACACAGACCTTTATTTTGAAAGGTCGTTATAATGATGATGTTTTGTCCATCAACAATGTTAAATTTGCATTCAATTTACACTACCGAGCTTGAAATTAAAGACACTACTAATACACTTAGGTCATCCTCTTACTTAGACCTACTTCTGTAAATAGATTCAGGAAAACATTCAATGTAGACTATACGACAAACGTGATGACCAAATGAAATGTCCAATTGTCAACTTCATGTTCATCGACAGCAACATTCCAGTAGCCAGCCAATTGTGTGTACATTTCACAACGTAAACGTTATTCTAGATCTTGTTGTGTACAGATTTTCTAGACCGATCACTGCTGTTGACTATAAAATTACTCCAACTAAGGTTTGTTGTACCTAGGTTGATGTTATCTCCCCGAAACTTCTATGGTCGTCACCATGATTTAAGAAGATAGTTTTCTTTAATTGGTACTTACCTGATGAACTATTTGCGTTAAATTTTATTTAGAGTGTGGTTTTACTCCATTTTCGTCACTGTTTCAGCTGCATCATGGCGCATAGTTTCAATTGGAGGAGGAACACGGATTACTAAATACACATGTCCTACCTTCGTCATTAAAACGGCATGACTTGTAAAATACGTTAACTTTGTAATTAATATTTTCTTGTCACAACTTTTGTTTTTATTGAAATTTACAGTAGTCACCTCGCAATGTTACAACGGTAATATTATTGTCTCAACTGTACAACGGTACTATTACTGTCGCAACATTAAAACGGTAATATTATTGTCACAACGATTTTTGTCTCTACATTTTAATGTTAATTCTAATACATAATATACTAAAAGAAAAACATCTTTCGTTCTGATTAAATACATTTTGTATTTGTATTATATCTATTACAATTTTACAATTATAGCTAACGAATGCATGAAAAACATGACAAAAATGTGTTGTGACTGTAGGCGACAACGTGCAGGTTAAGCGGTGCTGATTTGAAACAATATCCAAAATAAAGTTTTGAACTGTACAGATCAAGTGCACTCTAAAAAGAAGACATTATTTTTTGTTAATCTATGCTTATTGGTAATTAAACCACAACTTGATCTATTTGTTTAGCAGTTTAAATATGACCGTTTGCATCCTAATTGATTTAAAATTATAACTTTTATCCTGGATATTAACTAGACTGTATCAAATTGAAATATAAACGGAAGTTATTTTTATTTGCAAAGCTTTACTATTAATCTCAAGAAATACATGTACAGGTATCTCCACCTTGTCATCAATAAAATACACTACTGGCTAAAAAATGACTGTAAATACAAGTTGCAATCGTTTTTCGTATGCCACTGACTGAGATTGATTGCAAAAATGTCTGTAAAAGACTGCAAACGTTGTGTCAGACAACAATTTTTACTGTGACAGTCATTTTATGTCTGTCACAGACATTTTTTGCCTTGGCGCAGTCAAACGTTGCCTGTAACAACGTCATATTCATTGTCATCAGTCAAAAAATGTCTGTCGCAGTCTTTTTTTTCGTTGACACAGTAAAAATTCGTCTGTTACAACGGCCTTCTCGTTATATCTGTCAAAAAATGTCTGTCTCTGACATTTTCTCCGTTGTATCAGACAAAATACGACTGTCACAATGCCCGGTAATTAATATTGTTAATTTATTAACAGCGGTCGACTAATATTAATTATTTAAATTTGTTTTATGAATTAAACAATATCTTTAGTTGGAAATTGTGCGTTCACACACTTCAAGATTACAAATGTTACATAAATAGAAATGTTAAAGATAAATGTATATATATGTTTAAATAAATCTGTTTCTAAAAAATGAAGACTGATGAAAATGTTAGCATCTGTTCTGTCCTTATTTTATAATTATTAAACTGAATGTATCAATAATTTACTGACACCTCTGGTGAAAATAAAAAATCGCATTTAAACCGTTATAACGATCGCGTTTTATACTTTTGTAAAGTAATGTTTTCTTAAAACACGGGCAAAGTTAAAAAAAATACATATAATAAAATCAACAATTTCTTTAATCATGTCGGACTCTTAGTGTTTTATTTAGTACGTCTACATACATTAAATTTTGACATTTTAGTCGTTATATCTTTACTGGTCTTTCAAATAAAATATTTAAAAACATCAAAAAGTAATGTTTGTTTTCTTAGCTGCATCTACTGTAAAGACAATAAAATTGTACATTTAAAGAATAACACGTACATGTTGTTAATTAGGTTACAGGTAATCTCTCCCTGCTGATAAAAAAATGTGAATTAAACATTTTGAGGCACCATTCAGTGTTTTTCCGCGATCATCCAGAACAAGGGTTGATATTGTGTCATATAATAATGCATTGTTATGGATGAATGTGTAATGTCTTTTAAAATACCTGTTCCTGCCCCCTAACCCGATGGTAAATTTCGAACTTTCTACAAACAAACCACTCAATTGTAAATGTGCATTTTCCTTATTGTCAACATTGACAAGCAATAGAGATCACTAAAATTATTTTTTTAAATGCCCCAGAAAGACCCGACGAACTATATAATATATCGCATGAACCTGAATCGAGTGCGCCGTTTGCTTTAATAGTACAATATTATGTAAAGCACGAAGCATAATAAGCAAAAGAATTTAACTACACAGGACTTCCGAATTACTAGCCCATCGGTAAAGTTTAGTTAGAAAATAAAATAATTACCTCTAAATAATAATAAAAAATGAAATCCTCAAATTGTTGTACACGTTGTATTATTTCTACTTGATATTTTTTTTTCATTGCAGTCTTTTATGAGTAGCTGTTATTGATTTGTTGAAAATATTATTCTGTTACTTGCTGAAATAATTTCTTCACTTCAAATGTTCGTCTATATCTTCTCGTTTTTTTGCTGAGAACAAACTGGGAGGGTTTCCAGTGCTCGACCCACAGGACAGCCCAGCGCGTCCCCGGGTGGCGGATAGGGGGACCCTCTCGTTGTGGTGTTGTCAGGTCATAATACGGAGAAAAAAGTGTAGGGTCATTGTAGCCGCTTCAAAAGGCTAAATTCTCAGCCCCTACCCAAAACGTCATACTTTTCAAGTGGCAGTCTAAACTGTGTAACTTGTGTCCCATTCCACCCCCTTTTTCGTTGATTAATTGTTTGTTAACTTTTTTTACAGCTGAAATACTGCTCGCTGGACGTAAAGCAAACATCCAATCAATCAATCAATCTAGTTTTATTTAGGGAGGTCACAGGAGAACATCGTGAAACCCTCTGACTTTTGGCAGTGTCCATTAAGGTCAAAGTCGAACACAGCGAGATGGCGGGCTAGAATTCACGAGCATTGTGTATTGTATAGCCTGTCTATCTATTTCGGTAATAATTGGATATCAAACCGTTTAGGTTGAATTCAAACACATTATTTATGCGATTTAATAAATACAAACTTTTAATATAAAGTATTTTAATACACGCTAAATGTTTATTAAAGAAATTAAAAGACCGTGTGCACAATAATATACTTTACTTTTTTTTATTTCAGTTCTGATTATAGCTTTTTAAAATCTAAACTAGAGAATGATTGTTAGTTTTGTTAATTACAATAAGCAAAGACAATACAGGTCGTGTATATTTCT
Source organism: Limnoperna fortunei (assembly GCA_944474755.1). Taxonomy (NCBI): domain Eukaryota; kingdom Metazoa; phylum Mollusca; class Bivalvia; order Mytilida; family Modiolidae; genus Limnoperna; species Limnoperna fortunei. Next base: position 49,434,377 of record OX104125.1, read on the forward strand.
TTAAAGTGTATTTATTCTTCGTGTACTTATGCGCAGGGATAATGTTCATTGTGTACTCGAACCAGTAGAAACTATAAAAAGTCTGATTTTCAATTTCTTTATTCAAATATATAATGATTTATTTCGTTTTATGATGTAAAAACCTTATACACTTCGATAGAATCAACGAAAAACCCTACCATGCACGCAGTAGAAACCATGCTTCAGTGGTACTTACTGCCTTAATATGTATAAGTTTTATTTTGTAATTTTAAGATATTTTTCCTTTTTTATCGGCACGTGCCGATATTAGTATTGTTAATTACTGGTCACCTGTGTAAGTGTTCACTCAAGCGAGGATCAAAAACAAACACAACTGCACTAACTTCATAATAGAAAGTTCGATTTAGTACATTATAAAATGTTTATATAAAATTTTGCCGCCCAATGTTTAATACACGTGAACTTTGATAAGTGAGGCGGAATTATCTGTAACATAATTAACTACATGTGTACCTTCTTTAAATGGGAAGCGCCCCGTGGACATCAACAACTTTATTATGTTTACTTAATCACTTGATATCTTAAACAATAGAAAAAAAACAGGATTTGATTTTTTTTAAATATTAAATTAAAAATAGCTCAACATATTTATTCTTAATATAATTGTAAAATAATTTTCGAAATAACTTAATAAATAAGCGATGTCATCATATTTTGTTTGCAGAAAATATTATTATAAAATTGTGTAAGATAATCAGATTTCCAAAAAGATGGTTTTTTTTTTAATTCCGAAAATTTTAATAAAATAACTTGACCTAAAGAAAATTAGTCTACCGATGTAACAACAATAAAAATAATAATTACCAGGTGTTAAAACATTTGTAATTGAAAAGTGCACGAGAGCACAATTTCAAAATAGAGATTTTTTTTGTTTAATTCCGAACCTTTTCATAAAAAAATTAAAATTAAAAATATTAATCGATAGCTGTTAATAAATTAACAATAATAATTACCGGGCGTTATGACAGTCGTATTTTGTATGATACAACGGAGAAAATGTCAGTGACATTTATATGTCTCAAACTTTAATAAAATAACTTCGAAGTAACACGTTATCATATATTGGGTGTGGTTATTACATTAAACAAACTAACAATCAAGATCTCGTGCTTACCTTTGCATCTCAGGTAGCTACACTTACAGGACACTTTTTCAAACACCTGTCAGATTCTTAAAATTGGAACACAAAAAATAAACGGTTTGTTCTGTATTACCATACTGATATATATATATAGACAATTAAAGCAAAGATGATTTTATATTTAGGAAAAAACTATGAAGTTACTACAATGAAGATAATATCAAAATACCGAACACCGATGAAACTGCCAAAAAAGACAATCCACAAATCAAAGTCCAAGAAACCGGCATGCCCTAGAATTCACAACCAACATAAAGCAACTTCAGCAATCAATGGTCCTGACTTGGTACAGGAATTTCAAAAGAAATTGTGGGTTGAACAAGTTTGTACATGCCAAACCTCCCGCTTCCATTACTGTAGAATGTGAGTTGGTTAGTTGATTAAAATAGATGAGTATCATATGCCACCACAATTTAAAATTGGGAAAACTATCTGGAACCATATTTTCAAACGAGCAAGATGTTGTATCTATAGAAAAACTTATTAAAGGCGCGGACGAGTCTTTTCTTCTTGTAACCTTGGTTTATAAGTTTATCCCGAAGAAATATGTGAATTTTGCAAAAATCAGTATACTCGCTGCAAGCTCTTGGATACCTGATTAATTTAGAAATATAGACACCGTATGCAGAGAAGCAGGAATACTGCTGCATAGGTGAGGAAAATTTATAATTTTGAAATTAAAATCGTCTCTTTGTAGTCAATTCTTGTGCTAAGATGAACGTTGGTGTCATATTCGAGATGTAAGTCTACAAATGAGGTAGATGAAGCTGTTTCTGTTATTTCTTTAATTTATACCTGAAGCTATCATAATGTAACAAGAAATATAATTTTGATTAACACCTTGTTTTGCTAGTTTTATTTGTACACTTATAAGAAAAAACAGAATCGAAGAAAACCATGTCAAGGACATACAAAACCATGTTAAACAAGAGGAGACAACAACGAAACAAACAAATACACAACACAAAACTTAGAAACTGAGCGACACGAACCCGGGTTAAAACCGGTGTTAGTACAGGTGCTCCGAAACGGTAATCAACTCCTGCTCAACGGGTAACACCTGTCATGTCAGTCAGGTTAAAACTATGTTATAATGCATATCAGAGGCAGTTATAATCCATTAAGAAAAGGAAAGTGGTTACCGGAAACGGAACAAATCACTGCTCGTCTGCGATACAGATATTCCGTAATGGCCAACCATGTTCTGATGACGATCGTAACATTCCTAAGTTAAGACTTCAATCTTGCTACAACGAACCACTTGTTAAGCAGCGTTTCTGTCAGCAGACACCGTTTACAAAGAAATGGGAATAAGAAATACAGGCTATTGGGGACCTGATCAATTTGGAGATGCATTCTCTAAATGAAGGTGCTCCTGGAATGTAGTCACACAATAATGAACATTTTACAATAGTAAAATTAATTTCCTCCTTCTATTGCATTTATGTAATCCTTTTTTGTCTTGCAAGTCTATACAAGAAGTCAAAATAATAAGACGAAAGTAAAATAATAATTTAAATTATTTGTAGTTAATGTCTAACTGTATTCATCCTAATATTTCAACCCTTCTCTGTTTGCTATGTTGTTTTTTATGTTGCTCTAGTCTAGTAAGCATTATTATCTTTCACGTCATACTTGAATCTGAATCATCACAGTAAATATGTGTAATTTATTTACTTAAATTTAGTAAGAGTACTTATATATTGTTATTTTATCGATTTGACTTGCGATTAATTTTGCTGCTATTTTACTATTTTGCTGTGTTACTTACAAATGATTTCATAAAAGTGGATATCTTTCTGACTTTTTGTTGGACGAGCATAACGAATACCGTGTAATGGTCTCTTTGAACCCTGGTTATGTTTTGAGAAAACTATATAGTGTTGTTTATTTATGTATTAATTACACAAAATATTTTCTCAATTGAAGGATGACAAAATTTCCAGTAACAATGCAAGTGTGTGAAGAGTAGTCTATCATATCAAACGTGACGTATCTTCTTTATGATGAAAGAAAATATTTTCTAGGCAATCGAAAGTCAGTATTTTTTCACAATTATTTCTACGCTTTTAGTTACTTGTTAAAGCAAGCATTTGGTTGTCGTTTCTTACCATTTGGAAAGAACAGTGAAAGATATGATCATATAAATAAAGCTTAGAAATCGTATATGTAGCTGGAAAGTTCGACGTCTGGTTTTTTAACAAGTTTCGTATGTATTATAAGGTACATTAGGTAGTATATCTTCTATAATTAAAAAAATATGTTAAGAAATAACAGAACCCCTATTTTATTTCATTGTCGATTTTGTTTGCGTACGTGGATTGCGGGATTTTATTTAACACACCTTATTTTTAAAAAGACGTTCCGTCTCAATCACTGTGCTATCTAAAGTGTTTAACGTCCTTTATGTTGTATGAACTGGCTATTTTCTTTGTGCTTACATTAATCAGAAGATGGGTCAGATTTCTAATTTTGAATCTTTTAAAAATAACAACGAACGTCCATAATATTTTACACAATTAATGAAGTGGTCGGAACCACTTAAAGTTATTGCGGTCAATTGGTTTAGGAATGTATTGACTTTGTATTAAGTTTAATTGAATTTGTCTAAAATATGTTTTATTGCATTTAGATTATTTGGTAGAATGAAATCCTGCCTTTGTCGCTGTGCAAACAAAAGTATTAAATTTCCTGTATGATTTCTTTTCATTTTACGTGTTATATCAACTGGGTATTTTCTTTCTGTTTTTCACTGTTGAGGTAATACGTTACGTTTCTATTTCTGGAAGTTTACACAGATAAATAAATTAAATTTTGATGATACTTCAAGTGGTTGTGGATCACTTAAAAATATTATGGTAAATGGATTTATGAATTTATTGACCTTATATTAAGTTGAAGTTAACTTGTACAAAAATTGTTAATTATTAAATTTTATTAAAATATTTGATTATAAAATTTGCAGCAAATTGTTATCCAATTTAAATTAAATTTACGACGTTTATCTTAAAATTAATTATTTAGAATGTTTGCTTTTGTTGCCATTCAAACAGATTTAATTGGCATAGCATGATGGTATTTTAATTGTGTTAGATTTGACAGTCTGATATATGTTGGTAAGTTTTCATTAATGAAACATTTAATTTGTTTGTATACTGTTGTTTAACGCCACTTTCAGTAATTTGTGGAGCTCTATCACGACGTCTAGATTGTTTTGGGGATAAAGCCGTATTGCCCGTAGAAAACCCGACCTTCGGTAGTGAAATCAATTTGTTGTTGAACTACACTCGTGAGTGTTTAAAATTGTCCTATCACACATACAGATGAGACTTTTCAAAATTAAATTTATGAAAAAAAATGTCGGTATGGGGAATAACATATCTTGCATTTTTTTGTCTTTGACCCGTGGCACTTTGTTGTTTTGTCAGATGTTATTTTTTTTAATGTTAACAACAGTTAAATGATACGTCCCCCATAAATTATTGAAGAAAGTAACTAATTAATTTATGTATGTCTGAATAAATACCGAGTTTTTCGAAGTATTGCTAAAAGTGGCGTTAAAAACATTCAAATACGCAATCAAAAGCTGATGTTGTTCTACCATATTATTCTGAGTTGTGGTTAGATTTCGCCGTTGATTTCTAAACTGCATTTCAAGATTTCTTCTATTAATGTGATACATTACAATGCTATTATTACCTACTAATTCAATGATAATTTTTTATTTAAGTATCCGGAGAAAACCACCGACCCTCGGAAGGTAGGAAAACTGTCAATCTTAGAAATTAAGATTGGAATGGAGAACTATCTGCCAGCACTGAGACTGGAACCCGCAACCTAAGTGTTGACAGACCACGTGATCAATAGAAGATGACTAACTACCTAACGTCGGTACAAATGTTATGCAACATGCACATGTTGTAAAAACAAAATAAATGTTTATTTAATCAACATGTATTAGTGGCCTTCAAACTACATGTATTGCAAAAGACATTTTTTAGGATGTATTTCAGTACGAAAGATTTAGAAAGAGATGTTGAAATGTTTTTGTGTACTAATAGTTTTTGTTTCATCTCGCGGAGGTATACATAACTGTTAAGGTTTCCATTGACTACCAGCATTAAAAGCGATGGTAACCAAATTCAATGTATAGAAATATTATAAAATATAACAATGTATGAAATTAGTTATTACTATGTCACATGTGCCTAATACAGCGAAGAGCGGCAATGGATCTCCCACTACAAATATTGGAAATCACAAATATCAAAATACTAATTATTTGATGTTGGAACATTACCAAACACCTTTAGTGGCTGATACATCTAACATTTTATACCCGATTGGTTTGCCTTGAGCAATACATTTACACACGTTAGTACATGATACATTTCCGGTGTTTTATCCTAGCTTTACAGAAGCATATAATTTATTAAAATGCATAAACAAGCAAACTTATGACTAAACCCTTGCATTCGATTGCTTTCATTCTATAGGAACATTGTGGGTATAAATATGTCAGCATACAATATCACGGAAACCGACTGAGCAACAAGAAAGTTAAGGGACTATTACCATTGTGGATATATACAAATATACAAAACCAAAATCACACAAACAGAAAGTGAGTAATTTGAGCACGAGGTAAGACATTAAAAACCCACACAAAGGAATACACATAGGGCATTATTTGGAACATTGTTAGTAGTAACTATTTGGATGATTTAATGAAATCTGCAATATACGCCATTGACTAGCTGCAATGAAAATGAACAAAACCCTAATTAATAAAACACAACAGTCAAGGTATTTTATGTTGAACATCATCTATAATAATATAATTATTTTCCCCGTCTACTGCAGGTATCGTAACCGTCTTGGGGTTAAAATTCGTTTAGTTGTTACTTTATAATAATTGGCTGAATAGCAGTTGAAAATTTCAACATTACCAGTAGTTCAAAAAAGAAAGACGATTCTTGTTAGAAGAAAGCCGATACTTTTCACTAGTCATAAAGTTTTTGCCGTAAGCTAACTTTTTAAAAGTATCGCGATATTTTAATAAGTATCGCAATGCATTAAACAAGAATCGCTATAGATAAAAAGTAAGCTGATTAAAATAAACCTATTGTAAAAAAACTAATATGCAATGTATACTCCATGTATAGTTTCTATACAAATATTTTTCAACTGATTTGTATTTATTTTTTAACACCGTATATAGCTAGTAGTAGATATAATAGAGCAATTGTTGCTATACCTGCTGTTTTTTAAACAATAAATGGTAAGGGCATGTGCTGTTTATTTGCTTCAGGTCATGAGCAAAGCTTTATGTAAACATTGATACGCCGGGTGACATTGGGCATGTGCATAAAAATCATTGCAGGAATTAATTAATAAAACATTTTAATATGTAACAATTGAAACGTTTAACCTTATCAGCTTAACTTGTACAAATTTAGATCCCCATTCTCCAATGAAACAGCATTAACACCATTATTTGTAGACAATTCTTCGTATGCAGCTGAAGAACATGCTTAAAGATCGTATTAACAAAACGGAGTGAGACGATTTAAATATTCGGTAATTAGACATGATAGAACTTACTTATTCATCAATGATTCTAAAAAAAAAATAAATAAACTGAAGAACAAATTAGTCTAATGTAAGACTTTCTAATTGACAACATATTTGTCATGTTTAGAGGACTTAATATCAATTGTTGATGAATGCAGTAAAATTTAAAAAAAAACCTCTTCAAAATGAAATTTAAAAAAAAAGGTTTTGCCTTTGGACTTGTTTGCTGAAAATGTGTGATGTTGATAATCAATAATAAAAAAAAACAATTAAAACATTTTCGACATCCCATACTTTTCTGATATTTGGATGAATTTAGGCTCGTTGACACATCCGGAAGAAAAAAGACTTAAACAATAGTTTATTACAAAAGAAAAAAAAACAGATATAGATACTAAAACTTTTCAAATATTTATTGCTATTTCCTCCTATCCGGTTTATATTATTGCTTGAGTGTAAAAATAAACATGAGTGGTGTTACAGGAAAATTTTTAAGGTCAAATGTTCATTATCTAATTTGGTAAAGAAAGATTAGATTAACTCTTTGTCTGATTCAGACAATAACGAAACTAGTCGAGATCAGGCCCACACTGATTCAGTACAGACAAAAGACTAGTCAAGACTGGGTCGAATTCAGATTGAGACTCATTCAGTCTTTTCAGAGTGGTTGAGACACATTCAGACAAGAACTAGACTAGTCGAGATTTGTTCAAGTACTGAGTCATACTAATGTAGACTAAATCAGACTTTTCAATCAAGCCGAGACTAATGTCAAGTAAAGTTAAATAAAATTAAGACACATTTAGACCGGTCAAGTAAACGTCAGTACAATCCAGTACTAAAACTAGCCTTCTTACAATTTTCCTGTTTTGATTAGTTTTATTTTTTGTCGCATTTATAGTTGTATCATCATTTAATTAATGTCGTGGTGAAACGTTTAAGTTCTGTCTGATTTTGCCGAGAGGCCTAAAGAATGAACAGAATCATTTTATGATTCATTGCCATAATACCTTTTTAGTAAATATTAGTTCTAAACAGACAGTGTCGTTTTTAGAATGTATGTAGCAAACAGGATCACGTGAGTTTTAAATACTGGTATTGTAAGCTTGAAAGAACAAAGAATTGAAATTGGACTTAAAGCAGACAAAAACAACACAATAGGAATACATTGCTTTACTTCGTTCACTTCTTAACATATATACCATGTTATCAATGTTATCAATGTTATCAATCAAAATAATTTACAAATGAGAAGTGCTGACATATAATAATGATAATACATTTAAAAAAATTACATCTTCGAGACATAGACACGATAACAAAAAACTGAAATGAGACTAGTGAAAATGGATAACGAACATCTGTTTATGTTGATGTAAAAATGATCAATGTATGAAACGAAAATGAAATAAGAAAACTATCATGTTAGTTTATAAATTGACTTGTATTGAATTTTCCCTAGACAGTCAGCTGGAACCATAGGAGGACTTTTTAAATATCCGACTCAGAGGATTAAGTGCAATACTAGGTATTAGATAAGAATGATTGGAAGGTGGTGGGTCAAAACAATGAACACCTTATCGCAGACAATAATTGTTGGTGACTGATTTTGAGACTCCTACGGTCTTTGCACGATAATAATTGTTTCTGTACATATGGAGAAGAACAGATCAATTGTAGCAGATACAGAAGGCTAAATTTGTTGTCGTACTGAATAGTCCACACTTTTTCAGCTGGAGTCAAAGTTGTTTGTCCCTTGGCCTATCTTGTGTTCATTATTTGATTACTATTTTGTAAATGATAAAGCTGTTATTCTGCTCGCTTGACGTTAATTTTCAACTTTATCATTTGATTTACCTACCAGTCTGAATTTGTCTCGAAATTTGATAACTTTACACTAGTCTTTTAGAGAATTTTATAAAAAATAAGCTACATCTTTACAAAAACAGAGACATATCAATACAAAACTTACTAACATATTGCAACGATCATTTTAGTCACAAGAAAATTGAGGCGGAACATAATTTAAATATACTTCAAGCAACTCTGTTTTGATAATTGATATATTGTATAGTAGTTGACTGTCATATTTGTTTCTGTTACAATACACATAAAATTGGTTATTAAGCTGGTACTCAAAAACAACTTTATTCTTCATATAACTTTAAAATTTGTATCATTTATTGAATATTTAGAATAAAGCATTAAACAAATATCTTTTTGATACATCTCCCCACCGTAAATTCACCTTTTAAAAACGTCCAGTCGAGGATTAAAATTTTTTAAACGTTCTTCTATTAATGTTATTGTCCCATCTTTACTACCGTAATGTCATTGTAACAACTTTACCACTGTATTGTCGTTGTCCCAAAGTTACTGCTGTAATGTCATTTTCGCAACTTTACTATTTTAATGTCATAACTCTAACTTTACTACTGTAATGTCATTGTCCCGTCCTGACTACTGTAATATCATTGTCCCAACTTGTCTACTGTAATGTCATTCTTCCAACTGTACTACTGTAATGCAATTGTCCCAAGTTTACTACAGTAATGTCATTATCCCAATTATACTAGTGTAATGTAATTGTCCCAACTTTACTACTGTAATGCCATCATCCTAACTATACTACTTTAATGTCATTGTCCCAACTTTACTACTACAATGTCATTGTCCCAAATTTGTTATTGTAATGTCATTGTCCCAACTTGATTACTGTAATGTCATTGTAACTACTTTACTACAGTAAAGTCACTGTCCCAACTTTACTACTGTAATGTAATTGTCACAACTTAAACAATGTAATGTCATAACCCTAACTTTACGACTGTAATGTCATTGCTTCAACTTGACTACTTTAATGTCATTGTCCCAACTTTACTACTGTAATGTCTTTGTCCCAACGTAACTATTGTAATGTCATTGTCTCGACTATACTACTGTAATGTCATTGTCCCATCTTTACTGCTATAATGTAATTGGCCTTACGTTACTACTGTAATGTCATAATCCCAACTAAACTAGTGTAATGTTATTTTCCCAACTTTACTTCTGTAATGTCATAGTCCCATCTTTAATACTGTAATGTCATAGTCCCTTCTTTACCACTTTCGCAACCGCAATATCTTCGTCACAATTATGCAACGTTGCAATTATTTTCAAAAGAAGAAATTTCACTTTCATACCTAAATATAGATTTATATTACATTACTTGAGATTGAAAAAGCAACGCTTTTAGCAATCCGTCAGCGTTCCAAAATCCGTCAGCAATAAGTTATCAATCAGTCCGATCAGTCAAATCGTTCCCAATCCGTCAGATCGTTCCCAATCCGTCCAACCGTCAATTGACGGATTTTGATTTGACTGATCTGATGGATTGATTTGGACCGATCGCTCCAATCTGCCAATTCAACATCCGGTCAGTGAATTAATATTTCGTTATGTGAAAATTCGAAAACATCTTTTATATATTTTATTCACTATTTCATTGTGTCACATGAATTTATACATAATTAGATCTCTAATAAAGAATAAACTGCTAAACATGCTTGTGTATAAATACTTCTGAGTTAAAGATACGAACATGTAAGCGTAAGATGAAAATCTGTTCTGGCTTTTTGCATTTTAGCCGTCACAACGATGTCTGTTATCGGCGTTCGATATTTAATGATATACATAAGTATACATGTTATCCTTAAAATTCGGAAATATTTGAAATTAGTTACTAGGATTCACAGAACTGCCCAGTGCGTCCTCAGATAGCGGATATGGGATGCCCTCTCGTTGGAAGTTTTCAAGTCATAAACGGAAAAGCCTGACCGCGGACCAAATAGGTAGAGGTTGTCACGCGCGATAATGATCTCTTTTGTAGATTTCGAAAAGGAGAAGGCTCAAAAAGGCAAATGTTCCGCCCCTACCCATAAGCAAAAATTTTCCAGTGGAATTCAAAATTTTTCCCCTGTGGTCCATCGTTTTAATTGATTGTTTTTTTAACTTGTTCTCGTCCTGAATAAAGCAGAAATACTGCTCGCTGGAAGAAAAGCAAACATCCAATCAATCAATCAATGAAACAAGTAATTATTAAAATTGAAGGACGCTGTTTTAAAGGAAGTTTTGAATAGGTTCTGTTCTATCGATATGACTGTAATGACAATGTTTAACTGATCTTTATAGACCTAAATAATGAATGACGTTTCGTTCAAAAATTACTATTTCGCACTATTCTTGTCTCTCTGTAACACATATATTTACGTTAAACTGCAATATTCGCAGACTTTTCTTCCCGGAGTTATTTGGGCCTCGGTGGCTTTTTGGCTAGTCATCTACTAGTTATCACATGCCTGTCAACAGTTTGCGGATTTTCGTATGACTGCAAGTAGGGTGTGCCCGACTCCAACTTAACTGACGAACAGTGTTGGTTTTAACCGGTACTCCATCTTCTTCTCACCCCACCTCCAATAAAAACTGGATACCATTAAATAACTGAAATTTTGCTGAAAACCCTAAACAATCAAACAATCCGGCGTAATTATAAGTATAATCTTTTAACTACTTTTATTGCATGTCAAATAACACTTGCAACAAGAATCGCTGTATATTTTCAATATTTTCAACTTTTTGTTTAGTAAACAATATGTTTTAATTGACAATGCTTGCTCAACAATTCAGCAATTGTTTTTATTATACCAGTTTAAAAATTGAAAAGTGTGGTAAAGTACATGAAAACATACATTCACACATTTAAGTACCTATTTTTTTCTAACTGCTAGTAAAAAGGCTTTCTGTCAAAAGGAGGCCATGTCCTTTGCTAAATGTGAAATAATTCTATTACTGAATAGGGGTCGGCTTAATATAGCACTAAAAATATACATGGAACAGGTCACAGGAAATAAAATAGGTCAAAATCACGAATCAAGGAAATAAAAAAGAGGATCAATAATGGATTACGACATCAAAACATTTACATTATCGCTTCTGATGTGCCTTAAATCGAACGGAGTTGTTTTGTAAGGTTTACTATGCTCACCCCGCAGATATGTCCTTCCTTAAAGAAATTTGCTCAATTATATAATATAAAGAATTTTTTTATTAATATGTTCGTTTTATTACAACGAGACATTTGTTTTAACTATTCTTCTGAATGCTTGTGTTAATTTTATTATAAATCTATTATAAATGTTATATTATATACAAACGACGCAGTATTCGTTTCATCTTGAAATTATTAATTTTTACTTATTCGTCAATAAACTGACCAATTTATGCATATAATTACCTGACGGATTCTGGATCGCACTGATTGGGCTGATCGTACTGATCGCTGACGGTTACCAAGGTAATGACGGATTAATTATATGGGACGGATGTATTCGTAATCAATCAATCAGCGTTCCAAAATCCGTCAACAATCAGTCATCAATCAGTCAAAGTGTTACGTTTACGGGTGCAAGTTCTATATGACACATTGCCATTATCATATCAATGTCAAATCTATACCACAGTAATATTATTGTTAATAACGTTAATATAATCAATCTTACAACGGTAACATTGTTACAATATTTCAACGGTCATCTTATTATTACAAATTTACAAATCCTTGTAACAACTTTACATCGGTAGAAGCGTTATTAAAGCTTTACACTTGTAATATCATTTCACAAAAACAATAATAAAATTGTGAGAACATCACAACGGACAAAGCACTGTCACAACTTTGGAAACTATGTAATCGTAATATCATTGTTACAAATTTACTGCCGTCATTCATTGCTAAAAGTTTAAAGCTGTAATGTCGTTGTCATGACTTTACAACAGTAATGTCATTTTAAGACCAGTGTAGTGGTCAAACCACTATTACAACTTTACAACAAACGATATGATTGTTATAATTTGACATCGGTTATACCCCTGTATCATTGTAACATTACAAAGGCAAAATCACTGTCATATCATTTACAACCGCAATATAATTGCAACCATGGTACAACGTTGATATAATTATAACAAATTTACTACGATAATATCTCGGGCTCTCAAGCTTGATATGGAAGACTCGGATTGATATTTTAGGGCCGATATGGAAAATGACATGCCATAAGCTGCTTATTACATATTTGACAACCACTAGTCAACATTTTATCCCAAAATAAAACAATTGAACACAGTTTAAATATTTAAAACAAAATTAATAAGACAAGAAAAATCCCACAGACAAAACTCTAAACAATTAAATGTATATAAACAAATCCAGCTCACACCACAAATGCGGTCAAGAAAAGACATTACGATAAATAAATGTTTAAACATTATCAAACATATTTACAGACTGATTAATGCCATGTTTCGTACCCGATTTTTATGCATTAAGCAATGCATTTACATTTACTTGTATTAAGACGATAAATTTCTGGTTTTTAACCCAGCTTTACAGAAGTGCATAATTATTGTATTGCATACAAACTTAACGTATGACAGAAACACCTACCTCCAATTATTTTTGTTCCATATGAGCAGTATCTGTGTAAATAAACGAAAATACCAAGAAAACCGACCAAACAACCGACCTAACGTATTATAATGTCTTGAGTTTGTAAACACATGCTCATTTTACCTCAAATGTGGTAAAAACAAGTTTAAAAAACCAATATTGCATCTTGTACCATGTAAATTCGCAGCACTCAAAGCATCGTCTTCGCCTGAAATCTTTCCTGTTCAATGAGGCATTTACTAATAAAACGAAATAAAGAGTTGCTAGGTGAGAGTTTATAAAAATATGGATGAAACGTTTTAATTCTAAATAACGCTAAATGTTTCTTATTTTTATTTCATCTATGTTGTTACTCTTTTAATTGTTTACATGGCGTAACGATATTATAAATAAATAGTTATGGAACGGATCAGATGGTACGATAAATGCTTACAATTGCTTACAAATGCTTATGTAAAAATACAATGTAGAAACTATGATAGAACTTAAATGAAAACACAGATATCACTTTGGCCTGTGCTCACTATACTTATAACTTGTTTTCAGGGGAAAATAAAATCAAGGAAAGGAAAGCCTAACTATTACTAAACAAACCTGTTCGACTGTTTTATTTGAGATGGATTTCCCATTATAATCAACTAAGTAAGAATTTCTAACAAAAGGATAACATCAACCCTGATACAACAAACCACTGTTTGATTATCTTAGAAGTCATAGCAAAGAGCGGTCATATTGCACCACTGGCTAAAATGTGTGTCCAAATTTCAGTTAGTCGTGTTTCCTCCGACTCTAGCTGACTGCAAACAACTGTATATATGTCTATAAAAGAGTAACGGCGTTGAGTCAGAGACTAACTTTTGCGATGACAATTGTTTAGTTGATATCGTGGACTTTTTTTGTTTCTCATAGACAGTTTGACCCTTGAATCAGCCTGAGACACATTTATTGAATGAAAACACGGAAGGGTTTTTTGTTTTATCAGTCGTATTAGACGATCTTTGACTGTGTCCAAGGAAAAATGACTACATAATGTGTAATTGATGCATTTCATTCATACATTTTACAGTAGTGTGCGGTCAATGACTGTTGACATTAGTTTAAGTTTCAGGTAATATATGGGAGTTGCAAGAAATTTTGAAAGTTTGAAAGATTTATGTATTGATCAGTGGGTCGATGTTCCTACATGCGTCAGTTAAGATTTAGAGCGACTCGGATGATTGTTCTGAATTATAACTGATTGCTGACGAATGAGTGATCGCTTTCTGTTCGCTAAAGCAATCCCAGATATTGTAACGTACGTGACATTTGAAAGCAGAGATTATGACCGTTTTTGTCAATTTGACCAAAGCAAAGATTTGGTTCGCATTTGTCCACTTGACAAAAACACAGAATTTGACAATATTTAAAGCAGAGATATGGACAAAATTTTACCATTCAAACCGGCCAAATTAACTGGTTTTCTGTCAAAAAGCAGAGATCTATTATCTCAAAAGCAGAGATTTTGACCAGAGATTTGGACTGGCTTAAGTTAACTTTATGTTATGTTATGACTGCACCTAACAGTGCTTTCGATCAAGGTGTGTTATTCTTTGTTTTGTTTTAATTTTTATTGGTACGAGTTGAATTTTGATGTCTGTCATATTTTAACTCAACTTTTAATCGAACATCTCATTATTCAAGGTGTAAGTGGATTATAGCAATATCAGATAAATAACACAAAACCACTGGACACACAATAAGAAAAAGAATAGCGTATACTAGAGAACTAACCGGAACGTATAAATGTAATTACAAAAAAGTTTGACGGTAAATGTCGTTAAGCTAATTCAAATTTAAGTTAAACCTATAGATAATTAGATTTCTAACGAAGTGCAAGCAATTATTTCTAAAAATCATCCTATAAGAATAAAAAGTCAACACATTTAAACCATAATTAACCAAAATACGTGAATTGTTTGCGACCTTTATGTATGCTGATCTAGAGAGCGTATTAAGTCAATTTAAGAGACATTAATACACAGATACGTCAAATTAAAACAGAAAACTGTTCGTTTTCCATGTCAAACGAAACAAAATCACTCAAACGGCTTTCATTTTTATTTAGATCAGACATTTTTGTCATAAATATATTTAATTTATAAGTATTTAAAATTCTTGCCCTCTCGATACTCCCATAAAATATATACATTTAAATTATTTCTTAAGGTTAACAACTGAACTTATTGCTGAAGAACATAGATAAAAAATAATAAAAAAATCTTTTGACCAAAAACTTCGTAAAGCGTAATAAAATTGCAATTAAAACGTAATGTCAATTAGGTTTGATAATCTATCTTTTTAACTACATTGAATACAATAACAAGTAATTGTATAAAATGACAATTTCAATTAAACCAATTTACCGAATAGTCAAAATAATGACCGACCTCTTAACTTATGATAAATATCACATCGGCGTTTCATTAAATGTTGAAAAATCATGTCAATCTTTCATGTTTAAGCAATACTCAGTGTGAACTCTGTAATAAACCACTAGCGCCTTAATTGGCAAATATTCGTTACCGTATAATTCTTCATGTAAATATACATTTAAATCATGTTTAAGTTTAACAACTAAATTCAATTCAATTAAAACGTAATGTCAAATTAAGTTTGATAATCTCTCTTTTTAACAACATTTAATACAATAAAAAGTATTTGAATAAAACGGAAATTGATCGAAATAGTAAAAGTGCTCTCCTACTTCTTAATTTATAAGAAATATCACATCGGCGTGTTTAAAGTCTAAAGAACTGCGTCAAGTCAGGAATATCACTTAAATCGACCTATTTGGTATATTTAAGGAATGTTTATAACAATAACAAGAACCCAATATTGATTCAGTTTTTACTACGGAATGAAATAATGTCAATCTTTCATGTCTAAACAATACTAAATGTGATGTAAAAACTAGATGTGCCTTAATTGTCGACTGTTTAAATATGCATACTAAACACCAGAACGCTAGTTCATACAATAAAGTAATAGTAAATTAACGGTCATATTATATTGATAAAGCTGATAAAACTTAATGATGAAAAGGAACAAACATCTGTTCTTACGTTCTTACATATTTATTAAATAGATTGCAAATTATATAAAATATTCCTCTGTGTTCTATGAAGTTGTTTATTCTATGACCAAACTGTTTGTATATGAACTATTTTTGTTTTGTGAGTTTGATAAAATAAAACAAAGTGACGGTAAATGAATTTATATCATATTAATCAGATGTCTCATGGTATTTTAGTAAGTAGATGTGACAAAGAAATTTCTTATCGTAAATGTTGACATTTTCATTTTAAATATCTATCTATATCATTTAAAGTAAATATCACAATTACGGATATGATGTGTCTTACTCACGTTTTAGTTTAGTTTAATTTGTTTACGAAATGGTAAATTCGTAAAGCACAAAGTTGTTTATAATAAAACAATACTTTAGGGTGTGTTTGAACTTGCGACAGATTCAGGAGCTAAAATCCTCAATACTAATTGATAATTTGTATGACTAATGTCCATTAGATAGGATGGCATCAATTTAAACTTTTTTACTGTGTATAAGTTAATATATTAAATTGATTAATAACATAAAGACCATTAGAAACTTGTGGATGTCAAACTGTTAATTAAAACATGCGATAGGTATCGCATTGTACAGTATTAGAAAATTGAACGGTCAAGTATAGAAAACCATGACACTACAAAGTCTGCAAATGTCAGTTTTCGTACTGAAAGGTACTGATGTTTATCCTACCGGTGTTAATCTGTTTTAATTTTACTAATCATTTCTCGACATACGTCTAGACTTGATTGAAAATTCTGAATTAGTCTGAAATAGCCTGGCTTTGTGCTCGACCAAGTGTCGACTAGTCTGCCGATTGAATTAGTCTCGACAAGTCTGAAAAATTTGCATGATTCTCGACCTGCAATCGACCAAGTCTTGACAAGTCTTATTTTGTCTGAATCAGCCTTGAACCAGTCTGAAAATTCTAAATGATTCTCGACTTGGATTCGATCCAGTCTCGACTATAATGTTTTGAAAACACATTACTAAAATATTCGTCATTGTTTTTGCGAGTGTGATAAATAAAACAAAGTCACGGCTACTGAATTTATATCATAATAATCAGCTGTCTCGTGGTATTTCAGTAGGTTGTATGATAAAGGTATTTCTTATGGTATATGAACAGTCTAAAAAGTTCGAATGAGTCTCAACCTGCATTCAACTAAGTCTCAACTAGTCTCGTTTAACTTAATTCAGTCAACACCTTCGCGTATTTTGTCTTTCTAGTTTTATCCGCTTTATAATATTTCAAAGACAAATAACAGAAGCATGCCTTCGCACGCGATTTCAAATATTACTTAAGGCATTGTGTGTGTGTTTTTTTAAATATCATTTTTGATTATTTAAAAAATTACACTATGCGATGTTTATATTCCATCACAGATTCAATGGTTATAGAATGGAGGAATCTCTATTTACATCATACATAACTTAGAGTAGTTTCAGCCTGATGTTTAGGAAAAACGATCCAGAAATGCGGAAATAACATTTGACATTTTTAAACTCTAATATTTGAGAGTGAAACGAACTTCACATTTCAAAGTATAAACACTGGCCGGAAGTTGAATAGACGGATTGAAGCAATCAGTATTAATTAATCCATCAGATCAGTTAACTCGTTCCAAATCCTTCAATTGATGGATGGACGGATTTGAACGATTTGACGGATTGGAAGCGTATTGACTGATCTGACTGATTGATAACTGATTGCTAGCGGATTTTGGAATGCTGACGGATGGCTGACGGATTGCTAAAAGCGTTGCGTTTCAATCTAAAGTTACTGTATTCTTTTATGATTATTATTACAGTGTACTTATTCTGTGGTGTCGAATTAACAATCGATGCAGAGAGAATTTTGAACGAATCGAGGTTAAGCGATAACCTGTAACCGATATCATCTTTACAAAGTAGTTTAAAGAGGAACGTCATTATGCTGGAAAACTATATTAATGTTTCTTTCGTTCATAACACAATTCTGATTGTGTATTTCTTTCAATGATTTACTTACTTTATAATGCGGAAGCCAACATCATAAACATTTGCATTCACGTAAGGTTCGGTTTAAAGCTACCTTTAGATAATTTTTTCCGTATTTTGTAGTGAAATGATGTTTGGATAAACCGCAAATACATAATGAATAGTTCTGCTTGTATAAACAGGTATTACTTTTGCCTATGGTCAACACTTGACTTACAATTTATTTGCAAGCAGGGATAGTGATATGTGTATTGTATGTAATTATTTCTGTCTTATTTCAGAAGACTATATAAGATACTCTCCAGATACGGATTAAGTGTTGCGTTGCATTTTTATTGAGACACTTCTCAATGTCTGGACAGGTCTGAACAAGTGCAGTATAGTATGAACTTTTGTAGGCGATTGTTCGGCAAATTCACTCGCAGTGTGTGAGCGCATGAAAAATGACCAACAGCGTCTTGTGAGTAAATGTTTTACTGAGCATTGATACTTTTTTTCCTCATGATAAAGGTCACATGAAATTGTAACCAATTATCGGTAAACTAAAGTCTGTTTTTACCTTAACTGGATTTTGACAATTTGGATATATTGGCATTTTAACGGCCCGAATTATTCTTTCAAATCGAATGGATTTAAATCGAAATAGCGTATTTGCCAACACAAATTATATACCCTTCCTACCGAAAATTACATACAACATTACAGAATTTTCTGGTAACACGACATTTTTTGTTTTAGTGTTCTATTCTTACGCAAAAGAAGACGACGCTTAATATAATGAAAAAAAAACAATACACTGGCTTTAACAAACTGAAAAAAAATTTCATTCGAATGTCAATGGTTTTTTTAAATATACATTTTTAGCAACAGTTTCAAACAAAGTAAGATATGATATAGCAGAAAAATATGTCTGCAACAAAATACATAAACACATCTCACTGGATTGCTGTTCTAAAAAGCGCCAACATATAGTGTGTCACTATATAACATCAACAGTAAAGGTATGAAATTGACGAGAAAGCAAGGAGAGAAATTCATAGGACAGTGGCGTGATTCAGATTTAGAAAAAGACATGTGACAACAAATTGAAATTACGTACAACAACTAAAAATACATCGAACGAACTCAAGAAATACTGATGCACTCAAGTGTTCCACACTAATTCAGTACATGCCCATAATTTATACATTAATAGTTGCCAGAAAAAAATCAAAATGCTGTTAGATAAACTTACCTATACGTCATGAAAAACATAACTGCTATCAATCAGGAGATGAACTGAAGAAATGACATCAAATTATTCATACTAGGTTACGTTGGCATGAGCACAACGATTTGACTTGACACTCTGTTTCATTCTTGGGGACAATCAACCAATTTCTACTTTTGTCTAAAAACTGTTACTTAGAGTAGCGTCTAACTCTGGTGTTCTTAAAGAAAATGCTGAACAAATCTGCGAGTCATTTGGTACATTTTTTTCTGTTTATATGCTACGGGTCTTTACTGTATCAACTGGTCTGAACATTTTAATGGATAGTTTGCAAAAATAAGTTTACGTCGATATATTCCTTTAATTGTCAAACTAGTTGCAGAGCGAACAAAATGACATATATGTAATCAATAAGGAATTTAATCGTTGTTTTGATTTCTGGAACATATAACTTGTGTTTGAATTAGAGTAGTCGTTTATGAAATGTGATTTATCTAGGTTTTCAATTCGTCTTCCGTCAAGTACTGACCCTAAAGGAGCTATGAAAGCGTTCTACAAGCCTTTAGACAATGTAACTAATATGATCGTTTAACATTCTTGTTCTACAAGAGTTTAGACAATTTAGTTGCCATGAAAATTAACTAGTTTGAAATACTTAACACAAAGGAACTACTATTACCGTTTTAATTTTTTGTTTTACCAGCATTTGGAGAACGGAACTGAACGTTTAAAATTCATGTTTTCCAAGGCTTTTGACAATGTAACTTCTTTGGACAATGGAACTGCAATGAATGTTTAATTTTTTCTACAATCCTTTTGACAATGGCACTGGTATGACCGTAAACAATTCTTGTTCTATAAGTCTTTAGACAATGTAGCTGCTATGAGCGTTTAAAATTCCTGTTCTACAATCCTTTAGACAACGTAACTGCTTTGAACGTTTAAAATTCATGTTTTCCGTGGCTTTAAACAATTTAACTTCTATATATGTTTAAAATTCTTGATCTACAAGCCTTTAGACAACGTAACTGTTTCGAACGTTTGAAATTCTTGTTCTAGAAATCTTTAGACAATGTAACAGATATAAACGTTTTCAATTCTTGTTCTATAAGAGTTAAGACAACGTAGTTGCTGTGAACGTTAACATTCCATGTTCTGAAATACTTAAGACAAAAGACTGCTATTACGTTTTAAAAGTAACTCAATGATGATGATTTTGGTAATGTGTTTTCAAAGCATTAGAGACTAGGTATAGTTCAGGACGAGAATCGTTTAGAATTTGTAGACTTATTCAGACAAAATGAGACTAGTCGAGTCGTAATCGAGTGCAGGTCGAGACCAATTCGAACTCTAGTCTGGTTGAGACTTTTATGACAATTTCCAGACCAGTCGAGTTTTTATTGAGCATGACAGCCTTATTCAGAATTTTTAAACGAGTAAAGACGTATATCGAGAAAAGTTAAGTAACATTAAAACAGATTTAGACTGGTTGAGTAAAATCCAGTACAATTCAGTATAATAAGTAACCTTTTCATACAAGCACAGCTATACTTTTCTATACGTTAGATTTTCTTACACTGTCCCATGAGATGGCTGTCTTCTTTTTCAATTAACACTTTGACAACCACTGTCTAAGGGTATCTCCCTAAATAATATAAAATATCAACACTACACAGTAAACCAAGGTTTAAATTTAACCAAGTATATCCAATGGACATTTTATTATCAAACGGATAAATTAGTCTTGAAAATTTTAGAACCTGGATGTCTCACACTTTTAGGCACGCCTTCAAATATTGATCTAGTTAAAACGTCTTTGAACTCTACAGTTTGCACACACGTAGATTAAAAATGTAATCAAGACACATCATATCTATAATTGTGATATTTACTTGAAATGATTCAGATAACAATGGAATCTTAAACATTTAAACAGCTCATTAATATGATATAAATTCATTGGATGTGGCTTTGTTTGATTACATCACACTCACAAAACAACACCAATTCAATGAAGAACATTTTGGTAACAAATTTCATATAACACAAAGGAACAAGTTTAGTATGGTTTAACATGCCGGATTGACATTATTTCCCTTTATAAACTGTAAATATATTTGGTTCTTGTTATTGTTATAAACATTCTATACAAATACCAAATAGGCCGTTTTAAGTGGTATCGATATCTTCAATCAAAGTTTGTATAATGTACACATAATTGAATGTTATAAAAGACCGTACGTTGACACGGTCATGTCTATTTATTCGTCATTTGACAAGACTGCCATCGGCAATAAAGAAAGGTCAAAGCCACCTGAAAAGTAATTTGGTCAATTGTGTCTTGAACTGTTGATCTTTAATAAGTACAAGATAATCTCTATAACTAGGTATTGTAATGACCCCGTGAAGTAGGTGATACTTCGTGTTTCAACATTTAAATAAGATTTTTATTATAGATAAAAGGTCGGTGAGTACTTTTACAATTTTGGCAAATTGGTTGATAAATCCAATTATCCTTTTAATACAAATATTTGTTATTGCATTTAATTTTATCTATTTAGTCGACATTTCACAAAATTGCCATCGGCAATAAAGAACGTGTTATTGTATTCAATGTTAAAAGTTATATTATCAAACCTTATTTTCATTACATTTCAACTGAATTTAAAGATTTTCGTAAAAGGTTTTCGTATTTTTTTTAAGAATGTTTTATTTAGGAAACAGGTTAATTGTCAAATATCAAATAATTTAAATATATTTGTGACAACAATGTATGTGCAAAGTAGAACAAATGATTTTGAGTGATTCCGTTTCACTTTATATGTAGAACGAACAACTTTATCTGTTTTAAGTTTGATGTTTCCGCGTGTGA
This sequence comes from Limnoperna fortunei, assembly GCA_944474755.1. Classification (NCBI taxonomy): domain Eukaryota; kingdom Metazoa; phylum Mollusca; class Bivalvia; order Mytilida; family Modiolidae; genus Limnoperna; species Limnoperna fortunei. The sequence goes on from OX104125.1 coordinate 49,456,789, forward strand.
ATGTTTCTAAAATTGACTTAATAAGCCGTCAAGAATGTAATCACCAATAAAAAAAAGTGGCACACAACTTCAAGTATTTTGGTTAATTATGTTTCCAATGTGTTGACGTTTTATTAACATAAGATGATTTGTAGAAATAATTGCATGAACTTTAAAAATCTTAATTAACTCCAGGTTTAATTGAATTTGAATTCGCTTGACGATATTTACCGTTAAATGTCTTTTTCAAAATACAGTTCTAAGGCTGGGTTACTTTGTTTTATTTAAAAATTGTTAAGGTTGAACAAATAAATATTAAAAAAATGACTGTATTGTGTTTCAATATTTCTTTGTAAAGGTTATGGTCACCCTGTTCCCTAATCTACCGTAACAGCGTAACAGTGTCACAAATAACACATGATTTCTTTCTGTTTGTCTTTTCCATTTTAACCCTTCTTACTATAATATGACTATTCACGTATGTGACTAATTACGAATTTTAAAATGAGTAAAATGAATGACGCTACACGTGGAGCAGGAGTTGCAGAACACACGTGGTTTTCCTGGGGTTTTCTATACTAAAATCTTGGTTTTTCGTGTTGTGTGGGTGTTTGATGGGTTATGTCCCTTCTTTTGATTAACAACTCTTTTGTCTTTCCTTGATTTATTGTGTTGTAACTTCTGTGTCCTATGTTGTTTTGTTAATTGTTTGTTAGTACTATAAAGCACGTAAATATTTAATAGTGAGCTGTTTGATTAACAGTTTGGAAAAAATAATGAGAGAAATCAAAATACAATTCCTTGTTCTACAATATTTTGAAAAATGTAACTGCAATGGACGATTAAAATTCTTCTCTCAAAAGCCTTCAGACAATGCCAATGGTTTGAACGTTAACAATCCTTGCTCTATAAGACTGCAATGTAGCTGATACGAACGCTTAAAAATTCCGTACGACAAGCCTTTAGTCATTGCAACTGCTATGAACGTTAAAATACTTGTTCCCCATCCTCACAAGTCAGGGTTTATGTTTTCACATGTGTCCACGAAAACCTGACAAACTTAGCTATGAAATTTCCGGGCTAGATGTCACTAGTTTGATTGGCTACATCACACCTAAATGTAGCCAATCAAAAGCTCGCTTTCATTCACGACTTGGTTAGGGGATATCCCAATGTTGATTGTAAATAAACCAAACGGATGTGTTGCATAGACCATGTGAATCAGTGTACTGTCGTGTTGATCGTTTGTTGTTACCGCGTTATTTATTAGTTGCGTTATGTTTTCTTCTCACACAAGAAATGACTTTTGCCAAACACTTGCTTCTTTAAAGCAATTTCACTAGTTGATATTTTGAAGGTTTGACGTCATATGAAAATCTTTAAGCCCGGGAATTTCCTAGCTAAGTTTGTGAGGGTTTCACGACATATGTGCAAACAGAAACCCTGACTTGTGAGGATGTCGTTCGTCAAGAATTAAGACAATGTAACTGCTATAGCCGTTTACAGCTCGTGTTTACTAGCTTTTAGAAACTATAACTGCTATGCACATTTGAAATTCGTGCTCTACAGGCCTTTTGATAGCTATGAACGTAACAATTCTTGTTCTACAGACCTTTAGACAATGGAACGTCTACAGATCGTTAGACAATGGAACTTCTATAATGTTTACAATTCTCTTGCTACAAGCCTTTCGACAATGCAACTGGTTAAGACGTTTAAAATTCTTGTTCTACATGCCTGTAGACTATGAGACTATTATAATCATTTACAATTCTTGATCCAATAGCTTTTATACAATGTAAATGCTGTAAACATTTAAAATTCGTGTTCTACAATAATTTAGACAATGTAACTGATTTGAATGTTTAAAATTGTTACAAGGTTTAAGACTATTTAACTGAAATTTATGTTCAAAGTTATTTTTCTAAAAGCCTTTAGACAATGCAAGTGCAATGGACGTTTAAAATACTTCTTCTACAAGCCTTTAGACAATTTAACTGCTATAACCGTTTACAATTCTAGCTCTTCTAGTGTTAAGACAATGTAACTGCAATAAACACTTAAAATTCGTGTTCTACAAGCTTTCCGACATTGCTATGAACGTTTATAATTAAAGAGTCATAATATGTTTGAGAATGCGTTAACATAAAATTTTCATCAAAATAATTTTGATTTGCAATAATTATTTGTACTGATAACTCTTGAAGAAAGAAATCTAAAAATGACAGTGTAGTACAACATATTTTATATCTTTGGTTCGACATATGTCCACGTCTACACGAAGCTATGGTATATTAGTACTTACTCCGAATGCATTCAAAACGAATGCTGCTTACAAAATCATAAGTATTTGATTCACATAACTAGACAGCTATGTAAGGCAACAACGACTTATACCAAAATGTAACTGTGAAAGTCCTTTTCATGTCATGTAAGGATTCTCTAGTATTATATTGTTTTCCTCCACTCCTCAGTTAAAAGTTTTTTTTCCGGTAAACATCAATCGTTACTTGCGTAAGTATTTCCATTTAATAATACGGTATTATTTTGATATATACCATTAGGAAACATACATTGACGAACGGAATGCTAAACCATGAAGAAATCTTATATTTCAGAAAATGTCTCATTGAGAAACACGAAACCTACGATTCATAAGAAAACTGTATCAAACAAAACTGCAACAATGTAAACAAGAAAAATAGCAAAGAAAACCGACCGAACAACAAGAGCCAAAAGACAAGGGACAGTTACAAATCCGGATATAGACAAAACGCAACACAAAAACCAAAAACACAAAAAACAGAAAGAGAGTAACCCGAACCCAATAAAAACCATGGGTGCACTCAGGTGCTCCGGACGAGTAAGCAGTGCCTGCCTCTTATTAGACACCCGTCGAGTTACTCATTGTCATGTATAAGTCTGTAAAACGTCAGAACGTTTTAAGAATGGATTTTGTTACGACACTCCGTTTGTGTTGACATATTTTGTCTCACAGACATTTTATCCATTTCCAGAGTATCTTGTATTTGTCAAAAGTCCATATCTCATATATTTGTTCGTTGCGTAAGTCAAACTATGATGTAAGTGTCGTATTTTGACTTAAAGCCTGCGAAACAATTTTGTTCACTACTAATACAAAGAGTGTTTCATCAGTCGTATCAGACAAACTTTGATTGAGATCATGAAAGAATTATTCTGTCTATGGCAGATAAAACATGTCCATGATACATTTTAGACGTTTGCTGTCAATGACCGTTGACATTACTCCTCTTTTAATATTTGTCAGCAAAACGAAATTTTAAATGTTTGAAAGATTTTTTTTATTTATTTACCCGTTAATTTAAGCCGGAAGTGTTATGGAGCGATTGTGATCGGTCCGATGAATTTATAACATGTCCCATATCCAACGATTGGAATTTATGTTCTTATTGACTGATTGCTAACGGATGCTTGGTTGCTGACTGAGCACATTTGCTGCTGTGTCTTTAACCTAAGATCCTCTAATTATTATACAATGTACTATCATAAAGTTGATATTTTAAGGGATAAGTAAGCGCTTTAGTTTGATGAATACCTGGTTTAACCTCAAGTTTAATACAAGTGTATTTGTCATTAATGTTTACTTTGTATGCCTTTATGAGTCTATGTCTTTGTAATTTGCTTGTAACTTGTTGTATGTGTTTGTATACACAGTTTATCCTTATCATCCATATTGCAGGACAAAGGGACAGAGGAAAAATTCAGCATGAAATCGTTTTAAGACCTTACGTTCCAGAAGGAACCACACAATGTCTTTAGCAATCTAGTGATACAAGTATAAAGTTTTGTCAAACGACTTGAATGTAAAATATAAATTAAGTTTTGTGAAAAGAACCATTTAGTATTTATATCATGGAAAACCGTTATTAGCACTTACCTATTGACATAATGCATAGAAAAGTTCCGTCTTAATTACGTCAAATTTTATTTTGATATCTGACAATACGATAGCACGTGCTTTGGATATCCGTTTGTTTATTTTAATTAGTAAAATATCGGTCACACCATTTTAAGCTCTGCCCTCTTGTTGGTCATCAGTTGTTAATAGGTGGAATCAACAGTCTTGTAGGTGTTGCAAGTAATTTATAGCACAACCTTCTTCGTAAGACAAGTGCACATTTTCACGCTTCTCATTCAAAAATGTATTTGTCTAATATGGTCTGTACAAATATAATTTGAAAAAACATTATATGATCAAAATATTTAGTCCTCGTAAAATTCAAATCCTGTTCAATCTGCTTAAGGTGTGAAAGAGTAAGCTAGGTGTACATATGTTTTATTTTGTTGGTGACCGTGTTTATACATTTTTCATGTGTATCACCATAAACAAATTCTTTGCTATTTAAAAGAAGAATCGTCTTTTGCGTTCTTTCGTTAGTTGACCTTATTATAACCCGTATGTTACTAGAGTGTTATATAAACAATGTGTTTCGTTTTGTAAATTTGAAAGTTTATTCTTTGTTCTGATAGACGGTTTTAAAAGACAATGAGTTTTAAAGCAGAAACATATACATTTGTTTTAAAGTACAGTGATTATAAGTTATGATACACAATGCATTGATTTATTAAAGTTGATACAAATTATTCACAACAAATAAGCTGCAGACATACTAGTAAGACACTGAATAGTCCAAACAACTGATAAATAGTGTTGTTGAATATTAGAATCGCGACATTTCAATGAAATTTTAAGTCTACAAAATACACACAACAAAACATGATAAAGGTAGATGCCTTGTCTTGAGGGCTGTTAGTCACGAGCCCAGTAGTCACACGTCCGATGCTGACAGAACTATCATCGATTCTTTCAATGATACAGTCATTGTCTATCTTTCGGAAAATATTTAAATTCTAAGGATTTTCTAATTTCAGGGTGTACAGTCTTAACCGGATTTGAATTGAATTTTAACTATAAATCATACAACATCTTAATCGTTTGAATTTTAATTTTTTGGATTTGGCGCAACTGATTAGACTTGATTAAACGAAATGCTTGCCTGGCATGGTAAATTCTGTTAACCTTTGTTAATCTTTAATAACATATGTAAATGACATCAGTAAAATATGGAAAAAAAACATCAAACTGCTTTCTTATTTTTGAGTACAATAAAAGGGTTTCAATGGTCGACTCACATTAAAACCAAGGTGTAAATTAGCATATGTTATATATCCTACAGTCATCAAGACAGGAGTCTGATGGGGCATTCAATGTAATTATATTTGAATTATTTAAGAAGACTATCAAAGATACTCTCCAGATACGGATTATGTGTTTCGTTGTGTATTTGTTGCAACACTTCGCAGTGTCTGGACAGGTCTGAACAACTGCAGCATAGATGTATTGTTTCTTCTACTGATGTTTGCCCTATTATTCATGAGCTTCTGTTGGCGATTGTTTGACGAATCTACTCGCAATGTGTGGGCGCATGACAAATGACTAACACATGTATTAAGTTTTCCCGAGCGTTGATACTATTTTTTATCATAGTTACTCTCTTTGTGTTTTGTGTTTGTTGTTTCTGTGTTGCGCTGTACATGACTATCTTTATCCATATTTGTGAGCAACTGTGACGACGTTACATGTCTATCTTTTTTATGATGACCTCTTTTCATCATTTTACACTTGTACACCCGGATTACTCCGTTACATACGTTATAACAAGGGTGTATGGAAATGGTATCACCTGTAAGTACTTTCAGGTGGTATGATTTCCATACACCCGGCAATAACGTATATAACTGATATAAATAATAATGTTTATGGCTTAGATATTCAAAACTAAATTAATATAATGCAGTGTTAATATTTTTAGTGAAAACGTAGAATATAAAAAACTTATTATAATTAGATCATTTATTAGCACCATTACAAAAAAATGTGAATGAACATTACATGTTATATTTTTACTAGTTACTTGCCCAGACAGTATTATACAACTTATTTACACCTCCTCACCAACTAAATTTGAAAAGTAAGTTATGCGTTACCTGTACAACTAATACTAACGTATTCAATAATTGTGACAAAATCATGCTTGATTAAGGACAGTTACTTCACATTGATGCCGTTTGTTAAATAATAATATTACAATTCCTTTAGACATATTGTGTTTGCCTCGTCGTGGCTAGTCTAAAAATAATCGCACAACGAGTCTCCTGTTATGTTTGTCTGTCCTGCAACCTTGTAAAAAATGTAGTTGCAGTTGACGAAGAAGTTAAATATAATAAAATAAATGCTTTTATATGTGTATAAAGAAAAACAAGAACCAACAAGCTAGTTAACCGATATACAGGGATTTACAATTAAAACAGCAGACCAAACGATTCATTAAAAACTAATGATTGATTGATGTATTGATTGACTTATTGATTGACCACTTCAGAAAAACTGTATACTATACTATTTTACTTTGTATTTGATATGCAGATGCTTTTAGTTTATGTGTTTTTCGTTGTTTGTTTGTTAGATTGTTAGTATGTGTTCCTCTAGTGCATGTGTCTATATTTATTCCGTTGCGCATACAATTTATCGTTGACTTCGTTTTATAAAAGTTTAAAAATCTATGTATATAAGAACACTTGAGTTACATCAAATTTTATGTTTGACGAAATTTAAAAGGATTCGATTTTTTATAACACTTAAAGGAACTAGGTTGGTGTAAACGCGCGTCTCGTCTAACTAAAACTCATCATTGGCGATGAAACCTACACAAATTTAAAATCCAAATGATTAAGATGTTGTAGCGCTTTAATCACACAGATTCTAAGATCTTATACCAAACCTCATCACAGCGACCGTAGTAGGTAACCTGTTTGGAGAGTGTTATTATCCCTGAATGATAAAATTGAATTCTTTACATTTATAAATATGTCTATTATAGCTGCTGCAAAAAACAAAGTTCTCCGTGTGTTCAGAATTCTACACATTTTTCAAATGGCAGTCAAAATTGTGATCCCATCAGTACCTTTCTTTCTGTGATTTTTTATTGATTCCTGTCGCATATTTAGCGACATATTACTTCTCGGACCTTGAACAAACAAGCAATTATTCAATGCGCAGGTATGTCGCATCAAAGAAGTAAACTTGTTTAACCGTTGTTATTTAAAGCAAAATAACGTACTCTGTTGCGTAGAAATATTATCAAATATATAAATGCAACAAAAATTAGTAAGTACTATGGCAGATGCGCGTAAATCTAGTTAAGAGGGAAAGGCGGATCTCACACCACAAATATTGGCAAGACATTACGACAAATAATTTGATATTACAATATTACCGAACACTGATAAATATAATATTTTATATACAGATTGCTATGCATTTAGCAACACATTTGCATTTTAGCACATCATCGATTTTGGTTTATACCCCAGCTTTATAATATGAGTACATTGATTTTATTGCATTAACAAACATAACTTATGACAAAACCTTTAACACTCAATTGTTTAATTCTATATGAGTACTATTTGTATAAATATGTCAGCAGAAAATACAAAGGAAACCGACCGAACAACAAGAATGTCTAGGGACGACTACCCTTTGCGGATATAAAAAACATAAACCACAAGAAAAAAACAAAAAGTAGACAGAGAGAAAGTGAGTAATCATAACATGATATAAGACATTAATAACTACACAAAGAAATAGAGATTGTGCAATATTTTAAGCATTATGTTCTTGGAACACTTTGCTTCCGACATATTATCCGACACATAAACAATGTAGAAAAGTTATGCTCGACATGTTGGCCTTTATAGATACAAGTGTCACACATTCGAATCCTATCATGTCAGAAAATAGAGTTTAATAGATTTACCCCTATGACGTGGAGAGTACAAATAAACTTTAGTTTTACCGACAAACTAAGAATTATGTTTTCATCCTGCACTTCCAAAATACAACTTATAATATCGACAGACACGAGAAAAGAGTGCACTTCCAGCAGATTTTCGCCGCATATTCCAGTAATAGCTTGACATCACAAACACATATTTTATTCGACATGTAAATCAGTCAGAATAATAATAAATGTCGTTGAAAGGGAGGACAATGATACCATAGAGTTTTACTCGTAGTTACAAAGAAAGCTAAAAAATGTATTCGTCTACCTTTATTGTACAGAATATTGCACCAATTGCAGGATAAAATAATAATATAGTCCTTCAATTTCTAACGGTCAGGTATGCAAACCGTCCCAGCAGTTCTAACGTACATCAATCTTGATAGATTATCTCTCACACAGATAGCAGGTGACGTATGTATGGTCTCGAGTTTGTAAACCCACACACATTTTACCGTGCACATCTGTGCTAAAAATATTTTAAAACACAGATTCTGTATCTTGTACTGTATGACTGTGCATTGTAGCAATTGCTTCCCTAAACATCCTTCCTGTTCAATGAAACTTGTACTAATGGAACGAAAGAAAGTCTTGCTCGATGCAAGTTTATAGATATACGTGTATTTTATTTTAAATAACGCAAATTTAATGCTTTTTTCATGACACTTTTTAATTTTTATACATGGTGTAACGATATAAATAAAAAGTTGATTACAAAAAGAAGCAATATTTTATTTGATTCTTATTATTTTGATGACAAGAATTTACCCATGGCAAATGCATAAAGGATCCATAATTGACCTAAACAATACCTTTTGGTATATTGGCGAGAGCTTCCCGCTGCAAATAAATGACATCTCTTGCTAATTTTGTTCACTCTTAACGTTTATACGCTTTGACTCCAGTAATAAATGGTTTTTGCGTTGTCAAACACTTCAATAGGAATTGATTGCCAGTTATAATCAGAGAACCACAGAAACAAACCATACAAAATTAAACCTAAAATTACACAAGACCGTGTTTATGTGTCATATCTATTTACCTTGGGTAAAATCAATGCGTAATTACAGTTTCGATAAAAAAAACACTGCATAAAATAAGTATATTATGTCAGAGACATTTAGAGACGTATATACACGTTTTTTAATTAATGCAAGTAGTAATCATAAACGCAAAACTTCTCTTAATATGTATCATAGTATCCAAACGACTGATATATTTATATGTAAACTTCAAAAATGTTCATATACCAATATAAAAAAAAGTATCTTGAAATCTGTGTACCATTGTCACTGCGTTTACCTGTTCATGCCTACAACGCATTACGCTTTGCACACATAATCTTATAAATGTGCTTGTAAGCAAAACCAACATGACAATTTTGTAAAGCTGCCTAAAGGTTATTAAATGTTGTTTTATACTTTTTATAAAAAAGAGCCATAATATGTTTGAGGATGCGTTAACATAAAAAATAATTTTGATTTGTAATAATTATTTGCACTGATAACTTTTGAAGAAAGGAGTCTGAAAAGGACAGTGCAGTACAACATATTTTATACAAGCATTGTCACTTTGATACGACATATGTACACGTCTAAACGAAGCTATGATATCGAATATTGTTCTTAAAGATAAAAACGAACCTACGGAAATATTATCACTTATCCCGAATGCACTCGAAGCGTATACTACTTAATAAATCATAAGTATTGCATTCACATAACTACACAATTATGTAACGCAACAAAGACTTACATCAAAATGCAACTGTGAAGGTCATTTTTAAGTCATGCAAGGATGTTATATTATTATGTGCTATATTTTACTGTTGTTATATGTCTCTGTGATGTATTTATTACATGTATGTCGCTATAAAAGCTCTACAGAGCTTATGTTCATTGTTATTAACCCGACTTTAAATAAAATTTATCTTATCTTATCTTATCTTATTATATTGTTTTCATCCACCCGTCAGTTAAAAATTTGTTTTCGGTTAAACATCAATCGATACTTGTATTTCCATTTTAATTATACGGATGTATTTTTTTATATAACATTAGGAAACACACATTGACGAAACTGAACACCAAACCATGAATAAATCTTATATTTGAAAAAATGTCTCATTGAGAAACGCGAAACCTACGACAGTTAAGAAAACTGTATAAAAAAACTGGAACATTGTAAACAAATCTGTAAAAGACTCAGAACGTGGTAGAGAAACAGTCCGTTTGTGTTGACATATTGTGCCTCACAGACATTAAACCACTTTCCAAAGTACCTTGTATCAGTCATGTTAACGTTCGGCTACCTTTAAATAATTTTTCCGTATTTTGTAATGAAATGATTCTTAGATAAACCGCAAATATATGTAATGAATATTTCTGCTGGTATAAACAGGCATCACTTTTGCATATGGTCTACACTTGACGTAAGGAATTTAATCGTTGTTTTGATTTCCGTAACATAAAACGTTTGTTTGAATTAGTGTAGTCGTTCATGAAATGTGATTTATCTAGGTTTTCAATTCGTTTTCCGAGAAGTACTGACCCTAAAGGAGCGTTTTAGAGACCTGATTAACGAACTTTGTCGTTGTACCAAGATTGGAGTATTTTAACATTACAAAAATCACTTAACAAGTTTAATAGAATGATGTCATGACAAAATTGTAGCTTAACCTAAGATTCATTTAAAATATGTTCATGCAAACAGACAATACTTGCAATATACATATTAGTAAATATAGTATATTCTAATATATTTTCTCACCAATATTACGAAACTTGACAATTAGTCTTGAACATCTCAAAGCGCCTCATTATATAATATTGATGCTACGTATACTGAGGCTGCAAAAAACGCGCACCGATCATTATGGATTGATCGATCACTGTATCTGATACATAAGTGCAAAACTTTGCCTGGTACAGAAAGTGCATTGCTGAAAAAGAAACAAATATGATGTGTTGGTATAATTTTACAAAAAAATAGAAACCAACATCTGTGTAAACTTGCATGTGTCGTATAATGTAATAAAAACGCTGCTTGCTTGTGCTAACATTATGTGTTGTGTTATTTATAGTCGGATAACGTTGATTAAAAGATGTTTACAATATATGTGTTTCGTTCTGCAGTGCATGTTTCCTAACATAGTTATGTCCGCCTACTGCACTATGGAGTTTAGTTGCCATGATCAAACCAACACAGATTTAGAAAACTTGAATAATATAAGTAATTAAATTAATAGAATTTTTCTTTTTTTTTCAATATTTGTTGGGTGATGTTTAACGCGACTTTCAATCAGTTTTCAGCCATATCAAGGGGTCCTATTTTTTAAGGAGGTCGAAGTGAACGGAAAAAACCTTTGAACTGCGGTGGGAAAACTGACAATCCTTGGCAATAAAGATTGGAGTCAAAAGTACATCCTGCCCAAATTACAGATCACGCATTAATAGATGACTAGCTACCTTAATACCTGGGTATAATGTTAATGAAGATAACAGCACACCGAATAAAAAGGAAACTGTAAAAACGACAATTCAAGCACTAAAGTCCCAGAAAAAGGCAAACTACAGAACAAAAATCAAACTTAAATGTAACTAAATCAACTGTCCTGACTTGGCACTGGTATTGCAAAAGAAATGGAGGGTTAGACCAGGTTGTTTTCAAGCAGTACATATACATTCGAGGTCAGGGTTTTATGCGGTACTCTGAATTCCTCCCCAATATAATCTATACAAACAGCTAAATGTGGGACTAATCACCATTTGGCAAAGCAAAACAATAATGCAATGAATATACCATTAGCAGATTACTAAACATGAACATGAATAAATAAATGTATAGATAGTTTTCTATTGTTGTGGCAAGCAATTAACACAAAAATACGTTAATAAAATATATTATTACATCATATTCGAAAACAAAATTAATGCCTCGTGTTATTAATAATCATAGTATCGTGTATCTGTAGACTTGATATGGTTTGTTTAATATGTCAGACATTTATTCATACTAATTAGTTGAAGTGTCTATTTTGGAGGTTCGATGTGCGTCATTTGATGTTTTTTATGCTACAAAATCAGTTTTCGTGTTTATGTTAGCTACTAGTATGTAGATTCTTAATTCTTCCGTAAATGGCTGATTTCTGGTACAGATGACCCAGTACAGATGAGCTCACGCGCACACATCTGTACTTGCTGTGTCGTCCAATCAAAACGCCAGAAACAAGAACGTTGTTATGGAAGCATAACAACGTTCTTCTATGACGTTCTTGTTTCCGGCGTTATGATTGGATGTCAGAGACAATGGAGTATAAAACAATGGAGAGTCTATATGATATAGCAATGTGAAATTTGTTGGTTTACGGAAGAAATAGGTACTTTCATGCGCTTTTGGGAAAGCCCGTGTGAAATTTCACTCGTGATAGAAATTTTTATGTCTTTTGGCTGGTTCCGCTGCGCTCCACTCGCGAAAAGACATAAAATTTCTAAAGATCAACCGGTCTTTCACAAAAACGTATGAAAGAACCTATTATTCTTTTATTGCTGCTAAACCGATAGAAGAGCTCACTATTTTCTGAGTATCGTCAGATTTGGATCTCTTTCCCAATGTAACATATTTTACACTTTTGATTTGTCTACACTCTACACGGGCATCCTTCATATGCGACTTAAAACCAGGTCAAAAGAACTGAATAAACGCTGATTGTTTTCAAGAAAAACGGAAAACAGATGACATAAATACCTGGTAATTAGCCATTATAGAACATACTTCGTCATCAATGACTCCAAATAAAAAAGACAAAATATATCAAATGTTAGATTTTCTGATTCACAATATGATCGTCGTGTTTTGGAGACGTGTTTTTCGATAGACCGTTGGTATTCGAACGGTGTTAATTTCGTTTTTCTCCTAGCTTAGTACTGTTATGAGGCTGAGATGATAGAAAGCCTGCCGAAGTAAGAAAAGACAATAGTCAGACACATTCCGCAATAGTGATGATGTTGATCAACATCAACAATGCTAAATGACTATTTCCATTCAATTTTTACTAGCAAGCTTGAAAGTGAAGACACCACCTACACACTAAGGTTGGCCTCTTACTTAGACATACTTCTAGAAATAGACTCAGGTAAACATACAAAATAAACTCCTCTACAAACGTGATGACTTCAACTTTCCAATTGTCAACTTCCCGTTCATCGACAGAAACATTCCAGCAGTTCAGCCAATGGTTTGTACATTTCACAACTTATACGTTATTATAGATCCTGCGGAATTAAGATTTTCTAGACCGATCACTGCTGTTGACTACTAAGTTACCTAGCTTTATTCTATCTCTGTGGAAAATCTATGGTCGTCACCGCGACTTAATTGATCTTTAAAGGAAATAAGTCTCTCAATTTCGAACGGACATTTTTTATGTGTAATAGGTAGTGTTTTCTATTTATGGATTTGACTTTTTCATGACGGGTTTCTAATGAAAGGCAGAAACTGCCTACTCGTCCGGAGCAAATCAGTGCATGCATGGTTTTTATATGGTTCGGGTTACTTTCTTCTCGTTTTTGTGTTTTTTTTGGGGGGTTTTTGTGTTGCGCTGTATATAATAGTCTTATTCCAGATTTGTGAGCAACAGTAATGACGTAGCAAATTTCGCATATGTCTGACGACCTATTTTCAGCATTATACAATTGTAATCCGGGGATAAATTTGTTACCGACGTTACAAAAACGGTGCATGGAAATGGTATGACCTTAAAGTACTTATGGACAGTCTGCGTCTCTGAACAGAAGTTTTTTATGTAGTACAATTTCTATACACCCGGGTAATAACGTATATAACTGATAATGTTTACGTCCAAGGTATTCAAAACAAAATCATTATAATGCAGTGTTTTATTTTTTGTGAAACCTAAGAATATAAAGCACTGTATATACTTAGATCATTTAATAGAGTAATTACCAAAACTGTCCATCAATATTGCATGTGATATTTTTACAAGTTACTTACCCTAACATTGCCATGAAAGTTTTTTCCACCTCCTCACCAACTGTTGTTGGAAAAGTCGCGACATGTATTAAACTGATACAACTAAATTAAATTAATCAATAATTGTGCCAAAATCATGGGTGATAGAAGACAGTTATTTCACATTTATGCCGTTTGTTAAATGTATATATTCCGATTGGTATAGACCTATTGTGTTTGTATTCGTTGCGGTAATTCAAATTCAAATAATCGCACATTGAGTCTCATTTTATGTTTGTCTTTGTCCTGCAACCTCGAAACCATGGAACAGCAATTGGTGAAGAAGGTAAGACTACAAAAAGGTTTAATATGCGTATAAAGACAAACAACAAGAAGCAACACAGATATTCAGGGATTTACTAAAACGCCAGACCACACAAATCCTGAAAAACTAATAATTGATTGATTGATTGATTGACTATTTAAGAAAAAATGCATACTTATTTATAATATACTGTTTTACTTGTATTTGACATTTAGATGCCTTTTTCATTGTCTGTTTGTTTGTTTGTTAGTGGGTTAGTGTGTGTTCCTTTAGTACATCTGTCTATCTTTATGGAGTTTCCTTTCAAACAATAGATTTCGATAAAATTTATCCTTGACTAGGTGTTATAGAAGTTTAATATTCTATGTATACGTACATACTTGAGTGACATCAAATTTTAAGTTCAAACAAATTAAAAGCATTCGATTTTTCATCAAACTTAAAAGAACTAGGTTGGTGTCAGTTCATAATACAGAAATAAAATGTCATCAAAGATACCAAGGTTAAAACCACGCCAGACGCGCGTTTCGTCTGACGAAGACTCATCTTTGGCGCTCAAACCCAAACAAAATTACAATCCAAATGATGTTGTAGCGCTTTATCACACATATTTCAAAATGTAATACCAAACCTCTTCCCAGGGACCGATGTAGGTGACCTGTTTGGAGAGTGTAATTCTCTCTGAATGATAAAACTCAAGACTTATTTTCTGCGACTTATTATTCATCGTTCAAACAATCAATTAATCAATGCGCATGTATGTCGTATCAATTAAATTAATATTGTTTAACAGTTGTTGTTTTATCAACGGTACTAACACAATTTGTAGCGTAAAAATATGATTAAATATACCAATGCAACACACAATTAGTTATTACTATGGCAGATTGGGGTTAATCTAATGAAGAGGGGAAGGTTAAACTCACACCACAAATATTGGCAAGAAGGACAATAAGGTCATTATTTTGATATTACCAAACACCTTTACTCACTGATAAATAGCTTATTTTGTATACATATTGCTATACTCTTACATTTGCATTAAATCACACCATCGATTTTAGTTTAAAATTCTACTGTTATGAACGTATAAAATTCGTGTTCTATTAGCGTTTAGAACTGATACGAAAGGTCAAAATAACTGTACGCCAAGCCTGTAGACAAGGTAATTAATATGGACGTTAAATATTCTTTTCCTCCATATCTTTAGATAATTTTACTGCTATTAACGTTTAAAATTCTTGTTCTAAAAGCCTTTATACATTGTCGCTGCTATGGACGTTTGAAAGTTTCTGTTTTACAAGGCTTTAGACAATGTAAATGTTATGTTCGTTTAAAGTTCTTGTTCTACACGCCTTTAGACAATGTAACTGTTTTGAACGTTTATAATTCTTGTTCTACAAGCCTTAAGACTATCTACCAGATAAAAACGTTTTCAATTCTTGTTCTACAAGAGTTTAGATAACGTAGTTGCTATTACTTTAACAAGTTTTGCTTTACAAGCGTTAAGACAATGTAGTTGCTACTAACTTTAACAATTCGTGTTCTGAAATACTTAGGACAATGGAACTGCTATCATAATTACCGTTTTAAATATTTGTTCTACCAGCATTTAGTGAACGGAACTGCTATGGACGTTTAGTCCCTTCAATGTAAGTTTAAGGTTCTTTTTCAACAAGCCTTTAGACCATTAAATGCTAATGTCGTTTCAATTCGCGTTCTACAATCCATTAGATATTTTTTATTGCTATGAACGTTTGCAATTCTTGATCTCAAAGCCTTTAGAACTAATGCCAACGGTTAAAATAAGTATACGCCAAGCGTGTAGATAATTTAACAGCTATGGACGTTTAATATTCTTTTTTACATGCCTTGAGATAATTTTACTGCTATTAACGTTTAAACTGCTTGTTCGAAAAGCATTTAGACAATGTAACTGCTATGGACGTTTGAAATTCTTCTTTTAAAAGGCTTTCTACAATATAAATGCTATTTTTGTTTAAAGTTATTGTTCTACACGCTTTTAGACAATGTAACTTCTGGCCTCGGTTGCAGAGAAGGTAGATAATTCGTTTACTATGGATCACGTTTTCTATTAACAATGAGGTTGCGGGTTCGAATCTAACTTCGGGTAGGGTGTACTTGACTCCAATTTTAATTGACAAGGATTGCTAGTTTTCTTATAGGAGGTCGGGGGTTCTCTCCGGGTACTCCAGCTTCCTCCTCCAATAAAAACTGCACGCTATGAAATACCTGAAAAAATTGCTGAAAGTGGCGTTAAACATCATACATCATACAAACAAGGAAACAAACAAACAATGCAGCTTCAATGAAGGTTTACAATTATTGTTCTACAAGCCTTTAGACAATGCAACTGATATCAACGTTTTCAATTCTTGTTCCACAAAAAATTAGAGAACGTAGTTGCTATGAACGTTTACAATTCTTGTTCTACAAGCTTTCGGACAATGTAGTTGTGTCCGCGTCAAATGCGTGTTCAACAAGTCTTTCGACAATGTTCTAAAAGCCTTTAAGCAAAATTTCTCCTATGAACGTTTAAAATTCGTTTTCTACAAGCCTTTAGACAATTTAACTGATATTGACTTTTAGAATTCTTGTTCTGCAAGACTTTAGACAATGTATCTGATATGAACGTAAACAATTCTTGTTCATAAATACTTTGGACAATGGAACTGCTATGACCGTTTAAAATTTCCTTCTACAAGCCTTGAGGGAAAGGAACTGCAGTGATCGTTAATCATTATTGTTTTACAAGCCTTTTGAAAATGTAACTGGTATGAGCGTTTAAAATTCCTGTTCTACAAGCCTTTAGACAATGTAACTGCTTTGAACGCTTAAAATGCATGTTTTTCGAGGCTTTAAAAAAATTAAGTTCTTGTTCTAGAAGCCTTTAAACAATGTAACAGCTTTGAACGTTTAAAATTCATGTTTTACAAGGCTTTGGACAATGAAACTTCTATGTACCTTTAAAGTTCTTGTTCTACAAGAGTTTAGACAATGTAACTGATATGAACGTTTAAAATTATTGTTCTACAAGAGTTTAGACAAAGTAGTTGCTACGACATTTACAATTCTTGTTCTTCAAGCTTTTAGACAATGCAGTTGCTATGAACGTTAACATTTCAAGTTTGAAATACTTAAGACAATGGAACTGTTATTACCATTTTAAATTTGTGTTCTACCATCATTTAGAGAACGGAACTGATATTACCGTTTTAAATTTTTGCTTGACCAGCATATGGAGAACGGAACTAGACGCTTACAATTCATGTTTTACAAGGGTTAAGACAATATAACTTCAATGCAACTGATATGAATGTGTTCAATTTAGAGAACGGAACTGCTATTACCGTTTTAAATTTTTTGTTTGACCAGCATTTGGAGAACGGAACTGGATGTTTACAATTAAGACAATGTAACTTCTATGCAACTGATATGAATGTTTTCAATTCTTCTTCTACCATGGAACTGCAATGAATGTTTCATGTTATTCTGAAATACTTTTTGACAATGTCACTGGTATGACCGTAAACAATTCTTGTTCTTTCAGGCTTTAGACAATGTAGTTTCTATGAGCGTTTAAAATTCCTGTTCTACAAGCCTTTAGACAACGTAACTGCTTTCAACGTTAACATTCATGTTTTCCATGGCTCTAAACAATTTAACTTCTATGCACGTTTAAAATTCTTGATCTACAAGCCTTTTGACAATGTAACTGTTTTGAACGTTTGAAATTCTTGTTTTACAAGGCTTTGGACACAGTAACTTCTATGAACGTTTAAAATTCTTGATCTACAAGTCTTAAGACTATTTAACTGTTTTGAATGTTTGAAATTCTTGTTCTAGAAACCCTTAGACAATGTAACAGATAAAAACGTTTTCAATTTTTGTTCTATAAGAGTTTAGACAACGTAGTTGCTCTGCACGTTAACAATTCTTGTTCTACAAGCTAAAATACTTAGGACAATGAAACTGGTATAATTTGCCTTTTTTAATTTTATTTCTACCAGCATTTAGGGAAGAGAACAGCTATTACCGGTTTAAAGTTTTGTTCTACCAGCATTAAGAACTGCTATGGACGTTGAAGATTAATGTTTTACAAGGTTGTAGCCGATGTAACTTCTATAAACGTTTCAAAGTTCTTGTTCTACAAGCCTTTAGACATTGCATCTACCTTGAATGTTTAACTTCATTTTTACAGGGTATTAAACAATGTAACTTCTATATACGTTTGAAGTTCGTGTTCTAAAAGCCTTTAAACAATATAACTAATATGAACGTTTTTAAATTCTTGTTTCGCAAGAGTTTAGAAAATGTAGTTGCTATAAAGTTAATAATTCTTGTTCTACAATCTTTTAGACAATGTCTTTGCTGTGACCTTTAAAAATACTTGTTCTGAAATACTTACAATAGGCTGCTTTTACCTTTTAAACGTAACTCAATGACGATGATTTTGGTAATGTGTTTTCAAAGCATTATAGTAGAGACTAGGTATAGTTCAGGACGAGAATCGTTTAGAATCAATAGACTTTTTTTAGAGAAAATGAGACTAGTCGAGTCGTAATCGAGTGCAGGTCGAGACCTATTCGCACTCTAGTCTGGTTAAGACCTTTCTGACCTTTTCTAGTCTTGTCGAGATTTTATTTACATCACCAGTCCTTTATAGCCTAATTCAGAATTTTCAAGTGAGTCAAGACGTATATCGAGAAAAGTTAAATAATACTGAAACAGGTTTAGACCGGTCGAGTAAAAGCCAGTACAATTCAGTACAATAAGTAACCTTTTCATACAAGCACAGCTATAATTTTATATACGTTCGATTTTCTTACACTGTACCATGAGATGGCTTTCTTCTTTTTCAATTTACAGTTTGACATCCACTGTTTAAGGGTATCTTCTTAAATAATATAACTACACAGTAAACCAAGTTTTAAATTTAAACCAGTATATCCAATGGGCATTTCATTATCAAACGAATAAATTAGTCTTGAAAATTTTAGAACCTGTATGTCTCACACTTTTAAGCACGCCTTCAAATATTGAACTAGTTAAAAACGTCTTTGAACTCTACAAATTTGATACCAGTTTGTACACATGTAGATTAAAAATGTAATAAAAACACATCATATCTATAATTGTGATATTTACTTAAAATGATTCAGATAACAATGAAATCTTAAACATTTAAACAGCTCATTAATGTGATATAAATTCACTAGATGTGGCTTTGTTTTATTACATCCCACTCACAAAACAACACCAATTCAATGAAGAACATTTTGGTAACAAATTTCATAGAACACAAAGGAACAAATTTAGTATGGTTTAAACATGCCGGATTGACATTATTTCCCTTTAGTATAAACTGTAAATATATTTGGTTCTTGTTATTGTTATAAAAATTCTATACAAATACCGAATAGGCCGTTTTAAGTGGTATCGCTAGCTTCAATCAAAGTTTGTATAATTAACAGATTGAATGTTATAACAGACCACATGTTCAGACGGTCATGGCTATTTATTCGTCATTTGACAAGACTGCCATCGGCAATAAAGAAAGGTCGGATACACCTTAAAATTAATTTGGTCAATTGTGTCCTGAACTGTTGACCTTTTATAAATACAAGATAATCCTTATAACTAGGTATTGTAATGACCCCGTGAAGTAGGTGATTTTTCATGTTTCAACATTTAAATAAGATTTTTATTATAGATAAAGAGTGAGTACTTTTACAATTTTGGCAAATTGGCTTATAAATCCAATTATCCTTTTAATACAAATACTTGTTATTGCATTTAATTTTATGTATTTAGTCGACATTTCACAAAATTGCCATCGGCAATAAAGAAAGTGTTATTGTATTCAATGTTAAAAGTTATATTATCAAACCTTATTTTCATTACGCTTCAACTGAATTTAAAGATTTTCGTTAAAGGTTTTCGTATTTTGTTTAAGAATGTTTTTATTTAAGAAATAGATTAATTGTCAAATATCAAAAAATTTAAACATATTTGTGACAACAATGTGCAAAGTAGAACACATCATTTTGAGTGATTCCGTTTCATTTTATATGTAGAACGAACAACTTTATCTGTTTTAAGTTTGATGTTTCCGCGTTTGAATGTTTTTAAAATTGACTTAATAAGCCGTCAAGAATGTAATCACCAATAAAAAAAGTGGCAAACAACTTCAAGTATTTTGGTTAATTATGTTTCCAATGTGTTGACGTTTTATTAACATAAGATGATTTGTAGAAATAATTGCATGAATTTAAACATCTTAATTAACTCCAGGTTTAATTGAATTTGAATTCGCTTGATGATATTTACAGTTAAAAGTCTTTTTTAAAATACAGTTCTAAGGTTGGGTTACTTTGTTTTATTTAAAAATTGTTAAGTTTGAACAAATACATATCTTTAAAAAATGACTGTATTATGATTCTATATTTCTACGTAAAGGTTACGGTCACCCTGTTCCCTAATCTACCGTAACGGCATAACAGTGTCTCAAATGACGCATGATTTCTTTCTGTTTGTCTTTTCCATTTTAACCCTTCTTACTATAATATGACTATTCACGTATGTGACTAATTACGAATGTTAACCTGAGTAAAATGAATGACGCTACACGCGGAGCAGGAGTTGCAGAATACACGTGGTTTTCCTGGGGTTTTCTATACTGAAATATTGGTTTTTCGTGTCCTGTGGGTGCTTGATGGGTTACGTCCCTTCTTTTGATTAACAACTCTTTTGTCTTTCCTTGATTTATTGTTTTGTAACTTCTGTGTCCTATGTTGTTTTGTTAATTGTTTGTTAGTACTATAAAGCACGTAAATATTTAATAATGAGCTGTTCGATTAACGGTTTGGAAAAAATAATGAGAGAAATCACAATACAATTCCTTGTTCTACAATATTTTGGAAAATGTAACTGCAATGGACGATTAAAATTCTTCTCTCAAAAGCCTTCAGACAATGCAAATGGTTTGAACGTTAACAATCCTTGCTCTATAAGACTGCAATGTAGCTGATACGAACGCTTAAAAATTCTGTACGACAAGCCTTTAGTCAATGTAACTGCTATGAACGTTAAAAATACTTGTTCCCCCATCCTCACAAGTCAGGGTTTCTGTTTCCACATGTGTCAACGAAAACCTGACAAACTTAGCTATGAAATACCCGGGCTATACGTCACTATTGTGATTGGCTACATCACACCTAAATGTAGCCAATGAAAAGCTCGCTTTCTTTCACGACTTGGTTAGGGGATATCCCAATGTTGTTTGTAAATAAACCAAACGGATGTGTTGCATAGACCATGTGAAAATCAGTGTATTTTGTACAGTCGTGTTAATAGTTTGTTGTTACCGCGTTATTTATTAGTTGCGTTACGTTTTCTTCTCACACAAGAAAAGACTACTGCCAAACACTTGCTTCTTTAAAGCAATTTCATTAGTTGATATTTTAAATGGTTTGACGTCATATGAAAATCTTTAAGCCCGGGAATTTCCTAGCTAAGTTTGTCAGGGTGTCATGTACACATGAGGAAACAGAAATCCTGACTTGTGAGGATGTCGTTCCTCAAGAATTAAGACAATGTAACTGCTATAGCCGTTTACAGCTCGTGTTTACTAGCTTTTAGAAAATATAACTGCTATACACATTTGAAATTCGTGCTCTACCTGCCTTTTGATAGCTATGAACGTAACAATTATTGTTCTACAGACCTTTAGAGAATGGAACGTCTACAGATCGTTAGACAATGGAACTTCTATAATGTTTACAATTCTCTTGCTACAAGCCTTTCGACAATTCAACTGGTTAAGACGTCTAAAATTCATGTTCTACATGCCTGTCGACTATGTGACTATTATAATCATTTACAATTCCTGATCCAATAGCTTTTATACAATGTAAATGTTGTAAACATTTAAAATTCGTGTTCTACAATATTTTAGACAATGTAACTGATTTGAATGTTTAAAATTATTGTTACAAGGTTTAAGACTATTTAACTTAAATTTATGTTCAAAGTTATTTTTCCGAAAACCTTTAGACAATGCAAGTGCAATGAACGTTTAAAATACTTCTTCGACAAGCCTTTAGACAATTTAACTGCTATAACCGTTTACAATTCTAGCTCTTCTAGTATTTAGACAATGTAACTTTAATAAACGCTTAAACTTCAAAAATGTTCATATAACAATATCAAAAAAATAATCTTGAAATCTGTGTACCATTGTCACTGCCTTTACCTGTTCATGCCTACAGCGCATTATGCTTTGCACACATAATCTTATAAATGTACTTATAAGCAAAACCAACATTTCAATTTTGTAAAGCTACCCAAAGGTAATTAAACGTTGTTATTGTACTTTTTATGAAAAAGAGTCATAATATGTTTGAGAATGCGTTAACATAAAATTTTCATCACAATAATTTTGATTTGCAATAATTGTACTGATAACTCTTGAAGAAAGAAATCTAAAAAGGACAGTGTAGCACAACATATTTTATACAAGGATTGTATCTTTGATACCACATATATGTCCGCGTCTACACGAAGCTATGGTATATTATTACTTACTCCGAATGCATTCGAAACGAATGCTACTTACAAAATCATAAGTATTTCATTAACATAACTAGACAGCTATGTGAGGCAACAATGACTTACACCAAAATGCAACTGTGAAAGTCCTTTTCATGTCATGTAAGGATTCTCTAGTATTATATTGTTTTCCTCCACTCCTCAGTTAAACGTTTTTTTCGGGTAAACATAAATCGTTACTTGCGTAAGTATTTCCATTTTATAATACGGTATTATTTTGATATACACCATTAGGAAACATACATTGACGAAACTGAAGGCTAAACCATGAAGAAATCTTATATTTCAGAAAATGTCTCATTGAGAAACACGAAACCTACGACTCATAAGAAAACATAAGAAAACTGTATTAAGCAAAACTGGAACATTGTAAACAAGTCTGTAAAACGTCAGAGCGTTTTAAGAATGGATTTTGTTATGACATTTCGTTTGTGTTGACATATCTTGTCTCACAGAAATTTTATCCATTTCCAGAGTATCTTGTATTTGTCAAAAGTCTCCATCTCATATATTTGTTCGTTGCCTCAGTCAAAATATAATGTAAGTGTCGTATTTTGACTTAAAGCCTGCGAAACAATTTTGTTCACTACTACTACAAAAAGTGTTTCAGCAGTCGTATAAGACAAACTTTGATTGAGATTATGAAAGAATTATTGTGTCTATGGCAGATAAAACATGTCCATGATACATTTTAGACGTTTGCTGTCAATGACCGTCGACATTACTCGTCTTTTAATATTTGTCAGCAAAACGAAATTTTAAATGTTTGATAGATTTTTTTTATTTATTTATCCGTTAATTTATGTCGGAAGTTTTAAGGACCGATTGTGATCGGTCCGATGAATTTATAACATGCCCCATATCCAACGATTGGAATTTATGTTCTTATTGACTGATTGCCAACGGATGCTTGGTTGCTGACTGAGCACATTTGCTGCTGTGTCTTTAACCTAAGATCCTCTAATTATTATACAATGTACTTATCATAAAGTTGATATTTTAAGGGATCAGTAAGCGCTTTAGTTTGATGAATACCCGGTTTAACCTCAAGTTTAATACAAGTGTATTTGTCATTAATGTTTACTTTGTTTGCCTTTATGAGTCTATGTCTTTGTAATTTGCTTGTAACTTGTTATATGTGTTTGTATACACAGTTTATCCTTGTCATCCATATTGCAGGACAAAGGGACAGAGAAAAAATTCAGCATGCAATCGTTTTAAGACCTCACGTTTCAGAAGGAACCACACAATGTCTGTAGCAATTTAGTGATACAAGTATAAAGTTTTTGCAAACGACTTAAATGTAAAATATAAATTAAGTTTTGTGAAAAGAACCATTTAGTATTTATATTATGGAAAACCGTTATTAGCACTTACCTATTGACATAATGCATAGAAAACTTCCGTCTTAATTACGTCAAATGTTATTTTGATATCTGGCAGTACTATAGCACGTGCTTTGGATATCCGTTTTTTTATTTTAATTAGTAAAATATCGGTCACACCATTTTAAGCTCCGCCGTCTTGTTGGTCATCAGTTGTTAATAGGTGGAATCAACAGTCTTGTATGTGTTACAAGTAATTTATAGCACAACATTCTTCGTAAGACAAGTGCACATTTTCACGCTTCTCATTCAAAAATGTATTTGTCTAATATGGACTGTACCACAAATATAATTTGAAAAACGTTATATGATCAAAATATTTAGTCGTCGTAAAATTCAGATCCTGTTCAATCAGCTTAAGGTGTGAAAGAGTAATCTAGGTGTACATATGTTTTATTTTGTTGGTGACCGTGTTTATACATTTTTCATGTGTATCAACATAAACAAATTCTTTGTTATTTAAAAGAAAAATCGTCTTTTGTGTTCTTTCGTTAGTTGACCTTATTATAACCCGTATGTTACTAGAGTGTTTTATAAACAATGTGTTTCGTGTTGTGAATTTGAAAGTTTATTCTTTGTTCTGATAGACGGTTTTAAAAGACAATGAGTTTTAACGCAGAATCATATACATTTGTTTTAAAGTACAGTGATTATAAGTTATGATACACAATGCATTGATTTATTAAAGTTGATACAAATTATTCACAACATATAAGCTGCAGACATACTAGTAAGACACTGAAAAGTCAAAACTATAAATCATACAACATCTTAATCGTTTGAATGTTAATTTTTTCGATTTGGCGCAACTGATGAGACTTGATTAAACGAAATGCTTGTAATTGTACTTTTTATGAAAAAGAGTCATAATATGTTTGAGAATGCGTTAACATAAAATTTTCATAATAATAATTTTGATTTGTAATAATTATTTGCACTGATAACTTTTGAAGAAAGGAGTCTGAAAGGGACAGTGCAGTACAACATATTTTATACAAGCATTGTCACTTAGATACGACATATATACGCGTCTTCGCGAAGCTGTGATATCGAATATTGTGCTTAAAGATAAAAATGAACCTACGGAAATATTATCACTTATCCCGAATGTATTCGAAACGTTTGCTACTTAAAAAATCATAAGTATTGCATTCACATAACTACATAATTATGTAACGCAACAACGTAACACCAAAATGCAACTGTGAAGGTCATTTTTAAGTCATGCAAGGATGCTATATTATTATTGTTTTCATCCACTCGTCAGTTAAAAATTGTTTTTCGGTTAAACACCAATCGATACTTGTAGTTCCATTTTAATTATACGGATGTATTTTTATATATAACATTAGGAAACACACATTGACGAAACTGAACACCAAACCATGAATAAATCTTATATTTTAGAAAATGTCTCATTGAGAAACACCATTTCTACGACAGATGAGAAAACTGTATCAAACAAAACTGGAACATTGTCAACAAATCTGTAAAAGACTCAGAACGTACTAGAGAAACAGACCGTTTGTGTTGATATATTGCGCCCGACAGACATAACACCCCTTTTCACATTATCTTGTATCAGTCACGGAAAAGCTCGGTTTAAAGCTACCTTTACATAATTTTTCCGTATTTTGTAATGAAATGATTCTTAGATTAACCGCAGATATATATAATGAATATTTCGGCTGGTATAAACAGGTATCACTTTTGCATATGGTCTACACTTGACGTAAGGAATTTAATCTTTATTTTGACTTCCGGAACATAAAACGTTTGTTTAAATTAGTGTAGTCGTTCATGAAATATGATTTATCTAGGTTTTCAATTCGTTTTCCGAGAAGTACTTACCCTAAAGGAGCGTTTCAGAGACCCCATTAACGGGCTTTGTCGTTGTACCAAGATTGGAGTATTTTAACATTAAAAAAATCACGTAACAAGTTTAATAGAATGCTGTCATGAGACAATTGTAGCTTAACATAAGATTTATTTAAAATCTGTTCATGCAAACAGACAATACTAGCAATAAACATATTAGTAAATATAGTATATTCTAATATATTTTCTCACCAATATTACGAAACTTGACAATTAGTCTTGAACAGCTCAAAGCGCCGCATTATAGAATATTGATGCTACGTATAATAAGTATTGAGGCTGTAACAAACGCGCACCAATCATTATGGATTGATCGATCACTGTATCTGCTACATAAGTGCAAAACTTTGCCTTGTACAGAAAATGCATTGCTGAAAAAGAAACAAATATGATGTGTTGGTATAATTTTACAAAAAGTTAGAAACCAACATCTGTGTAAACTTTTATGTGTCGTATAATGTAATAAAAACGCTGCTTGCTTGTGGTAACATTATGTGTTGTGTTATTTATAGTCGGATTACGTTCATTAAAAAATGTTTATAATATATATGTTTCCTAACATAGTTATGTCCGCCTACTGCACTATGGAGTGTAGTTGCCATGATCAACCCAACACAGATTTAGAAAACTTGAATAATATAAGTAATTGAATTAATAGAATTTTTTTTTCAATGTTTGCTGGGTGATGTTTAACGCGATTTTCAATCATTTTTCAGCCATACCATGGGGTCCTGTTTTTTAAGGAGGTCGAAGTGAACGGAGAAAACCTTTGAACTGCGGTGGGAAAACTGACAATCCTTGGCAATAAAGATTGGAGTCAAAAGCACATCCTGCCAAATTACAGATCACGCAATTAATAGATGACTAACTACCTTAATACCTGGGTATAATGTCAGGAAAAATAACAGCATACCGAATAAAAAAGAAACTGTAAAAACGACAATTCAAGCAACATAGTCCAAGAAAAAGGCAAACTACAAAACAAAAAGCAAACTAAAATGTAACTAAATCAACTGTCCTGACTTGGCACTGGCATTTCAAAAGAAATGGAGGGTTAAACCAGGTTTTTTTCAAGCAGTACATATACATTCGAGGTCAGGGTTTTATGCGGTACTCTGAATTCCTCCCCAATATAATCTATACAAACAGCTAAATGCTGAACTAATCACCATTTGACCAAAGCAAAACAATAATGCAATGAATATACCATTAGCAGATTACTAAACATGAACATGAATAAATGAATGTATAGATAGTTTTCTATTGTTGTGGCAAGCAATTAACATCATATTCGAAAACAAAATTAATGCCTCGTGTTATTAATAATCATAGTATCGTGTATCTGTAGACTTGTTATGGTTTGTTTAATATGTCAGACATTTATTCATACTAATTAGTTCAATTGTCTATTTTGGAGGTTCGATGTGCGCCATTTGATGTTTTTGATGCTACTCAATCAGTTTTCGTGTTTATGTTAGCTACTAGTATGTAGATTCTTAATTCTTCCGTAAATGGCTGATTTCTGGTACAGATGACCCAGTACAGATGAGCTCACGCGCACACATCTGTACTTGCTGTGTCGTCCAATCAAAACGCCAGAAACAAGAACGTTGTTATGGAAGCATACCAACGTTCTGCTATGACGTTCTTGTTTACGGCGTTCTTATTGGATGTCAGAGACAATGGAGTATAAAACAATGGAGAGTCTATATGATATAGCAATGTGAAATTTGTTGGTTTACGGAAGAAATAGGTACTTTCACGCGCTTTTGGGAAAGCCCGTGTGAAATTTCACTCGTGATAGAAATTTTTATGTCTTTTGGCCCGTTCCGCTCCGATCCACTCACGAAAAGACATAAAATTTATATCACTCGTGAAAGATCAACCGGTCTATGAAAGAACCTATTATTCTTTTTATGCTGCTAATCGGATAGAAGAGCTCACTATTTTCTGAGTATCGTCAGATTATGATCTCTTTCCCAATGTAACATATTTTACACTTTTGATTTTTCTACACTCTACACGGCCATCCTTCATATGCGACTTAAAACCAGGTCAAAAGAACTTAATAAACGCTGATTGTTTTCAAGAAAAACGGAAAAAAGATGATATAAATACCTGGTAATTAGCCATTATAGAACATACTTCGTCATCAATGACTCCAAATTAAAAAGACAAAA
Source organism: Limnoperna fortunei (assembly GCA_944474755.1). Classification (NCBI taxonomy): domain Eukaryota; kingdom Metazoa; phylum Mollusca; class Bivalvia; order Mytilida; family Modiolidae; genus Limnoperna; species Limnoperna fortunei. Next base: position 49,485,023 of record OX104125.1, read on the forward strand.
TATATTAAATGTTAGATTTTCTGATTCACAATATGATCGTCGTGTTTTGGAGACGTGTTTTTCGATAGACCGTTGGTATTCGAACGGTGTTAATTTAGTTCTTCTGCTAGCTTAGTACTGTTATGAGGCTGAGATGATAGAAAGCCTGCCGAAGTAAGAAAAGACAATAGCCAGACATTTAATGTCACATTCCGCAATAGTGATGATGTTGATCAACCTCAACAATGCTAAATGACTATTTCCATTCAATATTTACTAGCAAACTTGAAAGTGAAGACACCACCTATACACTAAGGGGCCTGTTACTTAGACCTACTTCAAGAAATAGACTCAGGTAAACATACAAAATAAACTGCTCGACAAACGTGATGACTTCAACTTTCCAATTGTCAACTTCCCGTTCATCGACAGCAAGATTCCAGCAGTTTCAGCCAATGGTTTGTACATTTCACAACTTATACGTTATTATAGATCCTGCGGAATTAAGATTTTCTAGACCGATCACTACTGTTGACTACTAAGTTACTGAAACAAGTGTTTGTTTTTACCTAGCTTTATTCTATCTCTGTGGAAGATCTATGGTCACCGCGACTTAATTGATCTTTAAAGGAAAATCAGTCTCTCAAATTCGAACGGACATTTTTATGTGTAATAGGTAGTTTTCTATTATGGATTTGACTTTTTCATGACGGGTTTCTAATAAAAGGCACAAACTGCCTACTCGTCCGGAGCAAATGAGTGCATGCATGGTTTTTATTAGGTTCGGGTTACATTCTTCTCGTTTTTGTGTTTTTTTTTTGGTTTTTGTGTTGCGCTGTGTATAATAGTCTTATTCCAGATTTGTGAGCAACAGTAATGACGTAGCAAATTTCGCATATGTCTGACGACCTATTTTCAGCATTTTACATTTGTAATCCGGGGATAAATTTGTTACCGACGTTACAAAAACGGTGCATGGAAATGGTATGACATTAAACTACTTATGGACAGTCTGCGTCTCTGAACAGATGTTTTTTTTATGTAGTACAATTTCTATACACCCGGGTAATAACGTATATAACTGATAATGTTTACGTCCAAGATATTCAAAACAAAATTATTATAATGCAGTGTTTTATAATTAGTGAAACCTAAGAATATAAAACACTGTATATACTTAGATCATTTAATAGAGCAATTACCAAAACTGTCCATCAATATTGCATGTGATATTTTTACAAGTTACTTACCCTGACATTGCCATGAAAGTTTTTTCCACATCCTCACCAACTAAGTTTGAAAAGTCGCGACATGTATTAAACTGATACAACTAATACTAAATTAATCAATAATTGTGCCAAAATCATGTGTGATAGAAGACAGTTATTTCACATTTATGCCGTTTGTTAAATGTATATATTCCGATTGGTATAGACCTATTGTGTTTGTATTCGTTGCGGTAATTCAAATTCAAATAATCGCACATTGAGTCTCATTTTATGTTTGTCTTTGTCCTGCAACCTCTTAAACATGGAACAGAAATTGACGAAGAAGGTAAGACTACAAAAAGGTTTTATATGCGTATAAAGACAAACAACAAGAAGCAACAAGTTAGTTAACATATATTCAGGGATTTACTAAAATGGCAGACCACACAAATCCTGAAAAACTAATAATTGATTGATTGATTGATTGACTATTTAAGAAAAAATGCATACTTATTTATAATATACTGTTTTACTTGTATTTGACATTTAGATTGGTTAGTATGTGTTCCTTTAGTACATCTGTCTATCTTTATCGAGTTTCCTTTCAAACAATAGATTTCGTTGAAGATAAAATTTATCCTTGACTAGGTGTTATAGAAGTTTAATATTCTATGTATACGTACATACTTGAGTTCGAACAAATTAAAAGCATTCGATTTTTTTATCAAACTTAAAAGAACTGAAGGTTGGGGTCAGTTCATGATACAGAAATAAAATGTCATCAAAGATACCAAGGTTAATAAAATTTACTACACCAGACGCGCGTTTCGTCTGACCAATACTCATCTTTGGTGCTCAAACCCAAACAGAATTAAAATCCAAATGATGTTGTAGCGCTTTATCACACATATTTCAAAATGTTCCTTTCCATCATCCCAGGGACCGATGTAGGTGACCTGTTTGGAGAGTGTAATTCTCTCTGAATGAAAAAACTCAAAACTTATTTTCTGTGACTTATTATTCATCGTTCAAACAATCAATTAATCAATGCGCATGTATGTCGTATCAATTAAATTAATATTGTTTAACAGTTGTTGTTTTATCAACGGTACTAACACAATTTGTAGCGTAAAGATATGATTAAATATACCAATGCAACACAAAATGATTTATTACTATTGCAGATTGGGGTTAATCTAATGAAGAGGGGAAGGTTAAACTCACACCACAAATATTGGCAAGAAGGACAATAAGGTCATTATTTTGATATAACAACATTACCAAACACCTTTACTCACTGATTCATTTGTAAATGGCTTATTTTGTATGCATATTGCTATACATTTAGCAATACATTTGCACTATATCACACCATCGATTTTAGTTTAAAATTTTACTGTTATGAACGTTTAAAATTCGTGTTCTATTAGCCTTTAGAACTGATGCGAAAGGTCAAAATAACTGTACGCCAAGCCTGTAGACAAGGTAACTAATATGGACGTTAAATATTCTTTTCCTCCATATCTTTAGACAATTTTACTGCTATTAACGTTTAAAATTCTTGTTCCAAATGCCTTTAGACATTGACGCTGCTATGGACGTTTGAAATTTTCTGTTTTACAAGGCTTTAGACAATGTAAATGTTATGTTCGTTTAAAGTTCTTGTTCTACACGACTTTAGACAATGTAACTGTTTTGAACGTTTATAATTCTTGTTCTACAAGCCTTAAGACTATCTACCAGATAAAAACGTTTTCAATTCTTGTTCTACAAGTGTTTAGATAACGTAGTTGCTATTAACGTTAACAAGTCTTGCTTTAAAAGCGTTAAGACAATGTAGTTGCTACTAACTTTAACAATTCGTGTTCTGAAATACTTAGGAAAATGGAACTGCTATTACCGTTTTAAATATTTGTTCTACCAGCATTTAGTGAACGGAACTGCTATGGACGTTTTGTCCCTTCTATGTACGTTTAAAGTTCTTTTTCTACAAGCCTTTAGACCATTAAATGCTAATGTCGTTTCAATTCGTGTTCTAAAATCCATTAGACATTTTTTACTGCTATGAACGTTTGCAATTCTTGATCTCAAAGCCTTTAGAACTAATGCGAACGGATAAAATATCTGTACACCAAGAGTGTAAATAATTTAACAGCTATGGACGTTTAATATTCTTTTTTTACATGCCTTGAGATAGTTTTACTGCTATTAACGTTTAACATGCTTGTTCGAAAAGCCTTTAGACAATGTAACTGCTATGGACGTTTGAAATTCTTGTTTTACAAGGCTTTTAACAATATAAATGCTAAAGTTCTTGTTTTACACGCTTTTAGACAATGTAACTTCTGGCCTCGGTTGCCGAGTGGGTAGGTAATTCGTTTACTATGGATCACGTTTTCTGTTAACAATGAGGTTGCGGGTTCGAGTCTAACTTCGGGTAGGGTGTACTTGACTCCAATTTTAATTGACAAGGATTGCTAGTTTTCTTATAGGAGGTCGGGGGTTCTCTCCGGGTAGTCCAGCTTCCTCCTCCAATAAAAACTGCACGCCATGAAATACCTAAAACAATTGCTGAAAGTTGCAAGCAAACAAACAAACAATGCAGTTTCAATGAAGGTTTACAATTATTGTTCTACAAGCCTTTAGACAATGCAACTGATATCAACGTTTTCAATTCTTGTTGCATAAAAAATTAGAGAACGTTGTTGCTATGAACGTTTACAATTCTTGTTCTGCAAGCTTTCGGACAATGTAGTTGTGTCCGCGTCAAATTCGTGTTCAACAAGTCTTTGGACAATGTTCTAAAAGCCTTTAAGCAAAGTAACTGCTATGAACGTTTAAAATTCGTTTTCTACAAGACTTTAGACAATGTATCTGATATGAACGTAAACAATTCTTGTTCATAAATACTTTGGACAATGGAACTGCTATGACCGTTTAAAATTTCCTTCTACAAGCCTTGAGGGAAAGGAACTGCAGTGATCGTTAATCATTATTGTTTTACAAGCCTTTTGAAAATGTAACTGGTATGAGCGTTTAAAATTCCTGTTCTACAAGCCTTTAGACAATGTAACTGCTTTGAACGCTTAAAATGCATGTTTTTTTAGGCTTTAAACAATTTAAGTTCTTGTTCTAGAAGCCTTTAAACAATGTAACAGCTTTGAACGTTTAAAATTCATCTTTTACAAGGCTTTGGACAATCAAACTTCTATGTACCTTTAAAGTTCTTGTTCTACAAGAGTTTAAACAATGTAACTGAAATGAACGTTTAAAATTATTGTTCTACAAGAGTTTAGACAAAGTAGTTGCTATGACATCTGCAATTCTTGTTCTTCAAGCTTTTAGATAATGCAGTTGCTATGAACGTTAACATTTCAAGTTTGAAATACTTAAGACAATGGAACTGCTATTACCATTTTAAATTTGTGTTCTACCATCATTTAGAGAACGGAACTGCTATCACCGTTTTAAATTTTTGCTTGACCAGCATTTGGAGAACGGAATTAGACGCTTACAATCCATGTTTTACAAGGGTTAAGACAATGTAACTTCAATGCAACTGATATGAATGTTTTCAATTTAGAGAACGGAACTGCTATTACCGTTTTAAATTTTTTGTTTGACCAGCATTTGGAGAACGGTACTGGACGTTTACAATTAAGACAATGTAACTTCTATGCAACTGATATGAATGTTTTCAATTCTTCTTCTACAATGGAACTGCAATGAATGTTTCATGTTTTTCTGCAATCCTTTTTGACAATGTCACTGGTATGACCGTAACCAATTCTTGTTCTATCAGGCTTAAGACAATGTAGTTGCTATGATCGTTTAAAATTCCTGTTCTACAAGCCTTTAGACAACGTAACTGATTTCAACGTTAACATTCATGTTTTCCATCGCTCTAAACAATTTAACTTCTATGCACGTTTAAAATTCTTGATCTACAAGCCTTTAGACAATGTAACTGTTTTGAACGTTTGAAATTCTTGTTTTACAAGGCTTTAGACACTGTAACTTCTATGAACATTTAAAATCCTTGATCTACAAGTCTTAAGACTATGTATATGTTTTGAATGTTTGAAATTCGTGTTCTAGAAACCCTTAGACAATGTAACAGATATAAACGTTTTCAATTTTTGTTCTATAAGAGTTTAGACAACGTAGTTGCTATGAACGTTAACAATTCTTGTTCTACAAGCTAAAATACTTAGGACAATAAAACTGGTATAATTTGCCTTTTTAAATTTTATTTCTACCAGCATTTTGGGAAGGGAACAGCTATTACCGTTTTAAAGTTTTGTTCTACCAGCATTAAGAGGACGGAACTGCTATGGACGTTGAAGATGAATGTTTTACAAGGTTGTAGACGATGTAACTTCTATAAACGTTTCAAAGTTCTTGTTCTACAAGCCTTTAGACATTGTATCTGCCTTGAATGTTTAAATTTCATGTTTACAAGGTATCAAACAATGTAACTTATATGTACGTTTGAAGTTCTTGTTCTAAAAGCCTTTAAACAATATAGCTAAAATGAACGTTTTTAAATTCTTGTTTCACAAAAGTTTAGACAATGTAGCTATAAAGTTAATAATTCTTGTTCTACAAGCTTTTAGACAATGTCATTGCTGTGAACTTGTTCTGAAATACTGACAACAGACTGCTTTTACCTTTTAAAAGTAATGTGGTAATGAGTTTTCAAGGCATTATAGTAGAGACTAGGTATAGTTCAGGACGAGAATCGTTTAGAATCAATAGACCTTTTGTAGAGAAAATTAGACTAGTCGAGTCGTAATCGAGTGCAGGTCGAGACCTATTCGAACTTTTGTCTGGTTGAGACTTTTCTGACCTTTTCTAGTCTTGTCGAGATTTTATTTACATCGCCAGTTCTTTATAGTCTAATTCAGAATTTTCAAGCGAGTCAAGACGTATATCGAGAAAAGTTAAGTAATACTAAAACAGATTTAGACCGGTCGAGTAAAAACCAGTACAATTCAGTACAATAAGTAACCTTTCCATACAAGCACAGCTATAATTTTCTATACGTTCGATTTTCTTACACTGTCCCATGCGATCTCTATCGTCTTCTTTTTCAATTTACAGTTTGATATCCACTGTCTAAGGGTATCTCCTTAAATAATATAAAATATCAACACTACACAGTAAACCAAGTTTTAAATTTAAACCAGTATATCCAATGGGCATTTCATTATCAAACGAATAAATTAGTCTTGAAAATTTTAGAACCTGGATGTGTCACATTTTTAAGCACGCCTTCAAATATTGATCTAATTAAAAACGTCTTTGTACTCTACAAATTTGATACCAGTACATACACATGTAGATTAAAAATGTAATCAAAACACATCATATCTATAATTGTGATATTTACTTAAAATGATTCAGATAACAATGAAATCTTAAACATTTAAACAGCTCATTAATATGATATAAATTCATTAGATGTGGCTTTGTTTTATTACATCACACTCACAAAACAACACTAATTCAATGAAGAACATTTTGGTAACAAATTTCATATAACACAAAGGAACAAATTTAGTATGGTTTAAACATGCCGGATTGACATTATTCCCCTTTAGTATAAACTGTAAATATATTTGGTTCTTGTTATTGTTATAAACATTCTATACAAATACCAAATAGGCCGTTTTAAGTGGTATCGCTAGCTTCAATCAAAGTTTGTATAATTAACAGATAATTGAATGTTATAACAGACCACATGTTCACACGGTCATGGCTATTTATTCGTCATTTGACAAGACTGCCATCGGCAATAAAGAAAGATCGAAGACACCTTAAAATAAAATTTGGTCAATTGTGTCCTGAACTGTTGACCTTTTATAAATACAAGATAATCCTTATAACTAGGTATTGATATGACCCCGTGAAGTAGGTGGTACTTCATGTTTCAACATTTAAATAAGATTTTTATTATAATTAAAGATGTCGGTGAGTACCTTTACAATTTTGGCAAATTGGTTTATAAATCCAATTATCCTTTTAATACAAATACTTGTTATTGCATTTAATTTTATGTATTTAGTCGACATTTCACAAAATTGCCATCGGCAATAAAGAAAGTGTTATTGTATTCAATGTTAAAAGTTATATTATAAAACCTTATTTTCATTACGCTTCAACTGAATTTAAAGATTTTCGAAAAAAGTTTTCGTATTTTGTTTTAGAATGTTTTTATTTAGGAAATAGATTAATTGTCAAATATCAAATAATTTAAAGATATTTGTGACAACAATGTGTGTGCAAAGTAGAACAAATCAATTGGAGTGATTCCGTTTCATTTAATATGTAGAACGAACAACTTTATCAGTTTTTGGTAAGATGTTTCCGCGTTTGAATGTTTTTAACATTGACTTAATAAGCCGTCAAGAATGTAATCACCATTAAAAAAAAGTGGCACACAACTTCAAGTATTTTGGTTAATTATGTTTCCAATGTGTTGACGTTTTATTAATATAAGATGATTTGTAGAAATAATTGCATGAACTTTAAAAATCTTAATTAACTCGAGGGTTAATTGAATTTAAATTCGCTTGATGATATTTACAGTTAAGTCTTTTTTAAACTACAGTTCTAAGGTTGGGTAACTTTGTTTTATTTAAAAATTGTTAAGTTTGAAAAAATAAATATTTTTAAAAAATGACTGTATTATGATTCTATATTTATATGTAAAGGTTATGGTCGCCCTGTTCCCTAATCTACCGTAACGGCATAACAGTGTCACAAATGACACATGATTTCTTTCTGTTTGTCTTTTCCATTTTAACCCTTCTTACTATAATATGACTATTCAAGTATGCGACTAATTACGAATATTAACCTGAGTAAAATGAATGACGCTACACGTGGAGCAGGAGTTGCAGAACACACGTGGTTTTCCTGGGGTTTTCTATACTAAAATCTTGGTTTTTCGTGTTGTGTGGGTGTTTGATGGGTTATGTCCCTTCTTTTGATTAACAACTCCTTAGTCTTTCCTTGATTTATTGTGTTGTAACTTCTGTGTCCTATGTTGTTTTGTTAATTGTTTGTTAGTACTATAATGCACGTAAATATTTAATAATGAGCTGTTCGATTAACAGTTTGGAAAAAATAATGAGAGAAATCAAAATACAATTCCTTGCTCTACAATATTTTGGAAAATGTAACTGCAATGGACGATTAAAATTCTTCTCTCAAAAACCTTCAGACAATGCAAATGGTTTGAACGTTAACAATCCTTGCTCTATAAGACTGCAATGTAGCTGATACGAACGCTTAAAAATTCCGTACGACAAACCTTTAGTCATTGCAACTGCTATGAACGTTAAAAATACTTGTTCCCCATCCTCACAAGTCAGGGTTTATGTTTTCACATGTGTCCACGAAAACCTGACAAACTTAGCTATGAAATTTCCGGGCTAGATGTCACTAGTTTGATTGGCTACATCACACCTAAATGTAGCCAATCAAAAGCTCGCTTTCATTCAGGACTTGGTTAGGGGATATCCCAATGTTGATTGTAAATAAACCAAACGGATGTGTTGCATAGACCGTGTGAATCAGTGTACTGTCGTGTTGATCGTTTGTTGTTACCGCGTTATTTATTAGTTGCGTTATGTTTTCTTCTCAGCCAAGAAATGACTTGTGCCAAACACTTGCTTCTTTAAAGCAATTTCACTAGTTGATATTTTGAAGGTTTGACGTCATATGAAAATCTTTAAGCCCGGGAATTTCCTAGCTAAGTTTGTCAGGGTTTCATGTACATATGTGCAAACAGAAACCCTGACTTGTGAGGATGTCGTTCGTCAAGAATTAAGACAATGTAACTGCTATAGCCGTTTACAGCTCGTGTCTACTAGCTTTTAGAAACTATAACTGCTATACACATTTGAAATTCGTGCTCTACAGGCCTTTTGATAGCTATGAACGTAACAATTCTTGTTCTACAGACCTTTAGACAATGGAACGTCTACAGATCGTTAGACAATGGAACTTCTATCATGTTTACAATTCTCTTGCTACAAGCCTTTCGACAATGCAACTGGTTAAGACGTTTAAAATTCTTGTTCTACATGCCTGTAGACTATGAGACTATTATAATCATTTACAATTCTTGATCCAATAGCTTTTATACAATGTAAATGCTGTAAACATTTAAAATTCGTGTTCTACAATAATTTAGACAATGTAACTGATTTGAATGTTTAAAATTGTTACAAGGTTTAAGACTATTTAACTGAAATTTATGTTCAAAGTTATTTTTCTGAAAGCCTTTAGACAATGCAAGTGCAATGGACGTTTGAAATACTTCTTCTACAAGCCTTTAGACAATTTAACTGCTATAACCGTTTACAATTCTAGCTCTTCTAGTGTTAAGATAATGTAACTGCAATAAACACTTAAAATTCGTGTTCTACAAGCTTTCCGACATTGCTATGAACGTTTATAATTAAAGAGTCATAATATGTTTGAGAATGCGTTAACATAAAATTTTCATCAAAATAATTTTGATTTGCAATAATTATTTGTACTGATAACTCTTGAAGAAAGAAATCTAAAAAGGACAGTGTAGTACAACATATTTTATACAAGCATTGTATCTTTGGTTCGACATATGTCCACGTCTACACGAAGCTATGGTATATTATTACTTACTCCGAATGCATTCGAAACGAATGCTACTTACAAAATCATAAGTATTTCATTCACATAACTAGACAGCTATGTAAGGCAACAACGACTTACACCACAATGTAACTGTGAAAGTCCTTTTCATGTCATGTAAGGATTCTCTAGTATTATATTGTTTTCCTCCACTCCTCAGTTAAAAGTTTTTTTTCCGGTAAACATCAATCGTTACTTGCGTAAGTATTTCCATTTAATAATACGGTATTATTTTGATATATACCATTAGGAAACATACATTGACGGAACGGAATGCTAAACCACGAAGAAATCTTATATTTCAGAAAATGTCTCATTGAGAAACACGAAACCTACGATTCATAAGAAAACTGTATCAAACAAAACTGCAACAATGTAAACAAGAAAAATAGCAAAGAAAACCGACCGAACAACAAGAGCCAAAAGACAAGGGACAGTTACAAATCCGGATATAGACAAAACGCAACACAAAAACCAAAAACACAAAAAACAGAAAGAGAGTAACCCGAACCCAATAAAAACCATGGGTGCACTCAGGTGCTCCGGAACAGTAAGCAGTGCCTGCCTCTTATTAGACACCCGTCGAGTTACTCATTGTCATGTCTAAGTCTGTAAAACGTCAGAACGTTTTAAGAATGGATTTTGTTACGACACTCCGTTTGTGTTGACATATTTTGTCTCACAGACATTTTATCCATTTCCAGAGTATCTTGTATTTGTCAAAAGTCCCTATCTCATATATTTGTTCGTTGCGTAAGTCAAAATATGATGTAAGTGTCGTATTTTGACTTAAAGCGTGCGAAACAATTTTGTTCACTACTAATACAAAGAGTGTTTCATCAGTCGTATCAGACAAACTTTGATTGAGATTATGAAAGAATAATTGTGTCTATGGCAGATAAAACATGCCCATGATACATTTTAGACGTTTGCTGTCAATGACCGTTGACATTACTCCTCTTTTAATATTTGTCAGGAAAACGAAATTTTAAATGTTTGAAAGATTTTTTTTATTTATTTACCCGTTAATTTAAGCCGGAAGTTTTATGGACCGATTGTGATCGGTCCGATGAATTTATAACATGTCCCATATCCAACGATTGGAATTTATGTTCTTATTGACTGACTGCTAACGGATGCTTGGTTGCTGACTGAGCACATTGCTGCTGTGTCTTTAACCTAAGATCCTCTAATTATTATACAATGTACTATCATAAAGTTGATATTTTAAGGGATAAGTAAGCGCTTTAGTTTGATGAATACCCGGTTTAACCTCAAGTTTAATACAAGTGTATTTGTCATTAATGTTTACTTTGTTTGCCTTTATGAGTCTAGGTCTTTGTAATTTGCTTGTAACTTGTTGTATGTGTTTGTATACACAGTTTATCCTCATCATCCATATTGCAGGACAAAGGGAAAGAGAAAAAAGTCAGCATGAAATCGTTTTAAGACCTCACGTTTCAGAAGGAACCACACAATGTCTGTAGCAATCTAGTGATACAAGTATAAAGTTTTTGCAAACGACTTGAATGTAAAATATACATTAAGTTTTGTGAAAAGAACCATTTAGTATTTATATCATGGAAAACCGTTATTAGCACTTACCAATTGACATAATGCATAGAAAAGTTCGTCTTAATTACGTCAAATTTTATTTTGATATCTGACAATACAATAGCACGTGCTTTGGATATCCGTTTTTTTATTTTAATTAGTAAAATATCGGTCACACCATTTTAAGCTCCGCCCTCTTGTTGGTCATCAGTTGTTAATAGGTGGAATCAACAGTCTTGTATGTGTTACAACTAATTTATAGCACAACCTTCTTCGTAAGACAAGTGCACATTTTCACGCTTCTCATTCAAAAATGTATTTGTCTAATATGGTCTGTACCACAAATATAATTTGAAAAACATTATATGATCAAAATATTTAGTCGTCGTAAAATTCAGATCCTGTTCAATCTGCTTAAGGTGTGAAAGAGAAATCTAGGTGTACATATGTTTTATTTTGTTGGTGACCGTGTTTATACATTTTTCATGTGTATCACCATAAACAAATTCTTTGATATTTAAAAGAAAAATCGTCTATTGTGTTCTTTCGTTAGTTGACTTTATTATAACCCGTATGTTACTAGAGTGTTATGTAAACAGTGTGTTTCGTTTTGTAAATTTGAAAGTTTATTCTTTGTTCTGATAGACGGTTTTAAAAGACAATGAGTTTTAACGCAGAATCATATACATTTGTTTTAAAGTACAGTGATTATAAGTTATGATACACAATGCATTGATTTATTAAAGTTGATACAAATTATTCACAACAAATAAGCTGCAGACATACTAGTAAGACACTGAAAAGTCAAAACTATAAATCATACAACATCTTAATCGTTTGAATGTTAATTATTTTTTCGATTTGGCGCAACTGATGAGACTTGATTAAACGAAATGCTTGTCTGGCATAGTAAATTCTGTTAGCCTTGGTTAATCTTTAATAACATATGTAAATGACATCAGTAAAATATAAAAAAAACATCAAACTGCTTTCTTTTTTTGAGTACAATAAAAGGATTTCAGTGGTCGACTCACATAAAAACCAAGGTGTAAATTAGTCTATGTTATATATCCTACAGTCATCAAAACAGGAGTCTGATGGGGCATTCTATGTAATTATATTTGAATTATTTAAGAAGACTATCTAAGATACTCTCCAGATACGGATTATGTGTTGCGTTGTGTATTTGTTGAAACACTTCTCAGTGTCTGGACAGGTCTGAACAACTGCAGCATAGATGTATTGTTTCTTCAACTGATATTTGCCCTATTATTCATGAGCTTCTGTTGGCGATTGTTTGACGAATCTACTCGCAATGTGTGTGCAAATGACAGATGACCAACAGATGTATTAAGTTTTCCCGAGCGTTGATACTATTTTTTATCATAGTTACTCTCTTTGTGTTTTGTGTTTGTTGTTTCTGTGTTGCGCTGTACATGACTATCTTTATCCATATTTGTGAGCAACTGTGACATTTAGCTTATTTATGATGACCTGTTTTCAGCATTTTACACTTGCACAACCGGATTACTCCGTTACCTACGTTATAACAAGGGTGTATGGAAATGGGATCACCTGAAAGTACTTCTGTACAGCCTTTGTCTCCGTTTCAGGCTGATCAGAAGTACTTTCAGGTGGTATGATTTCCGTACACCCGGTAATAACGTATATAACTGATATAAATGATAATGTTTATGGCTTAGATATTCAAAACTAAATTAATATAATGCAGTGTTCATATTTTTAGTGGAAACGTAGACTATAAAGAACTTATTATAATTAGATCATTTATTAGCACCATTAAAAAAACTGTGAATGAACATTACATGTTATATTTTTACTAGTTACTTGCCCAGACAGTATTATACAAGTTATTTAAACCTCCTCACCAACTAAATTTGAAAAGTAAGGTATGTGTTTTTGATACAACTTATACTAACTTATTCAATAAATGTGACAAAATCATGTTTGATTAAGGACAGTTACTTCACATTGATGCCGTTTGTTAAATGATAATATTACAATTCCTTTAGACATATTATGTTTGCCTCCTCGTTGTGGTAAGTCTAAAAATAATCGTACATCGAGTCTCCTGTTATGTTTGTCTGTCCTGCAACCTTGTAAAAAATGTAGTTGCAGTTGACTAAGAAGGTAAATATAATAAAATAAATGCTTTTATATGTGTATAAAGAAAAACAAGAAGCAACAAGTTAGTTAACCGATATACAGGGATTTACAATTAAAACAGCAGACCAAACGATTCATTAAAAACTAATGATTGATTGATGTATTGATTGACTGATTGATTCACTATTTCAGAAAAACTGTATACTACTATATAATATACTATTTTACTTTGTATTTGATATGCAGACGTTTTTAGATTATGTGTTTTTCATTGTTTGTTTGTTAGTTCGTTAGTATGTGTTCCTCTAGTGCATATGTCTATCTTACATCGTCTTCATTAAACACTTAGATTTCGTTGCGGATAAAATTTATCATTGACTTCGTTTAATAAAAGTTTAAAATTCTATGTATATAAGACCACTTGAGTGACATCAAATTTTATGTTCGACGAAATTAAAAGGATTCGATAGTTTATAACACTTAAAAGATGAAACCTACACAAAAATTTAAAATCCAAATGATTAAGATGTTGTAGTGCTTTAATCACACAGATTCGAAGATCTTATACCAAACCTCATCTTAGCGACTGTAGTAGATAACCTGTTTGGAGAGTGTAATTATCCCTGAATGATAAAATTGAATTCTTTACATTTATAAATATGTCTATTATAGCTGCTGCAAAAGACTGAGTTCTCCGTGTGTTCAGAATGCTACACATTATTCAAATGGCAGTCAAAATTGTGATCCCATCAGTACCTTTTTTCTGTGACTTATTATTGATTCCAGTCCCATATTAAGCGACATATTACTTCTCGGACCTTGAACAAACAAGCAATTAATCAATGCGCAGGTATGACGCATCAAAGAAGTAAACTTGTTTAACCGTTGTTTTTTTAAAAGGCAAAATAACATACTCTGTTCCGTAGAAATATTATCAAATATACAAATGCAACAAAAATTAGTAAGTACTATGGCAGATGCGCGTAAATCTAATGAAGAGGGAAAGGTGGATCTCACACTACAAATAATGGCAAGACATTACCACAAATAATTTGATATAACAACATTACCGAAAACCTTTACTCACTGATAAATATAATATTTTATTTACAGATTGTTATGCATTTAGCAACACATTTGCATTTTAGCACGTCAACGATTTTGGTTTATATCCCAGCTTTATAATATGAGTACATTTATTTTATTGCATTAACACACATAACTTATGACAAAACCTTAATTGTTTAATTCTATATGAGTACTAATTGTATAAATATGTCAGCAGAAAATACAAAGGAAACCGCCCGAACAACAAAAATGTCTAGGGACGACTACCCTTTGCGGATATATAAAACATTAACAACAGGAAAAAACAAAAAGCACACAATTAAGGGAAAGTGAGTAATCCAAAATGACGTAAGACATTAATAACTGCACAAAGATAGAGCAATATTTAAAGCATTATTTCTTAGAACACTTTGCTTCCGACATGTCATCCGACGTATAAACAATGTAGAAAAGTTATGCTCGACATGTTGGGCTTTACAGATGCAAGTGTCACACATTCGAATCCTATCGTGTCAGAAAATAGAGTTTAATAGATTTCCCCCTATGTCGTGGAGAGTACAAATAAACATTTTTTTTACCGACAATCTAAGAATTGTGTTTTCATCCAGCACTTCTAAAATACAATTTATACTCTCGACAGACAAGAGAAAAGAGTGAATTTCCAGCAAATTCCAGCGTATTCCAGTAATAGCTTGACATCACAAACATATATTTCATACGAAAACATGTAAATCACTCAGAATAATAATAAATGTCGTTCAAAGGGAGGTACATTATCTCTCACACAGATCGCAGGTGACATATTTATGGTCTCGAGTTTGTAGGCCCACACACATTTTAAAACACAGATTTTGCATCTTGTACAGTAAGACTGTGCATTGTAGCAATTCCTTCCCATAACATCCTTCCTGTTCAATGAAACTTGTACTAATGGAACGAAAGAAAGTCTTGCTCGATGAAAGTTTATAGATATGCGTGTATTTTATTTTAAATAACGCAAATGTGTTTTTCATTCTGTATTGTGATATTTTTTAATTTGTATACATGGTGTAACGATATAAATAAAAAGTTGACTACACAAAGAAGCAATATTTTATTTGATTCTTTTGATGACAAGAAATTACCCAAGTGCATAAAGGATCCATAACTAACGTAAACAATACCTTTTGGTATATTGGAGAGAGCTTCCCGCTGCAAATAAATGACATCTCTTGCTAATTTTGTTCACACTTAACGTTTATACGCTTTGACAGTAATTATATATAAATGGTTTTTGCATTGTCAAACACTTCAATAGGAATTGATTGCCAGTTATAATCAGAGAACCACAGAAACAAACCATACAAAATTAAGACTAAAATTACACATGACCGTGTTTGTGTGTCATATCTATTTACGCTAGTTAAAATCAATGCGTAATTACAGTTTCGATAAAAAAAACACTGCATTAAATAAGTATATTATGTCAGACATTTAGAGACGTATATACGCGTTTTTTAATTAATGCAAGTAGTAATCATAAACACAAAACTTAATATGTATTATAAAATCCAACGAATGATATATTTATGTGTAAACTTCAAAAATGTTCATATACCAATAACATAAACAATTTCTGGAAATCCCTGTTACATTGTCGCTGCGCTTACCTGTTCATGCCTACATCGCATTATGCTTTGCACACATAATCTTATAAATGTACTTGTAAGCAAAATCAACATGACCTAAAGGTTATTAAATGTTGTTATTATACTTTTTATAAAAAAAGAGTCATAATATGTTTGAGAATGCGTTAACATAAACCTTTCATGATAATAATTTCTATTTGTAATAATTATTTGCACTGATAACTTTTGAAGAAAGAAGTCTGAAGGGCAGTGTAGTACAACATATTTAATACAATCATTGTCACTTTGACACGACATATGTACGCGTCTACGCGAAACTATGATATAGAATATTGTGCTTAAAGATAAAAACGAACCTATGGGAATATTATCACTTATCCCGAATGTATTCGAAACGCATTCTACTTAATAAATCATTAGTATTGTATTCACATAACTACACAGTTATGTAACGCAACAACGACTTACACCAAAATGCAACCGTGAAGGTCATTTTAAGGTCATGCAAGGATGCTATATTATTATATTATTTTCATCCACTCGTCAGTTAAACACTTTTTTTTGGTTAAACATCAATCGATTCTTGAATTTCCATTTTAATTATACGGATATATTTTTATATATAACATTAGGAAACACACATTGACGATACTGAACGCTAAACCATGAAGAACTCTAATATTTGAGAAAATGTCTCATTGAGAAACACGAAACCTACAACAGATAAGAAAACTGTATAAAAAAACTGGAACATTGTAAACAAGTCTGTAAAAGACTCAGAACGTAGTAGAGAAACGGTCCGTTTGTGTTGACATATTGTGCCTCACAGACATTACACCACTCTTCACAGTATCTTGTATCAGTCACGGTAAAGTTCGGTTTAAAGCTACCTTTACAAAATTGTTCCGTATTTTGTAATGAAATGATTCTTAGATAAACCGCAAATATATGTAATGAATATTTCTGCTGGTATAAACAGGTATCACTTTTGCATATGGTCTACACTTGACGTAAGGAATTTAATCGTTGTTTTGATTTCCGTAACATAAAACGTTTGCTTGAATTAGTGTAGTCGTTCATGAAATGTGATTTATCTAGGTTTTCAATATGTTTTTCGAGAAGTACTGACCCTAAAGAAGCGTTTTAGAGACCCGATTCACGAGCTTTGTCGTTGTAGGAGTATTTTAAAAATCACTTAAAAAGTCTAATAGAATGCTGTCATGACAAAATTGTAGCTTAACCTAAGATTCATTTAAAATATGTTCATGCAAACAGACAATACTTGCAATATACATATAAGTAAATATAGTATATTCTAATATATTTTCTCACCAATATTACGAAACTTGACAATTAGTCTTGAACATCTCAAAGCGCCTCATTATATAATATTGATGCTACGTATAATAAGTATTGAGGCTGCAAAAAACGCGCACCGATCATTATGGATTGATCGATCACTGTATCTGATACATAAGTGCAAAACTTTGCCTGGTGCAGAAAATGCATTGCTGAAAAAGAAACCAATATGAGGTGTTGGTATAATTTTACAACAAAAAATAGAAACCAACACCTGTGTAATCTTTTATGTGTCGTATAATGTAATAAAAACGCTGCTTGCTTGTGCTAACATTATGTGTTGTGTTATTTATAGTCGGATAACGTTCATTAAAAGATGTTTACAATATATGTGTTTCGTTCTGCAGTGCATGTTTCCTAACATAGTTATGTCCGCCTACTGCACTATGGAGTGTAGTTGCCATGATCAAACCAACACAGATTTAGAAAACTTGAATAATATAAGAAATTAAATTAGTAGAATTTTTCTTTTTTTTCAATCTTTGTTGGGTGATGTTTAACGCGACTTTCAATCATGTTTCAGCCATAACAAGGGGTCCTATTTTTTTAAGGAGGTCGAAGTGAACGGAGAAAACCTTTGAACTGCGGTGGGAAAACTGACAATCCTTGGCAATGAAGATTGGAGTCAAAAGTACATCCTGCCCAAATTACAGATCACGCAATTAATAGATGACTAACTACCTTAATACCTGGGTATAATGTTAATGAAGATAACAGCATACCGAATAAAAAGGAAACTGTAAAAACGACAATTCAAGCACCAAAGTCCCAGAAAAAGGCAAAATACAGAACACAAATCAAACTAAAATGTAACTAAAACAACTGTCCTGACTTGGCACTGGTAATGCAAAAGACATGGAGGGTTAAACCAGGTTGTTTTCAAGCAGTACATATACATTCGAGGTCAGGGTTTTATGCGGTACTCTGAATTCCTCCCCAATATAATCTATACAAACAGCTAAATGTGGAACTAATCACCATTTGACCAAGCAAAGCAATAATGCAATGAACATACCATTAGCCGATTACTAAACATGAACATGAATAAATAAATGTATAGATAGTTTTCTATTGTTGTGGCAAGCAATTAACACAAAAATACGTTAATAAAATATATTATTACATCATATTCGAAAACAAAATTAATGCCTCGTGTTATTAATAATCATCGTATCGTGTATCTGTAGACTTGATATGGTTTGTTTAATATGTCAGACATTTATTCATACTAATTAGTTCAATTGTCTATTTTGGAGGTTCGATGTGCGTCATTTGATGTTTTTGATGCTACAAAATCAGTTTTCGTGTTTATGTTAGCTACTAGTATGTAAATTCTTAATTCGTCCGTAAATGGCTGATTTCTGGTACAGATGACCAAGTACAGATGAGCTCACGCGCACACATCTGTACTTGCTGTGTCGCCCAATTAAAACACCAGAAACAAAAACGTTGTTATGGAAGCATAACAACGTTCGTCTATGACGTTCTTGTTTCCGGCGTTCTGATTGGATGTCAGAGACAATGGAGTATAAACAATGGAGAGACTATATGATATAGCAATGTGAAATTTGTTGGTTTACGGAAGAAATAGGTTCTTTCATGCGCTCCACTCGAGAAAAGACATAAAATTTCTATCACTCGTGAAAGATCAACCGGTCTTTCACAAAAACGTATGAAAGAACCTATTATTCTTTTTTTGCTGCTAAACGGATAGAAGATCTCACCATTTTCTGAGTATCGTCAGATATGGATCTCTTTCCCAATGTAACATATTTTACACTTTTGATTTTTCTACACTCTACACGGCCATCCTTCATAAGCGACTTAAAACAAGGTCAAAATAACTTAATAAACGCTGATTGTTTTCAAGAAAACGGAAAAAAGATGATATAAATACCTGGTAATTAGACATTATAGAACATACTTCGTCATCAATGACTCCAAATAAAAACGACAGAATATATCAAATGTTAGATTTTCTGATTCACAATATGATCGTAGTGTTTTAGAGACGTGTTTTTCGATAGACCGTTGGTATTCGAACGGTGTTAATGTAGTTCTTCTCCTAGCTTAGTACTGTTATGAGGCTAGAAAGCTTGCCGAACTAAGAAAAGACAATAGCCAGACATTTAATGTCACATTCCGCAATAGTGATGATGTTGATCAACATCAGCAATGCTAAATGACTATTTCCATTCAATTTTTACTAGCAAGCTTGAAAGTGAAGACACCACCTATACATTAAGGTTGGCCTCTTACTTAGACCTACTTCTAGAAATAGACTCAGGTAAACATACAAAATAAACTCCTCGACAAACGTGATGACTTCAACTTTCCAATTGTCAACTTCCAGTTCATCGACAGCAACATTCCAGGAGTTTCAGCCAATGGTTTGTACATTTAACAACTTATACGTTATTATAGATCCTGCGGAATTAAGATTTTATAGACCGATCACTGCTGTTGACTACTAAGTTACTCAAACAAGTGTTTGTTGTACCTAGCTTTATTCTATCTCTGTGGAAGATCTATGGTCGTCACCGCGTCTTAATGATCTTTAAAGGAAATCAGTCTCTCAAATTCGAACGGACATTTTTTATGTGTAATAGGTAGTGTTTTCTATTTATGGATTTGACTTTTTCATGACGGGTTTCTAATGAAAGGCAGAAACTGCCTACTCGTCCGGAGGAAATGAGTGCATGCATTGTTTTATTAGGTTCAAGTTACTTTCTTCTTGCGTTTTTTTTTTTTTTGGTTTTTGTGTTGCGCTGTATATAATAGTCTTATTCCAGATTTGTGAGCAACAGTAATGACGTAGCAAATTTCGCATATGTCTGACGACCAATTTTCAGCATTTTACAATTGTAATCCGGGGATAAATTTGTTACCGTCGTTACAAAAACGGTGCATGGAAATGGTATGACCTTACAGTACTTATGGACAGTCTGCGTCTCTGAACAGAAGTTTTTTATGTAGTACAATTTCTATACACCCGGGTAATAACGTAAATCACTGATAATGTTTACGTCCAAGGTATTCAAAACAAAATAATTATAATGCAGTGTTTTATTTTTAGTGAAACCTAAGAATATAAAGCACTGTATATACTTAGATCATTTAATAGAGCAATTACCAAAACTGTTCATCAATATTGCATGTGATATTTTTACAAGTTACTTACCCTGACATTGCCATGAAAGTTGTTTCCACCTCATCACCAACTAAGTTTGAAAAGTCGCGACATGTATTAAACTGATACAACTAATACTAAATTAATCAATAATTGTGCCAAAATCATGTGTGTTTTTTCACATTTATGCCGTTTGTTAAATGTATATATTCCGATTGGTATAGACCTATTGTGTTTGTATTCGTTGCGGTAATTCAAATTCAAATAATCGCACATTGAGTCTCATTTTATGTTTGTCTTTGTCCTGCAACCTCGTAAACATGGAACAGCAATTGACGAAGAAGGTAAGACTACAAAAAGGTTGTATATGCGTATAAAGACAAACAACAAGAAGCAACAAGTTAGTTAACAGATATTCAGGGATTTACTAAAACGGCAGACCACGCAAATCCTGAAAAACTAATAATTGATTGATTGGTTGATTGATTGACTATTTAAGAAAAAAATGCATACTTATTTATAATATACTTTTTTACTTGTATTTGACATTTAGATGCCTTTTTCATTGTCTGTTTGTTTGTTTGTTAGTTGGTTAGTATGTGTTCCTTTAGTACATCTGTCTATCTTTATGGAGTTTCCTTTCAAACAATAGATTTCGTTGAAGATAAAATTTATCCTTGACTAGGTGTTATAGAAGTTTAATATTCTATGCATACGTACATACTTGAGTGACATAAAATTTTAAGTTCGAACAAATTAAAAGCATTCGATTTTTTATCAAACTTAAAAGAACTAGGTTGGTGTCAGTTCATGATACAGAAATAAAATGTCATCAAAGATACCAAGGTTAATAAAATTTACTACCCCAGACGCGCATTTCGTCTGACCAAGACTCATCTTTGGCGCTCAAACCCAAACAAAATTAAAATCCAAATGATGTTGTAGCGCTTTATCACCCATATTTCAAAATGTAATACCAAACCTCATCCCAGGGACCGTTGTAGGTGAACTGTTTGGAGAGTGTAATTCTCTCTGAATGATAAAACTCAAGACTTATTTTCTTTGACTTATTATTCATCGTTCAAACAATCAATTAATCAATGCGCATGTATGTCGTATCAATTAAATTAATATTGTTTAACAGTTGTTGTTTTATCAACGGTACTAACACAATTTGTAGCGTACAAATGTGATTAAATATACCAATGCAACACAAAATTAGTTATTACTATGGCAGATTGGGGTTAATCTAATGAAGAGGGGAAGGTTAAACTCACACCACAAATATTCCCAAGAAGGACAATAAGGTCATTATTTTGATATTACAACATTACCAAACAACTTTACTCACTGATAAATAGCTTATTTTGTATACATAGTGCTATACACTTAGCAATACATTTGCATTTAATCACACCATCGATTTTAGTTGAAAATTTTACTGTTATGAACGTTTAAAATTCGTGTTCTATTAGCCTTTAGAACTGATGCGAAAGGTCAAAATAACTGCACGCCAAGCCTGTAGACAAGGTAACTAATATGGACGTTAAATATTCTTTTCCTCCATATCTTTAGACAATTTGACTGCTATTAACGTTTAAAATTCTTGTTCTAAAAGCCTTTAGACATTGTCGCTGCTATGGACGTTTGAAATTTTCTGTTTTACAAGGCTTTAGACAATGTAAATGTTATGTTCGTTTAAAGTTCTTGTTCTACACGCCTTTAGACAATGTAACTGTTTTGAACGTTTATAATTCTTGTTCTACAAGCTTTAAGACTATCTACCAGATAAAAACGTTTTCAATTCTTGTTCTACAAGAGTTTAGATAACGTAGTTGCTATTAACGTTAACAAGTCTTGCTTTACAAGCGTTAAGACAATGTAGTTGCTACTTATTTTAACAATTCGTGTTCTGAAATACTTAGGGCAATGGAACTGCTATTACCGGTTTAAATATTTGTTCTACCAGCATTTAGTGAACGGAACTGCTATGGACGTTTAGTCCCTTCTTTGTAAGTTCAAAGTTCTTTTTCTACAAGCCTTTAGACCATTAAATGCTAATGTCGTTTCAATTCGTGTTCTACAATCCATTAGACATTTTTTACTGATATGAACGTTTGCAGTTCTTGATCTCAAAGCCTTTAGAACTAATGCGAACGGTTAAAATAACTGTACGCAAAGCGTGTAGATAATTTAACAGCTTTGGACGTTTGATATTCTTTTTTTACATGCCTTGAGATAATTTTACTGCTATTAACGTGTAAAATGCTTGTTCGAAAAGCCTTTAGACAATGTAACTGCTATGGACGTTTGAAATTCTTGTTTTACAAGGCTTTTTACAATATAAATGCTATTTTCGTCTTAAGTTCTTATTCTACACGCTTTTAGACAATGTAACTTCTGGCCTCGGTTGCCGAGTGGGTAGGTAATTCGTTTACTATGGATCACGTTTTCTGTTAACAATGAGGTTGCGGGTTCGAGTCTAACTTCGGGTAGGGTGTACTTGACTCCAATTTTAATTGACAATGATTGCCTGTTTTCTTATAGGAGGTCGGGGGTTCTCTCCGGGTACTCCAGCTTCCTCCTCCAATAAAAACTGCACGCTATGAAATACCTGAAAAAAATGCTGAAAGTGGCGTTAAACACCATACATCAAACAAACAAACAAGCAAACAAACAAACAATGCAGCTTCAATGAAGGTTTACAATTATTGTTCTACAAGCCTTTAGACAATGCAACTGATATCAGCATGTTCCATACTTGTTCCACAAAAAATTAGAGAACGTAGTTGCTATGAACGTTTACAATACTTGTTCTACAAGCTTTCGGATAATGTAGTTGTGTCCGTGTCAAATTCGTGTTCAACAAGTCTTTCGACAATGTTCTAAAAGCCTTTAAGCAAAGTGACTGCTATGAACGTTTAAAATTCGTTTTCTACAAGCCTTTAGACAATTTAACTGATATTGACGTTTAGAATTCTTGTTCTACAAGACTTTAGACACTGTATCTGATATGAACGTAAACAATTCTTGTTCAAAAATACTTTGAACAATGGAACTGCTATGACCGTTTAAAATTTCCTTCTACAAGCCTTGAGGGAAAGGAACTGCGATGATCGTTAATCATTATTGTTTTACAAGCCTTTTGACAATTTAACTGGTATGAGCGTTTAAATTTCCTGTTCTACAAGCCTTTAGACAATGTAACTGCTTTGAACGCTTAAAATGCATGTTTTTCGAGGTTTTAAACACTTTAAGTTTATGTTCTAGAAGCCTTTAAACAATGTAACAGCTTTGAACGTTTAAAATTCATGTTTTACAAGTCTTTGGACAATGAAACTTCAATGTACCTTTAAAGTTCATGTTCTACAAGAGTTTAGACAATGTAACTGATATGAACGTTTAAAATTATTGTTCTACAAGAGTTTAGACAATGTAGTTGCTATGACATTTACAATTCTTGTTCTTCAAGCTTTAAGACAATGCAGTTGCTATGAACGTAAACATTTCAAGTTTGAAATACTTAAAACATTGGACCTGCTATTACCATTTTAAATTTGTGTTCTACCATCATTTAGAGAACGGAACATCTATTACCGTTTTAAATTTTTGCTTCACCAGCATTTGGAGAACGGAACTAGACGCTTACAATTAATGTTTTACAAGGGTTAAGACAATGTAACTTCAATGCAACTGATATGAATGTATTCAATTTAGAGAACGAACTGCTATTACCGTTTTAAATTTTTTGTTTGACCAGCATTTGGAGAACGGAACTGGACTTTTACAATTAAGACAATGTAATTTCTATGAAACTGATATGAATGTTTTCAATTCTTCTGCTACAATGGAACTGCAATGAATGTTTCATTTTATTCTGCAATCCTTTTTGACAATGTCACTGGTATGACCGTAAACAATTCTTGTTCTATCAGCCTTTAGACAATGTAGTTGCTATGATCGTTTAAAATTCCTGTTCTACAAGCCTTTAGACAACGTAACTGCTTTCAACGTTAACATTCATGTTTTCCATGGCTCTAAACAATTTAACTTCTATGCACGTATACAATTCTTGATCTACAAGCCTTTAGACAATGTAACTGTTTTGAACGTTTGAAATTCTTGTTTTACAAGGCTTTAGATACTGTAACTTCTATGAACGTTTAAAATTCTTGATCTACAAGTCTTAAGACTATGTAACTGTTTTGAATGTTTGAAATTCATGTTCTAGAAACCCTTAGATATAAACGTTTTCAATTTTTGACCTATAAGAGCTTAGACAACGTAGTTGCTATGATCGTTAACAATTCTTGTTCTACAAGCTAAAATACTTGGGACAATGAAACTGGTATAATTTGCCTTTTTTAATTTTATTTCTACCAGCATTTAGGGAAGGGAACAGCTATTACCGTTTTAAAGTTTTGTTCTACCAGCATTAAGAGGACGGAACTGCTATGGACGTTGAAGATTAATGTTTTACAAGGTTGTAGACGATGTAACTTCTATAAACGTTTCAAAGTTCTTGTTCTACAAGCCTTTAGACATTGTATCTGCCTTGAATGTTTAAAGTTCATGTTTACAAGGTATTAAACAATGTAACTTCTATGTACGTTTGAAGTTCTTGTTCTAAAAGCCTTTAAACAATATAACTAATATGAACGTTTTTAAATTCTTGTTTCACAAGAGTTTAGACAATGTAGTTGCTATAAAGTTAATAATTCCTGTTCTACAAGCTTTTAGACAATGTCTTTGCTGTGAACTTTAAAAATACTTGTTCTGAAATACTGACAATAGACTGCTTTTACCTTTTAAAAGTAACTCAATGACGATGATTTTGGTAATGTGTTTTCAAAGCATTATAGTAGAGACTAGGTATAGTTCAGGACGAGAATCGTTTATAATCAATAGACTTTTTTTTAGAGAAAATGAGACTAGTCAAGTCGTAATCGAGTGCAGGTCGAGACCTATTCGAACTCTAGTCTGGTAGAGACTTTTCTGACCTTTTCTAGTCTTGTCGAGATTTTATTTACATCGCCAGTCCTTTATAGCCTAATTCAGAATTTTCAAGCGAGTCAAGACGTATATCGAGAAAAGTTAAGAAATATTAAAACAGATTTAGACCGGTCGAGTAAAATCCTGTACAAATCAGTGCAATAAGTAACCTTTTCATACAAGCACAGCTATAATTTTCTATACGTTCCATTTTCTTTCACTGTACCATGAGATGGCTGTCTTCCTTTTCAATTTACAGTTTGATATCCACTGTCTAAGGGTATCTCCTTAAATAATATAAAATATCAACACAACACAGTAAACCAAGTTTTAAATTTAAACTAGTATATCCAATGGCATTTCATTATCAAACGAATAAATTAGTCTTGAAAATTTTAGAACCTGGATGTGTCATACTTTTAAGCACGCCTATCTAGTTAAAAACGTCTTTGAACTGTGATATTTACTTCAAATGATTCAGATAACAATGAAATCTTAAACATTTAAACAGCTCATTAATATGATATAAATTCATTAGATGTGGCTTTGTTTTATTACATCACACTCACAAAACAACACCAATTCAATGAAGAACATTTTGGTAACAAATTTCATAGAACACAAAGGAACAAATTTAGTATGGTTTAAATATGCCGGATTGACATCATTTCCCTTTAGTATAAACTGTAAATATATTTGGTTCTTGTTATTGTTATAAACATTCTATACAAATACCAAATAGGCCGTTTTAAGTGGTATCGCTAGCTTCAATCAAAGTTTGTATAATTAACAGATAATTGAATGTTATAACAAACCACATGTTCACACGGTCATGGCTATTTATTCGTCATTTGACAAGACTGCCATCGGCAATAAAGAAAGGTCGAAGACACCTTAAAATTAATTTGGTCAATTGTGTCCTGAACTGTTGACCTTTTATAAATACAAGATAATCCTTATAACTAGGTATTGTAATGACCCCGTGAAGTAGGTGGTACTTCATGTTTCAACATTTAAATAAGATTTTTATTATAGATAAAGAGGTCGGTGAGTACTTTACAATTTTGGCAAACTGTTTTATAAATCCAATTATCCTTTTAATACAAATACTTGTTATTGCATTTAATTTAAAATTGACTTAATAAGCCGTCAAGAAGGTAATCACCAATAAAAAAAAGTGTCAAACAACTTCAAGTATTTTGGTTAATTATGTTTCCAATGTGTTGACGTTTTATTAACATAAGATGATTTGTAGAAATAATTTCATGAACTTTAAACATCTTAATTAACTCCAGGTTTAATTGCATTTGAATTCGCTTCACGATATTTACAGTTAAAAGTCTTTTTTTTTTATTAACAACTGTTTGTCTTTTCTTGATTTATTGTTTAGTAACTTATGTGTCCTATGTTGTTTTGTTAATTGTTTGTTAGTACTATAAAGCACGTAAATATTTAATAATGAGCTGTTCGATTAACGGTTTGGAAAAAATAATAAGAGAAATCACAATACAATTTCTTGTTCTACAATATTTTGGAAAATGTAACTGCAATGGACGATTAAAATTCTTCTCTCAAAAGCCTTCAGACAATGCCAATGGTTTGAACGTTAACAATCCTTGCTCTATAAGACTTCAATGTAGCTGATACGAACGCTTACAAATTCTGTACGACAAGCCTTTAGTCAATGTAACTGCTATGAACGTTAAAAATACTTGCTCCCCCATCCTCACAAGTCAGGGTTTCTGTTTCCACATGTGTCCACGAAAACCTGACAAACTTAGCTATGAAATTCCCGGGCTAGATGTCACTATTGTGAACTATTGTAAACTGGACGCCATGAAATAGCTGAAAAATTGCTGAAAGTGGCGTTAAAACACCATTCAAACAATCAAACAAACAATTAAATGTTGTAAACATTTAAAATTCGTGTTCTACAATAATTTAGACAATGTAACTGATTTGAATGTTTAAAATTATTGTTACAAGGTTTTAGACTATTTAACTGAAATTTATGTTCAAAGTTATTTTTCTGAAAGCCTTTAGACAATGCAAGTGCAATGGACGTTAAAAATACTTCTTCTACAAGCCTTTAGACAATTTAACTGCTATAACAGTTTACAATTCTAGCTCTTCTAGTGTTTAGACAATGCAACTTCAATAAACGCTTAAAATTCGTGTTCTACAAGCTTTCCGACATTGGTAAAGGGTATTGTTTTCCTCCACTCCTCAGTTAAAAGTTTTTTTCGGGTAAACATCAATCGTTACTTGCGTAAGTATTTCCATTTAATAATACGGTATTATTTTGATATACACCATTAGGAAGCATACATTGACGGAACGTAATGCTAAACCATGAAGAAATCTTATATTTCAGAAAATGTCTCATTGAGAAACACGAAACCTACGACTCATAAGAAAACATAAGAAAACTGTATTAAACAAAACTGGAACAATGTAAACAAGTCTGTAAAACGTCAGAACGTTTTAAGAATGGATTCTGTTACGACATTCCGTTTGTGTTGACATATTTTGTCTCACAGACATTTTATCCATTTCCAGAGTATCTTGTATTTGTCAAAAGTCTCTATCTCTATCTCATATATGTGTTCGTTGCGTCAGTCAAAATATGATGCAAGTGTCGTATTTTGACTTAAAGCCTGCGAAACAAGTTTGTTCACTACAGATACAAAGAGTGTTTCATCAGTCGTATAAGACAAACTTTGATTGAGATTATGAAAGAATTATTGTGTCTATGGCAGATAAAACATGTCCATGATACATTTTAGACGTTTGCTGTCAATGACCGTCGACATTACTCTTCTTTTAATATTTGTCAGCAAAACGAAATTTTAAATGTTTGAAAGATTTTTTTATTTATTTATCCGTTAACTTAAGTCGGAAGTTTTATGGACCGATTTTGATCGGTCCGATGAATTTATAACATGCCCCATATCCAACGATTGGAATTTATGTTCTTATTGACTGATTGCTAACGGATGCTTGGTTGCTGACTGAGTACATTTGCTGCTGTGTCTTTAACCTAAGATCCTCTAATTATTATACAATTTACTTATCATAAAGTTGATATTTTAAGGGATAAGTAAGCGCTTTAGTTTGATGAATACCCGGTTTAACCTCAAGTTTATTACAAGTGTATTTGTCATTAATGTTTACTTTGTTTGCCTTTATGATTCTATGTCTTTGTAATTTGCTTGTAACTTGTTGTATGTGTTTGTATACACAGTTTATCCTTATTATCCATATTGCAGGACAAAGGGACAGAGAAAAAAATCAGCATGAAATCGTTTTAAGACCTCACGTTCCAGAAGGAACCACACAATGTCTTTAGCAATCTAGTGATACAAGTATAAAGTTTTTGCAAACGACTTGAATGTAAAATATAAATTAAGTTTTGTGAAAAGAACCATTTAGTATTGATATCATGGAAAACCGTTATTAGCACTTACCTATTGACATAATGCCTAGAAAAGTTCCGTCTTAATTACGTCAAATTTTATTTTGATATCTGACAATACGATAGCACGTGCTTTGGATATCCGTTTTTTTATTTTAATTAGTAAAATATCGGTCACACCATTTTAAGCTCCGCCCTCTTGTTGGTCATCAGTTGTTAATAGGTGGAATCAACAGTCTTGTATGTGTTACAAGTAATTAATAGCACAACCTTCTTCGTAAGACAAGTGCACATTTTCACGCTTCTCATTCAAAAATGTATTTGTCTAATATGGTCTGTACCACAAATATAATTTGAAAAAACATTATATGATCAAAATATTTAGTCGTCGTAAAATTCAAATCCTGTTCAATCTGCTTAAGGTGTGAAAGAGTAATCTAGGTGTACATATGTTTTATTTTGTTGGTGACCGTGTTTATACATTTTTCATGTGTATCACCATAAACAAATTCTTTGCTATTTAAAAGAAAATTCGTCTTTTGCGTTCTTTCGTTAGTTGACCTTATTATAACCCGTATGTTACTAGAGTGTTATATAAACAATGTGTTTCGTTTTGTAAATTTGAAAGTTTGTTCTTTGTTCTGATAGACGATTTTAAAAGACAATGAGTTTTAAAGCAGAATCATATACATTTGTTTTAAAGTACAGTGATTATAAGTTATGATACACAATGCATTGATTTATTAAAGTTGATACAAATTATTCACAACAAATAAGCTGCAGACATACTAGTAAGACACTGAAAAGTCAAAACTATAAATCATACAACATCTTAATCGTTTGAATGTTAATTTTTTTCTCGATTTGGCGCAACTGATGAGACTTGATTAAACGAAATGCTTGTCTGGCATAGTAAATTCTGTTAACCTTGGTTAATCTTTAATAACATATGTAAATGACATCAGTAAAATATAAAAAAAACATCAAACTGCTTTCTTTTTTTGAGTACAATAAAAGGATTTCAGTGTTCGACTCACATAAAAACCAAGGTGTAGATTAGTCTATGTTATATATCCTACAGTCATCAAAACAGGAGTCTGATGGGGCATTCTATGTAATTATATTTGAATTATTTAAGAAGACTATCTAAGATACTCTCCAGATACGGATTATGTGTTGCGCTGTGTATTTGTTGAAACACTTCTCAGTGTCTGGACAGGTCTGAACAACTGCAGCATGGGTGTATTGTTTCTTCTACTGATATTTGCCCTATTATTCATGAGCTTCTGTTGGCGATTGTTTGACGAATCTACTCACAATGTGAGTGCGAATGACAGATGACCAACAGATGTATTAAGTTTTCCCAAGCGTTGATACTATTTTTTATCATAGTTACTCTCTTTGTGTTTTGTGTTTGTTGTTTCTGTGTTGCGCTGTACATGACTATCTTTATCCATATTTGTGAGCAACTGTGACATTTAGCTTATTTATGATGACCTGTTTTCAGCATTTTACACTTGTACAACCGGATTACTCCGTTACCTACGTTATAACAAGGGTGTATGGAAATGGGATCACCTGAAAGTACTTCTGTACAGCCTTTGTCTCCGTTTCAGGCTGATCAGAAGTACTTTCAGGTGGTATGATTTCCGTACACCCGGTAATAACGTATATAACTGATATAAATGATAATGTTTATGGCTTAGATATTCAAAACTAAATTAATATAATGCAGTGTTCATCTTTTTAGTGGAAACGTAGAATATAAAGAACTTATTATAATTAGATCATTTATTAGCACCATTAAAAAAACTGTGAATGAACATTACATGTTATATTTTTACTAGTTACTTGCCCAGACAGTATTATACAAGTTATTTACACCTCCTCACCAACTAAATTTGAAAAGTAAGGTATGTGTTTTTGATACAACTTATACTAACTTATTCAATAAATGTGACAAAATCATGTTTGATTAAGGACAGTTACTTCACATTGATGCCGTTTGTTAAATGATAATATTACAATTCCTTTAGACATATTATGTTTGCCTCCTCGTTGTGGTAAGTCTAAAAATAATCGCACATCGAGTCTCCTGTTATGTTTGTCTGTCCTGCAACCTTGTAAAAAATGTAGTTGCAGTTGACTAAGAAGGTAAATATAATAAAATAAATGCTTTTATATGTGTATAAAGAAAAACAAGAAGCAACAAGTTAGTTGACCGATATACAGGGATTTACAATTAAAACAGCAGACCAAACGATTCATTTAAAACTAATGATTGATTGATGTATTGATTGACTGATTGATTCACTATTTCAGAAAAACTGTATACTACTATATAATATACTATTTTACTTTGTATTTGATATGCAGATGCTTTTAGATTATGTGTTTTTCATTGTTTGTTTGTTAGTTCGTTAGTATGTGTTCCTCTAGTGCATATGTCTATCTTACATCGTCTTCCTTAAACACGTAGATTTCGTTGCGGATAAAATTTATCATTGACTTCGTTTAATAAAAGTTTAAAATTCTATGTATATAAGACCACTTGAGTGACATCAAATTTTATGTTCGACGAAATTAAAAGGATTCGATAGTTTATAACACTTAAAAGAACTAGGTTGGTGTAAACGCGCGTCTCGTCTAACTAAAACTCATCCTTGGCGATGAAACCTACACAAAATTTAAAATCCAAATGATTAAGATGTTGTAGTGCTTTAATCACACAGATTCGAAGATCTTATACCAAACCTCATCTTAGCGACTGTAGTAGATAACCTGTTTGGAGAGTGTAATTATCCCTGAATGATAAAATTGAATTCTTTACATTTATAAATATGTCTATTATAGCTGCTGCAAAAGACTGAGTTCTCCGTGTGTTCAGAATGCTACACATTATTCAACTGGCAGTCAAAATTGTGATCCCATCAGTACCTTTTTTCTGTGACTTATTATTCCAGTCCCATATTTAGCGACATATTACTTCTCGGACCTTGAACAAACAAGCAATTAATCAATGCGCAGGTATGACGCATCAAAGAAGTAAACTTGTTTAACCGTTGTTTTTTTAAAAGGCAAAATAGCATACTCTGTTCCGTGGAAATATTATCAAATATACAAATGCAACAAAAATTAGTAAGTACTATGGCAGATGCGCGTAAATCTAATGAAGAGGGAAAGGTGGATCTCACACTACAAATATTGGCAAGACATTACCACAAAGAATTTGATATAACAACATTACCGAAAACCTTTACTCGCTGATAAATATAATATTGTATTTACAGATTGTTATGCATTTAGCAACACATTTGCATTTTAGCACGTCAACGATTTTGGTTTATATCCCAGCTTTATAATATGAGTACATTGATTTTATTGCATTAACAAACATAACTTATGACAAAACCTCAATTGTTTAATTCTATATGAGTACTAATTGTATAAATATGTCAGCAGAAAATACAAAGGAAACCGCCCGAACAACAAGAATGTCTAGGGACGAATACCCTTTGCGGATATATAAAACATAAACAACAGGAAAAAACAAAAAGCACACTATTAAGAGAAAGTGAGTAATCCAAAATGACGTAAGACATTAATAACTGCACAAAGAAATAGAGATAGAGCAATATTTTAAGCATTATTTCTTAGAACACTTTGCTTCCGACATGTCATCCGACGTATAAACAATGTAGAAAAGTTATGCTCGACATGTTGGGCTTTATAGATGCAAGTGTCACACATTCGAATCCTATCGTGTCAGAAAATAGAGTTTAATAGATTTCCCCCTATGTCGTGGAGAGTACAAATAAACATTTTTTTTACCGACAATCTAAGAATTGTGTTTTCATCCAGCACTTCTAAAATACAATTTATACTCTCGACACACAAGAGAAAAGAGTGAATTTCCAGCAAATTCCAGCGTATTCCAGTAATAGCTTGACATCACAAACATATATTTCATACGAAAACATGTAAATCACTCAGAATAATAATGAATGTCGTTCAAAGGGAGGTACATTATCTCTCACACATATCGCAGGTGACATATTTATGGTCTCGAGTTTGTAGGCCCACACACATTTTAAAACACAGATTTTGCATCTTGTACAGTATGACTGTGCATTGTAGCAATTGCTTCCCATAACATCCTTCCTGTTCAATGAAACTTGTACTAATGGAACGAAAGAAAGTCTTGCTCGATGAAAGTTTATAGATATGCGTGTGTTTTATTTTAAATAACGCAAATGTGTTTTTCATTCTGTATTGTCATATTTTTTAATTTGTATACATGGTGTAACGATATAAATAAAAAGTTGACTACACAAAGAAGCAATATTTTATTTGATTCTTTTGATGACAAGAAATTACCCAAGTGCATAAAGGATCCATAACTAACGTAAACAATACCTTTTTGGTATATTGGAAAGAGCTTCCTGCTGCAAATAAACGACATCTCTTGCTAATTTTGTTCACACTTAACGTTTATACGCTTTGACAGTAATAGATATATAAATGGTTTTTGCATTGTCAAGCTCTTCAATAGGAATTGATTGCCAGTTATAACCAGAGAACCACAGAAACAAACCATACAAAATTAAGACTAAAATTACACATGACCGTGTTTGTGTGTCATATCTATTTACGCTAGTTAAAATCAATGCGTAATTACAGTTTCGATAAAAAAAACACTGCATTAAATAAGTATATTATGTCAGACATTTAGAGACGTATATACACGTTTTTTAATTAATGCAAGTAGTAATCATAAACACAAAACTTAATATGTATTATAAAATCCAACGAATGAGATATTTATGTGTAAACTTCAAAAATGTTCATATACCAATATCATAAACAATTTCTGGAAATCCCTGTTACATTGTCGCTGCGCTTACCTGTTCATGCCTACAACGCATTATGCTTTGCACACATAATCTTATAAATGTACTTGTAAGCAAAACCAACATGACCTAAAGGTTATTAAATGTTGTTATTATACTTTTTATAAAAAAGAGTCATAATATGTTTGAGAATGCGTTAACATAAACCTTTCATGATAATAATTTCTATTTGTAATAATTATTTGCACTGATAACTTTTGAAGAAAGAAGTCTGAAGGGCAGTGTAGTACAACATATTTAATACAATCATTGTCACTTTGACACGACATATGTACGCGTCTACGCGAAACTATGATATAGAATATTGTGCTTAAAGATAAAAACGAACCTATGGGAATATTATCACTTATCCCGAATGTATTCGAAACGCATTCTACTTAATAAATCATTAGTATTGTATTCACATAACTACACAGTTATGTAACGCAACAACGACTTACACCAAAATGCAACCGTGAAGGTCATTTTTAAGTCATGCAAGGATGCTATATTATTATATTATTTTCATCCACTCGTCAGTTAAACACTTTTTTTTGGTTAAACATCAATCGATTCTTGAATTTCCATTTTAATTATACGGATGTATTTTTATATATAACATTAGGAAACACACATTGACGAAACTGAACGCAAAACCATGAAGAACTCTAATATTTGAGAAAATGTCTCATTGAGAAACACGAAACCTACAACAGATAAGAAAACTGTATAAAAAAACTGGAACATTGTAAACAAGTCTGTAAAAGACTCAGAACGTAGTAGAGAAACGGTCCGTTTGTGTTGACATATTGTGCCTCACAGACATTACACCACTTTTCGCAGTATCTTGTATCAGTCACGGTAAAGTTCGGTTTAAAGCTACCTTTACAAAATTGTTCCGTATTTTGTAATGAAATGATTCTTAGATAAACCGCAAATATATGTAATGAATATTTCTGCTGGTATAAACAGGTATCACTTTTGCATATGGTCTACACTTGACGTAAGGAATTTAATCGTTGTTTTGATTTCCGTAACATAAAACGTTTGCTTGAATTAGTGTAGTCGTTCATGAAATGTGATTTATCTAGGTTTTCAATTTGTTTTTCGAGAAGTACTGACCCTAAAGGAGCGTTTTAGAGACCCGATTAACGAGTTTTGTCGTTGTACCAAGATAGGAGTATTTTAAAAATCACTTAAAAAGTTTAATAGAATGCTGTCATGACAAAATTGTAGCTTAACCTAAGATTCATTTAAAATATGTTCATGCAAACAGACAATACTTGCGATATACATATTAGTAAATATAGTATATTCTAATATATTTTCTCACCAATATTACGAAACTTGACAATTAGTCTTGAACAT
Organism: Limnoperna fortunei; assembly: GCA_944474755.1. Lineage (NCBI taxonomy): Eukaryota > Metazoa > Mollusca > Bivalvia > Mytilida > Modiolidae > Limnoperna > Limnoperna fortunei. Next base: position 49,520,425 of record OX104125.1, read on the forward strand.
CTCAAAGCGCCTCATTATATAATATTGATGCTACGTATAATAAGTATTGAGGCTGCAAAAAACGTGCACCGATCATTATGGATTGATCGATCACTGTATCTGATACATAAGTGCAAAACTTTGCCTGGTGCAGAAAATGCATTGCTGAAAAAGAAACCAATATGATGTGTTGGTATAATTTTACAACAAAAAATAGAAACCAACACCTGTGTAATCTTTTATGTGTCGTATAATGTAATAAAAACGCTGCTTGCTTGTGCTAACATTATGTGTTGTGTTATTTATAGTCGGATAACGTTCATTAAAAGATGTTTACAATATATGTGTTTCGTTCTGCAGTGCATGTTTCCTAACATAGTTATGTCCGCCTACTGCACTATGGAGTGTAGTTGCCATGATCAAACCAACACAGATTTAGAAAACTTGAATAATATAAGAAATTAAATTAGTAGAATTTTTCTTTTTTTTCAATCTTTGTTGGGTGATGTTTAACGCGACTTTCAATCATTTTTCAGCCATAACAAGGGGTCCTCTTTTTTAAGGAGGTCGAAGTGAACGGAGAAAACCTTTGAACTGCGGTGGGAAAACTGACAATCCTTGGCAATGAAGATTGGAGTCAAAAGTACATCCTGCCCAAATTACAGATCACGCAATTAATAGATGACTAACTACCTTAATACCTGGGTATAATGTTAATGAAGATAACAGCATACCGAATAAAAAGGAAACTGTAGAAACCAAAGTCCCAGAAAAAGGCAAAATACAGAACACAAATCAAACTAAAATGTAACTAAAACAACTGTCCTGACTTGGCACTGGTAATGCAAAAGACATGGAGGGTTAAACCAGGTTGTTTTCAAGCAGTACATATACATTCGAGGTCAGGGTTTTATGCGGTACTCTGAATTCCTCCCCAATATAATCTATACAAACAGCTAAATGTGGAACAAATCACCATTTGACCAAAGCAAAACAATAATGCAATGAATATACCATTAGCAGATTACTAAACATGAACATGAATAAATAAATGTATAGATAGTTTTCTATTGTTGTGGCAAGCAATTAACACAAAAATACGTTAATAAAATATATTATTACATCATATTCGAAAACAAAATTAATGCCTCGTGTTATTAATAATCATAGTATCGTGTATCTGTAGACTTGATATGGTTTGTTTAATATGTCAGACATTTATTCATACTAATTAGTTGAATTGTCTATTTTGGAGGTTCGATATGCGTCATTTGATGTTTTCGATGCTACAAAATCAGTTTTCGTGTTTATGTTAGCTACTAGTATGTAGATTCTTAATTCTTCCGTAAATTGCTGATTTCTGGTACAGATGACCCAGTACAGATGAGCTCACGCGCACACATCTGTAATTGCTGTGTCGTCCAATCAAAACGACAGAAACAAGAACGTTGTTATGGAAGCATAACAATGTTCTTCTATGACGTTCTTGTTTCCGGCGTTCTGATTGGATGTCAGAGACAATGGAGTATAAAACAATGGAGAGTCTATATAGGATTAAACGCTTATTTTCGGTAATTCATCGATGTATGAACGAGGTCGACTCACTCACAAACAAATAAACGGCCGAAGGCCGTTTATGATAGTCTTGTGAGTGAGTCGACCTCGTTCATACATCGATGAATTACTGAAAATAAGCGTTTAATCCTTATAATTCTTCCAAAATTGTTTTTATATATTTAACATTCTTGTCCCAAAATAAAATTTTATTATAAGTGTGTGACGCGTAGGAATATATACAACGAACTGAAGACAAAAACGTGGTCGGTTTGAAGTGAATAACTGGCATTGACAACAGATACAATTTACGATTTGCCGAGAAGATTATTAATAAAAACAAAAGAAGACTCAACAAAAAACAATATTCCGTATACTAATGTTCGTCATTGTACCCGCGGTTTATATTAACGTCATATGTGACGTCATATCTGTTCAAACGGAACGGAAACCTAGCTAGACGTTCTTTCTTAAATACGAAGAGGAAAAACAATAGTTGTCGTTTGTTCAATGGATTTATCAGTGAAAATTGCTAGAGCTGTGCAGAGACATGGAGTTGGTAACAAATTCGTGCATCTTGCTATTTCGTTGATTTGTTGTGACCGCGAAAAAAGGTAATTTTACCGTTACGGCTATTGTGTGTATTTGAAATGATTCATAATTGAAATTACAAGAAACGCAATTTCAAAGTATCGTTTATACATGCCTTCACACTCGCATTTCATCCACATTCGAATTCTGCTATTTCCGTCATTCAGCAATGTGTACAATGAATCCAAAACGAAGTGTACTGTTAAAATATTTTCTTGTATGTATTTGTCTATAAAACAAATGTGTGCAGCTGGTTCAATTAAATAGCTTTCCGTTTAAGCAATACATCGCTCAAGATATTTGAATCGCCAAAATTCGAGTGTACTGGCTTAATTTATTGTCTGAAGCATACACGACACATGGCCGCCATATTTGTTTACTTTTAGCAAAAAAAAAGTAGTTCCCCAAAAGTCGTTCATGAAAGTATGAACGGATCTGGGAAGTACTGGTTTATGGCCTTTTGACCAATCAAAAATGACTATAAACGTAAACGAATGTAAGATAAGAATTATTATGATATAGCAATGTGAAATTTGTTGGTTTACGGAAGAAATAGGTACTTTCATGTGCTTTTGGGAAAGTCCATGTGAAATTTCACTCGTGATAGAAATTGTCATGTCTTTTTGTTCGTTCCGCTGCGCTCCACTCGCGAAAAGACAAAATTTCTATCACTCGTGAAAGATCAACCGGTCTTTCACAAAAACGTATGAAAGAACCTATTATTCTTTTTTTGCTGCTAAACGGATAGAAGAGCTCACTATTTTCGTCAGATTTGGATCTCTTTCCCAATGTAACATATTTTACACCTTTGATTTTTTTACTCTCTACACGGCCATCCTTCATATGCGACTTAAAATCAGGTCAAACGAACTTAATGAACGCGGATTGTTTTCAAGAAAAACGGAAAAAATATTATATTAATACCTGGTAATTAGCCATTATAGAACATACTTCGTCATCAATGACTCCAAATAAAAAAGACAAAATATATCAAATGTTAGATTTTCTGATTCACAATATGATCGTCGTGTTTTTCGATAGACCGTTGGTATTCGAACGGTGTTAATTTAGTTCTTCTCCTAGCTTAGTACTGTTATGGGGCTGAGATAATAGAAAGCCTGCCGAAGTAAGAAAAGACAATAGCCACACATTAATGTCACATTCCGCAATAGTGATGATGTGGATCAACATCAACAATTCTAAATGACTATTCCCATTCAATTTTTACTTGCAAGCTTGAAAGTGAAGACACCACCTATACACTAAGGTTGGCCTCTTACTTAGACCTACTTCTAGAAATAGACTCAGGTAAACATACAAAATAAACTCCTCGACAAGCGTGATGACTTCAACTTTCCAATTGTCAACTTCCCGTTCATCGACAGCAACATTACAGCAGTTTCAGCCAATGGTTTGTACATTTCACAACTTATAGGTTATAGATCCTGCGGAATTAAGATTTTCTAGACCGATCACTGCTGTTGACTACTAAATTACTCAAACAAGTGTTTGTTGTACCTAGCTTTATTCTATCTCTGTGGAAGATCTATGGTCGTCATCGCGACTTAATTGATCTTTAAAGGAAATCAATCTCTCAAATTCGAACGGACATTTTTTATGTGTAATAGGGAGTGTTTTCTATTTATGGATTTGACTTTTTCATGACGGGTTTCTAATGAAAGGCAGAAACTGCCTACTCGCCCGGAGCAAATGGGTGCATGCATGGTTTTTATTAGGTTAGGGTTACTTTCTTCTCCTTTTTGTGTCTTTTTTTTGTTTTTTTTTTTTTGTTTTTGTCTTGCGCTGTATATAATAGTGTAATTCCAGATTTGTGAGCAACAGTAATGACGTAGCAAATTTTGCATATGTCTGACGACCTATTTTCAGCATTTTACAATAGTAATCCGGGGATAAATTTGTTACCGACGTTACAAAAACGGTGCATGGAAATGGTATGACTTGAAAGTACTTATGGACAGTCTGCGTCTCTGAACAGAATGTTTTTTATGTAGTACAATTTCTATACACCCGGGTAATAACGTATATAACTGATAATGTTTACGTCCAAGGTATTAAAAACAAAATTATTATAATGCAGTGATATTTTTACAAGTTACTTACACTGACATTGCCATGAAAGTTTTTTCCACCTCCTCACCAACTAAGTTTGAAAAGTCGCGACATGTATCAAACTGATACAACTAATACTAAATTAATCAAGTATTGTGCTAAAATCATGTGTGATAGAAGACAGTTATTTCACATTTATGCCGTTTGTTAAATGTATATATTCCGATTGGTATAGACCTATTGTGTTTGTATTCGTTGCGGTAATTCAAATTCAAATGATCGCACATTGAGTCTCATTTTATGTTTGTCTTTGTCCTTCAACCTCGTAAACATGGAACAGCAATTGACGAAGAAGGTAAGACTACAAAAAGATTTTATATGCGTATACAGACAAACAACAAGAAGCAACAAGTTAGTTAACAGATATTCAGGGATAAACTAAAACGGCAGACCACACAAATCCTGAAAAACTAATAATTGATGGATTGATTGATTGATTGATTGACTATTTAAGAAAAAATGCATACTTATTTATAATATACTGTTTTACTTGTATTTGACATTTAGATGCCTTTTTCATTGTCTGTTTGTTTGTTTGTTAGTTGGTTAGTAAGTGTTCCTTTAGTACATCTGTCTATCTTTATGGAGTTTCCTTTCAAACAATAGATTTCGTTGAAGATAAAATTTATCCTTGACTATGTGTTATAGAAGTTTAATATTCTATGTATACGTACATACTTGAGTGACATCAAATTTTAAGTTCGAACCAATTAAAAGCATTCGATTTTTTATCAAACTTAAAAGAACTAGGTTGGTGTCAGTTCATGATACAGAAATAAAATGTCATCAGTGTAATTCTCTCTGAATGATAAAACTCAAGACTTATTTTCTGTGACTTATTATTCGTCGTTCAAACAATCAATTAATCAATGCGCATGTATGTCGTGTCAATTAAATTAATATTGTTTAACAATTGTTGTTTTATCAACGGTACTAACACAAAATTGTAGCGTAAATATATGATTAAATATACCAATGCAACAGAAAATTAGTTATTACTATGGCAGATTGGGGTTAATCTAATGAAGAGGGGAAGGTTAAACTCACACCACAAATATTGGAAAGAAGGACATTATTTTGATATTACAACATTACCAAACACCTTTACTCACTGATAAATAGCTTATTTTGTATACATATTGCTATACATTTAGCAATACATTTGCATTTAATCACACCATCGATTCTAGTTTGAAATTTTACTGTTATGAACATTTAAAATTCGTGTTCTATTAGCCTTTAGAACTATTGCGAAAGGTCAAAATAACTGTAAGCCAAGACTGTAGACAAGGTAACTAATATGGACGTTAAATATTCTTTTCCTCCATATATTTAGACAATTTAACTGCTATTAACGTTTAAAATTTTTGTTCTAAAAGCCTTAAGACATTGCCGCTGCTATGGACGTTTGAAATTTTCTGTTTTACAAGGCTTTAGACAATGTAAATGTTATGTTCGTTTAAAGTTCTTGTTCTACACGCCTTTAGACAATGTAACTGTTTTGAACGTTTATAATTCTTTATCTACAAGCCTTAAGACTATCTACCAGATAAAAACGTTTTAAATTCTTGTTCTACAAGAGTTTAGATAACGGATTTGCTATTAACGTTAACAAGTCTTGCTTTACAAGCATTAAGCCAATGTAGTTGCTACTAACTTTAACAATTCGTGTTCTGAAATACTTAGGACAATGGAACTTCTATTACCGTTTTAAATATTTGTTCTACCAGCATTTAGTGAACGGAACTGCTATGGACGTTTAGTCCCTTCTATGTAAGTTTAAAGTTCTTTTTCTACAAGCCTTTAGGCCATTAAATGCTAATGTCGTTTCAATTCGTGTTCTACAATCCATTAGACATTTTTTACTGCTATGAACGTTTGCAGTTCTTGATCGCAAAGTCTTTAGAACTAATGCGAACGGTTAAAATAACTGTACGCCAAGCGTGTAGATAATTTAACAGCTATGTACGTTTAATATTCTTTTTTTACATGCCTTGAGATAATTTTACTGCTATTAACGTTTAAAATGCTTGTTCGAAAAGCCTATAGACAATGTAACTGCTATGTACATTTGAAATTCTTGTTTTACACGGCATTTTAAAATATAAATGCTATTTTCGCTTAAAGTTCTTGTTCTACACGCTTTTAGACAATGTAACTTCTGGCCTCGGTTGCCGAGTGGGTAGGTAATTCGTTTACTATGGATCACGTTTTCTGTTAACAATGAGGTTGCGGGTTCGAGTCTAACTTCGGGTAGGGTGTACTTGACTCCAATTTTAATTGACAAGGATTGCTAGTTTTTCTTATAGGAGGTCGGGGGTTCTCTCCGGGTACTCCAGCTTCCTCCTCCAATAAAAACTGCACGCTATGAAATACCTGAAAAAATCGATGAAAGTGGCGTTAAACATCATACATCAAACAAACAAACAAGCAAACAAACAAACAATGCAGCTTCAATGAAGGTTTACAATTATTGTTCTACAAGCCTTTAGACAATGCAATTGATATCATCGTTTTCAATCCTTGTTCCACAAAAATTTAGAGAACGTAGTTGCTATGAACGTTTACAATTCTTGTTCTACAAGCTTTCGGACAATGTAGTTGTGTCCGCGTCAAATTCGTGTTCAACAAGTCTTTCGACAATGCTCTAAAAGCCTTTAAGCAAAGTAATTGCTATGAACGATTAAAATTCGTTTCTACAAGCCCTTAGACAATTTAACTGATATTGAATTTTAGAATTCTTATTCTACATGACTTTAGACAATGTATTTGATATGAACCTAAACAATTCTTGTTCATAAATACTTTGGACAATGGAACTGCTATGACCGTTTAAAATTTCCTTCTACAAGCCTTGAGGGAAAGGAACTGCGATGATCGTTAATCATTATTGTTTGACAAGCCTTTTGACAATGTAACTGGTTTGAGCGTTTAAAAGTCCTGTTCTACAAGCCTTTAGACAATGTAACTGCTTTGAACGCTTGAAGTGCATGTTTTTTAGGCTTTAAACAATTTAAGTTATTGCTCTAGAAGTATTTAAACAATGTAACAGCTTTGAACGTTTAAAATTCATGTTTTACAAGGCTTTAGACAATGAAACTTCTATGTACATTTAAAGTTCTTGTTCTACAAGAGTTCAGACAATGTAACTGATATGAACGTTTAAAATTATTGTTCTACAAGAGTTTAGACAATGTAGTTGCTATGACATTTACAATTCTTGTTCTTCAAGCTTTTAGACAATGCAGTTGCTATGAACGTTAACATTTCAAGTTTGAAATACTTAAGACAATGGAACTGCTATTACCATTTTAAATTTGTGTTCTACCGTCATTTAGAGAACGGAACATCTATTACCGTTTTAAATTTTTGCTTGACCAGCATTTGGAGAACGGAACTAGACGCTTACAATTCATGTTTTACAAGGGTTAAGATAATGTAACTTCAATGCAACTGATATGAATGTATTCAATTTAGAGAACGGAACTGCTATTACCGTTTTAAATTTTTTGTTTGACCAGCATTTGGAGAACGGAACTGGACGTTTACAATTAGGACAATGTAACTTTTATGCAACTGATATGCATGTTTTCAATTCTTCTTCTACAATGGAACTGCAATGAATGTTTCATGTTTTTCTGCAATCCTTTTTGACAATGTCACTGGTATGACCGTAAACAATTCTTGTTCTATCAGGCTTTAGACAATGTAGTTGCTATGAGCGTTTAAAATTATTGTTCTACAAACCTTTAGACAACGTAACTGCTTTCAACGTTAACATTCATGTTTTCCATGGCTCTAAACAATTTAACTTCTATGCACGTTTAAAATTCTTGATCTACAAGCCTTTTGACAATGTAACTGTTTTGAAAATTTGAAATTCTTGTTTTACAAGGCTTTAGACACTGTAACTTCTATGAACGTTTAAAATTCTTGATCTACAACGCTTAAGACTATGTAACTGTTTTGAATGTTTGATATTATTGTTCTAGAAACCCTTAGACAATGTAATAGATATAAACGTTTTCAATTTTTGTTCTATAAGAGTTTAGACAACGTAATTGCTATGAACGTTAACAATTCTTGTTCTACAAGCTAAAATACTTAGGACAATGAAACTGGTATAATTTGCCTTTTTTAATTTTATTTCTACCAGCATTTAGGGAAGGGAACAGCTATTACCGTTTTAAAGTTTTGTTCTACCAGCATTAAGAGGACGGAACTGCTATGGACGTTGAAGATGAATGTTTTACAACGTTGTAGACGATGTAACTTCTATAACCGTTTCAAAGTTCTTGTTCTACAAGCCTTTAGACATTGTTTCTGCCTTGAATGTTTAAATGTCATGTTTACAAAGTATTAAACAATGTAACTTCTATGTACGTTTGAAATTCTTGTTCTAAAAGCCTTTAAACAATATAACTAATATGAACGTTCTTAAATTCTTGTTTCACAAGAGTTTAGACAATGTAGTTGCTATAAAGTTAATAATTCTTGTTCTACAAGCTTTTAGACAATGTCTTTGCTGTGAACTTTAAAAATACTTGTTCTGAAATATTGACAATAGACTGCTTTTACCTTTTAAAAGTAACTCAATGACGATGATTTTAATAATGTGTTTTCAAAGCATTATAATAGAGACTAGGTATAGTTCAGGACGAGAATCATTTAGAATTGGTAGACTTATTCAGACAAAATGAGACAGTCGAGTCGTAATCGAGTGCAGGTCGAGACCTATTCGAACTCTTGTATGGTTGAGACTTTATGACCATTTCCGGACTAGTCGAGATTTTATTGAGGACAGCGCCAGGCATTTATAGCCTAATTCAGAATTTTCAGTAAGAGTAAAGACATATATCGAGAAAAGTTAAGTAATATTAAAACAGATTTAGACCAGTCGAGTAAAAACCAGTACAATGCAGTACAATAAGTAACCTTTTCATGCAAGCACAGCTATAATTTTCTATACGTTCGATTTTCTTACACAGTACTATGCGATGGCTATCTTCCTTTTCAATTTACAGTTTGACATCCACTGTCTAAGGGTATCTCCTTAAATAATATAAAATATCAACACTACACAGTAAACCAAGTTTTAAATTTAAACTAGTATAACCAATGGGCATTTCATTATCAAACGAATAAATTAGTCTTGAAAATTTTAGAACCTGGATGTGTCACACTTTTAAGCACGCCTTCAAATATTGATCTATTTAAAAACGTCTTTGAACTCTACAAATTTGATACCAGTGTGTACACATGTAGATTAAAAATGTAATCAAAACAAATCATATCTATAATTGTGATATTTACTTCAAATGATTCAGATCACCATGAAATCTTAAACATTTACACAGCTCATTAATATGATATAAATTCATTAGATGTGGCTTTGTTTTATTACATCACACTCACAAAACAACACCAATTCAATGAAGAACATTTTGGTAACAAATTTCATAGAACACAAAGGAACAAATTTAGTATGGTTTAAACATGCCGTCTTGACATCATTTCCCTTCAGTATAAACTGTAAATATATTTGGTTCTTGTTATTGTTATAAACATTCTATACAAATACCAAATAGGCCGTTTTAAGTGGTATCGCTAGCTTCAATCAAAGTTTGTATAATTAACAGACAATTGAATGTTATAACAGACCAATGTTCACACGGTCATGGCTATTTATTCGTCATTTGACAAGACTGCCATCGGCAATAAAGAAAGGTCGAAGACACCTTAAAATGAATTTGCTCAATTGTGTCCTGAACTGTTGACCTTTAATAAATACAAGATAATCTTTATAACTAGGTATTGTAATGACCCCGTGAAGTAGGTGGCACTTCATGTTTCAACATTTAAATAAGATTTTTATTATAGATAAAGAGGTCGGTGAGTACTTTTACAATTTTGGCAAATTGGTTTATAAATCCAATTATCCTTTTAATACAAATACTTGTTATTGCATTTAATTTTATGTATTTAGTCGACATTTCACAAAATTGCCATCGGCAATAAAGAAAGTGTAATTATATTAAATGTTAAAAGTTATTTTATCAAACCTTATTTTCATTACGCTTCAACTGAATTTAAAGATTTTCGTAACAGGTTTTCGTATTTTGTTTTAGAATGTTTTTATTTAGGAAATAGATTAATTGTCAAATATCAAATAATTTAAATATATTTGTGACAACAATTTATGTGCAAAGTAGAACAAGTCATTTGGAGTGATTCCGTTTCATTTTATATGTAGAACGAACAACTTTATCTGTTTTAAGTTTGATGTTTCCGCGTTTGAATGTTTTTAAAATTGACTTAATAAGCCGTCAAGAATGTAATCACCAATAAAACAAAGTGGCAAACAACTTCAAGTATTTTGGTTAATTATGTTTACAATGTGTTGACGTTTTATTAACATAAGATGATTTGTAGAAATAATTTCATGAACTTTAAACATCTTAATTAACTCCAGGTTTAATTGAATTTGAATTCGCTTGACGATATTTACAGTTAAAAGTCTTTTTTAAAATACAGTTCTGTGGTTGGGTTACTTTGTTTTATTTAAAAATTGTTAAGTTTGAACAAATAAATATTTTTTTAAAAATGACTGTATAATGATTCTATATTTCTATGTAAAGGTTATGGTCGCCCTGTTCCCTAATCTACCGTAACGGCATGACAGTGTCATAAATGACACATGATTTCTATGAACGTTAAAAATACTTGTTCCCCATCCTCACAAGTCAGGGTTTCTGTTTCCACATGTGTCCATGAAAACCTGACAAAATTAGCTATGAAATTCCCGGGCTAGATGTCACTATTGTGATTGGCTACATCACACCTAAATGTAGCCAATCAAAAGCTCGCTTTCTTTCACGACTTGGTTAGGGGATATTCCAATGTTGATTGTAAATAAACCAAACGGAGGTGTTGCATAGACCATGTGAAAATCAGTGTATTTTGTACAGTCGTGTTAATAGTTTGTTGTTACCGCGTTATTTATTAGTTGCGTTACGTTTTCTTCTCACACAAGAAATGACTACTGCCAAACACTTGCTTCTTTTAAGCAATTTCATTAGTTGATATTTTGAAGGTTTGACGTCATATGAAAATCTTTAAGCCCGGGAATTTCCTAGCTAAGTTTGTCAGGGTTTCATGTACACAGGTGGATCAGAAACCCTGACTTGTGAGGATGTCGTTCTTCAAGATTTAAGACAATGTAACTGCTATAGCCGTTTACAGCTCGTGTTTACTAGCTTTTAGAAAATATAACTGCTATACACATTTGAAATTCGTGCTCTACAGGCCTTTTGATAGCTATGAACGTAACAATTCTTGTTCTACAGACCTTTAGACAATGGAACGTCTACAGATCGTTAGACAATGGAACTTCTATAATGTTTACAATTCTCTTGCTACAAGCCTTTCGACAATTCAACTGGTTAAGACGTTTAAAATTCTTGTTCTACATGCCTGTAGACTATGTGACTATTATAAACATTTACAATTCTTGATCCAATAGCTTTTATATAATGTAAATGCTGTAAACATTTAAAATTCGTGTTCTACAATAATTTAGACAATTTAACTGATTTGAATGTTTAAAATTATTGTTACAAGGTTTACGACTATTTAACTGAAATTGATGTTCAACGTTATTTTTCTGAAAGCCTTTAGACAATGCAAGTGCAATGGACGTTTAAAATACTTCTTCTACACGCCTTTAGACAATTTAACTGCTATAACCGTTTACAATTCTAGCTCTTCTAGTGTTTAGACAATGTAACTTCAATAAACGCTTAAAATTCGTGTTCTACAAGCTTTCCGACATTGCTATGAGCGTTTATAATTAAAGGGTCATAATATGTTTGAGAATTCGTTAACATAAAATTTTCATCACAATAATTTTGATTTGCAATAATTATTTGTACTGATAACTCTTGAAGAAAGAAATCTAAAAAGGACAGTGTAGTACAACATATTTTATACAAGCATTGTATCTTTGGTACGAATTATGTCCGCGTCTACACGAAGCTATGGTATATTATTACTTACTCCGAATGCATTCGAAACGAATGCTACTTACAAAATCATAAGTATTTCATTCACATAACTAGACAGCTATGTAAGGCAACAATGACTTACACCAAAATGCAACTGTGAAAGTCCTTTTCATGTCATGTAAGGATTCTCTAGTATTATATTGTTTTCCTCCACTCCTCAGTTTAAAGTTTTTTTTTCGGGTAAACATCAATCGTTACTTGCGTAAGTATTTCCATTTAATAATACGGTATTATTTCGATATACACCATTAGGAAACATACATTGACGGAACGGAATGCTAAACCATGAAGAAATCTTATATTTCAGAAAATGTCTCATTGAGAAACACGAAAATGCTAAACCATGAAGAAATCTTATATTTCAGAAAATGTCTCATTGAGAAACACGAAACCTACGACTCATAAGAAAGCATAAGAAAACTGTATTAAACAAAACTGGAACAATGTAAACAAGTCTGTTAAACGTCAGAACATTTTAAGAATGGATTTTGTTACGACATTCCGTTTGTGTTGACATATTTTGTCTCACAGACATTTTATCCATTTCCAGAGTATCTTGTATTTGTCAAAAGTCTCTATCTCATATATGTGTTCGTTGCGTCAGTCAAAATATGATGTAAGTGTCGTATTTTGACTTAAAGCCTGCGCAACAATTTTGTTCACTACAGAGTGTTTCATCAGTCGTATAAGACAAACTTTGATTGAGATTATGAAAGAATTATTGTGTCTATGGCAGATAAAACATGTCCATGATACATTTTAGACGTTTGCTGTCAATGACCGTCGACATTACTCTTCTTTTAATATTTGTCAGCAAAACGAAATTTTAAATGTTTGAAAGATTTTTTTTAATTTATTTATCCGTTAATTTAAGTCGGAAGTTTTATGGAGCGATTGTGATCGGTCCGATACATTTATAACATGTCCCATATCCAACGATTGGAATTTATGTTCTTATTGACTGATTGCTAACGGATGCTTGGTTGCTGACTGAGCACATTTGCTGCTGTGTCTTTAACCTAAGATCCTCTAATTATTATACAATATACTTATCATTAAGTTGATATTTTATGTGATAAGTAAGCGCTTTAGTTTGATGAATACCTGGTTTTACCCCAAGTTTAATACAAGTGTATTTGTCATTAATGTTTACTTTGTTTGCCTTTATGAGTCTATGTCTTTGTAATTTGCTTGTAACTTGTTGTATGTGTTTGTATACACAGTTTATTCTTATCAGCCACATTGCAGGACAAAAGGACAGAGAAAAAGATCAGCAGGAAATCGTTTTAAGACCTCACGTTTCAGAAGGAACCACACAATGTCTGTAGCAATCTAGTGATACAAGTATAAAGTTTTTGCAAACGACTTGAATTTAAAATATAAATTAAGTTTTGTGAAAAGAACCATTTAGTATTTATATCATGGAAAACCGTTATTAGCACTTACCTATTGACATAATGCATAGAAAAGTTCCGTCTTAATTACAGTCCCTGGAACGTATAAGTTAACGATTCTATCGTTCGTACATCGTGCGTTCATCGTTCGTACAACGTCCGTACATCGTTCGTACATCGTGCGTGTATCTTTCGTATATGGTACCGTATAACGTATAGTATATCATCGTGCATCGTTTTCACCAGCGTGCATCGTATGGTGGATCGTTTGTTCTATCGTTTATCGTATGGTTTTCCGTTTATGTTAGCGTATATCGTATGGTTTATCGTACATCGTATGGTTTATAGTTTGCGTTATCGTTCGCCATATTGTTGTTCTGTCAAATTAGCGAACATTGTATAATGCTTGGGTAATTTGGTTTTACATGTACATCGTTATTTACGTTTAGTAAACTGCAACATTAAATAACATATTTCTGCTTTAATAGCTTTTAAATAACTTTGAATCATTGATGTAAAAAAGTTTATTGCATTAAACAGGATCTGAATTTTCTTTTTACATAATATAAACTGCAATTGAGTATAAATAAATAAATAAATAAATAAATAAATAAATATTCTTTTAGTCGATACGAATACATCGGAACATACAACAAAGGTTTATTTAAAGTCAATATGGTTTATAAAATAAGAACACCAGCTATCTCATGAGCTGTTTAAAAGACATTGTCCTAGGGTACCTGACCATTTATGAGTAGTTTATATATATACACTTAAATGATACACGTAATAAACAGGTATACTGAACAGGCGATATGATACCGACTTTTTAAATTAAATAAATTCATTGATAAATTATAAATAAAATATTTATAGTAGATGCTACAGATAGCAGTAACCGTTACACTTGTGAACAACAGCTACAGTAATGCACGGGGGGGGGTAATTGGTATATATTGGGTAATACGGATGTGCGCCCGAATAGGTCACTTTTTATCCTCTCCAAAATATATGAATAGGTAAGTTTTTTCATTGAAAAATATATCATTGGGTAGTTGTAAATTATCTAAATATATCCATGCCTCAATTCTCATCTTAAGCATGCTAAGCCTATGTAAGCACAGTGATTTTACAAACAAAGTTTTCCATTAACATCACTTGATCATTTTGATAGTGAATGGACTATTTTGCCAATGGGGATGTGCTGTAATAAAATATAGGAATAGGTCTGATTGAATCATTCAATATATTATTAGGTCCCGTTTTATAACGCCCGATTTATATGAATAGGGTGGGTTTTCAAATCTCCGTCCGCAGACCTGTACCTAAAAGTATCCTTAGTTACCCCCCCCCTCCCGTGTAATAATGTAGCTCCGCCGACATAAAACAATGTTCAAAGGAGTTAATGCAGCTTTTTTGCGTAATTGCATGTATGAGACACTCGATCCTATTTCAAAATGATTTTATACCTTTTTTATATTTTTTCTATATTTAATTTTGAGCTGTCTTATGGATGAGTATTTGTACATTTATGTAGGAGCCTGGTTTTGCATACGCATGTAACAAGGGGGACTAGTATATTATGTTTGTTAAAATATAAGGATTTTTCATAAGTACCAATGTTAGTTTGTAATTAAACGAAAACTTGATGTATTTGTTCGAACTTTGAATATGACCGCTTGCATCCGAATTGATATAACATTAATCCACAATATTTACTCGTATGTCTACTAACATTCTATCAAAACAATGAAATATAAATACCGACAATGAAGATTTTTTTCTTTGTCTTCCCTAACAGATAGTTTACGAGATATCAAAAAATAAATACACGTATCTACACCTTTTCATCAAGTAAATATGATGCTGGCCGTATGACATCTTTACTTCGAAATTAGAGTACTTATCAAAAGATAATCAAGTTGTTATATAAATTACACTGTAATAAAATCACTTCAAAGGGACACGTTATCCTCTATTACATGTGGTGATTGCAATTAACATATTAACAATTAACATATCTTACTTGTGCACCTTTGCTCCCCAGGTAGCTACACGTAAATGACACGTATACATTAAATAAATAACACCTTTTATACATAGTAACAATCATTACAACAAAATTACGTTTTCGAATTTTCAACTAACTTTATAGTGCATGACGAATCACGCGTCTCGTGCTCATTTTTAAATTGATTGATTGATTAATGGTGTTTAACGCCCGAGCAGCAATATTTCAGCTATATTCAGGCGATGAACATGAAATGGATGATAAAATGAACATGAAATGATGATGAATGAAAATGGGATGGGACACAAGGAAAAATAGGGGTAACAGATTTTAGATTGCCACTGGCAAATGGGAGGATGGATAGGGTCGGGCAATTTAGCCTCCTGTAGCGGGATCGAAATCCCTACTCATAGCGAATACTACAGCAGCGTTCTTTAACGTGCGAGGAACGTGGCATTTTTCCCAACACGGTGCACTAATACGGTTTGCGGTCAGGTTTTCCGTATTATGGCCTGACAACCCTAGCTTGCCAGGGGTACCCCATTCAACCACCTGGGGCACACATCCCAGTCGGTCTTTAGGCAAACCGACCTGACACGCCGGTCAGGGTACTGGGCGCTATTTAGTCGCCTTTTACGACAAGCTAGCGCGACTGCGGTCTATTCTTTTAGCCACCCGGATCCCGCACGGGGCTGCTTATTTTTAAAATTTTATTTTATAAAATGAAATTTATTTAAAAAAAAAACAAAAAAACCGGATGTTTGAGCTTTAAAGTGTATTAACAACGCATTTAACTGTTAAAAGACATTGTGGCGATTGGAATTGTTTGGAGATACGTCTTGGGTTTTGTTGATTCAGAGTTAATTACAATCTTTAAAATTTTAAATTTTTTTGTCTCACTTAAATCGCAGTACATTACTGTTATTTTTTTAAGGTTGATTGATCAGCTGAGATGTTATCTAACTGAATTCTCTATGTTATAAATGCATACGTATTGTTTCGTGCGTGACATTGTACGGTGAAAACAAATGGTGCACTCGATTTGAATTCATGTTTGTCAGGTACTTGTCAGGGTCGGTGATTCTCTGTGTCGTCCTATGTAAAGATTTAAAGTGTTAGATTTTAAAGCTAGTTTGGTATACTTTCGACAATAAAGAAGAATTAACCTTCACAACGCTACATACAGTTTTACGATATTTACAACAGGGACGAAAAAACGTCTTGTTAAAAGACTCTTCTTTAAATTCATAACTGCAAATGGATGGATTACATTATAAAGTATGAATCTGAATCGTTGTCTTGGATGATCGCGCAAAATTACCTGTCACCAAATATACAAATGTGTCATTCTTTACGATTGGTAAGTTACCGCGGCGACGCACACTTATTTACCACCTAAGACATATAAACAACCAGTAGATGTAGATAAGAAAACAAAAATAGTTCTATCGAAAACAAAGAACATGAAGTGACAACAATTTTATAGTTTAAGACTTAGTACTACTGTATAAAAAAACGCGTCTGTGAATATAGTTAACGATCTTTTTTAAATTTTAGAAAGAGGTGTCAGTAATATTAATGAATAACAATATAGTTTAAAGAATAAACAATTATAGCTATGAATATTTTATTGAATGATTGATTGATGGATTGCTTGACTTCCAGCAAGCAATATTTTAGCTTTTTTCGGGAATTATGAATATTTGAATTAACATATAAACAAAGTACATATTTAATGATAGGGATCTAAGATTTATGTTGAATCAATTTACCCTCTGCACAAAAGGAAATTTCAGGTACACATACGGCAACAGAAAAAGTTAATAATATTTTTTAAAACCGCAACTATGTTACAATTTGTAAATGACTGGCGCATTTAGTAAGGTAGGAACTTGATGAAAGGTACATGTATAGGAGTTACTGCTTTTAAAACATATACACAGAATTGTTTAACTTTGTCGGCTTTTCAATCGAATGAATGTAAACGCTTTTATTAAGAAATGTAGATAAGGTTTAAGTTATTTTTTTTTAAATTTATTTAAAACAGAGGTCAAAGTAATGTTATTAGTCAACGAAGTTCCATAACAAAATACATAGCGTTATATATGGATGCTAAATTTTACGCCCATGATTGTACTCCGTTATCAATTTAGTACCTTTTAAATTATTTTGCATCTAGTAAAACTAGTAAATGCCTTCAATACTGCAGAAAATACTGAAAAATAAACCATTTATACCAAGAAAACTCATTCAACCCTGTAATGACGACATAAGAAACGATGCACCATACGATAAACCATGCGATAAACGAAACGTTGCACGATACGATATACCATACGATAGACGAAACGATCTATTAAAACGATAAACGCCGTCTCACCGTTTCTATCGTATATCGTATCGTATATCGTTTCGTGCATCGTGCGTACATCGTCCGTATATCGTCCGTTCATCGTTCGTACATCGTTCGTGCATCGTGCGTTTTGTTAACTTATACGTTCCAGGGACTGTACGTCAAATTTTATTTTGATATCTGACAATACGATAGCACATGCTTTGGATATCCGTTTTTTTTAATTTTAATTATTAAAATATCGGTCACACAATTTTAAGCGCCGCCCTCTTGTTGGTCATCAGTTGTTAATAGGTGGAATCAACAGTCTTGTATGTGTTACAAGTAATTTATAGCACAACCTTCTTCGTAAGACAAGTGCACATTTTCACGCTTCTCATTCAATAATGTATTTGTCTAATATGGTCTGTACCACAAATATAATTTGAAAAACATTATGTGATCAAAATATTTAGTCGTCGTAAAATTCAGATCCTGTTCAATCTGCTTAAGGTGTGAAAGAGTAATCTAGGTGTACATATGTTTTATTTTGTTGGTGACCTTGTTTATACATTTTTCATGTGTATCACCATAAACAAATTCTTTGCTATTTAAAAGAAAAATCGTCTTTTGTGTTCTTTCGTTAGTTGACCTTATTATAACCCGTATGTTACTAGAGTCTTATATAAACAATGTGTTTCGTTTTGTAAATTTGAAAGTTTATTCTTTGTTCTGATAGACGGTTTTAAAAGACAATTAGTTTTAAAGCAGAATCATATACATTTGTTTTAAAGTACAGTGATTATAAGTTATTATACACAATGCATTGATTTATTAAAGTTGATACAAATTATTCACAACAAATAAGCTGCAGACATACTAGTAAGACACTGAAAAGTCAAACTATAAATCATATAACATCTTAATCGTTTGAATGTTAATTTTTTCGATTTGGCGCAACTGATGAGATTTGATTAAACGAAATGCTTGTCTGGCATAGTAAATTATGTTAACCTTGGTTAATCTTTAATAACATATGTAAATGACATCAGTAAAATATGGAAAAAAATCATCAAACTGCTTTCTTATTTTTGAGTACAATAAAAGGGTTTCAGTGGTCGACTCACATAAAAACCAAGGTGTAAATTAGCCTTTGTTATATATCCTACATTCATCAAGACAGGAGTCTGATGGGGCATTCTATGTAAATTATATTTGAATTATTTAAGAAGACTATCTAAGATACTCTCCAGATACGGATTATGTGTTGCGTTGTGAATTTGTTGAAACACTTCTCAGTGTCTGGACAGGTCTGAACAACTGCAGCATAGATGTATTGTTTCTTCTACTGATATTTGCCCTATTATTCACGAGCTTCTGTTGGCGATTGTTTGACGAATCTACTCGCAATGTGTGTGCAAATGACAGATGACCAACAGATGTATTAAGTTTTCCCGAGCGTTGATACTATTTTTTTATCATAGTTAATCTCTTTGTGTTTTGTTTTTTTTTTGTTTCTTTGTTGCGCTGTACATGACTATCTTTATCCATATTTGTGAGCAACTGTGACGACGTTGCACATTTAGCTTATTTAGGATGACCTGTTTTCAGCATTTTACACTTGTATAACCGATTACTCCGTTACCTACGTTATAACAAGGGTGTATGGAAATGGTATCACCTGAAAGTACTTCTGTCAGGCTGAACAGAAGTACTTTCAGGTGGTATGTTTCCATACACCCGGTAATAACGTATATAAATGATAATGTTTATGGCTTAGATATTCAAAACTAAATTAATATAATGCAGTGTTCATATTTTTAGTGAAAACGTAGAATATAAAGAACTTATTATAATTAGATCATTTATTAGCACCATTACAAAAAACTGTGAATGAACATTACATGTTATATTTTTACTAGTTACTTACACAGACAGTATTATACAAGTTATTTACACCCCCTCACCAACTAAATTTGAAAAGTAAGGTATGTGTTATTGATACAACTAATACTAACTTATTCAATAATTGTGACAAAATCATATTTGATTAAGGACAGTTACTTCACATTGATGCCGTTTGTTAAATGATAATATTACAATTCCTTTAGACATATTATGTTTGCCTCCTCGTGGTAAGTCTAAAAATAATCCCACAACGAGTCTCCTGTTATGTTTGTCTCTCCTGCAACCTTGTTAAAAATGTAGTTGCAGTTGACGAAGAAGGTAAATATAATAAAATAAATGCTTTTATATGTGTATAAAGAAAAACAAGAAGCAACAAGTTAGTTAACCGATATACAGGGATTTACAATTAAAACAGCAGAACAAACGATTCATTAAAAACTAATGATTGATTGATGTATTGATTGACTGATTGATTGACCATTTCAGAAAAACTGTATACTACTATATAATATACTATTTTACTTTGTATTTGATATGCAGATGCTTTTAGTTTATGTGTTTTTCGTTGTTTGTTTGTAAGTTTGTTAGTATGTGTTCCTCTAGTGCATGTGTCTATCTTTATAGAGTCTTCTTTCAACAATTAGATTTCGTTGCGGATAAAATTTATCATTGACTTCGTTTTATAAAAATATACAAATCTATGTATATAAGAACACTTGAGTTAAATTAAATTTTATGTTCGACGAAATTTAAAAGGATTCGATTTTTTATCACACTTAAAAGAACAAGGTTGGTGTAAACGCCCGTCTCGTGTAACTAAAACTCATCCTTGGCGATGAAACCTACACAAATTTAAAATCCAAACGATTAAGATGTTGTAGCGCTTTAATCACACAGATTCTAAGATCTTATACCAAACCTCATAACAGCGACCGTAGTAGGTAACCTGTTTGGAGAGTGTTATTATCCCTGAATGATAAAATTGAATTCTTTACATTTATAAATATGTCTATTATAGCTGCTGCAAAAGACTAAGTTCTCCGTGTGTTCAGAATGCTTCACATTTTTCAAATGGCAGTCAAAATTGTGATCCCATCAGTACCTTTTTTTCTGTGATTTTTATTGATTCCTGTCCCATATTTAGCGACATATTACTTCTCGGACCTTGAACAAACAAGCAATTATTCAATGCGCAGGTATGTCGCATTAAAGAAGTAAACTTGTTTAACCGTTGTTTTTTTTTGGAAGCAAAATAACGTACTCTGTTGCGTAGAAATATTATCAAATATATAAATGCAACAAAAATTAGTAAGTAGTATGGCAGATGCGCGTAAATCTAATGGAGAGGGAAATGTGGATCTCACACCACGAATATTGGCAAGACATTACGACAAATAATTTAATATTACAATATTACCGAACACTGATAAATATAATATTTTATTTACAGATTGTTATGAATTTAGCAACACATTTGCATTTTAGCACTTCATCGATTTTGGTTTATACCCCAGCTTTATAATATGAGTACATCTATTTTATTGCATTAACAAACATAACTTTTGACAAAACCTTTAACACTCAATTGTTTAATTCCATATGAGTATTATTTGTATAAAAATGTCAGCAGAAAATACAAAGTAAACCGACCGAACAACAAGAATGTCTAGGGACGACTACCCTTTGCGGTTATAAAAAACATAAACAACAAGAAAAAAACAAAAAATAGACAAAGAGCAAGTGAGTAATCAAAACATGACGTAAGAAATTAATAACTACACAAAGAAACAGAGATAGGGCAATATTTTAAGCATTACAGTCGAACCTCGTTGTCTCGAACTTGGTTGACTCGATACCTCGGTTATGTCGATATAATTTTTAAGTCCCGGCATTTTTCCCATATTAACAATGAATTTCTTCCTCGGATGTATCGATCTCGGTAGTTTCGATATTTCGCTTAACTCGATGTATTTTTGTAGTCCGGACAATATTAATTAGTGTAATTTTAACCTCGTTGTCTCGAAGTTAATTTTGCTCTCGATATCGATGTCGAAGCTAACAATTTCATTTGTATTGTTACTTAATTCGCGTCTGTTAATTTTAAACACCTGTCGTAGAGTAAACACGATTTTTGATTGGCTATTACAATTTGAATTGGCAATTTAATAAAGCGAATTGGTAATCCAAGCGCAGTACATGCATTATTAAGGTTAATTGATGATCCGCTAATTACTGTACGAATTATTTTGTCATGTTTAGTTAAAAATGATAATTATTGACAATTTCTTTTGATCTGATCAATGATGTATGTGGTCGAGTTTCTTTTCTTTAAAGACATTATGTTATTGTTTTTGACTTTTGTGTTGTAAATTAAGTAAAAAACAATTTGTTTTGTTTCATTAGTTTTTTCGAACTGTAAGTTCATAAGTGTTTTCTTTAAATGTATTTCCATGATTTCGTAAGTTTATAAAATGTGATTACACTATTAATTAATTATTGTCAATTTATTGGAATGGATAAAATACTTCATATATCGCACGCTACAAATACCGAGACAAAATAAGCGATGCCGAAGTTCGAAACCAATATACATGAAATAAATTCCTTTAGTTTTTTAAAAAATCACATAATGAAAATGACGTCACACCCTAAACTCGGCTGACTCGAACTTCGGATAACTCGATATATTTTTTACGGTCCCGCAAACTTCGACTTATCGAGGTTTTACTGTATTTTCTTGGAACACTTTGCTTCCGACATATTATCCGACGTATAAACAATGTAGAAAAGTTATGCTCGACATGTTGGGCTTTATAGATACAAGTGTCACACATTCGAATCCTATCGTGTCAGAAAATAGAGTTTAATAGATTTACCCCTATGACGTGGAGAGTACAAATAAACTTTAGTTTTACCGACAATCTAAGAATTATGTTTTCATCATGCACTTCCAAAATACAACTTATAATATCGACAGACAAGAGAAAAGAGTGCACTTCCAGCAGATTTTCGCCGCATATTCCAGTAATAGCTTCACATCTCAAACACACATTTTATTCGACAACATGTAAATCAGTCAGAATAATAATAAATGTCGTTGAAAGGGAGGACAATGATACCATAGAGTTTTACTCGTAGTTACACAGAAAGCTAAAAAATGTATTCGTCTACCTTTATTGTACAGAATATTGCACCGATTGCAGGATAAAATAATAATATAGTCCTTCAATTTCTAACGGTCAGGTATGCAAACCTTCCCAGCAGTTCTAACGTACATTTTATCAATTTTGATAGATTATCTTTCACACAGATCGCAGATGACGTATGTATGGTCTCGAGTTTATAAACCCACACACATTTTACCGTGCACATCTGTGCTAAAAATATTCAAAAACACAGATTTTGTATCTTGTACTGTATGACTGTGCATTGTAGCAATTGCTTCCCTAAACATCCTTCCTGTTCAATGAAACTTGTACTAATGGAACGAAAGAAAGTCTTGCTCGATGCAAGTTTATAGATACATGTATACGTGTATTTTATTTTATATAACGCAAATGCTTTTTTCATTTCTATATTGTGACACTTTTTAATTTGTATACATGGTGTAACGATATAAATTAAAAGTTGATTACAAAAAGAAGCAATATTTTATTTGATTCTTGTTATTTTGATGACAAGAAATTACCCAAATGCATAAAGGATCCATAAGAGAACCACAGAAACAAACCATACAAAATTAAACCTAAAATTACATAAGACCATGTTTGAGTGTCATATCTATTTACCCTAGGTAAAATCAATGCGTAATTACAGTTTTGATAACAAAAAACACGACATAAAATAAGTTTATTAGAGACGTATATACACGTTTTTTTAATTAATGCAAGTAGTAATCATCAACGCAAAACTTCTCTTAATATGTATCAATATCCAACCACTGATATATTTATATGTAAACTTCAAAAATGTTATTACCAATATAAAAAAAAATTATCTTGAAATCTGTGTACCGTTGTCACTGCGTTTACCTGTTCATGCCTACAACGCATTATGCTTTGCACACATAATCTTATAAATGTACTTGTAAGCAAAACCAACGTTACGATTTAGTAAAGCTACCCAAAGGTAATTAAACGTTGTTATTGTACTTTTTATGAAAAAGTGTCATAATATGTTTGAGAATGCGTTAACATAAAATTTTCATAATAATAATTTTGATTTGTAATAATTATTTGCACTGATAACTTTTGAAGAAAGGAGTCTGAAAAGGACAATGCAGTACATCATATTTTATACAAGCATTGTCACTTTGATACGACATATGTGCACGTCTACACGAAGCTATGATATCGAATATTGTGCTTAAAGATAAAAACGAACCTACGGAAATATCATCACTTATCCCGAATGTATTCGAAACGTATGCTACTTAATAAATCATTAGTACTGTATTCACATAACTACACAGTTATGTAACGCAACAACGACTTACACCAAAATGCAACTGTGAAGGTCATTTTTAAGTCATGCAAGGATGCTATATTATTATATTATTTTCATCCACTCGTCAGTTAAAGACTTTTTTTCGGTTAAACATCAATCGATTCTTGTATCTCCATTTTAATTATACGGATGTATTTTTATATATAACTTTAGGAAACACACATTGACGAAACTGAACGCTAAACCACGAATTAATCTTATATTTGAGAAATTGTCTCATTGAGAAACACGAAACCTACGAAAGATAAGAAAACTGTATAAAAAAACTGGAACATTGTAAACAAGTCTGTAAAAGACTCAGAACGTAGTAGAGAAACAGTCCGTTTGTGTTGACATATTGTGCCTCACACACATTACACCCCCTTCCACAGTATCTTGTATCAGTCATGTTAACGTTCGGTTTCAAGCTACCTTTACATAATTTTTCGGTATTTGTAATGAAATGATGCTTAGATAAACCGTAAATATACAACGAATATTTCTGCTTGTATAAACATGATTGTATCACTTTTGCATATGATCTACACTTGACGTAAGGAATTTAATCGTTGTTTTGATTTCCGAAACATAAAACGTTCGTTTGAATTAGTGTAGTCGTTTATGATATGTGATTAATCTAGGTTTTCAATTCGTTTTTCGAGAACTACTCACCCTAAAGGAGCTATTAAAGCATTTCAGAGACCCAATTAACGAGCTGTGTCGTCGTACCAAGATTGGAGAATGTTTACATTAAAAAAATCAGTTGACAAGTTTGATAGAATGCTGTCATGACAAAATTGTAGCTTAACATAAGATTTATTTGAAATCTGTTCATGCAAACAGACAATACTTCCAATATACATATTAGTAAATATAGTATATTTTAATGTATTTTCTCAACAAGATTACGAAACTTCACAATTAGTGTTGAACATCTCAAAGCGCCGCATTATATAATATTGATGCTACGTAGAATAAGTATTGAGGCTACAACAAACGCGCACCAATCATTACGGATGGATCGATCACTGTATCTGCTACATAAGTGCAAAACATTGCCTAGTACAGAAAATGCATTGCTGAAAAAGAAACAAATATGATGTGTTGGTATAATTTTACAAAAAGTTAGAAACCAACATCTGTGTAAACTTTTATGTGTCGTATAACGTAATAAAAACGCTGCTTGCATGTGCTAGCATTATGTGTTGTGTTATTTATAGTCGGATTACGTTCATTACAAGATGTTTATAATATATGTGTTTCGTTTTGCAGTGCATGTTTCCTAGCATAGTTATGTCCGCCTTCTGCACTATGGAGTGTAGTTGCCATGATCAAACCAACACAGATTTAGAAAACTTGAATAATATAACTAATTGAATTTATAGAATTTTTCTTTTTTTCAATGTTTCTTGGGGGATGCTTAACGCGACTCAATAATTTTCAGCCATATCATGGGTCCTGTTTTTATTGGAAAGGTGGTCGGAGGTAACAGAGAAAACCTTTGAACTGCGGTGTGAAAACTGACAATCCTTGGTAATTAAGACTGGAGTCCAGTACATCCTGCCCAAACTACAGATCACGCAATTAATAGATGACTAACTACCTTAATACCTGGGTATAATGTTAATAAAGGTAACAGCATACCGAATAAAAAGGAAACTGTAAAAACGACAATTCAAGCACCAGAAAAATCTAAAATGTAACTAAATCAACTGCCCTGACTTGGCACTGTCAATTCAAAAGAAATGGAGGGTTAAACCAGGTTTTATTCAAGCAGTACATATACATTCCAAGTCAGGTTTTTATGCGATACTCCGAATTCCTCCCCAATATAATCTATACAAACAGCTAAATGTGGAACTAATCACCATATGACCAAAGCAAAACAATAATGCAATAAATATACCATTATGAATACTAAACAAGAACATGAATAAATAAATGTATAGATAGTTTTCTATTGTTGTGGCAAGCAATTAACACAAAAATACGTTGATAAAATATATTATTACATCATATTCGAAAACAAAATTAATGCCTCGTGTTATTAATAATCATCGTATCGTGTATCTGTGCTATAATAGACATAATATGGTTTGTTTAATATGTTAGACATTTATTCATACTCATTAGTTTGTCTATTTTGGAGGTTCGATGTGCGTCATTTAATATTTTTGATGTTACAAAATCAGTTTTCGTGTTTATGTTAGCTACTAGTATGTAGATTCTTAATTCTTTTTGTTGCTAACAGATAGAAAGCTCACTTTTTTCTGAGTATCGTCAGATTTGGATCTCTTTCCCAATGTAACATATATTTTACACTTGATTTTTCTACACTCTACACAGCCATCCTTCATATGCGGCTTAAAACCAGGTCAAAAGAATTTAATAAACGCTGATTGTTTTCAAGAAAAACAGAAAAAAGATGATATAAATACCTGGTAATAAGCCATTACAGAACATACTTCGTCATCAATGACTCCAAATAAAAAAGACAAAATATATCAAATGTTAGATGTTCTGATTCACAATATGATCGTCGTGTTTTGGAGACGTGTTTTTCGATAGACCGTTGGAATTCCAATGTTCTTCTCCTAGCTTTGTACTATTATGATGCTGAGATAAAAGAAAGCCTGTCTGAGTAAGAAAAGACAATAGCCAAACATTTAATGTCACATTCCGCAATATTGATGATGTTAATCAAGAACAACAATGCTAAATTTAGTGACTATTTCCATTCAATTTTTACTAGCAAGCTTGAAAGTGAAGACACCGCCTATACACTAAGGTTAGCCTCTTACTTAGACCTACTTCTAGAAATAGACTCAGGTAAACGTACAAAGTAGACTCCTCGACAAACGTGATGACTTCAACTTTCCAATTGTCAACTTCCCGTTCATCGACATCAGCATTCCAGCAGTTTCAGCCAATGGTTTGTACATTTCACAACTTATACGTTATTATAGATCCTGCGGAATTAAGATTTTCTAGACCGATCACTGCTGTTGACTACTAAGTTACTCAAACAAGTGTTTGTTGTACCTAGCTTTATTCTATCTCTGTGGAAGATCTATGGTCGTCACCGCGACTTAATTGATCTTTAAAGGAAATCAGTTTCTCAAATTCGAACGGACATTTTTTATGTGTAATAGGTAGTGTTTTCTATTTATGGATTTGAAATTTTCATGACGGGTTTCTAATGAAAGGCAGAAACTGCCTACTCGTCCGGAGCAAATGAGTGCATGCATGGTTTTTATTAGGCTCAGGTTACTTTCTTCTCGTTTTTGTGTGTGTGTTTTTTTTTTTGGTTTTTGTGTTGCGCTGTATATAATAGTCTTATTCCAGATTTGTAAGCAACAGTAATGACGTAGCAAATTTCGCATATGTCTGACGACCTATTTTCAGCATTTTACAATTGTAATCCGGGGATAAATTTGTTACCGACGTTACAAAAACGGTGCATGGAAATGGTATGACCTTAAAGTACTTATGGACAGTCTGCGTCTCTGAACAGAAGTTTTTTCTTATGTAGTACAATTTCTATACACCTGGTAATAACGTATATAACTGATAACGTTTACGTCCAAGGTATTCAAAACAAAATTATCATAATGCAGTGTTTTATTTTTAGTGAAACCTAAGAATATTAAGCACTGTATTAACTTAGATCATTTAATAGAGCAATTACCAAAACTGTCCATCAATATTGCATGTGATATTTTTACAAGTTACTTACCCTGACATTGCCATGAAAGTTTTTTCCACCTCCTCACCAACTTAGTTTGAAAAGTCGCGACATGTATTAAACTGATACAACTAATACTAAATTAATCAATAATTGTGGCAAAATCATGTGTGATAGAAGACAGTTATTTCACATTTATGCCGTTTGTTAAATGTATATATTCCGATTGGTATAGACCTATTGTGTTTGTATTCGTTGCGGTAATTCAAATTCAAATAATCGCACATTGAGTCTCATTTTATGTTTGTCTTTGCCCTGCAACCTCTTAAACATGGAACAGCAATTGACGAGGAAGGTAAGACTACAAAAAGGTTTTATATGCGTATAAAGACAAACAACAATAAACAACAAGTTAGTTAACAGATATTCAGGGATTTACTAAAACGGCAGACCACACAAATCCTGAAAAAACTAATAATTGATTGATTGATTGATTGGCTATTTAAGAAAAAAATTATTTATAATATACTGTTTTATTTGTATTTGACATTTAGATGCCTTTTTCATTGTCTGTTTGTTTGTTGTTTAGTTGGTTAGTATGTGTTCCTTTAGTACATCTGACTATCTTTATGGAGTTTCCTTTCAAACAATAGATTTCGTTGAAGATAAAATTTATCGTTGACTAGGTGTTATAAAAGTTTAATATGTATACGTACATACTTGAGTGACATCAAATTTTAAGTTCGAACAAATTAAAAGCATTCGATTTTTTATCAAACTTAAAGAACTAGGTTGGTGTCAGTTCATTATAAAGAAATAAAATGCGTCTGACCAAGACTCATCTTTGGCGCTCAAACCCAAACAAAATTAAAATCCAAATGATGTAGTAGCGCTTTATCACACATATTTCAAAATGTAATACCAAACCTCATCCCAGGGACCGTTGTAGGTGACCTTTTTGGAGAGTGTAATTCTCTCTGAATGATAAAACTCAAGACTTATTTTCTGTGACTTATTATTCATCGTTCAAACAATCAATTAATCAATGCGCATGAATGTCGTATTAATTAAATTAATATTGTTTAAGAGTTGTTGTTTTATTAACGGTACTAACACAATTTGTAGCGTAAATATATGATTAAATATACCAATGCAACACAAAATTATTTATTACTATGGCAGATTGGGGTTAATCTAATGAAGAGGGGAAGGTTAAACTCACACCACAAATATTGGCAAGAAGGACAATAAGGTCATTATTTTGATATTGCAACATTACCAAACACCTTTACTCACTGATAAATAGCTTATTTTGTATACATATTGCTATACATTTAGCAATACATTTGCATTTAATCACTACATCGATTTTAGTTTAAAATTTTACTGTTATGAACGTTTAAAATTCGTGTTCTATTAGCCTTTAGAACTGATGCGAAAGGTCACAATAACTGTACGCCAAGCCTGTAGACAAGGTAACTAATATGGACGTTAAATATTCTTTTCCTCCATATATTTAGACAATTATACTGCTATTAACGTTTAAAATTCTTGTTCTAAAAGCCTTTAGACATTGTCGCTGCTATGGACGTTTGAAATTTTCTGTTTTACAAGGCTTTAGACAATGTAAATGTTATGTTCGTTTAAAGTTCTTGTTCTACACGCCTTTATACAATGTAACTGTTTTGAACGTTTTTAATTCTTGTTCTACAAGAATTTAGATAACGTAGTTGCTATTAACGTTAAAAAGTCTTGCTTTACAAGCGTTAAGACAATGTAGTTGCTACTAACTTTAACAATTCGTGTTCTGAAATACTTAGGACAATGGAACTGCTATTACCGTTTTAAATATTTGTTCTACCAGCATTTAGTGAACGGAACTGCTATGGACGTTTAGTCCCTTCTATGTAAGTTTAAAGTTCTTTTCTGCAAGCCTTTAGACCATTAAATGATAATGTCGTTTCAATTCGTGTTCTACAATCCATTAGACATTTTTTACTGCTATGAACGTTTGCAATTCTTGATCTCAAAGCCTTTAGAACTAATGCGAACGGTTAAAATAACTGTACGCCAAGCGTGTAGATAATTTAACAGCTATGGAAGTTTAATATATTTTTTTGCATGCCTTGAGATAATTTTACTGCTATTAACGTTTAAAATGCTTGTTCGAAAAACCTTTAGACAATGTTACTGCTATGGACATTTGAAATTCTTGTTTTACAAGGCTTTTTACAATATAAATGCTATTTTCGTTTAAAGTTCTTGTTCTACACGCCTTTAGACAATGTAAATTCTGGCCTCGGTTGCCGAGTGGGTAGGTAATTCGTTTACTATGGATCACGTTTTCTGTTAACAATGAGGTTGCGGGTTCGAGTCTAACTTCGGGTAGGGTGTAATTGACTCCAATTTAATTGACAAGGATTGCTAGTTTTCTTATAGGAGGTCGGGGGTTCTCTCCGTGTACTCCAGCTTCCTCCTCCAATAAAAACTGCACGCAATGAAATACCTGAAAAAATTGCTAAAAGTGGCGTTAAACATCATACATCAAACAAACAAACAAGCAAACAACAAACAATGCAGCTTCAATGAAGGTTTACAATTATTGTTCTACAATCCTTTAGACAATGCAACTGATATCAACGTTTTCAATGCTTGTTCCACAAAAAATTAGAGAACGTAGTTGCTATGAACGTTTACAATTCTTGTTCTATAAGCTTTCGGACAATGTAGTTGTGTCCGCGTCAAATTCGTGTTCAACAAGTCGTTCGACAATGTTCTAAAAGCCTTTAAGCAAAGTTACTGCTATGAACGTTTAAAATTCGTTTTCTACAAGCCTTTAGACAATTCAACTGATATTGACTTTTAGAATTCTTGTTCTACAAGACTTTAGATAATGTATCTACTATTAACGTAAACAATTCTTATTCATAAATACTTTGGACAATGGAGCTGCTATGACCGTTTAAAATTTCCTTCTACAAGCCTTGAGGGAAAGGAACTGCGATGATCGTTAATCATTATTGTTGTACATTTTAAGTTCTGGTTCTAGAAGCCTTTAAACAATGTAACAGCTTTGAACGTTTAAAATTCATGTTTTACAAGGCTTTGGACAATGAAACTTCTATGTAACTTTAAAGTTCTTGTTCTACAAGAGTTTAGACAATGCAACTGATATGAACGTTTAAAATTATTGTTCTACAAGAGTTTAGACAATGTAGTTGCTATGACATTTACAATTCTTGTTCTTCAAGCTTTTAGACAATGCAGTTGCTATGAACGTTAACATTTCAAGTTTGAAATACTTAAGACAATGGAACTGCTATTACCATTTTAAATTTGTGTTCTACCATCATTTAGAGAACGGAACTGCTATTACCGTTTTAAATTTTTGCTTGACCAGCATTTGGAGAACGAAACTAGACGCTTACAATTCATGTTTTACAAGATTTAAGACAATGTAATTTCAATGCAACTGATATGAATGTGTTCAATTTAGAGAACGGAACTGCTATTATCGTTTTAAATTTTTTGTTTGACCAGCATTTGGAGAACGGAACTGGACGTTTACAATTAAGACAATGTAACTTCTATGCAACTGATATGAATGTTTTTAATTCTTCTTCTACAATGGAACTGCAATGAATGTTTCACGTTTTTCTGCAATCCTTTTTGACAATGTCACTGATATGACCGTAAACAATTCTTGTTCTATCAGGCTTTAGACAATGTAGTTGCTATGGGCGTTTAAAATTCCTGTTCTACAAGCCTTTAGACAACGTAACTGCTTTCAACGTTAACATTCATGTTTTCCATGGCTCTAAACAATTTAACTTATATGCACGTTTAAAATTCTTGATCTACAAGCCTTTAGACAATGTAACTGTTTTGAACGTTTGAAATTCTTGTTTTGCAAGGCTTTAGACACTGTAACTTCTATGAACGTTAAAATTCTTGATCTACAAGTCTTAAGACTATGTAACTGTTTTGAATGTTTGAAATTCTTGTTCTAGAAACCCTAAGACAATGTAACAGCTATAAACATTTTCAATTTTTTGTTCTATAAGAGTTTAGACAACGTAGTTGCTATGAACGTTAACAATTCTTGTTCTACAAGCTAAAATACTTAGGACAATGAAACTGGTATAATTTGCATTTTTTATTTTATTTCTACCAGCATTTAGGGAACGGAACAGCTATTACCGTTTTACAGTTTTGTTCTACCAACATTAAGTGGACGGAACTGCTATGGACGTTGAAGATTAATGTTTTACAAGGTTGTAGACGATGTAACTTCTATACACGTTTCAAAGTTCTTGTTCTACAAGCCTTTGGACATTGTATCTGCCTTGAATATTTAAATTTCATGTTTACAAGGTATTAAACAATGTAACTTCTATGTACGTTTGAAGTTCTTGTTCTAAAAGCTTTTAAACAACATAACTAATATGAACGTTTTTTAATTCTTGTTTGAAAAGAGTTTAGACAATGGAGTTGCTATAAAGTTAATAATTCTTGTTCTATAACTACAAGCTTTTAGACAATGTCTTTGCTGTGAACTTTAAAAATACTTGTTCTGAAATATTGACAATAGACTGCTTTTTCCTTTGAAAAGTAACTCAATGACGATGATTTTGGTAATGTGTTTTCAAAGCATTATAGTAGAGAATAGGTATAGTTCAGGACGAGAATCGAGACCTATTCGAACTCTAGTCTGGTTGAGACTTTTCTGACCTTTTCTAGTCTTGTCGAGATTTTATTTACATCGCCAGTCTTTTATAGACTAATTCAGAATTTTCAAGCGAGTCAAGACGTATATCGAGAAAAGTTAAGTAATACTAAAACAGATTTAGACCGGTCGAGTAAAAACCAGTACAATTCAGTACAATAAGTAACCTTTTCATACTAGCACAACTATAATTTTCTATACGTTCGATTTTCTTACACTGTACCATGAGATGGCTGTCTTCTTTTTCAATTTACAGTTTGATATCCACTGTCTATGGGTATCTCCTTAAATAATATAAAATATCAACACTACACAGTAAACCAAGTTTTAAATTTAAACCAGTATATCCAATGGGCATTTCATTATCAAACGAATAAATTAGTCTTGAAAATTTTATAACCTGGATGTGTCACACTTTTGAGCACGCCTTCAAATATTGATCTAGTTAAAAACGTCTTTGAACTCTACAAATTTGATACCAGTTTGTACACATGTAGAATAAAAATGTAATCAAAACACATCATATCTATAATTGTGATATTTACTTAAAAAATAATCCAGATAACAATGAAATCTTAAACATTTAAACAGCTCATTGATATGATATAATTCATTGGATGTGGCTTTGTTTTATTACATCACACTCACAAAACAACACCAATTCAATGAAGAACATTTTGGTAACAAATTTCATAAAACACAAAGGAACAAGTTTAGTATAGTTTAAATATGCCGGATTGACATTATTTCCCTTTAGTATAAACTGTAAATATATTTGGTTCTTGTTATTGTTATAAACATTCTATACAAATACCAAATATGCCGTTTTAAGTGGTATCGCTATCTTCAATCAAAGTTTGTATAATGTACACATGATTGAATGTTATAAAAGACCGTACGTTGACACGGTCATGTCTATTTATTCGATACTTTACGAGACTGCCATCGGCAATAAAGAAAGGTCAAAGCCACTTGAAAAGTAATTTGGTCAATTGTGTCCTGAACTGTTGACCTTTAATAAATACAAGATAATCTTTATAACTAGGTATTGTAATGACCCCGTGAAGTAGGTTATACTTCGTGTTTCAACATTTAAATAAGATTTTTATTATAGATAAAGAGGTCGGTGAGTACTTTTACAATTTTGGCAAATTGGCTTATAAATCCAATTATCTTTTTAATACAAATATTTGTTATTGCATTTAATTTTATCTATTTAGTCGACATTTCACAAAATTGCCATCGGCAATAAAGAACGTGTTATTGTATTCAATGTTAAAAGTTATATTATCAAACCTTATTTTCATTACGCTTCAACCGAATTTAAAGATTTTCGTAAAAGGTTTTCGTATTTTGTTTAAGAATGTTTTATTTAGGAAATAGATTAATTGTCAAATATCAAATAATTTAAATATATTTTGACAACAATGTATGTGCAAAGTAGAACACATCATTTTGAGTGATTCCGTTTCACTTTATATGTAGAACGAACAACTTTATCAGTTTTAAGTTTGATGTTTCCGCGTGTGAATGTTTCTAAAATTGACTTAATAAGCCGTCAAGAATGTAATCACCAGTAAAAAAGTGGCAAACAACTTCAAGTATTTTTGGTTAATTATGTTTCCAATGTGTTGACGTTTTGTTAACATAAGATGATTTGTAGAAATAATTGCATGAACTTTAAAAATCTGAATTAACTCCAGGTTTAATTGAATTTGAATTCGCTAGACGAAATTTACAGTTAAAAGTCTTTTTCAAAATACAGTTCTAAGGTTGGGTTACTTTGTTTTATTTAAAAATTGTTAAGTTTGAACAAATAAATATAAAAAAAATGACTGTATTGTGTCTCTATATTTATTTGTAAAGGTTATGGTCACCCTGTTCCCTAATCTACCGTAAGGGCGTAACAGTGTCACAAATGACACATGATTTCTTTCTGTTTGTCTTTTCCATTTTAACCCTTCTTACTATAATATGACTATTCACGTATG
The DNA here is from genome assembly GCA_944474755.1 of Limnoperna fortunei. Taxonomy (NCBI): domain Eukaryota; kingdom Metazoa; phylum Mollusca; class Bivalvia; order Mytilida; family Modiolidae; genus Limnoperna; species Limnoperna fortunei. The sequence goes on from OX104125.1 coordinate 49,555,274, forward strand.
TGACTAATTACGAATTTTAACCTGAGTAAAATGAATGACGCTACACGTGGAGCAGGAGTTGCAGAACACACGTGGTTTTCCTGGGGTTTTCTATACTGAAATATTGGTTTTTCGTGTTGCGTGGGTGTTTGATGGGTTATGTCCCTTCTTTTGATTAACAACTCTTTTGTCTTTCCTTGATTTATTGTTTTGTAACTTCTGTTTCCTATATTGGTTTGTTAATTGTTTGTTAGTACTATAAAGCACGTAAATATTTAATAATGAGCTGTTCGATTAACGGTTTGGAAAAAATAATGAGAGAAATCACAATACAATTCCTTGTTCTACAATATTTTGGAAAATGTAACTGCAATGGACGATTAAAATTCTTCTCTCAAAAGCCTTCAGACAATGCAAATGGTTTGAACGTTAACAATCCTTGCTCTATAAGACTGCAATGTAGCTGATACGAACGCTTAAAAATTCTGTACGACAAGCCTTTAGTCATTGCAACTGCTATGAACGTTAAAAATACTTGTTCCCCATCCTCACAAGTCAGGGTTTCTGTTTCCACATGTGTCCACGAAAACCTGACAAAATTAGCTATGAAATTTACGGGCTAGATGTCACTATTTTGATTGGCTACATCACACCTAAATGTAGCCAATAAAAAGCTCGCTTTCATTCACGACTTGGTTAGGGGATATCCCAATGTTGATTGTAAATAAACCAAACGGATGTGTTGCATAGACCATGTGAATCAGTGTACTGTCGTGTTAATCGTTTGTTGTTATCGCGTTATTTATTAGTTGCGTTATGTTTTCTTTTCACCCAAGAAATGACTAGTGCCAAACACTTGCTTCTTTAAAGCAATTTCATTAATTGATATTTTGAAGGTTTGACGTAATATGAAAATCTTTAAGGCCGGGAATTTCCTAGGTAAGTTTGTCATGGTTTGATGTACATGTGGAAACAGAAACCCTGACTTGCGACGATGTCGTTCTTCAAGAATTAAGACAATGTAACTGCTATAGCCGTTTACAGCTCGTGTTTAGTAGTAGAGAAACAGTCCGTTTGTGTTGACATATTGTGCCTCACAGACATTACACCACTTTCAAAAGTATCTTGTATCAGTCATGTTAACGTTCGGTTTCAAGCTACCTTTACATAATTTTTCCGTATTTTGTAATGAAATGATGCTTGGATAAAACGCAAATATATAATGACTTTTTGTGCTTGTATAAACATGTATCACTTTTGCATATGATCTACACTTGACGTAAGGAATGTAATCGTTGTTTTGATTTCCGGAACATCAAACGTTTGTTTGAATTAGTGTAGTCGTTTATGAAATGTGATTAATCTAGGTTTTCAATTCGTTTTTCGAGAAGTACTCACCTTAAAATGAGCTATAAAAGCGTTTCAGAGACCCAATTAACGAGCTTTGTCGTTGTACCAAGATTGGAGTATGTTAACATTAACAAAATCACTTGACAAGTTTGATAGAATGCTGTCATGACAAAATTGTAGCTTAACATAAGATTGATTTAAATCTGTTCATGCAAACAGACAATACTTGCAATATACATATTAGTAAATATAGTACATTCTAATGTATTTTCTCAACAAGATTACGAAACTTCACAATTAGTGTTTAACATCTCAAAGCGCCGCATTATATAATATTGATGTTACGTAGAATAAGTATTGAGGCTGCAACAAACGCGCACCAATCATTACGGATGGATCGATCACTGTATCTGCTACATAAGTGCAAAACATTGCCTGGTACAGAAAATGCATTGCTGAAAAAGAAACAAATATGATGTGTTGGTATAATTTTACAAAAAGTTAGAAACCAACATCTGTGTAAACTTTTATGTGTCGTGTTATGTAATAAAAACGCTGCTTGCTTGTGCTAACATTATGTGTTGTGTTATTTATAGTCGGATTACGTTCATTACAAGATTTTTTATAATGTATGTGTTTCGTTCTGCAGTGCATATTTCCTAGCATAGTCATGTCCGCCTACTGCACTATGGAGTGTAGTTGCCATGATCAGACCAACACAGATTTAGAAAACTTGAATAATATAAGTAATTGAATTATATAATTTTTCTTTTTTTTTATGTTTCTTGGGTGATGTTTAACGCGACTCAATTATTTTTCAGCCATATCATGGGATCCTGTTTTTATTTGAAAGGAGGTCAGATGTAACGGAGAAAACCTTTGAACTTCGGTGGGAAAACTGACAATCCTTGGCAATTAAGATTGGAGTCCAGTACATCCTGCCCAAATTACAGATCACGCGATTAATAGATAACTAACTACCTCAATACCTGGGTATACTGTTAGGAAAGATAACAGCATACCGAATAAAAAGGAAACTGTAAAAACGACAATTCAAGCAACAAAGTCCCAGAAAAAGGCAAACACAGAACAAAAAGCAAACTAAAATTAAACTATTGTCCTGACATGGCACTGGCATTTCAAAAGAAATGGAGGGTTAAATCCGATTTTATTCAAGCAGTACATATACATTCGAGGTCGGGGTCCGAATTCCTCCCCAATAAAATATGTACAATCAGCTTAATGTGGAACTAATCACCATTTGACCAAGCAAAACAATAATGTATAGTTTTCTATTGCTGTGGCAAGCAATGAACACAATTATACGTTAATAAGATATATGATAGCATATTCAAAAATAGAATTAATGCCTCGTGTTACTAATAATCATCGTATAGTGTATCTGTGCTATAATAGACAGAATATGGTTTGTTTAATATGTCAGACATTTATTCATACTAATCAGTTGAATTGTCTATTTGGGAGGTTTGATGTCCATCATTTGATGATTTATTTTGATGCTACAAAATCAGTTTTCGTGTTTTTGCTAGCTATTAGCTATTAGCTACTAGTATGTAGATTCTTTTTTGCTGCTAATCTGATAGAAGAGCTCACTTTTTTCTCAGTATTTTCAGATTTAGATCTCTTTTCCAATGTAACATATTTTACACTTTTGATTTTTCTACACTCTACACTGACATCCTTCATATGAGGCTAAAAACCAGGTCAAATTAACTTTATAAACGCTGATTGTTTTCAAGATAAACGGGAAAAGACAATAAAATACCTGGTAATTAGCAATGACAGAACTTACTTCGTCATCAATGACTCTAAATTATATAATAAAATAGAATGAAGACAAAAATATCAAATGTTAGATTTTCTGATTCACAATATGATCGTCGTGTTTTAGGGCCGTGTTTTTCGATAGACCGTTGGTATTCCAAGGGTGTTAATTTAGTTTCTCTTCTATATTTGTACTGTTATGAGGCTGAGATAATAGAAAGCCCGCCGAAGAAGAAAGAAAAGAGAATAACCAGACATTTAATGTCACATTCCGCAATAGTGATGATGTTGTATCCTTCAACAATGCTAAAATTAGTGACTATTTCCATTCAATTTTTAGCAGCGAACTTGAAATTGAAGACACCACCTATACACTAAGGTTAGCCTCTTACTTAGACCTACTTCTAGAAATAGACTCAGGAAAACATACAAAGAAGACTCCTCGACAAACGTGATGACTTCAACTTTCCAATTGTTAACTTTCCGTTCATCGACAGGAACATTCCAGCAGTTTCGGCCAATGGTGTGTACATTTCACAAATTATACGTTATTATAGATACTGTGGAATCAAGATTTTCTAGACCGATCACTGCTGTTGACTACTAAGTTACTCAAACAAAGGTAGTATTTTCTTTTTATTGATTTGACTTTTTTCACGACGGGTTTCTAATAAAAGGCAGAAACTGCCCACTCGTCCGGAGCACCTGAGTGCATGCATGGTTTTGTTAGGTTTTGGTTACCTTCTTTCCGTTTTTGTGTTGTGTTTTTGTGTTGCGCTGTATATGATTGTCTTATTTCATATTTGTAGTAATGACGTAGCAAATTTCGCATTTCTCTGACGACCTATTTTCAGCATTTTACAATTGTAATCCGTGGATAAATTAGTTACCGACGTTACAAAAACAATGCATGTAAATGATTTGACCTGAAAGTACTTATGGACAGTCTGCGTCTCTGTCTCTGGATGAACAGAAGTACTTTCAGGTAGTACAATTTATATACCGCCGGATAATAACGTATATAACCTATAACTGATAATGTTTACGTACAAGGTATTCAAAACAAAATGATTATAATGCAGTGTTTTAATTTTTTATAGTAAAAAACTAAGAATATAAAGCACTTTATATACTTAGGTCATTTAATAGAGCAATAACCAAAAATGTCCATCAATATTACAATATTAAATTTAAAATTTGAAATGGCGCAACATGTATTATACTGATACAACTAATACTAAATTAATCAATAATTGTGCCAAAATCATGTGTGATAGAAGACAGTTATTTCACATTTATTCCGTTTGTTAGATGTATATATTCCGATCGGTATAGACCTATTATGTTTGCATTCATTGAGGTAATTCTTCAAAGAACCACACAATGAGTCTCATTTTGTGTCTGTCTTTGTTCTGCAACCTCGTAAAACGTGGAGTAGCAATTGACGAAGAAGGTAAATATACTACAAAAAAGGTTTTATATGTGTATAAAGACAAACAAGAAGCAACACAGATATTCAGAGATTTACAACTAAAAAGGCAGACCACACCAATCACGAAAAACTAATAATTGATTGATTGATAGACTATTTAAGAAAAAAGTTCATACTAGTTTATAATATACTGTTTTACTTGTTTTTGACTTTAAGATGCCTTTTTATTTGTCTGTTTGTTTGTTAGTTGGTTAGTATGTGTTCCTTTAGTGCATCTGTCTATCTTTATGGAGTTTCCTTTCAAACATTAGATTTCGTTGCGGATAAAATTTACCCTTGACTAGGTTTTATAGAAGTTTAAAATTCTATGTATGCAGACACACTTGAGTGACATCAAATTTTAAGTTCAACAAATTAAAAGCATTCGATTTTTATATCAAAATTAAAAGAACTAGGTTAGTGTCAAGTCATAATACAGAAACAAAATATCATAAAATATACCAAGGTTAATAAAATTTACTACGACAGACGCGCGTTTCGTCTGACCAAGTCTTATGTTTGGCGCTCAAACCAAACAAAATTAAAATCCAAATGATTAAGATGTTGTAGCGCTTTATCACACAGATTTCGGGTTAGGGTTAGGGTTATACCAAACCTCCTCACGGGGACCGTAGTAAGTAACCTGTTTGGAAAGTGTAATTATCTCTGAATGATAAAACTCAAGACTTATTTTCTGTGACTTATTATTCATCATTCAAGCAATCAATTAATCAATGCACATGTATGTCGTATCAATCAAAGTAAAATTGTTTAACGGGTGTTGTTTTATCAACGGTAATAACACAATCTGTAGCGTAAAAATATTATTAAATATAACAATTCAACAAAAAATAGTTATTACTATGGCATATTGGCGTTGATCTTATGAAGAGTGGAAGGTTACACTCACACCACAAACATTGGCAAGAAAGACAATAAAATCATTAATTTGATATTACACATTTCCAAACACTTTACTGTCTGATAAATAGCATATTTTGTATACATACTTTTATGCATTTAGAAATACATTTGCATTTTATCACATCATTGATTTTAGTTTACAATTTTACTGCTATGAACGTTTAAAATTCTTGTTTTATAAGCCTTTAGAACTGATGGGAAAGGTCAAAATAACCGTACGACAAGCCTGTAGACAATGTAACTGATATGGACGTTAAATATTATTTTTCTGTATATCTTTAGACAATTTTACTGTTACTAACGTTTAAAATTCTTCTTTTAAAAGCCTTTAGACATTGTAGCTGCTATAGATGTTTGACATTCTTGTTTTACAAGGCATTAGATAATGTAAATGCTATGTTCGTTTAAAGTTATTGTTCTAGACGCCTGTAGACAATGCAACTGTTTTGAACGTTTAGAATTCTTATTCTACACGCCTTTAGGCTATCTACCAGATAAAAACGTTTTCAATTTTTGTTCTACAAGAGTTTAGATAACGTAGTAGCTATGAACGTTAAGAACTCTTGCTCTACAAGCGTTTAGACAACGTAGTTGCTACGAACTTTAACAATACATGTTCCGAAATACTTACGACAATGGAACTGCTATTATCGTTTTAAATATTTGTTCTACCAGCATTTAGTGAACGGAACTGCCATGGATGTTTAGTCCCTTCTATGTAAGTTTAAAGTTCTTTTTCTATAAGCGTTCACACCATTAAATGCTATGGTTGTTTCAATTCTTGTTCTACAATCCATTAGGCAATTGTACTGCTATGAACGTTTGAAATTCTTGATCCTGAAGCCTTTAGAACTAATGCATACGGTTAAAATAACTGTTCGCCAAGCCTGCAGATAATTTAACAGCTATGGGCGTTTAATATTCTTTTCTACATGCATTGAGACAATTTTACTGCAATTAACGTTTAAAATTCTTGTTCTAAAAGCATTTAGACAATGTAACTGCTTTGGACGTTTGAAATTCTTGTTTTACAAAGCTTTAGACAATGTAAATTCTATGTTCGTTTAAAGTTCTTGTTCTACACGCCTTTAGACAATGTAACTTCGGGCCTAGGTGGCCGAGTGGTTAGGTAGTTCGTCTACTATTGATCACGTTTTCTGTTCACAATGAGGTTGCGGGTTCGAGTCTTACTGAGGGCAGAGTGTACTTGACTTCAATCTTAATTGACAAGGATTGCCAATTTTCTTACAGGAGGTCGGGGGTTCTCTCCGGGTACTCCAACTTCCTCCTCAAATAAAAACTGCACGCCATGAAATACCTGAAAAAATTGCTGAAAGTGGCGTTAAACATCACACAAAAAACAAGCAAACAAACAAACACACAATGTAACTTCAATGAAGGTTTACAATTCTTGTTCTACAAGCTTTTAGACAATGTAACTGATATGAACGTTTTCAATTCTTGTTCCACAAGAAATTAGATAACGTAGTTGCTATAACAATTCTTGTTCTACAAGCTTTTGGACAATGTAGTTGCTATGAACGATTCAAATTCGTGTTCAACAAGCCTTTAGACAATGCGAACGCTTTGAACGTTAGCAATTCGTGCTCTAAAAGCCTTAAGCAAAGTAGCTGCTATGAACCTTTAAAGTTCGTTTTCGACAAGCCTTTAGACAATTTAACTGATATTGACATTTAGACTTCTTGTTCTACAAGACTTTAGACAATGTATCTGCTCTGAACGTTAACAATTCTTGTTCAGAAATACTTTGGACTATTGAACTACTATGACCGTTTAAAATTTGTTTCTACAAGCCTTTAAGGAAAAGAACTGCGATGAACGTTACAAATTCTTGTTCTTCAGGCCTTTTGACAATGTAACTGGTATGAGCGTTTAAAATTCCTGTTCTACAAGCCTTTAGACAAGGTAAATGCTTTGAATGTTTAAAATGCATGTTTTTCAAGGTTTTAAACAATTTAAGTTCTATGTACGTTTAAAGTTCTTGTCCTAAAAGCCTTTAAACAATGTAACAGCTTTGAACGTTTAAAATTCATGTTTTACAAGGCTTTAGACAATGTAACTTCTATGTACCTTTAAAGCTCTTGTTCAGCAAGCCTTTAGACAATGTAACTTATATGAACGTTTAAAATTATTGTTCTACAAGAGTTTAAACAATGTAGTTGCTATGACATTAACAATTTGTGTTCTTCAAGCTTAAAGACAGTGCAGTTGCTATGAATGTTAACATTTCTAGTTTGAAATACTTAAGACAATGGAACTGCTATTACCATTTTAAATTTTTGTTCTACCATCATTTAGAGAACGGAACTGCTATTACCGTTTTAAATTTTGGCTTGACCAGCATTTGGAAAACGGAACTGGACATTTAAAATTCATTTGTTACAAGGCTTAAGACAATATAACTTCTATGCACGCTTAAAGTTCTTGCTTTACAAGCCTTTCGACAATGCAACTGACATGAATGTTTTCTATTCTTCTTCTACGTGCCTTTAGACAATGGAACTGCAATGAATGTTTCATTTTGTTCTACAACCCTTTGACAATCTCACTGGTATGACCGTAAACCCTTCTTGTTCTATTAGCCTTTAGACAATGTGGCTGCTATGATCGTTTAAAATTCCTGTTCTACAAGCCTTTAAACAACGTAAATGCTTTGAACGTTTAAAATTAATCTTTTCCGTGGCTTTAAACAATTTAACTTCTATGTACGTTTAAAATTCTTGATCCACAAGCCTTTAGACAATGTAATAGATATACACGTTTTCAATTCTTGTTCTATAAGAGTTTAGACAATGTAGTTGCTATGAACGTTAACAACTCTTGTTCTACAAGCTTTCAGACGATGTAGTTGCTATGAACGTTAACAATCCGTGTTCTAAAATACTTAGGACGATAGAACAGGTATAATTTGCCGTTTTAAATTTTAGTTCTAGCAGCTTTTAGAAAAGAGAACAGCTACTACCGTTTTAAAGTTTTATTCTACCAGCATAAAGAGGACGGAACTGCTATGGACGTTGAAAATTAATGTTTTACAAGGTTCTAGACAATGTAACTTCTATGCACGTTCAAAATTCATTCTTACAAGGCTTTAAACAATGTAACTTCTTTTTACGTTTGAATTTCTTGTTATAAAAGCCTTAAGACAATGTAACTAATATAAACGTTTTCAAATTCTTGTTCCACAAGAGTAGACAATGTAGTTGCTATGGAAGTTAATAATTCTTGTTCTACAAGCTTTTAGACAATATCTTTGCTGTGAACGTTAACAATTTTGTTCAGAAATACATAAGACAACAGACTGCTGTTACCTTTTAACAGTAACTCAATGACGATGATTTTGGTAATGTGTTTTCAAAGCATTATAGTAGAGACTAGGTATAGTTCAGGACGAAAATCGTTTAGAATTTGTGGACTTATTCAGACAAAATGAGACTAATCGAGTCGTAATCGAATGCAGGTCAAGACCTATTCGAACTATAGTCTGCTTGATTTGTTTGTTTGTTTGAATGGCGTTTTAACGCCACTTTCAGCAATTTTTCAGCTATTTCATGGCGTCCAGTTTTTATTGGGGGAGGAAGCCGGAGTACCCTGAGAGAACCCCGACCTGCGGTAGGAAAACTGGCAATCCTTGTCAATTAAGATTGGAGTCGAGAACACCCTGCCTGCAGTGAGAATCGAACCCGCAATCTCAGTGTTGACAGACCACGTGATCAATAGTAAATTAACTACCTTGACCACTCGGCCACCGAGGCCCCTATAGTCTGGTTGAGACTTTTCAGACAATTTCCAGACTAGTCGAGATTTTATTAAGCACAACGCCAAACTATTATGGTATAATTCAGTATTTTCAAGCGAGTAAAGACGTATATCGAGAAAAGTTAAGTAATATTAAAACAGATTTAGACCGGTCGAGTAAAATCCAATACAATTCAGTACAATAAGTAACCTTTTTATACAAGCACAGCGATAATTTTCTATACGTTCGATTTTCTTACACTGTACCATGCGATGGCTATCTTCCTTTTCAACTTACAGTTTGACATCCACTGTCTAAGGGTATCTCCCTAAATAATATACAATATCAAAACTACACAGTAAACCAAGTTTTAAATTTAAACCAGTATATCCAATGGGCATTTTATTATCAAACGAATAAATTAGTCTTGAAAATTTTAGAACCTGGATGTGTCACACTTTTAAGCACGTCTTTAAATATTGATCTAGTTAAAAATGTCTTTGTACTCTACAAATTTGGTACCAGTTTGTACACATGTAGATTAAAAATGTTACCAAGACACATCATAACTATAATTGTGATATTTACTTGAAATGGTTCAGATAACAATGAAATCTTAAACATTTAAACAGCTCATTAATATGATATAAATTCATAAGACGTGGCTTTGTTTTATGCTATCACACTCACAAAACAACACAAGTACAATAATAAAATTCCACAAATGAGTTTGATTCGAAATTCAATATATTTTGCATGTTAACACATCTTACAACTATTAACAGGACGTTTGACACGCATACACGAGCTGTGATGCACTATTAAAACCTCTATGCATGTTTATACATTCTACAACTCCAAATAGGACATTTGGACACGCACAAATGAGCTAGGACGCACATTAACACTGCTCATTTGAATGTTACACATCCTACAACTCCTCACAGAACGTTTTGAAACTCGCCCACGAGATAGAATGCACGTTAAACACAGTTCGTTTGCATGTTTACACATCTTACAACTCCTCACAAGACGTTTTGACACGAACGCATGAGCTAGGATGCACGTTTAACACAGCTCTGGTCTAAGTGGATTTTACACAATCATCGACGTTAATATGATGTGTAACGTCCTATATAACCAACTAATTTAGCGTTATGCACACCTTAAGCTGCTTAATATGAGTTTTGACACAGCATAAAGAGCTAGATAGAACATTGAAAGAGGCCAATCGTTGCTGAGCTTCCAATATGTCGTATATCGTTAAATTTAAAGGTTTTTAGATTAACTTCCTAAGGTTGTATATCGGTAAAATTTAGCCTTTGCAGTTATTAACTGGAAGCCCTTCAAATTATCGATATACGACATTTTTAATCTTAGTGAAGTTATGGCACTAGAAATATGTTTAACAAAAACGGTGCTTAATTGAACTATGAAAGAGCTAAAGACGGTAATGTTTGAAATAAAATATGGTGTTAGAAAGAACGTTTACTGTTGTATACAGTTTGTCTATTCAGGTTTATAAAATAACGCTGAATTTCTTGTAACTCTAAACACAAACAACCTACAGCGCTAAAAGAAGTGTATGACAGTTGGACACGAAATTTAACACAGCACACGGCGACAGACACGACTTTTAACCGACACTTAGTTTCAAGACGTGTGAAACTGCGAACGGCAATAGACAGGACATTTGACACAACCAACATCACAAGACAGGATGTTTGACAGCCTACGGCTCTGGAAAGAATGTTAGATACTGCATACGGCCTTAGACAAAACGTTTGACACAAGCAACGCCTCTAGACCGAACGCTTGATACCGTTGACTTTATAATTTCATGGATCTAATTTTGTATTTTCATTCGAGGTTGCATAAACGCTCTACTGTGGCGTGACATTACATAAAATGTGATATGATATTACGTATAAATTAACAGAATCAAAATTCGACATGCTTGTCGGGGAAACAATTATGCAGCACGTTTCTGATTTTCGTGCATGGCGTTGAAATCGGTTTTGTCATGGAAGTAACATTGTTTGGTTGTTTTTGTTGTTTGTTTGTTTGTATTATGTTTAAGGCTACTTTCAGCAATTTTGTCAGGTATTTCATGGCGTGCAGTTTTTATTGGAGGAGGAAGCTGGAGTACCCGGAGAAAACCCCTGACCTCCTGTAAGAAGACTGGCAATCCTTGTCAATTAAGATTGGATTCAAGTACACCCTGTCCGTAGTGAGACTCGAACCCGCAACCTCATTGATAACGGAAAACGTGATCAATAGCCATTACATTGTCTTAAGGTAAGTAGAACAAGAACTTTAAACGAACATAGCATTAACATTGTCTAAAGCCTTGTAAAACAAGAATTTCAAACGTCCATAGCAGTTACATTGTCTAAAGGCTTTTAGAACAAAAATTTTAAACGTTAATTGAAGTTAAATTGTCTCAAGGCATGTAGAAAAAGAATATTAAACGTCCATAGCCGTTAAATTATCTACATGCTTGGCGTACAGTTATTTTATGGTATTATAAACTTGTATGAACGTTTTTCTTAAATTGTCAATCAGTCAATCAATTATTAGTTTTTCATGATTTGTGTGGTCTGCCGTTTTAGTAAATCTCTGTATATCTGTTAACTAACTTATTGCTTCTTGTTTGTCTTTATACACATATAAAACATTTTTGTAGTATATTTACCTTCTTCGTCAATTGCTACTCCACGTTTTACAAGGTTGCAGGACAAAGCCAGACATAAAATGAGACTCATTGTGCGCTTATTTGCAGAATTACCGCAACGAATGCAAACACAATAGGCCTATACCAATTGGAATATATACATTTAACAAACGGCATAAATGTGAAATAACTGTCTTCTATCACACATGATTTTGGCACAGTTATTGATTAATTTAGTATTAGTTGTATCAGTATAAAACATGTCGCGACTTTTCAAATATAGTCGGTAAGGAGGTGGAAAAAAACTTTCATGACACTGTCACGGTAAGTAACTGGTAAAAAAAATCACATGTAATATTGTAATATGGACAGTTTTGGTAATTGCTCTCTTAAATGATCTAAGTATATAAGTCCTTTATATTCTTAGTTTTCACTGAAAATAAAACACTGCATTATAATTCTATTCATGCTGTAATTTATTTAGATTAAGTGCTTTGATTGGATAAAACACTTAAATGGTGTCTTCTAAGATAATTTATATATCGATATTTTCTCTGACCGGACTACTTTCAGTATCCAATGTAAACAAGATTGCGTCCGCCTTGCGTATCGTCATGGAATGGGGCAAAGTTTTCTCTGCCCCAATGAATTCTAATAAAAACGATTAAGATTTCAAATAAAATATAATATAAATACAATTTAGTGTTTCATTTTGTTTTTTTTTTCTATCAGTATTCTACAGAACCGCCATTCCTTTGGTACTATGTTTTGCATATCACTACGCTTTCCGGCATAAGTACGTTTTGAGGTCTAGATGGGTTTCTGTAACTGTTTTTGCTGTTTTTAAAACCGCAACGATTATTTCACAGAATTATAAGGATTAAACACGGTGTTTAAGGAACTTGTCAATGTGTAAACTCCGGCGACTCCCTCACAAACTTGACATAAAGTCCTTTCAGGTCATACCATTTCCATGCACCGTTTTTGTAACGTCGGTAAGGGATTTATCCACGGAATACAATTGTAAATTGCTTAAAATAGGTCGTCAGACATATGCTGAATTTGCTACGTCACATTTGCACACAAATCTAGAATAAGACAATCATATACAGCGCGACAAAAAACAAAAAAAGAAACAAAACCGGAAAGAAAGCAACCGAAACCTGCATGTAATAAAAACCATGCATGCACTCAGGTGCTCCGGAGTAGGAAGTTTCTGTCTTTTATTAGAAACCCGTCATGAAAAAGTCAAAATCAAATCCATAAATAGAAAACACTACCTATTACACATCGAAAATGTCCGTTCGCATTTGAGAGACTGATTTCCCCTAAAGATCAATTAAGTCGTGGTGAAGACCATAGAACTTAGAGAGAGATAGAATAAAGCTACTTACAACAAACCCTTGTTTGAGTAACTTAGTAGTCAACAGCAGTGATCAGTCTAGAAAATCTTAATTCTGCAGGATCTATAGTAACGTATAAGTTGTGAAATATACAAACCATTGGCTGAAACTGATCGAATGTTGCTGCCGATGAACGGGAAGTTGACAATTGTAAAGTTGAAGCCATCACGTTTGTCTACTTAGTATGTTTACCTGAGTCTATTTCTAGAAGTAGGTCTAAGTAACATTTGATATATTTTGTCTTTTTTTATTTGGAGTCATTGATGACGAAGTATGTTCTGTCATGGATAATAACCAGGTATTTATATCATTTTTTCCGTTTTTCTTGAAAACAATCAGCGTTTAATAGGTTCTTTTAACCAGTTTTTAAGCCGCATATGAAGGATGGCCATGTAGAGTGTAGAAAAATCAAGTGTAAAATATGTTACATTGGAAAAGGTTTTCTCCGTTCATTCCGACCTCTTTTCAAATAAAAGCAGGACCCCATGATATGGCTGAAAAGTGATTGAAAGTCGCGTTAAACATCACCCAACAAATATTGAAAACAAAGAAAAATTCTATTACTTCAATTAATTAAATTATTCAAGTTTTCTAAATCTGTGTCGGTTTGATCATGGCACTACACTCCATAGTGCAGTAGGCGGACATGACTATGCTAGGAAACATGCACTGCAGAACGAAACACTATATATTGTAAACATCTTTTAATGAACATTATCCCACTATAAATAACACAACACATAATGTTAGCACAAGGAAGCAGCGTTTTTATTACATTATACGACAAATAAAAGTTTACACAGATGTTGGTTTCTATTTTTTTGAAAAATTATACCAACACATCATATTTGTTTCTTTTTCAGCAATGCATGTTCTGTACCAGGCAAAATTTTGCACTTACCTAGCAGATACAGTGATCGATCAATCCATAATGATTGGTGCGCGTTTGTTGCAGCCTCAATACTTATTATACGTAACATCAATATTATATAATGCGGCGCTTTGAGATGTTCAAGACTAATTGTCAAGTTTCTTAATCTTGGTGAGAAAATATATTAGAATATACTATATTTACTAATATGTATATTGCACGTATTGTCTGTTTGCATGAACAGATTTTAAACAATCTTATGTTAAGCTACGATTTTGTCATAACAGCATTATATCAAACTTGTCAGGTGATTTTTTAATGTTAAAATACTCCTATCTCGGTACAACGACAAAGCTCGTTAATCCGGTCTCTAAAACGCTTTCATAACTCCTTTAGGGTCAGTACTTCTCGGACAACAAACTGAAAACCTAGATAAATCACATTTCATCAACGACTACACTAATTCGAACAAACGTTTTATGTTCCGGAAATCAAAACAACGATTAAATTCCTTACGTCAAGTGTAGACCATATGCAAAAGTGATACTTGTTTATACCAGCAGAAATATTTATCATATATTTGCGGTTTATTTAATCATCATTTCATTACAAAATAAGGAAAAATTATGTAAAGGTAGCTTTAAACTGAACGTTACCGTGACTGATATAATATACTGTGGAAAGGTGTGTAATGTCTGTGAGGCACAATATGTCAACACAAACGGACTGTTTCTCTACTAGGTTCTGAGTCTTTTACAGACTTGTTTACAATGTTCCAGTTTTGTTTTATACAGTTTTCTTACCTGTCGTAGGTTTCGTGTTTCTCAATGAGACATTTTCTCAAATATAAGATTTATTCATGGTTTGGTGTTCATTTCCGTCAATGCGTGTTTCCCAATGTTATATATAAAAATGCATCCGTATAATTAAAATGGAAATACAAGCATCGATTGATGTTTAACCGAAAAACATTTTTTTTACTGACGAGTGGATGAAAACAATACAATAATATAGCATCCTTGCATGACTTAAATATGACCTTCACAGTTGCATTTTGGTGTAAGTCGTTGTTGCGTTACATAACTGTGTAGTTATGTGAATGCAATACTTATGATTTATTAAGTAGCATTTGTTTCGAATACATTCGGAATAAGTGATAATATTCCCGTAGGTTCGTTTTTATCTTTAAGCACAATTTTCGATGTCATAGCTTTGCGTAGACGCGTACATATGTCGTATCAAAGTGACAATGCTGGTATTAAATATGTTGTACTACATTGTACTTTTCACACTTCTTTCTTCAAAAGTTGTCAGTGCAAATAATTATAACAAATCAAAATTATTATTATGAAAATTTTATGTTATCGCATTCTCAAACATATTATGACTCTTTTTTTATAAAAAGTATAATAACAACATTTAATAACCTATAGGCAGCTTTACACAATTGTCATGTTGGTTTTGCTAACAAATATATTTATAACATTATGTGTGCAAAGCATAATGCGTTGTAGGCATGAAAAGGTGAACGCAGTGACAATGTCACGCAGATTTCAAGATAATTTTTTGATATTAGTATATGAACATTTTTGAAGTTTACATATAAATATATAATTTGCTGGATATTATGATACATATTAAGAGAAGTTTTGCGTTTATGATTACTACTTGCATTAATTAAAACAAGTGTATATACGTCTCTAAATGTCTCTGACATAATAAAGTTTATTTTATGCAGTGTTTTTTTATCGAAACTGTAATTACGCACACAAACACGGTCTTGTGTAATTTTAGGTTTAATTTTGTATGGTTTTGTTTCTGTGGTTCTCTGATTATAACTGGCAATCAATTCATATTGAAGTGTTTGACAATGCAAAAACCATTTATATTATCTATTACTGGAGTCAAAGCGTATACACGTTAAGTGTGAACAAAATTTGCAAGAGATGGCATGTATTTGCAGCCGGAACCTCTCTTCAATATACCAAAAGGTATTGTTTACGTCAATTATAGATCCTTTATGCATTTGCGTAATTTTTTGTCATCAATTTAATAAGAATCAAATAAAATATATATCTTCTTTGTTTAATCAACTATTAATTTATATCGTTACACCATGTATAAAAATTAAAAAGGGTCACAATATAGAATGAAAGAAGCATTTACGTTATCTAAAATAAAATACACGTATATCTATAAACTTGCATCGAGCAAGACTTTCTTTAGTTCCAATAATACAAGTTTCGTTGAACGGGAAGGATGTTAAGGAAAGCCATTGCTAAAATGCTCAGTAATACAGTACAAGATGCAAAATTTTAAATATTTTTAGCACAGATGTGTGTGGGTTTACAAACTCCAGACCATACATACGTCACCTGCGATCTGTGTGAGAGATAATCTATCAAGATTGAAAAAATGTACGTTAGAACTGCTGGGAAGGTATGAATAACTGGCCGTTAGAAATTGAAGGACAATATTATTATTTTATCCTGCAATCGGTGCAATATTCTGTACAATAAAGGTAGACGAATACATGTTTTAGCTTTCTTTGTAACTACGAGTAAAACTCTATGGTATCATTGTCATCCTTTTCAACGACATTTATTATTATTCTTACTGATTTTGATGTTGTCGAATAAAATATGTGTTTGAGATGTCAAGCTATTACTGGAATATGCGGCGAAAATCTGCTGGAAGTGCACTCTTTTCTCTTGTCTGTCGATAGTATCAATTGATGAAAAGATAATTCTTGGATTGTCGATAAAAATAAAGTGTATTTGTACTCTCCACGACATAGGGGTAAATCTATT
This sequence comes from Limnoperna fortunei, assembly GCA_944474755.1. Taxonomy (NCBI): domain Eukaryota; kingdom Metazoa; phylum Mollusca; class Bivalvia; order Mytilida; family Modiolidae; genus Limnoperna; species Limnoperna fortunei. Next base: position 49,572,298 of record OX104125.1, read on the forward strand.
GAACTCTATTTTCGGACACGATAGGATTCGAAAGTGTGACACTTGTATCTATAAAGCCCAACATGTCGAGCTTAACTTTTCTACATTGTTTACATGTCGCAAGAAAAGTGTTCCAAGAAAATAATGCTTAAAATATTGCCCTATCTCTATTTCTTTGTGTAGTTATTTATGTCTTACGTCATGTTTTGATTACTCACTTTCTCTTTGTCTGCATTTTGTATTTTTCTTGTTGTTTATGTCCGCAAAGGGTAGTCGTCCCTAGACATTCTTGTTGTTCGGTCGGTTTCCTTTGTATTTTCTGCTGACATATTTATACAAATAGTTATCATATAGAATTAAACAATTGAGGTTTTGTCATAAGTTATGTTTGTTAATGCAATAAAATAAATGTACTCATATTATAAAGCTGGGATATAAACCAAAATCGATGATGTGCTAAAATTCAAATGTGTTGCGAAATGCATAGCAATCTGTAAATAAAATATTATACTTGTCAGTGAGTAAAGGTGTTCGGTAATGTTGTAATATCAAATTATTTGTGGTAATGTCTTGCCAATATTTGTAGTGTGAGATCCACCTTTCCCTCTTCATTAGATTAACGCGCATCTGCCATAGTACTTACTAAGTTTTGTTGCATTTGTATATTTGATCATATTTCTACGCACCAGAGCATGTTATTTTGCGTTTTTAAACAACAACGGTTAAACAAGTTTACTTCCTTGATGCGACATACCTTCGCATTGAATAATTGCTTGTTTGTTCAAGGTCCGAGAAGTAAAATGTCGCTAAATATGGGACAAGAATCAATAATAATTCACAGAAAGAAAGGTACTGATGGGATCACAACTTTGACTGCCATTTGAAAAATGTGTAGCATTTTGAACACACGGAGAACTTAGTCTTTTGCAGCAGCTATAATAGACATGTTTATAAATGTAAAGAATTCAATTTTATCATTCAGGGATAATGACACTCTCCAAACAGTTTATCTGCTACGGTCAATGTGATGAGGTTTGGTATAAGATCTTAGAATCTGTGTGATTAAAGCGCTACAACATCTTAATCATTTGGATTTTAAATATGTTTAGGTTTCAGCACAAAAGGATGATTTTTAGTTAGACGAGACGCGCGTTTACACCAACCTTGTTCTTTTAAGTGTTATAAAAAATCGAATCCTTTTAAATTTCGTCGAACATAAAATTTGATGTCACTCAAGTGTTCTTACATACATAGAATTTTAAACTTTTATATAGCGAAGTCAATGATAAATTTTATCCGCAACGAAATCTAATTGTTGAAAGAAGACTCTATAAAGATAGACAAATGCACTAGGGGAACACATACTAACAAACTAACAAACAAACAATGTAAAACACATAAACTAAAAGCATATATATATCAAATACCAAGTAAAATAGTATCTTATATAGTAGTATAAAGTTTTTCTAAAATGGTCAATCAATCAGCAAATCAATAATCAATCAATCATTAATTTTTAATGAATCGTTTGGTCTGCTGTTTTAGTTGTAAATCCCTGTATATCTGTCAACTAACTTGTTGCTTCTTGTTTTTCTTTATACACATATAAAAGCATTTATTATATTTAACTTCTTCGTCAACTGCAAATACATTTTTTACAAGGTTGCAGGACAGACAAACATAACAGGAGACTCATTGTGCGATTATTTTTAGATTTACCACAACGAGGCAAGCACAATATGTCTAAAGGAATTGAAATTTTATCATTTAACAAACAGCATTAATGTAATGTAACTGTCCTTAATCAAACATGATTTTGTCACAATTATTGAATAAGTTAGTATTAGTTGTACCAGTAACACATACCTTACTTTTCAAATTTATTTGATGAGGAGGTGTAAATAAGTTGTAAAACACTGTCTGGGCAAGTAACTAGTAAAAATATCACATGTAATGTTCATGCACAGTTTTTTGTAATGGTGCTAATAAATGATCTAATTATAATAAGATCTTTATATTCTACGTTTTCACTAAAAATATTAACACTGCATTACATTAATTTAGTTTTGAATATCTAAGCCATAAACATTATCATTTATATCAGTTATATACGTTATTACCGGGTGTACGGAAATCATACCAACTGAAAGTACTTCTGATCAGCCTAAAACGGAGACGAAGGCTGTACAGAGGTACTTTCAGGTGATACCATTTCCATACACCCTTGTTATAACGTAGGTAACTGATTAATCCAGGTTTGCAAGTGTAAAATGCTTAAAATAGGTAATCAGAAATCATAAGCTAAGTGTGCAACGTCATCACAGTTGCTTACAAAAATGGATAAAGATAGTCATGTACAGCGCAACACAGAAACCAAAAACACAAAACACAAAGAGAGTAATTATGATAAAAATTAGTATCAACGCTCGGGAAAACTTAATACATCTGTTGGTAATCTACATTCGCCGACACATTGCGAGTTAATTAGTCGAACAATCGCCAACAGAAGTTCATGAATAATAGGGCAAATATCAGTAGAAGAAACGATACATCCATGCTGCAGTTGTTCAGACCTGTCCAGACACTGAGAAGTGTTTGAAGAAATACACAACGCAACACATAATCCGTATCTGGAGAGTATCTTATATAGTCTTCTTAAATAATTCAAATATAATTGCACAGAATGCCCCATCAGACTCCTGTCTTGATGACTGTAAGATATATAACACAGGCTAATTTACACCTTGGTTTTTATGTGAGTCGACCACTGGAACCCTTTTATTGTACTCAAAAATAAGAAAACTGTTGGATGGTTTTTTTCCATATTTTACTGATGTCATTTACACGCGTTACAAAAGATTAACTAAGATTAACAGAATTTACTATGTCAGACAAGCATTTCGTTTAATCAAGCCTCATCAGTTGCTCCCAAATCGAAACAATTAAAATTCAAACGATTAAGATGTTGTGTGATTTATAGTTAAAATCCAATTCCAATCCGGCTAAGAATGTATATCCTGAAAATAGAAAATCCTTAGAATTTAAATATTTTCCGAAATGCAAGGGCACTTAAGTTAGACAATGACTATGTCATTGAAAGAATCAATGATAGTTCTGTCAGCATCGACGTGTTACTACTGGGCTCTTGATACCTTCAGGACTAACAGTCCTCAAGCAAAGGCATATACCTTTATCATGTTGTGTTGTGTGTATATTGTAGACTTAGATTTCATTAAAATGTTGCAATTCTAGTATTCAACAAACACTATTTATCAGTTGTTTTGACTTTTCAGTGTGTTACTAGTTTGTCTGCAGCTTATTTGTTGTGAATAATTTGTATCAAATTTAATAAATCAATGCATTGTGTATCACAATTGATAGTCACTGTACTTTAGAACAAATGTATATGATTCTGCTTTACAACTCATTGTCTTTTAAAACCGTCTATCAGACATAGACTTATAACGGTAAACAAAGTAAACATTAATGACAAATACACTTGTATCAAACCAGGTATTCATCAACTTAAAGCGCTTACTTATTCCATAAAATATCAACTTAATGATAAGTATATTGTATAATAATTACAGGACCTAAGGTTAAAGACATAGCAGCAAATGTGCGCAGTCAGCAATCAAGCATCCGTTAGCACTCGGTCAATAAGAACATAAATTCCTATCGTTGGATATGGGACCATGTTATAAATTCATCGGACCGATCACAATCGGTGCATTAAACTTCCTAATAAAATTAACGGATAAATCAATAAAAAAATCTTTCAAACTTTTAAAATTTTGTTTTGGTAACAAATATTTAAAGAAGAGTAATGTCAACGGTCATTGACAGCAAAGGTCTTAAATGTATCATGGACATGTTTTGTCTGCCACAGACACAATAATTCTTTATACTCTCAATCAAAGTTTGTCTTCTACGACTGATGAAATACTCTTTGTATTAGAAGTGAACAAAATTGTTTCGATAGCTTTCAGTCAAAATACACCACATTTTGACTGACACAACGAACAAATTGAGATAGAGACTTTTGACAAATACAAGATACTCTAGAAATGGGTAAAATGCCTGTGGAATAAAATATGTCTACAGAAACGGAATGTCGTATCAAAATTCATTCTTAAAAAGTTCTGAGTCTTTTACAGATTTGTTAACATTGTTCCATTTCTGTTTTGTATAATTGTATTATGTGTCGTAGGTTTCGTGTTTTTCAGTGAGACATTTCTTAAATATAAGATTTCTTCATGGATTAGCATTCCGTATTCAATGTATGTTTCCTAATGTTATATATAAAAATACATTCGTATAATTAAAATGGAAATACCTACGCAAGTAACGATTGATGTTTTACCCGAAAAAATTTTAACTGAGGAGGGGAGGAAAACAATATAATAATAAAGCATCCTTTCATGACATGAAAAGGACTTTCACAGTTGCATTTTATTGTCGTTGTTGCGTTACATAGCTGTGTAGTTATGTGAATGAATATACTTCTGATTTTGTAAGTAGCATTGGTTTCGAATGCATTCGGAGTAAGTAATGATATACCATAGCTTCATGTAGACGCGAACATATGTCGTATCACAGATACAATGCTTGCATAAAATATGTTGTACTACACTGTCCTTTTTAGATTTTTTCTTCAAGAGTAATCTGAACAAATAATTATTGCAAATCAAAGTTATTGTGATGAAAATTTTATGTTAACAAACACATTATAACTCTTTTATTATAAACGTTCATAGCATTGTCTGAAAGCTTGTAGAACACGAATTTTTAGCGTTTATATCAGTTATATTGCCTAAACATTAGAAGAGCAAGAAATGTAAACGTTTATAGCAGTTAAATTGTCTAAAGGCTTGTAGAAGAAGTATTTTAATCGTCCATTGCACATTTTCTAAAGGCTTTCAGTATAAGAACTACCTTGCAACAATAATTTTAAACGTTGAAAGCAGTTACATTGTCTAAATTATTGTAGAACACGAATTTTAAATGTTTACAGCATTTACATTGTAAAAAAGCTATTGGGTCAAAAATTGTAGATAATCATAGCAGTCACATAGTCTACGTCTTAACCTGTTGAATTGTAAACATAATAGAAGTTCCATTGTCTGAAGGTCTGTAGAACAAGAAGTGTTACGTTCATAGCTGTCAAAAGGCATATAGAGCAGGAATTTCAAATGTTTATAGCAGTTACATTTTCTAAAAGCTAGTAAACACGAACTGTAAACGGCTATAGCTATTGTCTAAATTCTTGAAGAACGAGTATTTTAAACGTTCGTAGCACTTACATCGATTAAAGGCTTGTCGTACAAAATTTTTAAGCGTTCATATCAGCTACATTCCATAGAGTCTTATAGAGCAAGACTTGTTAACGTTCATACCATTTGAATTGTCTGAAGGCTTTTGAGAGAAGAATTATAATCGTCTAATGCAGTTACATTTTCCAACATATTCTAGAACAAAAAAATTACATTGTGATTTCTTTCATTTTTGTTTCCAAACCGTTAATCGAACAGCTCATTATTAAAGATTTACGTGCTTTATAATACTAACAAACAATTAACAAAAAACACAGGACACAGAAGTTACAAAACAAAAAAAGCAAGGAAAGACAACAGAGTTGTTAATTAAAAGAAGGGACATAACCCGTCAAACACCCACACAACACGAAAACCAATATTTCTGTATAGAAAACCACAGGAAAACCACGTGTTCTGCAACTCCTGCTCCACGTGTAGCATCGTTCATTTTACTGGGGATAAAATTCGTAATTAGTCACATACGTGAATAGTCATATTATGGTAGGAAGGGTTAAAATGGTTACGACAAGCGGAAAGAAACCATTTGTCATTTGTGACACTGTAATGCCGTTACGGTAGATTAGGGAACAGGGCGACCATAACCTTTACATACAAATATAGAAACATAATACAGGCATTTTTTTTAAATATTTATTTTTTCAAACTTAACAATTTTTAAATAAAACAAAGTAACCCAACCGTAGAACTGTATTTTTAAAAAGACTTTTAGCTGTAAATATCGTAAAGCGAATTCAAATTCAATTAAACCTAGAGTTAATTAAGATTTTTTAAGTTCATGCAATTATTTCTACAAATCATCTTATGTTAATAAAACGTCAACACATTGCAAACATAATTACCAAAAATACTTGAAGTTGTTTGCCACCTTTTTTTATTGGTGATTACATTCTAGAGGTCTTATTAAGTCAATTTTATAAACATTCACACGCGGAAACATCAAACTTAAAGCAGATAATGTTGTTTGTTCTACAAATAAAATGAAAAGGAATCACTCGGAATGATTTGTTCTACTTTGCACAGATATTGTTGTCACACATATATTTAAATTATTTGATATTTGAAAACTAATCTATTTCCTAAATAAAAACATTCTAAAACAAAATACGAAAACCTTTGACGAAAATCTTTAAAATTAAGTTGAAGCGTAATGAAAATTAGGTTTGATAATCTAACTTTTAACTTTGAATACAAGAACACGTTCTTTGTGGCCGATGGCAATTTTGTTAAATGTCGACTAAATAGATAAAACCAAATGCAATAACAAGTATTTGTATTAAAAGAATAATTGGATTTATAAACCAATTTTCCGAAATTCTAAAAGTACTCACCGACCGCTTTATCTATAATAAAACTCTTATTTAAATGTTGAAACATGAAAAATCACCTACTCCAAGGGATCATTACAATACCTAGTTATAAAGATTATCTTGTATTTATAAAAGGTCAACAGTTCAGGACACAATTGACCAAATTAATTTTAAGGTGTCTTCGACCTTTCTTTATTGCCGATGGCAGTCTTGTCAAATGACGAATAAATAGACATGCCCGTGTCAACGTATGGTCTTTTATAACATTCTATTATATGTTAATTATACAAACTTTGATTGAAGCTAGCGAACGGCCTATTTGGTATTGGTATAGAATGTTTATAACAATAGCAAGAACCCAATATTTTTACAGTTTATACTATAAGGGAAATAATGTCAATCCGTCATGTTTAAACCATACTAAATTTGTTCCTTTGTTTTCCATGTAATTTGTTACCAAAATGTCATTCATTGAATGTGTTTCTGGATAATGAAATCCCTATACTGCTTTTAACAAAACTGTCGTAACAATAATATTGCTCCAATTGTGAATTCGGACACGTTTGTGGAACAGGACACGTTTTTGAGTCTTACATATATGCTTATATACGACTACAATGCAATAACAAAAATTTGATATGTTGGAGACGGCATACATTTATTGATGAACATTCAATGAATAGAATTAGTAACTATCTATTCAACTCTTTAAATGATTATACATAATTTTACTGTGTATTTTGTGTCATAATCAATAGAAAGGAGGGGAAAGACACACTTTTAAAGTGTTCCTTTGAGAAATACATGTGTTCTCAAGCGTATTATTGTCATAGTGATTCTCTAAGCAGGTCATTTTATAGTGATTTAAAGTTGTGTTGGGAATATGTTTCACAAAGCAGTGTAAGTAGTTTTTGGTAAATAGATAACGTGTTTGTTAAATATATAATAAGATAATACGAAATAGAAATCCATATGGAATGCATTAATATTAATAGATTGGTTGATATAAATATGTCTAGTTATACCATGAGAAATATGCATGTGTAAACAGTGTCACTACTTGTTAACAATAACAGATGGAATGTCAACGTAGTTATCTGAAATTGTTTAATTTAATATTTAATTCATTTTTTGGAGGTTCATTTACGTTCGAAAGCATGCGTTGAACGAAGGACATTTTCAATTTCATGATGAAGTTGTGCCTGGTCAACGCTTTCATACGTTAATGAAACTTCAAAATAATGCATTCAGTTGTTATTATCGCATTTTATTACATTTATGAAAATGTCGAGGTCCTGATTTAAATTGTGGACAATGTATTATTATTGATTTAAACTACTCCGCTTTTTTCTCAACCTTGTTCTGTCTACCGGTTTCATTAAGAAATGAAAGAGTCATTGAATCAATAGAAATCTAGGAAATCGATGACAGCCAGACGTTAATATTAAATATCATTTAATACGAGTGGACTCATTTCTGGCACCTTTGAATAAAGCAGATATGTTACTATTTATAAACGTAATCCAAGAGAAACGACGACATCATTTAATGCAAGTTTGTATCGATGTATACTTTTTATAAAAGACTATTAACAGTTGTTTGCATCAATTAAAGCTTTGTATGGAGCGGTTCCTTATTATATCTATATATGAAAACCAGTTTTGCAACTTTACAATAGTAGATATACTAAATATAAAGCGTAGGACAACCGAACTGTAAACTTTACCCTTCCTTGTTATTATTCTTCTTCTAGTAGTCTTTTCTCCCGCATAATTGTCTTTTAGAGAGTATATGCCTTTTGTTTATTGACATGCCGCGAAAGCCATAAAAGATGCCCAATATGTACAGCAGTGGAGCGCAGTGCATTGCTATATCTTGCGCAAAGCTTTGCGATTCCTTAAAGAAGATATTTTACTTCTTTTGGCAAGTGCATTTTATAGCATTGCAACTAATAAACCAGATATTGTGGAGTCTTGTGGCTTGACAGCTGGTCATCATTGACCTTGACCTTAGCAAATTGTTACAACTCAAAGGCCAAGGCCACATTATATCGTTCGACATTGTGTTGTGTGCGTGTCCTACTTATGTAAAATCTTCGCAGGGTCTTTATTTGTAGTTAATTTAAATTGACCCTTTGTCAGAGGTCTCTAATTTAATAAAATGTATTTTAAATAGCAAGAAGCCGCAAATGTCAAGATCATTTTCTTATTTCTTTTATAGTATCTTGTGTGCAAAATTTCCTTCTTAACAATGCAGAATAAAGAATGGAAGATATGATTACAATTGTCGAATATTTTGAATGACCAATGATAAGAGTTATCTCCAGTTCATTTATTATACATAGTCATGTCTCGATAACTATAAAATATTGACATTGCTGTTCATTGTTGGCCCTCAGCATGGTCAAAGTCACAATGTCAGCGGAGAAAATAGAACAGTTTGAAAACAATAGCTTCATCTTTTTTTATATATAGTGGTTTATCCTTAGAACTGTTTATAAATTCCCTGTGGTTATGAATAATATAAAAGATCAATATGTTAATGACAGTGGTCAAAGTACTTGAATGATTTAAAGAACTAATTTTTTTTTTTAAAGACACCGGAAATGTGTTCACTTTTATGTCTTTATATTCTGTAAAAAAACGTTTAACGAGTGATTGTTATTGCAAGGACGCCACAAAAAAAAATCCCATCACGTGTTTAAATATACAGTAATTGAGATTAAAAATGCAACACTTTTAGCAATCCGTCAGCCATCCGTCAGCGTTTCAAAATCCGTCAGCAATCATTTATTAATCAGTCAGATCAGTCAAAGCGTTGCCAATCCAGTATATTGTTCCCCATTCGTCCATCCGTCCATTGACGGATTTGGAACGATTTGACTGATCTGATGGATTGCTTTGGACTGATTGCTCCAATCCGTCCATTTAACTTCCGCCTAATTAAATTTATATTTCGAAATATGAAAATTCGTTTCACTCGAAAATATTAGAAGTATAAAAATGTCAACTGTTATATTTCGTTTTACCTAATAATAAGACTAAAACTGGTCTAAAATTATGAATGATATAAATGGAAATTCCTTCATCTTTAACTAATGCATCTATGACGAAACATAAACATCCCATTGTGTCATTTTATTACCAAAGTAATTAAAACAAAGTAAATTAAAAACACACACACGATGACTTAAAACAATTTAGGAGCCCGTCTCGTATTTGTCTTCGATTTTTAATAACGAAAAAGTCTAGTCTAAAGTTATAAATGAAAAAAAAAAAATGTCCCCCTCTAATCTATAACTAATCCATAACAAATTTAGGAATGAGTCGATCACACCTTCTCTCTGAAAGGGTCGAACAGACAAGTCGGTGAACAATAATAAATTACTTATACCTTAACCACCGAGGTCGAGGTTTTTATTATAAACGTTTGAAAAATTATGTGTTCTGGTTTGATCAGTTTCTTTCTGTGCAACAGTTCCTAATATTTCCGGTGTATAATACTGAATAAGATTTACGGCAAAAGCGAAAACATTTATTTATATATTTTATTGACTATCTCATTGTTTCACATGAATTAACACAGAATTAAATCTCAAAAAAGCGAAAACATACATTTATATATTTTATTCACTATCTCATTGTGCCACATGAATTTACACAGAACTGAATTTCAAATAAAAAATAAACTACTTTTCCACAATTCCCAAGAGATACGCTGTATGACACTGAATAACATTTAAGACAAAAGCGAAAACATCTATTTTTATATTTTATTCCCAATCTCACTGTTTCACATTAATTACACAGACTTTAATCTCAAATAAAGAATAAACTACTGTGCAACAATTCCTAAGAATTCCACTGTATAATAATTAATAAGATTAAGATTTACGACACTATTGAAAACATTTATTTATATATTTTATTCACTATCTCATTGTGTCATATGAATTTACACAGAATTAAATCTAAAAAAGGAATAGACTACTAAACGCGATTGTATATAGAAGTTTAGGAGTTAAAGATGCGAACATGTAGGGGTAATATAAAAATCAATTCTGCTTTCGCATTTTAGCCGTCACAATTTGTTTATTGTACGATGTCTGTTATAGTCATTCGATAATTATTTATATATAACTATAAATGGTTTCTCTTAAATTCGGAAGTATTTGAAATATATTACTAGGTTTCACAGAGCTGCTCAGAGCGTTCCAGGCTGGCGGACAGGGTATGTGCTCCGTTTTGTTTTTTTATTTTCGGGGGGTGGTTCAGGTCATATTAGAATTGCCGCGAACATAGTGACGTGTTTAGAGTGTCACGATCCTTGGACGATAAGGATCTCTTTTGTAGATTTCGAAAAGAAGAAGGCTTACAAAAGTAAATGTTCTGCCCTTACACATACCTCATATTTTTCTAGTGGAATTCTTCGGTCCATAGTTCTCTAATTGATTGAGGGGCCTTTGTGGCCGGTGGTTATGTTAGTTCGTCTTCTATTGATCACGTTGTCTGTTAACACTAAGGTTGCGAGTTCGAGTCTCACTGCGGGCAGGGTGCACTCGACTTGCAAAGACGCCAGTTTTCCTACAGAAGGTCGGGGGTTTTCTTCGGGTACTCCGGCTTCATCGTCCAATAAAAACTGGACGCCATGATATAGCTGAAAAATTGCTTAACAATATTTAAACAAACAAACAAACAAATGAATAAAGCAGAAATACTCTCGCTGAAAGAAAAGCAAACATTCAATCACTCAATCAATTCAATAAGTTATTGTTCAAATTGAATGACACTATTAAAGGGCAAGTATTCAAAAGGTTCTGCTTTATCGATATGACTTTAATGACAATGTTAAAGCCGATCTTTACAGACCTAAAGAATTAATGAGGTTTTGTTAAAATATTTACTATTTCGTACTATGACACCTGTCTATCTTTAACATATTTGTACGCTTATCTGCAGTATTCGCAGACAATTCTCCCCGGCGTTATTGTGGCTTCGGTAGTCCTCTACTAGTTATTACATGCCTGTCAACAGGTTGCGGATTTTCAAACGACTGCAGATAGGGTGTGCTGGACTCCAACATAATTGACAAAGATTGTCCGTTCTAACCTGTACTCTGCGGCTTCCTCTCACCCGACCACCAATAAAAATGGGCGACAGGAAATAAATGAAACAATCCAGCGTAATTGTTAGTATACATTTTTAACCTTTTTAATTGCTTGTCAAATAAAACTTGCGACCATAATCGCTGTATATTTTATAATACAACTTTTTGTTTAGTAAACAATGTGTTTTGATTGACAATGCATATTCAACAGTTCACGATGGTTTATACACAACAGTTTTATAATTGTATTTTAAAATGTTTTAGACTAAATAAAACACGCAGGCATACATTGAAGTAACTACTAATAAATGTTAATATAAATGTACATTTAATATACAAATGACGCAGAATTCGTTTTATCTTTAAATTATTAATTTATACGTATTCGTCAACAAACTGCATGTAATTAAATGACAGATTCTGAATTGGACTGATCGCACTGATCGCTGACGGTTGCCAAGGTAATGCCGGATTCATAATTTTTGACAGATGTATTCATCATCAATCAGTCATCAATCTGTCAGCTTTCCAAAATCCGCTAGCAATCAGTTATCAATCAGTCTAAGTGTTTCGTTTACGGGTGCATGTACTGTAGTCGTCGCCATGGCATTCTGGTTTGTGCATATCAAATTTCTCTTTACAGTTACAAAGTTGACCTTTGGGGGTGGGCTCGGGGGGTGGGGGGGTTGTGAAACGTTTGTCATTACAAAACCTATGTACACAACACCATATCGGTCTGAAAAATAATGCCGGACAATCTCTTTGACCAGAATGAACAACAATTTGCAATAATTAGAATAATTAGAAACTGGGCAAAAACAACAAATCCTCCGACAATTCGTGGTCGCGGACTTAAGAATAAGAGCATCAACGTCAAAGTTATAATGTTATACACATGCTAAGTAGGCCACCTACTTAAGTATTTCAGACATTTATAATAATACTTGAAGCGGTCATGCATCTCGATTTAAAATACATACTTATCTTGCATTTTTCATATTGATGTGTTTTAGGATTATAAAAAATTATCTATACCTCAAAAAGCTCAAAAAGCTGTTAAAAATTAAGATTATACGAGACCTTCCGATTCCTCTTTAATAACATTAGGAATATCTCGATATCATAATAATGAATAATTAAACATGTGTAGTAACACAAAACAAAACAAAATCAATGAAGAACATTTTAGTAGCAAACTTCATAGAACACAGAAGAAAACAGAAAAAAACATTTCATATAAATTGCAATGTGTTTAATAATTATGTATGTGCTTAAAAACGGATGTTTGTTTCTTCTCATCATTCTGCTTTATCAGCTTGATCAATTTTATATAAGAGTTTACATTTAGTATGGTGTAAACATGAGGGATTGATATTATTTTACGCCTTAGTACAAACAGTACAAATTCTTGGTTCTTGTAATTGTTATAATCATTCAATACAGATAATTAGGTGTTTTTAAGTGATATGTCTTACTTTAATCAATGTTTGTAAATTTTGAAACTCAAATGAATGTTATAAAAGACCAAACTTTGACACGATCATGTCTATTTAATCGATATGTGACAAGATTGCCATCGGCAATAAGGAAAGGTCGAAGGCAACTTAAAATTAATTCGGTCAACTGTGTTTTGAACTGTTCACCTTTAATAAATACAAGACAATCTCTATAAAAATGTATTGCAATGAATCTGTTAAATAGGTGATACTTCATGTTTTAACATTTAAATGAAACGCGGATAAGATTTTAAATATAGATTAAGAGGTCCGTGAGTACTTTTACTGATTCGTCAAATTGGATTATAAATGCACTTGTTCTTTTTAATACAGATACAAATGTACTTGTTATTGTATTTTTTGTTGTCTATGTATTTGACATTTGAATAAAATGCCGTGGGCAATGAAGAACTTGTTATCGAATTTAATGTTGTTACAAAGTTAGATTATCTAAGTTTCTAATTTTCATTACGTTTTCATATCATTTATATAAGGTTTTGAAAGTTTTTCGTCTAAGGCTTTCGTATTTTGTTTTTGAATTTTATTAAGGGAATAATTAAGTTTTCAAATTTTGAATAATTTAACTGTATTTATGACCAAAAAAATGTCTATGGAAAGTAAAACAAAACATCCTGAGTGATTTTGTTTCATTATCTCTCTATGCAAAGCGAACATCTTGATATGTTTTACGTTTGATGTTATGAATGTCTCTAAAATTTACTTAATACGACGTCTAGATTATCATTGGGAATAAAGAAAGGTCGCAAACAACTTGAAGTATTTTTGTTAATTAGGTTTTTAATGTGTTGACTTGTGATGAGATGATTTTTAGGAATAATTGTATGGAGTTTAAAAATCTTATTAACTGTAGGTTTTATTAAATTTAAATTAGCTTAACGACATGTACCATAAAAAGTCTTTGATGTAACTACACTTCTACATGTAGGTTAGTTTGTTTTAATTTTTTGTGTTTCTATATTTCTATGTACAGGTTATGTTGTTTCTTACAGAAATGACCTGGTTTTTCTGAATCAAATTTAGGTTTTCGTGTTGTGTGTTTGGTGCTTTATTTTCCTCTCTTTTGATTAACCATTGTCTTGTCGGTCCGTGGTTTTAATTGTCTGTTAGTACTATAATGGACTTAAAATTAAATAATGAGCTGTTCAATTAATTGTTTCGAAACAATTATGACAGACATCAAAGTACAACTCCTATTAATAAAAATGTCAACAAAAAAACAGATAGAAAAAAGTTAGTAAATAAAGTAGAGAGGCTGATTCTATAAAATTAAATAATAGCACTTTACAACAATAGAACGGATATAACTTATGCAGAGTCTAGTGTATATATATTTATATTTTAACTTGGATGTTTTACTTTCCATTTACATATAAATTAATTCGCTTATTTTGATAACAATATTGTATCTACATGCAATTATACTAGTAGGTATTACGCATGAGAAGTAACTGTAAAAAAGAACAGTTGTTGAATTTTTTAATGGAGTTTAAGATAATAGTTAATTCTGAAGAAGTGAAGCAACCAGAAGTAGTCTTATTTTTTTAAGTGAAGTTTTGTCATTCCTGCAATAATAAATACAATTTGTGTATTCATCATATACGTATACATAATAAAGTTTAAGTTAGTTTAATATGCCAAATATTCCATATTTTGTTTAGAGAGTGATATTTGTGTTATGGACGAACATCATTGTTTCAATTAATGACATGTTTAGAGTTTTTCAGTTAATGATTGCACACTTACTGTACCTTTACAACATGTAGTATTATATATGTACTGTTCACTGCTTTATATTGAGCAGTATAATACTTTGAGCATTTCCGCAATAAATATTATTTCTATTACCAAAGAGAAAGTTAAGCAGATGAATGATATACGTATACTATTTGATAGAAACGTATTTTTAGTATCTGGAATAAATTATTGTACATTTTCACACTTCCAAAATAATTGTTCAAGAGTTTCAATATTAGTTTTGCAAAACGTTCAGCTTGAATCATCAGTTATTTTTATTTTGCAAAGAAAATAATTAATTCCTTTGATTGATTGATTTCATAGTGTAGCAATTGTAATGTTTTGTGAGCATAAAAGGTAACTGGAAAAAATTATTTCAGTTTGTTAATCCATATTTAAGATGTCACACTGTTTAATGTGTCCATTTGGAATACTCAGATTTCTGTTGAGAACTAATAACATATCTTTTGAACATTTTTTCATGAATAACACTTGAATATTTTAAGTTATAAATCGAGTGTTCAATATACGATTTCCTTTTGTAGACATGTTAGGAGCTAGTGTTAGAGCTGCATGTAAACAGTTATACTTCATTACATTTATATCTATTTGAACACTTATTTAATCTGTTCGAAAGCATAAAAAGATCTATCTGTATTCATTAAATCATTTATATATCTGATTCACATGTTACACGAGTCTTTGTAAAACAAAACTGGTTTATTTCCTACTTAAACTTTCTCGTGTATTAAAATAAGACTTGACAACAAAATGTGTCCATGTATTATTTTGTTCTTTTTTAACTTTAATTTCCCATGATTTAAAAACACCTTTCCAAAATTTAATGTTCATTTGAAACTGTTTTATATAGTTCATTCCACAGCTGAAGAAGTGCGTACTTTTAGTAGAAAATATAAATATATTTTGCCATTTACAGTTAGTCTGAAAGATTCCCCATATTCAAGTAACTTTTATTGCAAGGATAAAATAAGGTAAATTAATCATTTTAAGTCCACCCTCTTCATATGCCTTTTGTAATACTTCTTTATTATTTAACTTTTTGAAAAAGCGAAGCCCAAGTAAATAAATACAAAGAATCATTTACCTTTTTAATAATCTCATCATTATTTGGTAATGAAATAATCAAATGGTTATGTAGTGGTAGTATGAGTGATTTCATCGCGTTATTCTGCCTATTACAGTAAGATTTCGTTTTGGGCCATTGCTCAATGACAATCATTTTAAATTAATACCGTTTGTCAAATAGCTATTATTACATTTGCCTTGGACATATTGTGTGTTCATTTATGTTGTGTAATATCTTAACATTATAACAAAAAGGTCGTTTGTCAAAAAGTTATTATTCCGATTGCTTTGTGTATATTGTATGTTCTATACTGTTGATTTGCGACTTAAAAATGTGACATAAATGCCATTTGGAAAGAAAAGTAAACTCCCAAATCAATCAATCAATCAATCAATCAATCAATCAATCAATCAACCAAGTCGTTCGTCAAAATGTTATTATTCCTATTGTTTTGAACATATTGTGTGTTCGCTACTGTTGTGTTATATACAAATTAAAGCATAAGGAGTGTCATTCTTTGTTTGTTGTCTTTCAACCTTGTAAAACTGTATTTGTAGTTGATAAGGATTAATTTAAAGATGTAGTTAGTAGTTATTAAAGATAATGTACGAGCACATAAGACTTCTAAGAAGATTAAATCGAAAATGCACTAAATTTAAAACAATCATATGTTTTACGTATATTAAGCGTTATTACTCTATCTTGAACAATACTTTTGTCAGCTTTTGTTTTTTTAATTTTTTTTTTTAAGTTATGCATGGCAGAAATATATTGTATTTATGTACAAGCGAACGATGTCGACAATACATTTATCGTAGTTTACATGGCATTGAAATAAATACCGATTAAAGGAAGAGTGTAATGTTTGTAAGAAGATTTAGAGTGGAATTTAATTCAGATTATAATAATCCTAAAAGATAAAATTAACTAGCATGGTATGAAGAAACATTAAAACCATTGAACTAACTTATATAGTCCGGTTCTGGATATCTCCACGAACGTTTAGAAATGTTGTCACCTAACATACATATAGACATGTTTATCTGAGAGAAATATATACATATTGTAGTATATAAGATGACAAATTCAGAAGCCATGCTGTAGCTGCGTCATTTTTCGTTGTTGATTTACTAGCTTGCCTGTGGACTTTAATTTTTGAATCAACTGTTTATCAGTTTTAACAGTGTTTGCTATTTTGTTGCTAACTTTCTGTGTGCCAAAGAAAAGGGAACAGGAAAGCAGATTATATAATTTGCCCATTTGCCCGTTACAGCAAATGTCTATTGTTTTTTGTATCCTAATAAGATTTACATGGATACATGAAAACCTGTCATTGTTTGACACTTTACACGAGTATCCTTCGTGAACAACCTTTGAACCTGGCTTTTTTTAACACAAATAGAACATGTTTTTTAATGGGTACGAGTTCTGCTCCTCTTATCATTTAACTCTTTATACTCTTATCAGGGCTAGTTCATAGAAAACTGTCCAAATAGTCACATAAATTATGTGATTATTTGCATTTTAATCTACCCTTATATAACTTAAAATTAAACACCGCCAATAAACTAAGGTTCGCCCCTTTTTAGACCTTTTTTCTAGCAATTCCATGGGGAAAGCTACACACTAGATTCTACCACAAGCGAGGTGACTTTTACGTATATCTACTAATTATCTGTTCATATACGGCAATAATAAGGATTGGTGTATGGTGTGTACATTTCACAACTTATACATTATACAAGATCGTGGGATAGGCGGCTGTTTGCCTTTAAGTGACTCAAACAAAGTTTTGCTGTACCTATGCCAAAGTTATTAAGTTATTCCTTGAGAAGTTCAAATGCTATCATTATGTTTCTATCATTTTGAGAGAAAAACTCATCTCTAAAACAAAAAGATAAATGCTTGATAAGTAATAGGTAGCCCTTTCTATTCCAAGATTGAACTTTTCTTACACCAGACAGTAAGTATATTCACGGGTGTCTAATTTGAGAGCGCACTACTAACTCGCTATAAGCAGCATTGTGCACTTATGCTTTTATTGATTTCTGTTACTTTCTTTATGTTTTTTGTGTTTTTGTTTCTGTAATGTTATGTATTTGCTTGTTTTACTGCTGATTTGTAATGAACCTTGACTTTAAGCTTTTTGTGTTCGGTCAATTTCCTTCTGTTTTTCTTAACCTTACCAAATAGTATGGCCTCTATACAACTAATGTCAAGAAACATCTTTAGATATCTCATGTAATTATAATATAAATAGAAATAAGTCTTAATTAACACCAAGTTATACTTGGTCACCGATGGAATAAAAGAGTCGAAGAAAACCAAGTCAACGACAAACAAAACCATGGTTAAACAAGAAGAGACATCAACAAAACAAACAAATACACAACACATACTGAGCGATACGAACCACGGATAAAACTGGTGTGAGTCCATGTGCTTCGAGGCAGTAAGCAACGCCTGCTCAACGGGTAACACCATTATTTATTCAGATCAGTGGTACTTATAATCCAGGAAAATGGTTACGGTAAACGGTGTAAATCAACGGCAATCTGTCACACAGATATTTTGCAACCTGCAACAAAATCATTATGACGACCGTAACATTCTAAGCTATGACTTCAATCTTGCCAACGAGAACCACTTGATAAGTAGCTTCTCTGTCAGTAGACATCCTCAACAAAGAAATCCGAATAAGAAATAAAGTCTCTTGAGTATCTGAGCAATATGGAAATGTATAACCATATGCATGTGCTCCAGAAAAAATTAACAATAGTAAAATTAAAATCATTCTTTTTGCGTTTTTTGTAATCCTTTTTTTCAATTTAAGACTCTTTTTTAAAAAATGACACTCTTAGATTAATGTACGAAATAAATAATTATTTTAACCTATATCGTTTTGCTGTTGGTTTGTTCTTCTCTTTTGTCTTCTCTTTTCCACCATTCTTTTATTTATTCAAACAACTTCAATCTTATATTGTCATTGTGGTGTGCTTTGTTTATTTTTAATCGTAAAAATCACTAGCTTGCGGCATTTCAATCAACTAACATTATTTTCAAAGGACGCTCAATTTCTATCACTGTGCGAATTAAAGCATTCCACGTCTTTTATGTTTTCTGTTCATTTTATAGGTTATCAGATACATTAACACATTTTGTCAGATTTCTAATTGTGAATACTGTTTTAAAAATTACAATAAACGTCAAAAAGATTTTCCACAATCACTGAAAAAATTAGTTAAAAAATGTCCTGCCCTTTGTCGAGTATCAAATATTCTGCATGATTGTTTGTCATTTTACGTGTAATATGACCTGGATATTTTCTGTCTGGTTTTCTGTATTGAGATGATACTTATAGGATAATTAATTGGGCGGAGTGAATATCCAAAATATAATCACGAGTGCCGCATAACGCATCTGGTTAAACGAGTGCGCGGAACAATCTGATTCTTTATGCGGCAGGAGTGATCATATTTTGGAAATTTACGATGCCCAATTGATTATCCTATTTATTACAATTGTTTTCGTAAATCGAAAAATTTTAATGCTTAATCCTAAATTTTATGAACGGCGGATGAATATCTGTACAGTAAAAAACCATTGTGACATTTTGGCGGGAAAAACCCGAGAGTGAAAATAAACGATAATTTTCACATGTGATTTACCGTGATTTCTGTCACTGGGAAAGTTCGATATGTCATCTCTATCTATATAATAACTTACGTTACTATTTCCGGACGTTTTACCGAAAAAAAAATTATTTTTTTATGAGGCAGCTCTAACCGGCACCAAACATGTTTACAAAAGGAAACCATAAATTGAACACCCGGTTTATACCGTCAAATATTCAAATATTTTTTTTGATAAAAAAAGGTTTGAAAAATATATTATTAGTTCTCAACAAAAATCTGAGTATTCCAAATAAACAAATTACATTGTCTGACATCTTAAATATAAATGAACAAAACTAGAATACACTTTTCAACTTACCTCTTATGATCACCAAGAACACAAACTTGCAGTGGCTACACTATGAAATCAATCACAAAATATTTGAAAAACAAATAAATTCTTTTGCAAAAAAATGATGATTCAAGCTGCACGTTTTGCAAACATAATATTGAAACTCTTTAACACTTGTTTTGCGAGTGTGAAAATATACAATCATGTATTACATATACTGAAAATAGGTTTCTCTCGAATCGTATAAGTATATCGTTCATCTGCCTAATTTTCTCTTTGGTAATATAAACAATATTTATTACGGTAATGCTGAAAGTCTTATACTGCTCAATATAAAACAGTAAACAGTACATATATAATACTACATGTTGTAAAGGTACAGGAAGTCTGCAATCATTAAGAGAAAAACTCTAAAACATGTACTTAATTGAAAACATGATGTTCGTCTATAACACAAACATCACTCTCTTCAACAAACTATGGAATATTTGTCTTATTAAACTCACTTTACTTTATTATGTATAAATATATGATTAATAAACAAATTGTATTTTATAATGGCAGGAACGGAAAAACGTCACTTCAAAGAATAAGACTATTTCCAGTTGTTTCACTTCTTCTACATTTACTGTTATTTTAAACCCTATTAAAATATCAACAACTGTTCTTTTTTTAAGTTACTATTTATGTATAACGTTTACTTGTATAATTGCATGTAGATACAATTTTAATGACAATATTCGAATTCATTCATATGTTAAAGAAAGCAAAGCAACTAAGTTAAAAAAAAAATATGTACTAGACTTTGCATAAGTTATATCCGTTCTGTCTTTGTAAAGTGTCATCATTTAATTTATTTTGTAGAATCAGCCACTCTACTGAATTTTCTATGCCTTTTCTCTCTTTCGTTCTTTTCTATCTCTCTTATATGTTTATTAGTAGGAGTTGTATTGTGATTTCTATCATAACTGTTTCCAAATCATTAATCGAACAGCTCATTATTAAAGGTTTATTTGAATTATAGTACTAACAGATACTCCATACAAATCCACGGACACATAAATCACAAAACAATAAATGAAGGACAGTCAAAACAAAAGATGGAACTATAACACACCAAACACACAACAATAACACCAAACTTTGAAAACCCAACAAAACCACGTCAGTTCTGGAAGGAACAGCATAACCTGTACATAGAAATATAGAAACACAATACAGGCGTTTATTTGAAATATTCATTTGTAAAAGAATAAACAATTTCTCAAATAAAAGAACTGTAGTTACATAACATACTTGTAATGGTCGTTAAGCTTACTCAAAATTTAAGTCCATGCAGTTATTTCTAAAAATCATTTTATAACAAGTCAAAGCATTTAAAACTTAATTAACCAAAAATACTTGAAGTTGTTTGTGACCTTTCTTTATTGCTGATGACAATTTAGACGAAATATTAAGTCAATTTAAGAGACATTCATACGTGGAAACATCAAACGTTAAACAGATAAAGATGTTCGCTTTACATAGAAAATGAAACAATAAACACTCAGGATGTTTTGTTTTACTTTGCAAAGACAATGTTTTTGTCATCAATACAGTTAAATTATTTAAAATTTGACAACATAATTACTTCCTAAATAAAGACATTCAAAAACAAAATACGAAAGCCTTTGAAAAAAACTTTGAAAACCTTATTTAAATGATATGAAAACGTTATGAAAAGTAGGTTTGATAATCTAACTTTGTAACAACAAATTCGATAACAAGTTCTTTATTGCCGATGGCACTTTATTTAAATGTCAAATAAATCGACAACAATAAATACAATAACAAGTGCATTTGTATCTGTATTAAAAGAACAATTACATTTATAACCCAATTTGCCGAATCAGTAAAAGTACTCACCGACCTCTTAATCTATAATGAATATCTTATCGGCGTTTCTTTTAAATGTTGAAACATGAAGTATCACCTATTTAACAGAGTCATTGAAATACCTTTTTATAGAGATTGTATTGTATTTATTAAAAGTGAACAGTTCAAAACACAGTTGACAGAATTAATTTTAAGTTGTCTTCGACCTTTCTTTATTGCCGATGGCAATCTTGTCAAATATCGATTAAATAGACATGAT
This sequence comes from Limnoperna fortunei, assembly GCA_944474755.1. Classification (NCBI taxonomy): domain Eukaryota; kingdom Metazoa; phylum Mollusca; class Bivalvia; order Mytilida; family Modiolidae; genus Limnoperna; species Limnoperna fortunei. The sequence continues at coordinate 49,594,464 of OX104125.1, forward strand.
CGTGTCAACGTGTGGTCTTTTATAACATACATTTGTGTTTCAAAATTTACAAACATTGATTGATGTAAGAAATACCACTTAAAACGACCTAAATATCTGTATTAAATGTTCATAACAATAACAAGAGCCAAGAATTTGAGCAGTTAATACTAAGGCGTAAAATAATGTCAATCCCTAATGTTTACACCATACTAAATGTACAGTTTTTTAATAAAATGGATCAAGCTGATAATGCATAATGCTGAGAAGAAACAAACATCCGTTTTTAAGTTCATACATAATTATTAAACACATTGCAATTTATGAAATTTTCCTCTGTTTTCTTCTGTGTTCTATGAAGTTTGCTACCAAAATGTTCTTCATTGAATTTGTTTTGTTTTGTGTTACTACACATGTTTAATTATTTATTATTTTGATATCAAGATATTCCTAATGTAATTAAAAAGGAAATGATCTTTATCACACTCGTTTTGTACTTCATAATTTCTTCCGCTTACTTGCGAATAATAAGGAAAATTTTACAATAGTGAAGAATAACACACCTTATGTCTGCAAATCGGAAATTAAAATTAAAATGCTTGGACCGTTGCGACATCTGTTTGTTAAGTTTTAAACTGCCCTATTATCATAAATACTGTAATTTGCTACTATTATACTCGTTTGATTTAACCTGCCACATCCAATAGTGTCCGACTAGAAGGTCTGGCATAATCTTAATTTTTAACAGCTTTTTGAGTTTTTTAGGTATATATATTTTTTTGTAATTCTAACACACATCAATTTGAAAAATGGAAGATAAGTATGTATTTTAAATCGTGATGCATGACCGCTTCATGTATTATTATAAAAGTATGAAATAAAAAAGCAAGAACTGCTAATAATGAAAAAGAAATTAAATTCACCAGAAGAATAATCGTTCACTTCATTTACAACAACACCATTGGTATTTGTTATATGTGACTGTAAGTGAGTTTCGTAAAGGAAAAAGTCTAAAGAAATTTAATGCTTAACTCAGCATCTGTAGAACATTATAACTTTGACGTTGATGGTCTTATTATTAATTCTGCGACCACGAACAATCGGAGGATTTGTTGTTTTTGCCCAGTTTCTAATTATTAAATATTTTTCTTCTTTCTGGTCATAGAGATTGTCCGGCATAATTTTTCATATGGTGTTGTGCACATTGGTTTTGTAATGGCATACATTTCACAACCACCCCTTACCCCCAAAGCTCAACTTTGTCACTGGAAAGAGAAATTTGATATGCACAAACCAGAATGCCATGGCAACGACTACAGTACTTGCACACGTAAACGCAACACTTTGGCTGATTGATAACTGATTGCTGACGGATTTTGGAAAGCTGACGGATCGAAGACTGATTGATGATGAAAACAGCTGTCCAAAATTATGAATCCACCATTACCTTGTTAACCCTCAGCGATCAAATGTGTTATAGGTAGACACGTGTTATAGTACGGAATACGGAATAGTAACTTTTTAACAAAACGTCATCTGTGAAGATCATTTTTAACATTGTCATTAAAGTCATATCGATAAAGCAGAACCTGTTTTAATACTTGCTCTTTAAAAGAGTGTCGTTCAATTTGAAGAATAACTTTTTTCATTAATTGATTGAATTGATGTTTGCTTTTCCTTCAGCATGAGTATTTCAGCTTTATTCATGACGAAAATAAGCTAACTATCAAACAATTATATTTGTTCAGCAATTTTTCAGCTATATCATGGCGTCCAGTTTTTTTGGAGGAGAAAGCCGGAGTACTCGAAGAAAACACCGACCTTCGGCAGGAAATAGGCTCCTTTTCAAGTCGAGTGCACCCTGCTCGCAGTAAGACTCGAACCCGCAACCTCAGTGTTGACAGACAACGTTATCATTAGTAGACGAATTAACATAACTACCCAGCCACAAAGTCACCTCAATCAATTAGAGAACAATGGACCGAAGGGCAAAATGTTGAATTCCAGTGGAAAAATATGGGGTATGGGTAGGGGCTGAAACTTTACTTTTTTAAGCTTTCTTCTTTTCGAAATCTACAAAAGAAATCCTTATCGTCCAAGGTGCCTTACACTCTCTAAACACGTCACTATTTTCGCGGCAATTCTAAAAGGACCTGAAACCCTCCCACACCCCCCCAAAAAAAAACAAAAAACGAAAGCACATCCCATGTCCGCCAGCTGAGGACTAGCTGAGCAGCTCTGTGAAACCTAGTAACATATTTCAAATACTTCCGAATTTAAGAGAAACCATTTATACTTATATATCAATAATTATCGAATGACTATAACAGACATGGTAAAATAAACAAATTGTGACGGCTAAAATGTGAAAGCAGAATAGATTTTTATATTACGCTTTCATGTTCGCATCTTTAACTCCTAAACTTCTACATACACACGCACTTAGTAGTTTATTCCTTTTTTTTAGACTTAATTCTGTGTAAATTCACGTGAAGCAATGAGATTGTGAATAATATATAAAAATAGATGTTTTCCCTTTGTCGTAAATGTTATTCAGTGTCATACAGCAAAATTCTTAGGAATTGTGGCACAGTAGTTTTTTCTTTATTTGAGATTTAGTTCTGTATAAATTCATGTGAAACAATGAGATAGTGAATAAAATATAAAAATAGATATTTTCGCTTTAGTCGTAAATCTTATTCAGTATCATACACCGGAATTCTTAGGAATTCTTGCATAGTGGTTATTTCTTTATTTGAGATTTAATTCTGTGTAAATTCATGTGACACAATGAGATAGTGAATAATATATATATAAATAGATGTTTTCGCTTTTGTCGTAAATCTTATTCAGTATTATACACCGGACATGTTAGGAACTGTGGCACAGAAAGAAACTGATCAAACCACGACAAATGATCTTTTGAATCGTTTATAATAAAAACCTCGACCTCGGTGGTTAAGGTATCAGTTATCTATTATTGTTCACCGAGTTGTCTGTTCGACCCTTACAGCGAGAGGGCGTGCTCGACTCATCCCTAAATTTGTTATAGATTATTAAAGATTGGGTGAATTTCATTTATCATTTATAACTTTAGACTATACTTTTCCGCTTTATAAAAATCGAAGACAAATACGACGTAATTTTTGAAGGCATTGTGTTTTTTTTAATTTACTTTGTTTTAACTACTTTGTTAATAAAATGACACTATGTGATGTTTATGTTTCGTCATAGATCCATTAGTTAAAGATGAGAGAATTTCCATCAATACCATTAATAACTTTACACCAGTTTTAACCTTATTATTATTTAAAACAGCCAGAAATGAGGACATAACAGTTGACATTTTTATACTTCTAATATTTGCTTGTGAAATGAATTTTCACATTTCGAAATATTAATTTCATTAACCGGAAGTTAAATGGACGGATTGGAGCGATCAGTCCAAATCAATCCCTCAGATAAGTCAAATCGTTCCAAATCCGTCAATTGACGGTTGGACGAATTGGGAACACTCTGACGGATTGGGAACGATTTGACTGATGTGACTGATTAATAACAGATTGCTGATGGATTTTGGAACGCTGACGGATCGCTGACGGATTGCTAAAAGGGTTGTGTTTTTAATCTCAAGTACTGTATATTTAAACACTTGATGGGATTTTTTGTGTGGATTCCTTGCAATTAAAACCCCTAGTTATACTTTTTTTACATTTCTGGTTTCTTTTAAAATAAAAAAGTTCATGTATTAGTTCTTTAAATTTTGTCAAGTACTTTGACCGCTGCCAGTAACCTTTTGATCTTTTATATTATTTGTATCACAGGGCATTTAAAATCAGTTATTTTAAAGTTATCGAGACATGGCTATGTATAATAAATGAACGGGAGATTACTCTTATCATTGGTCATTCAAAATATTCGACATTTGTAGTCATATCTTCCGTTCTTTTATCTATTGTTAAGAAGGAAATCTTGCACAAAAGATACCATAAACAAATTAGAAAATGATCTTGACCTTTACGGCTTCTTGTTATTTAAAATAAATTTAACTAAATTAGGGAACTCTGACAAAGGTTCAATTAAAATCAACTAAAAATAAAGACCCTGCAAAGATGTACATTTTACATGAGTAGGACATGCACACAACACATTGTCAAACAATATAATGTGACCTTGGCCGTTGACTTGTTACAATTTGCTAAGGTCAAGGTCAATGTTGACCAGCTGTCAAACCACAAGACTCCACAGTATCTGGTTCATTAGTTACAATGCTATAAAATGCACTTGCAAAAAGGAAGTGACCGCAGGTCGGGGGTTTTCCCTGGGTACTCCGGATTGCTCCCCAATAAAAACTAAATGCCATGATATAGCTGAAAAATTGCTGAAAGTGGCGTTAAACACCATCAAAGAAACAAACAAACAAACAAACAAAAGGGAAGTGAACTATCTTATTTAAGAAATTGAAATGCTTTGCGCAATATGTAGCAATGCACTGCTCTCCACTGCTGTACATATTGGGTTAACTTTCATAGCGACGTCTTTAATTGCTTTCACGTTTTATCTGTTCACAGGCCTCTTGTAACAGGGAAACAACCCGATAAAGAAATCATTCGGTTTGCCAGGTTAAAATGAAAAAGTATTGTCTAAAATATCAATTGTATAATATGTCTTCACGACATGTCAATAAACAAACCGCATATAATCTCTAAAAGACAATTATGCGGGATAAAAGACTGCTAGAAAGCTGAATAATAACAAGGAAGTCTAAAGTTTACAGTTCTGTTGTCATACACTTCATATTTAGTTTATCTACTTTTGTACAATTGCAAAACGGGTTTTCATATATAGATATAATAAGGAACCTTTAATTGATGCAAACAACTGTTAATATTCTTTTATAAAAAGTATACGCCGATGCAAACTGGTATTAAATGAAGATGTCGTTTCTCTTGCATTACGTTTATAAATAGTAACATAGATATCTGCTTAATTCGAAGGTGCCAGAAATTAATCCACTCGTATTTAATGATATTTTATAATAACGTCTGGCTTTCATCGATTTGATACATTTCTATTGATTCAAACAGTAGAAGGACTCTTTCATGTCTTAATGAAACCGGTAGACAAGACAAGGTTTAGAAAAAAAACGCGGAGTAATTTAAATCAATAATAATACATTGTCCACAATTTAAATCAGGACACGGACATTTTTAAAAATGTAATACAATATAATAATAACAACTGAATGCAATATTATGAAGTTTTGACGTATGAAAGCGTTGACCAGGCACAACTTTATCATGAAATTGAAAATGTCCTTTCGAACAAAAATTAAACTCCAAAAGAATGCATTAAATATTTTAATAAACAATTTCAGATAACTACGCTGACATTCCATCTGTTATTGTTAACCAGTAATGCCACTGTTTACACATGCATATTTCTCATGGTATAACTAGACATATTTATATCAACCAATCGATTAATATTAATACATTCACAATCCGGATTTCTATTTCGTATTATCTTATTATATATTTAACAAACACGTTATGTATTTACCAAAAACTACTTACATTGCTTTGTGAAACATATTCCCAACAAAAATTTAAATCACAATAAAAATGACCTGCTTAAAGAATCACTATGATAAGTATACGCTTCAGAACACATCTATATCTCAAAAGGAACACTATAAAAGTATGTTTTTCCCTTCCTCCCTATTGATTATGACACAAAATACACCGTGAAATTATGTATAATCATTTGAAAAGCTGAATAGATAGTTACTTATTCTATTCATTGAATGTTGATCAATGAATGTATGCCGTCCCCAACATATAATTTTTTGTAATTGCGTTGTAGCATGTCTGTAAGACTCACAAACGTGTCCGGTTCCACAAAAGTGTCCAAATTCACAATTGGAACAATATGATTGTTACGTCAGTTTTGTAAAAGGCAGTATAGGGATTTCATTCTCCACAAACAAGTACAATAATAAAATTCCACAAATGAGTATGATTTAAAATGCAATATATTTTGCATGTTAACACATCTTACAACTCTTAACAGGACTTTTGACATGCATACACGAGCTAGGATGCACGTTTAACACAGCTCGGTTGCATGTTTACACAGTCCTGACTGAACGTTTGACATGCACACACGAACTGTGATGCACTATTAAAACCTCTATGCATGTTTACACATTCTACAATATCAAATATGATGTTTTGACACGGTTCTGCATAGGACTATGAAAGAGCTATAGACAGTAATGTTTCAAATAAAATAAGGTGTTAGAAAAAACGTCTACTGTTGTACACAGGTTGGCTATAAAATAACGCTGAATCTGTTTTGAATCTAAACACAGACAACCTACAGCGCTAAAAGAAGTGTATGACAGTGGACACGAACTTTGACACAGCACACGGCGACAGACAGGATTTTGACCAACGTAGTGTCTGTTGCCGTGTGCTGTGTCAAATTTCGTGTCCAACTTTCATACACTTCTTCTATCGCTGTAGGTGCAAGACGTGTGAAACTGCAAACGGCAATAGACAGGACGTTTGACACAACCAACACCATAAGACATGATGTTTGACACAGCCTACGGCTCTGGAAAGAAGGTTAGATACTGCCTACGCGCTAGACACAGCGTGGACACAATTAACGGCTCTAGATCGAACGCAAGATACCGTCGACTTTATAATTGTATTTTTATTCGACGTAGCAAAAAACCTCTACTGTGGCCTGACAATACATATAGTGTGACGTGATATTACGTATAAATTAGCAGAATCCCAATTCGACATGTTTGTCGCGGAAACAATTATGCATAACGTTTCTGATTTTCGTGTATGGCGTTGAAATCGGTTTGGTCATGATTTGGGAATCAGCAAGAAAATTCTTAAAAATCGTCGACGTAAATGCAAACCTAACGTTAGTTTACAACAGTTTTTATATTCACAAAAATTCGTAGTCGTAAACTACGTGTAAAAAAAATTTACATCTGCTCCTGAGCGCTCTTGTGTCCTAGCTTCCATTTTAATTTTGCAAAGAGAAAACCTTTTTGAAAACATTCACTACTAAGCATAATTGATTTTGATGCACGTGAGATAGAACGACGAAATATTATTGATAATTTGCCAATATTTTGAAAAATATGTTACCCGAGGGGAATAACTCTCACCAAAATTTATAATTTTAAAAGAAAGAAACAACAACAGAATTCATAAAAAAATGTTCCGGAAATGAAACTTTTTTCTATATGATTTGCGAATTTACATCATACTGTTTTATTTGTGTTTAAATGGGTTAGGTTATTTATTACATTAATACTACAAGTACAAGGATCCTATTGACAGCATATAAACATATGATACATAACGTGTTTTGCAACATGCAGAATGAGAAAAAAAGTATTTCATAAATAAAAACAAAACAAAAACAAAAGTAAAAAAGGTAAAGGTGGGAATCTGGCGTTTGGTTAAATTGATCCTATAAACCGTTTTGTTCGTTTGATGTAGTTTTGGACACAAGCGAAAATATGCATATTTTGATTGGAAGTTCAATTATCGTCACCAGCCAACATAAATGTCAATAGTTATATCTAAACCACTTGATTGTTCATGTAGTAATTGTCTATTAGCATCGTACTGGGTACATACCTAAAAAATAATGTATAATTTCCTCACATAGATGACCAAATCTGCAGGAAGGAGATGGTAATGCATTAATCAGGAATAAGTCCCCATTAATGAACTACACAAATGTCTAAGTGTGGTATGGATTATATTTAGCTTTCTCTCACAATATCAAAAGTATTCAGGAGGTTTAGAATTATTTTACTTTATTATTCTCTTAAAAATATTTCTATATTTCTGGCCTGTATTTATTCTCGATCCAAGCTGGGACAAATAAAAAAATATATGTTTGGTTGTATTTAATCTAAACTGAGAGATAGCATAATCTTCTCGGTTTCTCAAATTATATGTTGAAATCTGGTTGGTAAGGGAAGCATTAGATCTCATAGATATTGAGGACATAAGTTGTTATGGATAGAGTAAATTATATTTATACGCTTAAATCGTCGCCCATCTTCTAGAAATTTCCAGCCAGTTGCAAAATAGATTGATTCTTTGCTAGCGAATAAGTTATTAACCATGTTTGAGCCCATTAGGGTTTGTTCTCAAGATCTAGATCCATTACACCGTCGATTGTGGATGGAAGTTGGGCAGTATAAGATACAGAGGTGTCATACGTAAAGCTTATCAAGTCGCTTATATAAACAAGAAAAAAAGGGGACCACGAACTGAACCTTGTGATATACCAACATTAGTTTGTTGAAGAGGTGATTTAGCATCGGAAATATAAACACTTTGATTTCTGTTAACTAGATATCTTTTGAACCAATCCAAAAGATTTTCTTGTATACTATATGCTTTGAGTTTGACTAAAAACCCAGTATGGGGCACACGATCAAGAGCCTTTGTCACATCAATAAAAAATAACGACGACGTGTTTTGTCTTCAAGAGTCTTAATGATTGAGTAATGAATTTCTATCAGCTGGTGAACTGATGAATGCCCTGAAACGAAAGCTGATTTGGTACTTGTATGATAAATTGACAGACATCAGGCGGAAAAAACATGTTTAAAAACAATTATGTCAAGAACCTTGCCCACAGACGAGATAAGGAAAATAGGTCGATAAATTGAAGGATCGTGTCTGTCACATTTTTTTTAAATAATGGCATAACAGTGTAGGTTTTTCATAGATCGGGAAATTGACCTGATGATAGACAATTTCAAAAGCATAGCTAACGCAACGCATATAGTGTCTTGTGTTGAAGAGGTGATTTAGCATCGGAAATATAAACACTTTGATTTCTGTTAACTAGATATCTTTTGAAGCAATCAAAAAAAATTTCTTGTATACCATATGCTTTGAGTTTAACTAAAAACCCAGTATGCCACACACGATCAAGAGCCTTTGTCACATCAATAAAAAATAACGACGACGTGTTTTGTCTTCAAGAGTCTTAATAATTGAGTAATGAATTTCTATCAGCTGGTGAACTGATGAATGCCCTGGAACGAAACCTAATTTGGTACTTGTATGATAAATTGACAGACATCAGGCAGAAAAAAACATGTTTAAAAACAATTCTTTCAAGAACCTTGCCCAAAGACGAGATAAGGAAAATAGGTCGAATAATTGAAGGATCGTGTCTGTCACATTTTTTTAAAATAATGGCATAAGTTTTTCATAGATCGGGAAATTGACCTGATGATAGACAACTTCAAAAGCATAGCTAACGCAACCCATATAGTGTCTCTTGTACTTTTTAGCATGTGATGAATGATTAAATCAGGCCCAGTGTAGCATCACGATCACTGTATTGACGATCGAATTGAATTACATGAGAGTCATGTACAACAGGGTCGTCAGTAACTATGATTGGGTCTAATAGTGACTGACGATTATTGGCTACTCTAGTAGGTTAAGAAATTTTGTTAATTAAATTGTACGTGTTCATAATTTGATTCGTTCGGTTAGTAAATTAACGTTTAAATCGCCAGTTATGATTATACGTGCATGAGGATCTAGGGCCATCTCGATTGACCTTATGAAAATATACTCAAAATTGATGAAATTCGTTTTTTTGATGATACACAGCAGATGCAATTTTTTTTGTTTTGAAATATCGATTTCTATCCAAATCGCTTCTCCTTTATAGGTCTGGTCTATATTTTTCTTTCAGCAGGGAGCTAATGTATATAAAAATCCCACGTCCATACCTGTTTCGATCTTTTCTAAAGAGGGTTAGACCATAGCCTTTGATGGGTATATCATCGTTTTTATCGGTATTATCGAGGTTATGTTTCTGTGAGACATAAAATATCGGCTTCACTACATATGGCAGTGATAATATATGTGTATGTATTTATTTATTTTTAATTAATAATTTTTGCATATCACTATAACCAATATGTAGTACCACATTTCCTTCCACCAGTCTACTGCTTTGTGAGGTTATGGAATTAAAAGTTTGCTATGATTTAAGTATTTTGAGGCTATTATTTCTTTTTCTGTACATTTACTACTAAAGTGAAAGACGTCACTGGACATTCGTGATAACGCTACGTGTAAAACGTACAATTTAAGATTGCTATTTTACGTGCAAAACTGTGATTACTGAGAATAAGAACAATCGTAGACGTAAAAGTAAAGTTACGATTATCTTGTCGTTAAACGTAATTGTAAATTTACGACTTTTTGAGAATAGTGCTGCTGACATGTTTGTGGAATCGAACATGTTTCTAAGTACTGCACATGTGTGTTCTACATTACAGTTTCCTCTGCGAAATGTTCTCTGTTTTCGATCTTCACTCAAGGTTACAAAAACGCTCTACTGTAACAAGACATTACGTATATCTTCGCGTATTCCAAATTAGACGTTTTGTAGCGGAAACATTTATGAAACAAGTTTTTTTTTCAACCAAATAAGTTTTATTATCACATTGCTGTTAACAAATTGAATCTGAGATACAACATTCTCCTAGATACCCCCTGTGTTACATCTATGAGGTATCCAGGGAAATACCTTAATGGAAAAAATCATTGTCTTTTATATACATTATATGTCAGTATAATTTTTTTTCTACTGTAAATAACCAAAGTTCTGTGAGATATCCATCAATGGAAAATGTACTGCCTCCCATCTATTTTCCAAAATAAATGGACTACAGTAAAGTTAACCAATGTTTATTTACTATAATTCCATCATATGACACTAGTTAGCATGAATTACAAAATAATGCCGGGTGTCCAAAGATGAATTAAGTTGATGATGATGATGTATGAATAAGATACTAGATGATATACAATGTGAATGTTTGCGTGTATATATGCGTGTGCTTGGTAAGAAGCTGAAAATACAAAAAAATCTCAATATAGAACCAATTTAAGCTTAAGAAAATAAAAAATAAATAACACTAATGGCGCTCCATACATTAAAAAATTTACGAAAATGAGTTGTCCTTATAAAATTAATTTAAGTGTATGAAATGTGTATTTTTGCAATTAGGTATGTGAAATGCACTTAAATATACGATCTTTTATCTGTATTACTGATTGCTTATCAGTACAGTAAACAAGAATTAATAAGTTTCCTTGACCTACTAATCCAACACTATGTACATTCCAATCTCAAGTTAATCAGATTATGTCTAAGTTAGTAGATGCAAAACATTCACAAGTCAAGTTTTACATGTTTGAAAAAGTATTGTCACACAAAAATGTTTAAAATACATACACTGTGCCCGTTTCTGGCGAATATTTGATCTAATTAGTGGTTTCAACAAAACACTGCAAAAAATCTTGAAATGACACGTTTACAAAAAAACAGAAAGGTTAGCTAGTACAGATGGGAGGGAAATACGTCAATTTATGCCAGTCAACAATACTTAGGAGAAAGTCGGCTCACTCCCCGTCTGGCATATCTAGGATGCCACTTTTTTAGATTCTGTTCCTGAAAGGAGAAGTACAAGTTCAGTTACGGGTCTTACAAGGTTTGGCACTTTAGTTTTATTTTGCCCGTCTCCAGTGCGCACAGTTCTTATCTCACACTTACGCACTAAATTGTCTGCGCTTGGGAATATTTTTGTAACAATGCCCATCGGCCAGTCCATGCGGTGAGCATGTTTATCTTTAAGTAACACAATGTCTCCCTCTCCTAAGTTGCACTGAAATTCTGTCCACTTTTGTCTCTTTTGAGGGGATTGCAAATACTCCCTTCGCCAACGTTTCCAGAAAATATCGGCAAGAAGCTGGCTGGAATACAAAATGCATCTATGGTCTTGTAATATTAAAGTGCTGTTAAGAAATATTCAAATACTGTGCAACTAACTAAAAAGTGTGTGCTCGACTTCATCGCTCTTTCCATGCCGGAAAGTGGGAGGTTCCACCAGGTTCTCACAATAAATTCTCCATTAAAAATTCGACCCCCACCCCCTCTTGCTGAAAGTGGCTTACAACTCCAAACAAGAAATAAAATTATTTTTTAGATAATCAAAAACCTTAACTCATGCAAAACTTTAGAGCAAATATTTTAAGTTTTAAGTGTATTAACAACGCATTAAACTGTAAAAAGACATTGTGGCGATTGGAATCGTTTGGAAATGCGTCTTGGGTTTTATTGATTCATGGCTAATAATTACAATCTTTTACAAATTTTAATGTTCGTCTCACTTAAAATACATTACTGTTATTTTATTAAGGTTCATCGATTAGCTGCGGTGTTATCTAACTTAATCCTCTTTGTAATAAAGGCTTACGAATTGTTTCGGTGTATATTGTACATACATATTGTACGGTGAAAACAAATGGTGCACTCGATTTGAATTCATGTTTGTTAGGTACTTGTCTAGGGTCGGTGATTCTATCTGTCGTCCTATGTAAAGATTTAAAGCGTTCGATTTTAAATCTTGTTTTGGTATACTTTCGACAATAAAGAAAAAAATAACATATTTACAAAAGGGACGAAAGAACGTCTTGTTAAAGACACTTCCTTTAAATTCATTACTGAAAATGGCTGAAAGTTTATAAATCTGAATTGTTGTCTTGGATGACCGCGCAAAATTAACTGTCATTTAATATACATTTATATATGTGTTATTCTTTACGATCGGTAACTTGCCGCGGCGACGCACCCCTATTTAAAATCTAATATATATAAACAATCATTAGATGTAGATAAAAAACACAAATATTTTTATCTAAAAACAAAATAATGACAACAACTTTGTAGTTTAACACTTAGTGCTGAATAACCGCGTCTATGAATAAAGTTAACAATCTTTTGAAATTTTAGAAAGCGGTGTCAGAAATATTATTGAATACAAATATAGTTTAAAGAATTGACTATTATAGCAGAATATATGAATATTTGATTGATTGATGGATTGCTTGACGTCCGCCAAGCAATATTTTAGCTTAAATTCGGGTCTTATGAATATCTGAATTTACATATAAAAAAATACACATTTAATGATAGGAAACTAAAGTTTATGTTGAATCAATTTACACTCAGCACAAAATGGGCAATTTTCAGGTACACATACGGCGACAGAAAAAGTTTAAAGGTAGTATTTGTTTAGAAAACCGCAACAATGTCACTATTTGTAAATGACTGGCGCATTTAAAGAGGTAGGAACTTGATGAAATGTATAGGAGTCCCTCCTGCAGAAATGCTCTTGTTTATGATCTAGAGTGTATATGAATGAAATGATTGGCGCATACGAATGTTAAAACGTATAGACATGATTGATAACTTTTCGGGATTTTTTAATCGCATGACTGTAAACGCTTTTATTAAGAAATGTAAATAAGCTATTTTTTTAAATTTATTTAAAACAGAGGTCACAGTAATGTTATTGATCAATGAAGTTACATAACAATACATAGCGTTATATATATGAATGCTAAAATGTACGCAAATGATTGTGCCCCGTTATCAATTAAGTACTTTTTAAATTATTATGAATCTGGGAAAACTAGTAAATGATTTCAATACTGAAGTAAAATACTGCAAAATAAACAACTATACCACAACTTATCATTAAACCATGCATTGGCGGTATAGGAAACAATGCACCATACGATATACCATGCGATAAACGAAACGTTGCACGATACGATATACCATACGATAGACAAACCGATCTATTAAAACGATAAACGCCGTCTCACCATTACATCGTATATCGTATCGTACATCGTTTCGTGCATGGTGTGTACATCGTTCGTATATCGTGCGTACAACGTTCGTATATCGTCCGTTTATCGTTCGTACATCGTTCGTGCATCGTGCGTTTTGTTAACTTATACGTTCCAGGGACTGTCTCATAATATGCCAGCAATTTAGTCTTTTTGAATGGACTTCGTTGTCCATTATGGCTAATTTTTTAATACAATATAAGCACGTTCGGAATTTACAGTTTGTAAGTATATGTGAACAGTTCATGTGATATATGTCTACAGTTAACACCTCATCTTTGTTATTAGTCGGAACATCTTTACAAAGCCTCATTAAGTATATGTACATTGAGTATGGTGACCAACAGGCCACAGTTGGGTCATCTTAGTGACTTCATATGCATGTTTAGCTGTGACTGTTCTATTGTTGAGAAGACCCATTAAACATTAATATGTATGCATAAATATGTGAATTAATATGTGCACAAAATGGTGACATGCATATACATATATTAGTGAATAATACATGTAGTTATAATAATGGTTTAGTAATGAACTATAGTACATATGTACAAAAAATAATTTTCTAGTCAGGATATGATGTGTTTGTAAAGGTGTATTTTCTTGTGCTGCAAATATTGGTAAATTAATAGAGTATAATATTTTTGTCACAGTGGTTATGTGTTTCTCCATATGGGAAGCTGTAAAAATGTTTGAAAAAAATTATTTTTATTTTGTAGTTTTAGAATTGTGTGGACCATGAAAATGCCAAAGGATTATTGATGTATTGATAAGTGTCAGTTGATTTTGCCGAAGAGCTGAGTTTATAAAAATATCTGGATAGTACTTTTTCCAACATAAGTAATTCGTTTTGGAATTACGTGACATAACCGTATAAAATACAGTGGAAAATGTGTAGCAATTAGTACCATGACAGTTTATGATATTGAAAGAGAATAAAATGTTTTGTTACATCATGTTTTTTTATACTATTGGACGAAAGTACATTATTTTTTCTTGTCAGTTTTTGTACTCGTCACAGATCTCCCACGTCTTCTTGTCATAATTCCGTTGGAGTGATAGGAGATTTCAGCACATCAGTCTTGGACTTCTGTCACACTGGGGTTTCATCACTTTGATTTTTGTTTGCAAGAAATTCTTTAATAATTGATTGTTTTACATTTTGTTTCTTTTTGGATTTCTTTTTAGGATTCTTTTAGCCCACTGCAGTATAGATTGTGATTGTTCAAAATCTTGAGTAACACTGTCGTCCTCCTGGATTGTTCCTTGTTTTTCATCAAGTTCAACGTCACCGTGACATGATTTATCATCTATTTCAACATCAGATTTATCGGTATTATCTGAAAAGACATTTTGTTCATGTATTGTGCTTGTGACCTTCCTGTCCACACTGCTTGCGTACCCAATCGTTCGGACAGCTACTTGTATTGTAACCTTTTTAAAGGCATTTAGTGTAGGTTGCTGTGCGATTATTGTCTCTGGGTTTTCCCAAATAAACCAAGACTCGATAATAAAGCTGACAAAACCTCTGTCCGTGGCGTTAGCACCATTCAAACAAACAAACATAAATCGTTAATTTATCCGTTTTTGCTACTTACACTCTAAATAAAAACAATTAGATTTTTTTAATCACTAGTTGTGACCTAGCAGTAGATCAAATGTCTGTGAACTATTTGTTTAATCCGTTTTGAAATAAGTATTTTGTTAAAGTTTCAATATGAAGTTAAAACAAATGGAGTAATAAGGATTCAAATGTTGTCGATCGACGCCCAATCTGAACAGACATTTTTTAATTATATTTAATAGTGGATAATAATGGTGGTCGATATTGTAACTTTGTTCAAGTGTTGCAGAATTCCTTGTATTACAGTACTGTGCATAAGAAGCTCCAGAAAACATATCTATAGTGTACATGTCTTAGTTCTGGAACTTAGATACAAAACTATCATTGTGTATAGTATGTTGTTCAAGCATTGTAATGTATCACATAAAACCTAAAAAGAATCATTCTGGACTTTGGAAAATGCAGCTTAGAAATAAAAGAAGAAAATCTAAACACAATTCAATAAAATATGGTAAAACAAAGTCAGCTTTTGATTGTGGGTTTAAACGGTTATTTACGCAATTTTCAGCAATTCTGCGATAAACAAATTATTTATTCAAACATACATAAATCAATTAGTTACAAAATGTTACAATGCTGTTTGGTGTCCATTCAAATATTGTTTATTGTCATAAGATTATAAACATTATGTTCCAATCATTATAATGAGATCGTTAACAAACAAACAAACCTTGACATTCACGTAATCGTTTCATGTGGTTTAATTGAATTAGGACTTTCAAAAACATCAATGGATGGTTAAGATAGAAATAAACGATAACAAATACTAATTGAACCAGTTTAAATGGTGATAAAATCAAGCATTCTTAGCAATGGACTACAATGTAATAAGATGAAAGGCTATTGACGACAAGCGTCGTTTACTCTTCACTTTAAAATATCTCATTAACTCTAATAGTATTCAGTAACGATATATCTGAAGTATTTACTGACCGTTCTTCAATAATGATGAAAATATGGAGGGCGTATCATTTAAGTGTTGTAAACATTCACAAATAATAACATCTGACACAACAACCAATATACAGTACCATGGGTCAAAGACCCAAAATGACAAGAATGTTATTTTATATAATGACATTTTGTTTCGTAAAATTAATTTCGAAACCCATCATTTGTATGTGTAAGAAAGTTTTAATTTTAAACACACGTGAGTGCGGTTCAGTAACCAAACACAAGCAACAAAACAGTTTCTGAATTCTTCAATGAAATAAATGATTGATTGATTGATTGGATGTCTGCTTTACGTACAGCGAGCAGTATTTCAGCTATATTCAGGACGGGAAAAAGTTAACAAACAATAAATCAAGAGAAAATGGGGTGGGATGGGTCACAGGAAATACAATTTTGACTGCCACTGGAAAAGTATGGATTTTTAGGTAGGGGCAGAAAATTTAGCCTTTTGTAGCGGCTACAATGATCCTACTCTTTTTCGATATCTACAAAATGGGTCTTTATCGCGCAAGGAGCGTGGCATTCTCCAAACACGTTACCCACTACGGTCCGCGGGCCGGCTTTCCGTACTATGACCTGACAACCCCCCAACGAGAGGGTCTCCCCTATTCGCCACCCGGGGACGCGCTGGGCGGCTCTGTTGGTCGAGCACTGGGAACCCTCCTAGTATGGTCCAAGCGAAATAAATGTAATGGTTGCGTATATAGAGGGCATTGTCATGATACTTGACAGTACGCAGGACAGTGGTATTGCCTTTGCATTGATAATGCACTTACATTCGGCTCGGGCATTACCAATTTTTCAGGCAATACCAATCTCCTTGTGCAGTCAAGATATCATTACAATGCCCTCTATATAGGTAAATATTGTATAATTATAACAAACAAACAAGATATTTCAAAATAAGACTGATGAAAACTTACTAACACATATCAGCCTTTCAACTATTACACATTTTAAATACCATCATGCCATGCCAATCAAATCTGTTTGAATGGCGACGAAAGCAAACATTCTAAACAATTAATTTTAAGATAAACGTCGTAAATGTAATTCAAATTTGATTAGCATTTGCTGCAAATTTTATAATCAAACATTTTAATAAAATTTTATAATTAACAATTATTTGGACAAGTTCACTTCAACTTAATAAAAGGTCTCACTTATTCATTAACCATAATATTTTTAGATGATCCACAACAACTTCAAGTATCGTCAAAGTCTATTTTATTTTTATTGTAAAACATTCAGGAATAGGAACGTAACGTATTACTTCAACAGTGAAAAACAAAGTGAAAATAGCCAGTTGAGATAACACGTAAAATGAAAAAAATCACACCGGAAATTTTAGACTTTTGTTTGCACAGCGACAAAGGCAAGACTTCTTTCGACCAAATAATCTAAATACAATAACACATATTAAGAAAAATCCAATAAACGTTATAAAAGGTCAATACATTCCTAAACCATTTGACCGCAATAGCTATAATTGCTCCGGCCACTTTATTGGTAGTGGAAAATGTAATGGACGTTTGCAGTTATTTTTTAAACATTCACAATTAGATATCTGACCCTTCATCTGATTAACGTAAACACAACGAAAATAGCCAGTTCGTACAACATAAAGGACATACTTTAGATGGCACAGTGATTGAGTTGAGACGTCTTTTCAAATAAGATTTGTTAATTAAAATGTCGAATTCCAGTTAAGCGGTAACAAAATCGATAATGAAAGAAAATATGGGCGTTTGTTGTTTCTTTACATTTTTTTTAATTCTCGAAGATATTACCTTATTGTCCTGATAATAAATAGGTAACTTGTTATATAAAACCTGGCGTAAAACATATACGATTTCTGAGTTTTATTGTATGAGAATATCTTTTACAATTATGTTAAAATGGTAAGAAACGACAAATAAAAGCCTTCCTTTAAATAGTAACTAAATAACGTAGAAATAATTGTGAAAAAATACCTAGAAAAAGATTTTCGTTCATCGTAAAGAAGACACGTAAGGTTTGATATGATAGATTACTCTTCAAACACTTGCATTGTTACTGGAAATTTTGTAATCCTTCGATTGAGAAAATATTATGTGTAATTAAAACATAAATAAACAACACTGTATAGTTTTTTTTTTTCAAAACATAACAGAGTGTTGACAGAGATCATTACACGGTATTCGTTATGCTCGTCACACAAATAGTCAGAAACATATGAACTTTTATGAAATCTTGTGTAAGTAACACAGCAAAATAGTAAGATAGCAGTAAAATAAATCGCAAGTCACATCGATAAAATAACAAAATATATTGTTTGTTTGTTTGATGGTGTTTAACGCCACTTTCAGCAATTTTTCAGCTATATAGTGGCGTCCAGTTTTTATTGGGGGAGGAAGCCGGAGTACCCGGAGAAAACCCCCGACCTGCGGTAGGAAAACTGGCAATCCTTGTCAATTAAGATTGGAGTCGAGTACAACATGCCTGCAGTGGGAATCGAACCCGCAATCTCAGTGTTGACAGACCACGTGATCAATAGCAGACGAACTACCTTGACCACTCGGCCACCGAGGCCCCAATAAAATATAAGTACTATTACTAAATTTAAGTAAACAAATGGCACCTACATACTGTGATAATTCAGATACGACTGTGGCAGAAAATTGAATAATGCTAACTAGACAAAAACAAAGAAAATTCTGAGAACAAATGAGAAGGTCTTTCCCACTGGAAAGGGCTGTAACTCCAAAACGGTTCATCGCACAGCTTCGGGCCAATGTACCAACTGAAGGTTTCAATAAGAGGAGTATTTTTCCATTTATGTCTCCTTTTATCTTTTTTGTTGATAAGATATAGTGCTAACAAGACCTTTATTGACCTTTGACCTTGACTTTTGACCTTTGACCTTGCCATTTTTAAATGTGATATATGTCACTTACGGTTATGGAGAAAACAACTTTTGACGCGTTGCGACCTTTTTCAGGTCAAAAACGCGTAAACAGTAAAGTGATTGAAAGAAAAACAAATGCATGTTAAATCATCCCCGTACGGCAGCTCACATTTTGTACACTTCAGATTTTGAGAATCGGTTACGGTTTCTGAGTTTATCTGCTAACAAGGGTTTTCGTGGTTGGGCAGATCACTATGTTACTATAAATAAATTGGTCGTAAAGCATGAGCTATGTCATCTCCGGATATGACAGATTAATGGTACCAAGTAACGAAAAGTATGTCCAGACACTTTTTGGCAAACCTCCGGAGAAGAAGAACAAAATAATAATAATTAAACCGCCATTAGTTCCGAGAACAAACGAGGTCTTTCCCACTGTTCCATCTAAAGTCAGAAAATTAAGATGATCCTATTGGATTTTGTGTCTTGTTATAGCATAAAATTCCACTTCCGGTCATAAAAATGAGTTATTTGAGTAAAGAAGGTGGTCCCGAGCCAAAACATATATGGTTGTTAAGGACTTTCATTCGGTTGCTAGTGACAAAAGGCCACTTTCGGTCATGAAATGGCATATTTCAATAAAGTACCTCATTCTGATTATAAAAATATTTCGTTGCTAATGATTTTTATAACGGTCACCTTGTTGCTATGGTATGACAACCTATGACCCTTGACCTTTGGCTCAAATTGAAGCTATGTTCCTACTGATCATGTTAAACCTATATGTTTACTATATTATCATATTATCTCTAGCAGTTTTCAAGTTTTAACCAAAAAACAGATTAACCGAAACGCGTTAAGGGCAGTAACTCGAAAACGTTCCATCGCACAGCTTTGGGACAATGTACCAAATTAAGGTCTCTATAAGAGGAGTATTTTCCCATTATTGTCTGCTTCTATCTTTTATGGTTAATGAGATATAGTGCTAAGAAGACCTATGATGACCTTTGACCTTGACCTTGACATTTTTAAATGTAATATAAATCGATAGTGGTGGTCCCAATTCTCTAAAAATTTTGACGGCGACATTTTTCAGGTCAAAACACGTAAACAGAAATGATTGGAAGAAAAAAGTTGCATGTTAAATCATCGCCATAAGACAGTCTACATTTTGTACACTTCATATTTTGGGTATCTCTTACGGTTTTTGAGTTTGTCTGCTAACAAGGTTTTCTGTGTTGGGGCAGATAACTCTGTTACTAAAAATAGATCGGTCTAAAGCAAGAGCCGATTAATGGTACAAAATATGCAAATGATATGTCAAGACACTTTTTGGCAAACCTCCTCCGCGGAAGAAGAAAAAAAATAATCATAAGAAATACAAGAAGGTCTTTCCACTGTGGTGGGAAAGACCTTAATCACCAACATAGTAAAAAAATAAGGGTTGAAATATTAAGATGAATAAATCTTAAAATTAACTTGAAATAATTTAATTATTGTTATATCTATTTCGTCTTATTATTTCGACTTTTTGTATTGACTTGCAAGACATAAATGCAAGAAATTGAGGATATTAATTTTACTACAATATTTTTTTCCATTATTGTGTGACTACATTCCAGGAGCACCTTCATATGGAATAAACACCTCCAAAGTGACCAGGTACCAAAGAGCATGTATTTCTTATTACGATTTCCTTGTTGGGGGAGGGCTCTGCTGAGAGAAACGCTGCCTAACAATTGGTTCGCGGTGGCAAGATTGCAGTGTAGTGATCGTCATCATAACATGGTTGGCCATTCCGAGTATCTGTATCAAAGATGACCAGTGATTTGTTCCGTTTGCTGTTACCACTTTCCGTTTCTTCCTGGATTATAACTGCACTTGATATGAATGATTACATAATGTTAACCTGCTTACCTTTATTCGGGGTTCGCGTAGCTCAATTTTTCAGTTTTTTTTGTGTATTTGTTGCATTGTTGCGTTGTTGTCCCGTCTTGTTTAATCATGGTTTTGTCTGTCATTGACTTGGTTTTCTTCGATTCTGTTTTTTCTTGTAAGTGTACAATTAAAACTAGCAACACATGGTGTTCATTAAAGTTGTTTTTTTTTTACATTTTGATTGCCACCGGTATATAACACTATTTTTGACATGAGTTTTATAGAGGCCAGAATACAGTAATAAAATGTGTGACTTGTCGTGTATCATTACAAACATATATAATGTTAATTACAATTAAATATACTGTCTTCATCAATTCCTTCCACACGTTTAACAATGTTCCTGCACAAAGAAACAGAAAAAAACAATCATGGTGTTAATGATTTTAAGACTTACCTTACCGGAAGGAAACACAGTATGTCAAGATCAATCGGAATGATAACATCATTTGTGTGAAACGAATGTACTTTATTAAATGTGATTTAGTAACAATAATTAATTAAGTTAGTTTTAGTTGTACCGGTATAAAACATGGCAGGACCTTTCGATTTCAGTTAATGAGGAGTTGGGAATAATTAAAGCCGTATTGGAAAGTAACTAGTAAACAGTATCACACCTAATGTTGATGCTCATTATCATTGCTTTCTAGTACGATTTAAACAAATTTTAAGTAAAATGTTAGAAAACTGAACATTTTCCTTAGAATGAATAGGTCCGAAAGTAGTTTTAAAGATACAAAAACATTTGCTTGGTGGCTACCGTTGGGATATCCTTCAGAACCAGAAATATACATATACATATATACATATACATACAAATACATTTATACATATAGAAGATCGAAAGCATTAATTTCGTCATTTTGCCTGCTTTCTAGCTTATTATTAAAAACATGTTCATCAGTATTGCTCAGCATATCTCATCACTGTCGTCAAATATGAAATGTGTCAAAAATAAACATCAAACATACGAGTCAATTTCACTGATGTGATATTAATGGTCTTTAATGGTCTTTTTATCGAAAATACAGTTGCGGATAAAAGGAAAAAATGTGTATCACACTCGTTTGGTAGTTCAAAAGTTCAGGTAAGTTATTGTTTATTACTACTATTCAGGGCAACTAAAATGAATTATAAAATGTTAATATCGTCCATCAGCAATTGAATTGAGAAGCATTGGATCGTATACTATAATATTTGTGTCACCTTTTAAACTTCATCATAGATATGATAATGGGCTGCAATTACCCTTTTATTTCACCATACCGCATGAAAATTCTTTATCTTAATTGTTAACATAATCTTTAAATTTAAAAAGGTTTTAAATTTTTGACCTTACACAATTCAGTAGTAACTGTATTTGTCTCATTATTGTCGATTTAAAAAGGCAACAGATTTAACTCTTTCGGACAAAAATGCAATTAATATGTATCACTTCTGAAAAAGCTGTGATGAAGTTATTAAAAATTTAACAATATTTTAAATATTCATGTCAATGCATATGATCGATTAAAGAGACTCGTTTGTGCACTTTTTATAGCTACAGTACTTGTAAGATGAAACGCAACACTTTGACGAAAAACGTATTAACGGAAGGTATATTTTTAATTATAAGCAATCTTACAATTAGATGTAAACAAAACATTTAGCATGCACTTCGTGTATTTATCATTTATATCTTTACAAGTTTGAGGACATACATATAGGTTTAAATATCTCTTGTTAGCAAACCTTAAATTAGCAGTCAGTACATTTAAGCATGACAAATCTACTATGATATGTTATTTATTTATAGTCCTTTAAAATATTTTAATGCATTTATTGATAGTAACGAAACGGTGTGTTGATAAAGCTAAATAAAACACAGTTGTTGTTTTAATTGTCCTTCATTATTTTACTTAATAATGTAATTTTAAAAGTTATCACTTTATCAATTTAAGTTTGTTTGTTAAGTGCAAAAAAGGGCTGTTAGTTTGTTTGCCACATCGGGTTTACGTAAGTACAAACTCGAATGAAGGTTATTGGGCGTTATATTTATCATTAACATGATATAATCAAAAGATCTAAATGGATCTAAATAATGGGTACCAGCTTTGAGTAAATAACAACACTTGTTTCCCATATAATGCTTTGTCCAATTGTTGCTTGAATTGATTTACAAGTGATAAGGTTATTTGTAATTGTTTGCATGGTGTTTAACACCAACCTAATAATTGTTCAGCTATATCATGATGTCCGGTTTTCACTATGGAAAAAACAGGAATACCCAGAGAAAACTCCAGAACTTTGTTAAGAAACTGGCATTCTTGATCAATTAGGATTTGAATGTCCCACACGTTGCGAACCCGAAACCTCATTGATGGTAGGCACGTGATTACTAGATTACAAGTAGACTAACTGCCAACTAACAATCCTAGATTTACTTAGTGGCTTTTGTTGAGAAATGGTTTAGAACCAGGAACTTAAGAAACCACAGAAAGAGCTACTTGTACATCACTGTTTGACTTACAGTACGTATATTAATGGTCATCAGCAGAAGAATCTGCGGCAAACAAAACCATTTTAATTTCAAATTAAAAATTTTACTCACTGATCTATCAATATTCACTTCTCCTGCATACGGTGTCTATATTTCAAGCTATTTGAGGTATGCAAGAGCTTGCAATGACAACACTGATATTTTCAAACTTGCCTAATTTCCTCGAGAAATACTTATACATAAGGTAACAAGAAAAAACTACTTCCTCACGCATTTAATAAGTTTATTTGTCGAAAATATCTCTTTCAAATATATGATTGTAGAAAGTTTTCCACTTTTTTTAATGCAGTGGCTGTAATGAATTGATTAATGGATACACAAATTACTGACTAGTGGTGTGTGATACCCAACACATTTTATCAACAGTAGTAATAAAGGTCATGTACGCCAAAGGGTTAAAAGGTAAAATAGACACGAAAAATAAAAAGAAAATTAAAAATAAAAATAAAAAATCCAACAACAATAAAGAGGGGCCCGAGCTTTCAGTCCAAAGACCTTCTTCAATGCGAGAAAGAGATAGACAAAGAAAAATACAACCGTTTATATATATCGGCACTGATATCAGTTCGCAGGTACGAGACATATTGCTGTAAATTTTGGAATAATAAATAATGGTATTAAGGTTTTACCCTGATAGCAATGATATTACAAAGACCTTTTTCAATCTGAGAAAGAGATAGACAAAGAAAAATACAACCGTTTATATATATCGGCACTGATATTAGTTCGCAGGTACGAGACATATTGCTGTAAATTTTGGAATAATGGTATTAAAGTTTTACCCTGATAGCAATGATATTACGGTTGTAAAGATCTGACAGTGATTGTGCCATTAAAATGTTCTTACCAATGTAAAATTAAAACATTCGTATCGCCATGGTAAAGTTCTAACAGTGGTTTAACCATTACACTGTTTATAAGGACATTATTGTTGTAAAGTTATGACGATGATAATACAGCTTTAAACATTTAGCAATGAATTTACCGGCGTAATGTTGTTAGAATAATATTACGTGTCCAAAGATGTGACAGAACTTTTCTCCTTTGAAATGTCCCAACAATGATATTATTGTTTTTCTTAAAGTTGTAAAGCTTAAACAACGATTCTACCGATATGAAGATGTTACAAGGATTCTACGGTTGTGAATTTGTAGTAATAACGATGATGCCGTTGTAAGGTCGATGATATTAACGTTATTAACAAGAATATTACTGTGGTATAGATGCGACATTGATATGATAATTGCAATGTTATCATGATAATGATATAATTCTACATATAGGTTTGACAATGGCATTTCTTGTTTTGAAAATAACTGTACCGTTGCATTATTGTGACGAGATATTACCGTTACAAAGTGATTAAAATGATTTTATCTTTATACATATGCGACAATTTTAAAACCACTGTAAATTTGAAATCACGGTAATCAAAATACCGAACAGCAATCAAACCGTCAAAAAGACAATCCACAAATCAAAGTCCGAGAAACCGGAAACCTACAGAACCAACAAACAAAATTACAGTAGCTACAGCAATGGTCTTGACTTGTTGCTGGTAGTTCAAAAGAAATGAACAATGTTAAAATGCAAAGGTAATAATACTGTCGGAAAGTGACTATGATAGTATAGTTGTAAAGTTATGGCAATTGTAACATATTGATAAGTTGTAAAGGTAGTCTTACAGCTGACAGTAGTAAAATCGGGACAATAACATTACAGTAGTTAAGTTGGGATAACGACATTACAGTAGTAAAGTTGGGACATTAAAATTACAGTAGTAAAGTTGGGATTATGACGTTACGGAAGTAAAGTTGTGACAATGAAATTACAGTAGGAAAGTTCGGAAATTGACACTACAGTAGTAAAGTTGAGACAATGAAATTACGGCAGTAATGTTGAGACATTGACACAACAGTAGTAAAGTTGGGACAATGACATTGTAGTAGTAAAGTTAGGACAATTAAATGACAGTAATAAAGTAGGTACAACGACAGTACGTTAGTAAAATTGGGACAACGGCAAAACAGTATTAAGGCAGTGCCTATGACAATAGTAAAGTTTGGACAATGACATTCCAGTAGCAACTTTGGGACATGGTCATTACAGTAGTAAAGAAGTGACTATGACAATACAGTAGTAAAGTTTGGACAATGACATTACAGTAGTAAAGTTTGGACAATGACATTACAGTAGTAAAGTTTGGACAATGACATTACAGTAGTAAAGTTTGGACAATGACATTACAGTAGTAAAGTTTGGAAAATGACATTACAGTAGTAAAGTTTGGACAATGACATTACAGTAGCAAACTTTGGACAATGACATTACAGTAGCAAACTTGGGACAATGACATTACAGTAGTAAAGTTTGGACAATGACATTAAAGTAGTAAAGTTTAGACAATGACATTACAGTAGCAAACTTGGGACAATGACATTATAGTAGTAAAGTTTGGACAATGACATTACAGTAGCAAACTTGGGACAATGACATTACAGTAGCAAACTTGGGACAATAACAGTACAGTAGCAAACTTGGGACAATGACATTATAGTAGCAAACTTGGGACAATGACATTACAGTAGCAAACTTGGGACAATAACATTACAGTAGCAAACTTTGGACAATGACATTACAGTAGCAAACTTGGGACAATGACATTACTGCAGCAAACTTGGGACAATCAATGACATTACAGTAACAAACTTGGAAAAATGACATTACAGTAGCAAACTTGGGACAATGACATCACAGTAGCAAACTTGGGACAATTACGTTATAATAGTGAAGTTTGTACATTGATATTACAGCAGTAATGCTAAAACAATTAAATTAAAGTAGTAAAGTGGGTACATTGAAATTACAGTAGTGTAGTGTGAACTATGACATTTGAGTAGCAAGGTTGGGACAGTAAGATTACAGTGGTAAAGCTGGGACACTGACATTACAGTATTAAAGTTAGGACTATGACATTACAGTAGTTAAGTTGGGACAATAAAATGACAGTAATATAGTTCGGACAATGGCATTTCAGTAGTAATGTTGGGTCAACAACATTAGGGTAGTTAAGTTGGAACAATGACATTACAGTAGTAAATATGGGCCAACGACATTACGGTGGAAAACATTGACTATGACAATGCAATAGTAAAGTTTAGGCTACGACATTACAGTAGCAAATTTGGGACTTTGACATTACAGTAGTAACTTTAGGACATGGACTAACAGTTGTAAAGCTGGGACTAACACATTACGGTAGCAAATTTGGGACAATGACATTACAGTAGCAAGTGTGGTACAATGACATTACAGAAGTAACGTTGAAACTATGACATTACAGTATTAAATTTGGAAAATAACCTTACAATAGTAAAGTTGAGACTATGAAGTTATAGAAGTAAAGTTGGGACAATGACATTACAGTAGCAAGTTTGGGACAATGCCATGACGGCAGTTATTTTAAGACAATGACATTACAGTAGTGAAGTTCCGACTATGGCATTACAGTAGCAAATTTGGAAGAATAACCTTACGGTAGTAAAATTTGACAATGACATTACAGGAATAAAAATGGGACAATAACGTTGCCGTTTAAAAGGCAAGACAATGCCATTTCAGTTGTAAAGTTCGGACAAAGACATTACAAAAGTTAAGTTATGAAATACATAGATTCGACACTGATTTGATAATTGCAGTTCTCGTAATGATATAATTCTACATATAGGTTTGACAATGGCATTACACTGTTCAAACGGACATTATTGTTGTAAAGTCATGACGATGATAATACAGCTTTAAACATTTAGCAATGTATTTACCGGCGTAAAGTTGTAACAATCATATTACGTTTCCAAAGTTGTGACAAAACTGTTCTCTTTGTAATGTTCTCACAATGATTTTATTGTTTTTTTCTTAAATATATTACAGTTGTCAAGCTTTAACAACGATTCTACCGATACGAAGTTGTTAAAATGATTTTACGGTTGTGAATTTGTAATAATAATATAACCGTTGAAATGTTGTAATAACGATGTTGCCGTTGTAAAGTCGATGATATAAACGTTCTTAACAAGAATATTACTGTGGTATAGATGTGACATTGATACGATAATTGCAATGTTCTTATAATGATATAATTCTACATATAGGTTTGACAATGGTATTTCTTGTTTTGAAAATAATTGTAACGTTACATTATTGTGACGAGGATATTACCGTTGCAAAGTGATAAAAATGATTTTATCTTTATACATATGCGACAATTTTAAAACCGCTGTAAATTTGAAATCACTGTAATATCAAAATACCGAATAGCAATGAAACCGTGAAAAAGACAATCCACAAATAAGAAAGTCCGATAAACCGGCAGCCTAAAGAACAAACAAACACAATTACAGTAGCTACAGCAATGGTCTTGACTTGTTGCAGGTATTTCAAAAGAAATGACCAATGATTTTACCTGTGTAAAGATGCAAAGGTAATAATACTGTCGGAAAGTGACTATGATAGCATAGTTGTAAAGTTATGGCAATTGCACCATATTGATAAGTTGTGAAAAGTAGTCTTACAGCAGACAGTAGTAAAATCGGGGCATTAAGATTACAGTAGAAACGGTGGGATAATGAAATTACAGTAGTACAGTTGGAACTATGACATTTCAGTAGTAGCACGGATTGGACAATTACATTACAGTAGTAATTTGGGACTAAGACATTACAGAAGTAACGTTTGACAATGGCATTACAATTATAGTAAATTTGTAACAATGGGTTTTAGTAGCAAAGATGGCACAATGATATTACATAAATTTAGGACTATGACATTACAGAAGTAACATTGGACAATGACATTACCTTAGTAAAGTTGGGACAATGAAATAACAGTAGTAAATTTAAGACTGGTATTAAGTAGCAAAGATGGGACAATGACATTACATATGTAAAGTTGAAACAATTACATTACCGTACAAAATTTGGGACAATGACATTACAGTAGTAAAGTTGGGATAATGACATTACATTAGTAAATTTGGGAAAATGCCATTACAGAATTAAAGATCGGGCAAGGATATTACATAAGTAAGTTTGGAAAATGACATTACAGTGCTAAATTAAGGACCATAGCAGTAAGTAGCTGTGACAATGACATTACAGAAATAAAGTTGAGACAATAACATTACTGTAGTACTCTTTGGAAAATGACATTACAGTAGTAAAGATGACACAGTGACATTACAGTAGTTAAGTTGGAATAACGACATTAAAAAAGTAAGTTGGGGCAATTTCTTTACAGCGTAATTAGCAACTTCTTCTAAAACTTTACGTAATTGAACATATTTTAGAAAAATGTTTAAAGCACGGGTGGCGCAAATACAAAGCAGTTTAGGGTATTATCAGAGAATTTCACATATATATCAAGGCATCGAGTGCACCTCAGCGACTCACATTAAATACTTCCGGTGACGCCATTAAAAAATTGTCGGTCATACAATGGCTGAACGGTATGTTGACGTTTTGGTGTATTAATTCTGAGCACAAAACGAAACATTGAGAGGGTGTACATTATCAGCAATCACATTTTCAAACAATATGGGATATTTTTCAACAAGTAAGCGGTATATATATTAAAACTTATTAAATGCGTGGAAGAGACTTGCATGTAACGCTAATGTTTAAGTTTATCCCGAAGAAATCGGTGACATTTTTAAACACCTGTACAGTTGCTTACCTGACTAATTGAGAAATGTGGACACAGTATGCAAGAGAAGCTTACATATTGCTGCTTAAGTGATGAAAATTTTGTATACTGAGATTAAAGTCGTCTTGTTTGGCGTAAATTATTGTGCTTAAATGACCATTAGTGTCATTCACGGTAATTTTCAATCGACCGCAAAAATAATTTTAAAATATAGAAGTTTAAAAGCATTACCATCGTCATTTTGTCTCCTTTCTCGCTTATTATTAAAAACATATTCATCAGTATTGCCCAGCATATCTTATCACTGTCGTCAAATATGAAACGTGTTAAAAGTAAACATCAAAGGTCGAGTCAAAAAGTAAATCATTCCATCGGAATACGCGTCAATTTCACTAATGTGATAGTAATGGTCTTTTTATCGATAATATAGTTGCGGATAAAAGGAAAAGGTGTGTATCACACTCGGTTGGTAGTTCAAAAGTTCAGGTGTGTTATTACTACTATTCGGGGTAACTAAAATGAATTATAAAATGTAAATATCGTCCATCAACAATTAAATTTAAAAGCATTGGATCGTATACTAAAATATGTCTGTCACCTTTTAAACTTCTTCTTCATAATCGATATAATAATGTGTTGCCATTACCGTTTTATTTCACCATACCGCATGAAATTTTTTTATCTAAATTGTTAACATAATCTTTCAATTTGAAAATGTTTAAAGTTTTCGACCTTACACAATTCAGTAGTAACTGTATTTGTCTGATTACTGTCGCTTTAAAAAGACAATATATTTATTTCTTTCGGAAAAAAGTGCGGATAGGAAACCACAATTAATATGCATCACTTCTTAAAAAGCTGTGATTAAGTTATTAAAAATTAAACAATATTGTATATATTCATGTCAATGAATATGATCGGTTAACGAGACTCGTTTGTGCAATTATTATAGCTACAGTACTTGTAAGATGAAATGCAAAACTTTGACGCAACACGTATAAACGGAAGGTATATTTTCAATTATAAGCAATCTTTCTTGCATTGATCAATTAGGATTTGAGTCGCGCACACCCTGCCCGCATTAATTATCGAACTCGAAGCCTCATTGATGATAGGCACGTGATTACTAGATTACAAGTAAAATTGATAGGTTCGAAAGTAGTTTTAATACTACAGAAAAAAACAATGTGTAACGTGTGTGCATAATGTGTTTTCAACTGAAAATCCTAGATTTGTTTAGTGGCTTCCGCTGAGATATCGTTTAGAAAAAGGAATTAAAGAAACCACAGAAACATCTACTTGTACATCACTGTTTGAATTACAGCCCGTTCATTTATGGCCATCTTTTGAAGAATTATTGCCTCCCATAAAACCCGGTCTTCGATATTTTGCTATTATCGTCATGAACTATTTTATCTTGAGTGTTGATATTCAGTTGTATCAACAGATTGACTCACACAATATATGAAGTACTAAACAAGTAAATCAATACAATACAAAAAAATTATAATAAGGATACAAGATATAAAATCTTGTCACATTGGGTCTGATACCACGGACAAAATGTCTGACAGACAGACAAAAAACGTCTGACACATCATTTGCATTCTTTTATAGACATATTTGCAGTCATTTGCGGTCAATGTCCATCAGTGACAAAGAGAATAAAACTGTAACTGGTATTTACAGTATTTATATAGCGTATAGTGATAATGGGAGAATGTCCAGTTCTCGACGCACCGTTTTGCCGAGAGTGTACCCAGCTAATCGATAAGGGATGGCCTATGAACATGTTTTAATACTGTTACAACTATATAAACGCTGTCAATTTTTAACGAAAATTAATAGTTATACTGATGATAATATCGGTCTAACGTTGCACAGTTGTTACGCTGATATTGCCATTCTAACGTTTTGTTAATTATGTTACCGTTGTAATGTTATAACACAAATAGTACCATTTTAAGTTCTACCGATGATTTTTCTATTGTAAAATGGCAACAATAATATAACCAGCTGAAAACCTCATATAAATTGTACTGTTGGTTTGCTTTACAATTGTATAGTAGTAGCAATGATATTTCCGCTGTATAAATGATACTACCGTTGAAATTTTGAAGAATGATAAAACAGTTGCACAGTTGTGACAATTATATTACTGTTGGAAATATGGGACTAATATAGTACCGCGTAAAGCTGTGACAACTGTATTACAGCTTTACCGATATGACTATGAAATTAGCGTTGCAAACTTGTAACAGAGATATTGCAGATGCAAATTTGTAGCAATGATATTATCGCGGTAAATTTGTAACAAAGATATTACAGATGCACATTTGTAGCGATTTTATCAACGTTGTACCCTAGCAATAATATTATCACATATTTGGTATAATGACGGATGACAGTTTTGTTGCTGTCACTGTAGAAAAAACTTCTATATTTGTTGATAGTATGAACAATGAAAGTACAAATCGAAAAAAACACATCTGTGATAAATACTTGATTTCTTCTCAAACCTATGATATTAAACTGTTTGGAGTTTTATATATGTTTTTAGATTACTTTCTTAATTATTAAACTGTATTCAATTGTTTTATTTTGTGATAAAATGTTGAATAATGGTAATCAAATATGTGATTATGAAATGTCATTTTCCATATTGGCACTGATATCAGCCCGGGACTCCCATAAGACCGCAGGTACGAGATATTATTGTTGTAAATTTTGGAATAATGGTAACAAGGTTTTACCCTGGTAGCAATGATATTACGGTTGTAAAGTTTTGACAGTGATTTTGCCATTATAATGTTATTACCAATGTAAAATTATAACTTTCGTATCGCCGTGATAAAGTTCTAACAGTGGTTTAACCATTGCACTGTTTAGAAGGACATTATTGATGTAAAGTCATGACGATGATAATACAGCTTTAAACATTTAGCAATGAATATATTTTGTAGAATTATATCATTATAAGAGCATTGCAATTATCATATCAATGTCACATCTATGTATTGTCATAACTTTACTTCTGTAATGTCTTTGTCTTACCTTTTCTACGGCAAAGTAATTGTCCCAATTTTATTTCTGTAATGTCATAGTCCAAACTTTACTACTGTAAGGTCATTCTCCCAAATTTGCTACTGTAATGCCAGAGTCGCAACTTCACTGTAATGTCATTGTCCAATATTTGCTACTGTAATGTCATTGTCTTTAAGTAACTGCCGTCATGACATTGTCCTAAACATGCTACTGTAATGTCATTGTCTTAAAGTAACTGCCGTCATGACATTGTCCTAAACATGCTACTGTAATGTCATTGTCCCAACTTTACTTCTATAATGTCATAGTCTCAACTTTACTACTGTAATGTCATTTTCCAAATTTGATACTGTAATGTTATTGTTCCAACTTTAGTACTGTAATGTCATAGTCCCAGCCTTAAAACTGTAATTTCATTGTCTTAAAGTTACTACTGTAATGTCAATGTCCCAAATTTGCTACTGTAATGTCGTATTCCAAATTCTACTATTGCATTGTCATAGTCAATGTTTACCGCTGTAATGTTATTGTCCCAACTTTACTACCGACATGTCGTTGGTTCATCTTTACTACTGTAATGTCATTGTCACAACTTTACTACCCGAATGTCGTTGGCCCAACATTACCACTGTAATGCGACTGTCCCAACTATATTACTGTCATTTTATTGTCCCAATTTTACTACTGTAATGTCATTGTCCCAACTTTACTTAAATGTCATTGTCACAACTTTATTTCTGTAACGTCATTGTCACAAATTTAATAATGTCATGTCATAGCCCCAACTTTACTACTGTAATGTCATAGTCCTAACTTTAATACTGTAATGTCAGTGTCCCAACTTTACTACTGTAATCTCAATATCCTAACTCTACTAATGTAATTACAATGTCCAACTTTACCGCTGTAATCTTATTATCCCAACCTTGCTACTGTAATGTCATAGTTCACAGTTTACTACTGTAATTTTCAATGTACAAACTTTACTACTTTAATTGTCTTAGCATTACTGTTGTAATATCAATGTCCAAACTTTACTACTGTAATGTCAATGTCCCAAATTTCCTACTGTAATGCAACAGTCCAAACTTTACTGCTGTATTGTCATAGGCACTGCTTTAATACTGTTGTGTCGTTGTCCCAATTTTACTAACGCACTGTCGTTGTCCCTACCTTACTACTGTCATGACATTGTCCCAACTCTATTACTGTCATTGTATTGTCCCAACTTTACTACTTCAATGTTATTGTCCCAACTTTACTACTATAGTGTCAATGTCTCAACATTACTGCCGTAATTTCATTGTACCAACTTTACTAATGTAATGTCAATGTTCGATTTTTTCTACTGTAATTTTATTGTCACAACTTTACTTCCGGAAGGTCATAGTCCCAACTTTACTACTGTAATGTTAATGTCCCAACTTTACTACTGTAATTTCCTTGTCCCAAATTAATGTCACAAATTTGCTACTGTAATGTCATTGTCCCAACTTTACCACTGTAATGTCATAATCATCACTTTACTGCTGTAATGTTGTTATCCCAACATTACTATTGTAATGTTAATGTCCCGATTTTACTACTGTCAGCTGTAGCACTACTTCGGACAAACACATTATAGAAGTAAAGTTATGAAATGCATTATCGAAGTTAAGTTGGGACAATGACACTTCATTAGTAAAGTTAGGACAATGACACTTTATTAGTAAAGTTAGAACCATGACATCACAGTAGTAAAGTTGGGACTGACATAACAGAATTACAACCTGGACAATATTACCGTAGCAACATTGGGACAATTACAGGAGTTAAGTTGCAACGTTTTCACAATAATTTTGACATTGTAGAGTTATAACAATTATATAACTGATTAAAGGTTTTATGTAAGTTAGTTCTGTTACAAATATGACCCTACTGTTGTTAAGTTGTAACAGTGATGATGTTGTACAGATGTAAAAATGATCTTCAGTTGCAAAGTTGAGACTATGATCCATGTATTACTGGAGTAAATGTGTGACAATTTTACTTTATTAAGGTGAAAGTGGAATACTGTTGTTACAAGTTGTAGCAATGACACCACCTTTGTAACGTTAGAAAGTTCTTTGACAATGATATCACTGTTGTAAATATGTGAAAGTGATATTATCGTTGTAATGTGGTAACAATGATATCACGGTTGGAATGTTGTAACACTGGTATTAACCTTGTACGTGTGTGACAATGATATTGACGTTGTATGTTTGTGACAATGGCATTAACGTTATAATGTTTTAACAATGACGTTACCTTTGTTTAGCTTTAACAAAAATATTAACTTATTAATTATGTGACATTAATATTAATGTTTTTAACTTGTAAAACGATCTTTCATTACAGCGGTGTTTTATAGTACATACGTTTCGTTATTAATTTGGAACAAAACATTACATAGTTTTTAAGTTCTAATTAGCTAATCAGCTTCCATGATGTGATTTGTATACATATACAAACCGTGTCTCATACATGTTATTTTGCGTCTATAGACTATGATCATTTGCACGATCCTATATTCAAAGAAAAAGTAACACAAAACATTAATAACACCCTTAAAGAAGTTCAATTGACAACATTAAAATTCCCAACGAAATCTGTATGATACATGTATCCACCTTGTCACATATATGTTATTTTGCGTCTATAGATTATGATCATTTGCACGATCCTATCTTCAACGAAAATTTAACCCAAAACATTAATACCACTATGAAGGATTTTAGTTGACTTATTGAAATTTATACGTGTTTGCAGAGTGTAAAACATGTTTACAATTGTCTACATATGATTACAATAACGTTGACGTCAAACTTTATTTGATACGATTTGTTTTTCATTTATTGCAACTTGTAAGTAAAGCGTAATATTACAGACATAGATACAACGCTAGTGTAACATAGTGTCCTTTATCTTATTGTCACATACTGCATTTAAACTTACTACTAGCAATATTATTCCGATAACTGGACACTGAATTTAAAATTTAGGGAACACTATTTGCAACCATATTTTCAAACAAGTAAGCGGTATATATCTTGAAGCTTATAAAGGCTCGGGAGAGTTATTTTACCCTGATTTTTAAGATTATCTTGAAGAAATCGGTGACATTTTCAATCAGAAATGTAGACACCGTATGCAGGAGAAGCTTGAATATTGCTGCATAATTTTGAGATTAAAGTCGTCTCGGTAGTCGTAAATTATTGTACTAAGATCACCGCTGGTGTCATTCACGGCAGGCGACATTTCGCAAAATGATTTAAAAATAAAAAGCAGGCATATTTTGCCTGCTTTGTCACTTATTTTGTATATTAAAAGGGTGTTTATCAGTATTGCCCAGCATATCTCATCACTGTCGTCAAAGATGAAACGTGTTAAAGGTAAACTTCAAAGGTCGAGTCAAAAGTTCATCATACCATCCGAATACGCGTCAATTTCAATAATGTGATATTAATGGTGTTTTTTATTGATTAAGATTTGTATCACACCCGTTTGGTGGTTCAATAGTTCAGGTGTGTTCTTGTTTATTACTACTATTTAGCACAATTTAAGTGAATCATGAAATGTTAATATCGTCCATCAGCAATTAAATTTAAAGGCATTAGATCGTATTCTAAAATATGTTTGCCACCTTTTAAACTTGTTCTTTATCGTCGATATAATAATGTGTTGCCATTATACCCTTTTATTTCACCAATACCGCATGAGAAGTTTTAATAGAAATTGTTAACATAATCTTTAATTAGAAAATGTTTTAAAGTTATTGACCTTATACAATTAAGTAGTAACTGTACATGTCTGATTATTGTCGCTTATTGTCGCTTTAAACAAACAACATATTTAACGCTTTCGGAAATAAATGTATATAGGAAACCCAATTTAGATGTATTACTTCTGAAAAACCTATAATGGAGTTTCAACAATATTTTACGTGTATATATTGATGTCAATGCATATGATCTTTTAAAGAGACTCGTTTGATGAAAGATGACACGCAACACTTTGACGCAAACCGTATGAACGGAAGGTATCTTTTTAATTATAAGCAAACTTTCAATTTCATGTTAACAAAACACTTAACATGCATTTGCTTATCATTTATATCTTTACATTTTCGTAGAATTTAAAGTTGTAAGGTTTAAGTATCTATTGTTAGCAAACCTTAAATGAGCAACCAGTACATGAAAGCATGACAAATCTACTACCAGATGCCATTTATTTACGAACGAAACGTTGTTTGAATAGTGTTTAACGCCACTTTTAGTAATTGTTCAGGTTTGTTGTGATGTCCTGTTTTCAGTCGAAAAAGACCCCGAAGCTTTGGTATGGAAACTGGCATTCATGATCAATTAGGATTGGAGTCGAGCACACCTTGCCGCAGTGATTATCGAAGCCGCAGCCTCATTGATGACTAGATTACTCGTAGACTAACTGCCTGAAAAAATCGGCCATAGAGGCCCGAGTAAAAGTTAAGGACCAAACTACAAATTGGTGATAAACGCATTACATATAATTTAGAGAAATCTATGGAACACTAACTATTCGTAGGGCTAAAATTATTACGATTCAAACATATTTTAAGTAAAATATAAGAAAACTAAACGTTTTACTTAAAATTAATAGGTCCGAAGGTAGTTTTAAAGCTACAGAAAAAAAACAATTGTATGTATAATGTGTTTTAAACTAACAATCCTAGCATTGCTGAGTGAATTCCGTTGAGATATCTTTCAGAACCATAAATTAGAGAAACCACAGAAACAGCATCTTGTACATCACTGTTTGACTTACAGTCCATGAAGTAATGTTCATCAGCATAAGAATCTTCGACAAACAAGACGATTTTAATTTAAACTTTAAAATTTTACTCAATGATCCAGCAGTATTCAGTTCTGCTTCACACGATGTCCATATTTCTTACTTGTTCACCTATGCAATGATTACACTGATATGTGCAAACTTTACTAATTTCATCGAGATATACTTATCTCGAAGGTAACAAGAATAAACTAGTTTATTTGTCAACAAATTTCTTTTTTGAATTTACGATTGAACATAGTTTTCCAATTTTTTTTAATTTAGAAAAATACTGACTAGAATGAAGTGATTATTGGATACACAAATTACTTACTAGTGGTGTGTGATACCCAACATTTTTTATCAATACAAGCTCACACAATACAATGATAGAATGTTCTGTATGATTTCTTGTCATGTTACGTGCAATATGATTTGGATATTTTCTTTCTGGTTTAATTTAATTCTGATAATTTACGCTCCTATTTCTTGATGTTTTAACACATATATAAATTTGTTTTTGATGATACGTGAGGTGGTTGTGGACCAATTGAAAATATTATGTTTAATGGCCTTATGAATTAATTGTCCTTCTATTAAGTTGACGTAGACTTCTCCAAATCAAAATTTATCCAAATGTTTGAATTTAAAATTTGCAGCAAATTTGTATAAATTGAAATTACATTGATGACGTTTATCTTGTTATATTTGTTTAGAATGTTTCCTTTTTTGTGGCATTCAACCAAATTTACTAGGCATGATATGATGGTGTTTCAGTTTCGTAACAGCTGACAGTATGATATGTGTTGGTAAGTTTTCATCAGTCTTATTTTTAAATCATTGTGTTGTTGAACTGCACTGAAGATTGCTTAAAATTTCCTTGTTGAAAAATACAATAAGAGTTCATGAAATTAATTTTATTGAACACAATATCAGTATAGAGTATAACATATCTTGCATAATAGTTTTTATTTTACCCGTGGGGCTATATACTTGTTGTTATAACACAAATTGAAACACCCATTATATGTTCATTATCATTAAAGAAAGGTCACGAAATGATTCAAATTATTCTGGACAATCGGTGTTTGCAAACATTTGCATTAGTATTCAAATTTATTATTACTGAATTCTATTAAACTTAGCACTATATGTTAAAGTGAAAAGATAACGACGTCTGTCGTCAATAGTCAATCATCGTACTAATTCATTGTTAAGAATGATTTTGTCACCATTTAAACAGGTCCAATTTATATTTGTGATTGTTTGATTCCATTTTAACGATATGTGTGTAGTGCCAGTCCTAATTTAATTTAACCGTATGAAACGATAACGAGAATGTCAATGTTTGTTTCTTTAAGAGCTGCCACGATTTTGTTATACTAGTTTGTTCACAGTGTTTATAATCTTATGACAATACTCATATTTAAATAGACACCAAATAGCAGTGTAATATTTTGTAATTATTTGATTGATGTATGCTTAAATAAATCATTTGTCTATAGAAGTCTATTAGTTATTGACTAGATCCTAAACAAAGTCAGAATTACTAATGTATGAAATCTTTTTTTCTGTTATATGACATTGTGTGGGATAGCTGGCTTGTGAAAATAAATTTCATTGTATTATTGTGATAATATAACCACATTATTGTTAAAATGATGTTGTTTTACCGTATTATGCTGAATTTTGTTAAGTTTACGGCGTTCATTTCTAAAGTGCATTTTGATAAGACAAAAGCTTCTATTGTGGACTTAGGCTTACAAAGCATTTCTCAAATAACCTACCAAATACAAAGATAATTTGGTATTTTATAAACAGAATTAAGAAATTGACACTAGATGCATGTTTTCTTGAGCTTTTGATGTACAGTACTGTAACACAAATCATTTTGAAACCTTTTCCACAAAGCAATAAAATCGGATGCAATCTTTATCCACTGCTAAATGCAATAAAAACTGTCTGTTCAGTTTGCGCGCCGTTCGACAACATTTGAATTCTTATTAATTCCTCCCTTATTACTCCATACTACATTACTCCATTTCACTGCGGCTATGTGTAAATAAATACTTGAGTTACATCAAATTTCAAGTTCCATAAACATCCTTTGATTTTTCTATGACAGATGAACACACAAGATGTGCAATCTGCTGGTGATGCACATCTGAAACAATTACTTAAGAATTGCAACCTTTGTTCTCATTTATTATAATATGTATTATTCATTTTTTGACTAAATTGTGTAAGCTTATCAACTTCATAATATGGATAAAATGTTAAAGGTGTTAGTACTTACATCTGATTAGTACATTGATTTATAATTTATTTTGAATGCATTTAAGTACCAAAGATTTAGAAGCAAATGCTGTTATTAAATGTTTGTTATTTGTAAGAACACTTTTTGTTTCAACTCCCGTTGAACGTTAATATTAGGGTTTCCAGTGAATGCCAATGAGTGGGTAAATTGTTTGGAAGCTGTTTTTATGCGTTCGTGATAAAATTCACTTTGATACATTTACATAGAGTAATTCTGTTCTAGCATGTGCACCATTAATCACTGCAGGAATCAAGTAAGAAAAAGATTTTAATATGTAACAAATTAAATGTTTAACATTCACAAAACAGCCTAATTGTGACAAATTTGACAAATTTTGATCCACTCCTTTAAATAAAACAGCATTACAATCATTATTTTACGATGCTCTACACAGCCATCACTCATATATGCAGATTAAAATCAAGCTTAACGATCGTATTAAACTCAAAATAGAATGAGACGATATAAGTACCAGGTAATTAGCCATGAAAGAACTTGCATGCTCATCAATGACTCAAAAAAAAATATACTGAAGACCTAATTACAACAAAATACTAAATATCCTTATTATTAATAACTTATATTTTTTACTGTATGATAAAAGGAATAAATGGGCAACAATTTGATATTTTACCAGATTGGCAAAGCGAGCTGATATAAAATTGTTATAAACTGCTTCCGAATGTTATTACACGCTTTTCCGTAAGTGCTATCACATGCCTTTTGGTAAATGATCGGAAATTACCGGAATTGTTTACAAATATGACGTCGAAACGATAAAGCGGACAACAGTCATGATATGAATGCTTGGAGATGGACAATACTTTGGATTATCTTAAGTTAATGAAAACTTGCACACAAAAAGAAACAAACAGTGAGTGATATGAAAATATTATCTAAATGACTTAAAAACTAATTCGGAGCACATGAATAGCGGTACCGGAACTCGATAAGATTTTGATATATCCAAGTCTATTTCATTTTGCCCTGCTGAAGCATATGATAGAAAGACAATTACATGACATTTTTGATATCATATGCATTATAAGCCATCGGTTGATATTGGCACTCGAGCGATGATTTTCGGATGCTTTTAACAAGTTACAAGATCCTTTAACAAGTACCGCGATAGAAAATACTTATTAAAGCATCACAATGCCTTTTTTAACAACCAGACCGATCTAGTTTATTGCAATGCATATACTCGCTTTCTTTGGTACCTGTAAAAAGCATCGCGATGCTTTTGAAAAGTTAGCCAATAAAGAGCATCATGTTTATTATTACAAGCACCAGCTTACTTTTTTCAGAGTATCGAGGTTTTTTTACAAGCTAGAAGTGCACATTATATCACTCTCTTCACGAAACTATGGAATACCTTTAATTTTTTACTCAATTTAACTTTATTATGTATACATATGTGATGAGTGAACAAATTGTATTTATTATGGCAAGAATGACAAACCTTCACTCTAAATAATAAGACTACTTCCCATTGTTTCCCTACTTCTACATTTACGCTTATTTTAAACCCTATTAGAAAATTCGACAACTGTTCTTTTTGTGAAAGTTACTACATATGTAAAATATTTACTATTATAATTGCATGTAGATACAATTGTGATATCAATATGTGGATTTATTAATATGTTACTGGAAATAAAAACAACAAAGTTAAGGAAATATATATAATAGAATCTGCATAAGTTATATCCGATCTGTCTTTGTGAAGTGTTATTATTTGATTTGATAGAATCGGCCTCTCTACTTTATTTATTATACGTTTTTGCTATCTGTGCGTTTTTTACATTTTTATTAGTAGGAGTTGCATTGTGATTTCCAAACGATTAATCGAACCGCTCGTTAGTAAAGGTTTAAGTGCATTATAGTACTAACATACAATAAATACAAAACTACGGACACAGAAATCACAAAACAATAAATCAAGGAGAGACAAACAAAACAATGATTTATCAAAAGAGAGAACTATGACACACAACACGAAAACCCAAATTCGAGTATAGATTACGCCCCCAAAAAAATGGTGTGTTCTGGAAGGAACAGCATTACCTTTACACAGAAATACAGAAACATAATACAGTCATTTTTGTTACGGTTTATTTGTTTGAAACTTAACAATTTCTTAAATAAAACAAAGTAACCCAAATACAGAACTGTAGTTACATTAAAGCCTGTAATGCTAAATGTCGTTAAGCTAATAAGATTTTTTAACGTCTTTACAATTATTTTTCAAAATTATCTTATATCAATAACAGGTCAACACATTTAAAACCTAATTAACCAAAATACTTGAAGTTGTTTGTCACCTTTCTTTATTGCTGATGACAATCTAGACACCGTATTGAGTCAATTTTAGAGACATTCACACGCGAAAATATCAAATGTAAAACATATAAAGCTGTTCCTTTTACATAAAAAATGAAACGTAATGACTCCAGATGCTTTTTTTTATCTACTTTGCAAATACAATTTTGGTCATAAATATAGTTAAATTATTTGAAATTTGACAACTAAATTATTCCCTAAATAAAAACATTCAAAAACAAAATACGAAAACCTTTGACGAAAAGCTTTGTATAGCGTATTTTAATGTTATTCTAACATAATGAAAATTAGGTTTGATAATCTAACTTTGTAACAACGTTAAATACAATAAAAGATGTTTATTGCCGATGGCAATTTATACACATTTCGAATAAATAGACAACAATAAATACAATAACAAGTACAGTGGTATCTCTATGAAAAGGACAATTGCATTTATAACCTAATTTGCCGAAATACACACAGACCTCATAATCTATAATGAAAATGTTATCGGCTTTCATTTCAATGTTGAAATATGAAGTATTATCTATTTAACACAGTCATTACAATACCTATTTATAAAGATTGTCTTGTATTTATTAAAGGCGCCAACAGATCAAAACACATTTGACCGAATCAATTTTAAGTTGTCTTAAACTTTCTTTATTGCCGATGGCAATCATTTCAAATATCAAATAAATAGACATGACCGTGTCAACTTGTGGTCTTTTACGACATTCATGTATGTTAAAATTAAACAAATTTGATTGATTGATTAAGAGATATCGCTTCAAACGACCTATTTGGTATTTGTATAGAATGTGTATAAGACTAACAGGAACCCAATATTTTTACAGTTATACTGAAGGGTGAAATAGTGTCGACCCCGCATGTTTGCACCATACTAAATGAGAAGTCTTTAATAAAAATGATAAAGCTGATAAAGCATAATGCTGAGAAGAAACAAACATACGCTGTTAAGTTCTTACACACTATAAATCACATTGCAATTCATATGAAATGTTCTTCTGTGCTCTATGAAGTTTGTTACCAAAATGTTCTTCGTTGAATTTGGTTTGTTTTGTGTTACTCAACATGTTTAGTTAATCATTATTATTCTGATATCCATATGCAGATATACGTATTTGTTGTTGGGAAAAACAAATTTGATGTTTAGCAACTAATTTCAAAACATAACCATATATACAGGACATAGACAAACATTTACAACCCAAAACAAAACCATAAATGCAGAAAATAGAAACCTATGATTTAGCGAAAACGTCCATTCGTATATGAAACAGTGATTTTCCGTAAGGATCAATTACGTCTGTATTAAGTCAAATATACCTTGCAAGGCGAAGCGTGAAAATGTACGTGAAAACCTAATGTTTACATTTCGGTTTACGTATGCGTATTTCAAATTTATAGACAAATTTATATCAACAAATCGATTAATATTAATGCAATCACAAACCGATTTCTATTTAGTATTATCTGAACATATTCAACAAACACGTTATTAATTTACCAAAAATTACTTACATTGCTTTCTGAAACATATTCCTCACACAAATTTGAATCACTATAGAATGACCTGCTTAAAGAATTACTATGGCAATAATTCGCTT
This sequence comes from Limnoperna fortunei, assembly GCA_944474755.1. Lineage (NCBI taxonomy): Eukaryota > Metazoa > Mollusca > Bivalvia > Mytilida > Modiolidae > Limnoperna > Limnoperna fortunei. The sequence goes on from OX104125.1 coordinate 49,638,011, forward strand.
GAGAACACATCTATTTAACACTGTAATATGTAATCAAACAACATTAAAATTGTTTCTTTCCCCTCCTTCCTATTTATTATGGCATAAAATACACATAATAATAATATAAAATCATTTCAAGGGTTGAATAGTTGGTTTTAGTTATATTTATAGAATGTTATACCATGCATGAATGTATGCCATTACCAACATATCCAACTCTTGATATTACATTATAGTGGTATGTATATATGTAGTACTCACAAACTTGTCCGCTTCCACAAATTTGTCCCTTTTCACCACTAAGTGGGATTTGATTGTGACGTTAGTTTTGAAAAAAAAACTCAAGGGAATTCATTCTTCATAAACAAGTCCAGGTATAAACTTATATAAATTAATTTGATTTGAAATTCAATGTATTTTGCATGTTTACATCTCCAACAACTCATTACATGACATTTTGACGAGGAGGTAGGATGCACGTTTAACACAGCTCGTTTGCGTGTTTACACATCCATCACCTCCTAACATGACTTTTACACACATACACGAGCTAGGAAGCACGTTTAACACAGCTCGTTTGCGTGTTTACACATCCATCACCTCCTAACATGACTTTTACACACATACACGAGCTAGGAAGCACGTTTAACACAGCTCGTTGTAAAAATGTTATAAACTGCTTCCGAGTGTTATTACACGCTTTTCCGTAAGTGTTATCACATGCCTTTCGGTAAATGATCGGAAATTACCGGAATTGTCTACAAATATGACGTCGAAACGATAAAGCGGACGACATTCATGATACGAATGCTTGGAGATGGACAATACTTGATTATCTTAAGTTAATGAAAACTTGCACACAAAAGGAAACAAACGGTGAGTGATGTGAAAATATTATCTAAATGACTTAAAAACTAATTCGGAGCATTTGAATAGCGGTACCGGAACTCGATAAGATTTGATATATCCAAGTCTATTTCATTTTGCCCTGCTGAAGCATATGATAGAAAGACCATTACATGACATTTTTGATATCATATGCATTATAAGCTATCGGTTGATATTGGCCCTCGAGCGATGATTTTCGGATGCTTTTAACAAGTTACAAGATACTTTAACAAGAATCGCGATAGAAAATACTTATTAAAGCATCACAATGCCTTTTTTAACAACCAGACCGATCTAGTTTATTTCAATGCATGTACTCGCTTTCTTTGATACTTGTTAAAAGCATCGCAATGCTTTTGAAAAGTTAGCCAATAAAGAGCATTATGTATATTATTACAAGCACCAGCTTACTTTTTTCAGAGTATCGAGATTTTTTTACAAGCTTGAAGTGCACGTTTGGCATATCAAATTGCAAAAGATAATACAACTAATATTCCATGAGATGGAAAACAGATCTGATCTATGTGGCTGCTTGAGTTGATGGATCTAATTTGCAGACACGTTTTTTCTTGGCGCCAGCACGTATTTCCTATCTCTCTAAGCATCCAGCCCTGATTTTTGCTAAAATACAAAAAAATGTGAAAATATGGACTTACTTACAGCCTGTTTTTATCGACAATTCACGAAACTGCTCATGCAGGATATACTGAAAACATTTTTAGCTTTTTATTCTAAATTGTTACAAACTAACTACAATGCACACACTTTTTGTTGATTCTCTAACAATCAGGCACAATTCATAATAAAACGTTAACCAACTTATAGCTCAGCTCTGGTTTTGTTGAAGTGACAGTTATAAATAAGACACCAAACATTTTTCTTATTATTTTGATTGGTTTCATTTGGAATTAATGTTCAGACAGAGTTCTTTGCAATTTCCAATGCACATATTAATTTTTTTTTTCGAATGAACAAAGACCAAAAAATAATTATAATATAGGTAGATTGAAGATTGAGAAGCAGTAGAAATTCCGCCACCTCGACCTCAGGATCCCGGCACACATAATTAAATGACTTGTTTCTTAAACCACAAATTTATGGTGCGTTGGTTTGAAGCAATAAAATACAACATAAATACAAACTAACAAAGTCATCAACTTTGTATTGTGTTTTCTGTTAATTGTTAGGGTGTAATATGTCTGTATACTTCAAAGTTCTAATTTGGTTTTTCGCAGATTCTTGTCTTTTGGTATATCCTCGTACCATTATATGTTTGAAATATTTGATTTCTTTGAATTACAAGAAATGAAGATTTATTTTGGTTCTTTTTAAGTTCAAATATGTCATCGGACGATATGATATGGGGTCTGTTTGCTAGGTTTGGTACCAATTTTAAATCTTTTTCACAGTTGTACTTGTCTACCTACAAATGTAAACCTGTATTTCTCGTGAGTAAAGTTGTCTATCACAACACCTTAATAATGTCGTACATCACCAATGTTGAAATAATTCTTTTCTTCGTTGTCGGCTGGCATAGAAACTGTCTGGGGGTTAAAATGGTTTAAGTACATCTTTATAATAATCTGATAAATATCGGATGAAAAATGGTTTATTGTTTACATAGGCAAAAATCACGAGGTAATACTAATTACCATGTTTGTTGAATTTTTAACGCTAAAAGTTTTGTGTGTACTACTTACGAAATAGATTATTGCGAGCCTGCGCTATGCGAATTAGAAAATTGTTGGACCTTATGTTAGTCAATATTTTAGACCGAGCGATTGTTTTAAGCGGCTCTAAGAGGACACTTTCAATGGTAATATATTTATATTTTAACTAACAAGATATCTGAAAGAGAGTATGCTAAAGCAAATAATATTGGAATTAACATATATTTATTGAATATAGGTACCCTTCAAGCACAAAAATAATGAGAAATCTTAACAAAATTGCATTGTTCCAGTTTGAAATTTTCAGTTAAGTGTATATGACGTCGGAATTATAATTGCGACGTCATAGCGAGCTCTATGCTTATTTGAACGCTAATGTGTCTTTAAAGCACATGAAGAACATCATATTAGAATAAGTAATTAGAGTCTATAAATACAAAAAATAATACAATGAATTGTTAGTTAGGTCTTCCGATTACGATTGCTAAAACAGAAGTGGACAGTGGTATGTATTTGTTTGTCACGGGTCCAATTTGGATAAATGAGAAAGTTCAAATAGGAAACAAGCCAGTCTTTTTCCAAAGAAAAACTCTAAAACATGTACTTAAGTGAAAAGATGATGTTCGTCAATACCTAAAGAATATCACTCTCTTCACGAAACTATGGAATATATTTAATATTTTACTCAATTTTACTTTATTATGTATACATATGTGATGAGTGAACAAATTGTATTTATTATGGCAAGAATGGCAAACCTTCACTCTAAATAATAAGACTACTTCCGGTTGTTTCCTTGCTTCTACATTTACGCTTATTTTAAACCCTATTAGAAAATTCAACAACTGTTCTTTTTGTGAATGTTACTACATATGTATAATATTTACTAGTATAATTGCATGTAGATACAATTGTGATATCAATATGTGGATTCATTATAATGTTACTGGAAATATAAACAACAAAGTTAAGAAAATATATATAGTAGAATCTGCATAAGTTATATCCGATCTGTCTTTGTGAAGTGTTATTATTTAATTTTATAGAATCGGCCTCTCTATTTTATTTATTATACGTTTTTGCTATCTGTGCGTTTTTTACATTTTTATTAGTAGGAGTTGTATTATGATTTCCAAACGATTAACCGAACCGCTCATTAGTAAAGGTTTAAGTGCATTATAGTACTAACAGTCAAAAAATACAAAACTACGGACACAGAAATCACAAAACAATAAATCAAGAAGAGACCAACAAAACAATGATTTATTAAAAGAGAGAACTATGACACACAACACGAAAACCCAAATTCGAGTATAGATTACGCCCCAAAAAATGGTGTGTTCTGGAAGGAACAACATAACCTTTACACAGAAATACAGAAACATAATACAGTCATTTTTGTTAAGGTTTATTTAACAATTTCTTAAATAAAACAAAGTAACCCAAATACAGAACTGTAGTTACATACAAGCCTTTAATGCTAAATGCCGTTAAGCTAATACGATTTTTTAAAGTCTATACAGTTATTTTTTTAAATTATCTTATTTCAATAACAGGTCAACACATTTAAAACCTAGTTAACCAAAATACTTGAAGTTGTTTGTCACCTTTCTTTATTTCTGATGACATTCTAGACACCGTACTGAGGCAATTTTAGAGACATTCACACGCGAAAATATCAAATGGAAAACATATAAGGCTGTTCTTTTACATAGCAAATGAAACTTAATGACTCCAGATGCTTTTTTTTTATCTACTTTGCAAATACAATTTTGGTCATAAATATAGTTAAATAATTTCAAATTTGACAACTTAATTATTCCCTAAATAAAACATTCAAAAACAAAATACGAAAACCTTTGACGAAAAACTTTGTATAGCGTATTTTAATGTTATTCTAACATAATGAAAATTAGGTTTGATAATCTAACTTTGTAACAACGTTAAATACAATAAAAGTTGTTTATTGCCGATGGCAATTTATACACATGTCGAATAAATAGACAACAATCAATACAATAACAAGTACAGTGGTATCTGTATGAAAAGGACAATTGCATTTATAACCTAATTTGCCGAAATACACACAGACCACTTAATCTATAATGAAAATCTTATCGGCTTTCATTTCAATGTTGAAATATGAAGTATTTAACACAGTCATTACAATACCTATTTATAAAGATTGTCTTGTATTTATTAAAGGCGAAAACAGATCAAAACACATTTGACCGAATCAATTTTAAGTTGTCTTCGACCTTTCTTTATTGCCGATGGCAATCTTATCAAATATCAAATAAATAGACATGACCGTGTCAACGTGTGGTCTTTTACAACATTCATGCATGTTAATATTAAACAAACTTTGATTGAAGTAAGAGATGTCGCTTCAAACGACCTAGTTGGTATTTGTATAGAATGTTTATAACACTAACAAGAACCCACTATTTTTACAGTTATACTGAAGGATGAAATGGTGTCGACCCCGCATGTTTGCACCATACTAAATGAGAAGTCTTTAATAACAATGATAAGGCTGATAAAGCATAATGCTGAGAAGAAACAAACATCCGTTGTTAAGTTCTTACATACTATAAATCACATTGCAATTCATATGAAATGTTCTTCTGTGCTCTATGAAGTTTGCTACCAAAATGTTCTTCGTTGAATTTGGTTTGTTTTGTGTTACTCCACATGTTTAGTTATTCATTATTATTCTGATATCCATATGCAGATGTACGTATTTGTTGTTGGCAAAAACAAATTTGATGTTTAGAAACTAATTTCAAAACATAACCATATATACCGAATATAGACAAACATTTACAACCCAAAACATAAACCATAAATGCAGAAAATAGAAACCTATGATTAAGCGAAAACGTCCATTCGTATTTGAAATAGTGATTTTCCTTAAGGATCAATTACGTCTGTATTAAGTCAAATATACCTTGCAAGGCGAAGCGTGAAAATGTACGAGAAAACCTAAAGTTTGCATTTCGGTTATTCTACACTTGATATTTAGTTGATCTATTTCTGTATATTTGCAAAACTTGTTTTCATATATAAGGAACCCACCCCCCCCCCCCCATACAAAGCTTAAATTAATGCTAACAACTGATGATATTCCTTTATAAAAAGTATACATCGATGCAAAAATATAGATTAAATGATGACGACTTTTCTATTGCATTACGTTTATTAATAGACACATAGACATGTGTTTAGTTATAAGTGCCATAAATTAATTCCCTTGTAGTTAATATTTGAATATTTACATTACTTATGTATTTCATCGATATCCTAGTTTTCTATTATTTCAAACCGTTACAGATGACGTAGAATATTTATGTTTATTTCCTCAACGAAACCGACAGGACAAGCATGCTCTCCCTTTCATGACGTTGATAGTAAACGAACAGCGCGGAGTAATTTAAGTAAATGAACATACATTGTGCACAACTTAAAACAGGACCCTGATATTTTTGAATGAAATAAAATACAAATATAAGAATCTAAGAAATAAATGCATTATCTTGAAGTTTCATTGACGCATCAAAGCTTTGACCGGGCACAATCTTATCGTGAGCTCTTAAAAACAATCTGAAAATGTGCATCAGTCTACACTTTCAAACGTAAATTAAACTGCAAGAATGCATTCAATTCCTAAATGAACAATTTCAGTTTACTACCCTGAAATAACATCTGTAATGGTTAACATGTAATGCCACTGTTTACGCATGCGTATTTCCAATTTAAAGACAAATTTATATCAACAAATCGATTAATATTAATGCAATCACAAACAGATTTCTATTTAATATTATCTGAATAGATTCAACAAACACGTTATTAATTTACCAAAAATTACTTACATTGCTTTCTGAAACATATTCCTCACACAAATTTGAATCACTATAGAATGACCTGCTTAAAGAATTACTATGGCAATAATTCGCTTGAGAACACATCTATTTAACACTGTAATATGTAATCAAACAACATTAGAATTGTGTCTTTCCCCTCCTTCCTATTTATTGTGGCATAAAATACACAGAATAATAATGTAAAATCATTTCAAGGGTTGAATAGTTGGTTTTAGTTATATTTATAGAATGCTATACCATGCATGAATGTATGCCATTACCAACATATCCAACTCTTGATATTACATTATAGTGGTATGTATATTTGTAGTACTCACAAACTTGTCCGCTTCCACAAATTTGTCCCTTTTCACAACAACGTGGGATTTGATTGTGACGTTAGTTTTGAAAAAAACAAACTCAAGGGAATTCATTCTCCATAAACAAGGTATAAACTTATATAAATTAATTTGATTTGAAATTAAATGTATTTTGCATGTTAACATCTCCTACAACTCATTACAGGACATTTTGACGCGGAGGTAGGATGTTCGTTAGCGTGTTTACACATCCATCACCTCCTAACAGGACTTTTACACACATACACGAGCTAGGAAGCACGTTTAACACAGCTCGTTTGCATGTTTATACATCCTACTACTCTTAATAGGACATTTGACACGCACACACGAGCTAGGATTTTCGTTTAACACAGCTCGTTTGGATGTGTTCCCATCCTAAAACTCCTTACAGGACGTTGTGACACGCACACACGAGCTAGGATCCACGTTTAACACAGCTCGTTTGCATGCTGACACATCCTAGAACTACTAACAGGACGTTTCAATGTGAACCAAAATAAGGACTGACATTACCATACACAGTTCAAATTTGATTGATAGAAACTGATAGTTCCTTTAAATTTACTGTTCACGATCTGTAAATCACTGTTTACAATTCATACAGTTCACGTCAGTCATTTACAATTTTTATCTTTTACTGATTGCTTCTGTCCTGAACTGAAACAGTTCATGACAGTTAAGTACAGTACTTTTGTAGGATCGAAAAGAACTGATAGTCACTGCTTCAGATCGTGACAGTACTTTTAAATTTTTGCCTGGATTTAGAATGACTGACATTCACTATAGCATCCTTGACAGTGATTATCAGTTCTTACCTTGATTTAAAATGACTGATGTTCACTGTAGCAGTCCATGACAGTGATCATCAATATTCACTTCAATTTAGAATGACTTATAATCGCTGCAACAGTTCTTGTTGGTCATTATCGGTTCTTACCTTGATTTAGAATGAATGAGGTTCACTGTAGCAGTCCTTGACCGTCATCATCTGTTCTTACCTTGATTTAGTATGACTGATGTTCACTGTAACAGTCCTTAACAGGGATTGGCAATATTTACCTTGATTTAGAATAACTGATATTTGAGCTTTTTTTTAATTTTAGCCTTGCAAAATATGTTTTTAAAAAATGCATCAAAGTACGTCAGCTTTTCATATGACCATTAACACTAATATTGCGTTGAAGCGTGTTTTTTTTATTGAAGTCACAATATTGTTTCAAGTCAATATGTTTGTTTGTTTGTTTGTTTGAATGGTGTTTAACGCCACTTTTAGCAATTTTTCAGCTATATCATGGCGTCCAGTTTTTATTGGGGGAAGCTAGAGTACCCGGAGAAAACTACGACCTTCAGTAGGAAAACTGGCAATCCTTGTCAATTAAGATTGGAGTTGAGAGTACCTGCCCGCAGTGAGACTCAAACCCGCAATCTCAGTATTGACTGACCACGTGATCAATAGTAGAGGAACTACCTGAACCACTCGGCCACCGAGGCCCCTTCAATTCAATACGAGTACATCGGGAAAATAAAAAGAAGTTTGTTCAATATTGGTTTAGTTATAAGCAAAGTAAATCTGTTTCATGAGCTTTTTTAATGGCATCGTCATTGGAACATGTTCAAATATGGCAGTATATATATATATATATATATATATATATACAAGTCTAGAAGATTATGCAACGATACATATGACGGTGTTTCTTGTCATAAATTTAGACACAGACTGACCAACGAATGGCCTTAGTCATTGAGTGTCAATATAAATAAATAACGTAAACAATCATAACATATTCATCTTAAACTTTCTCATTGTAAATGAACCCAAAACTTTTTTAATAGTTGCTTCTCAGTCCGCTAACCGGGGACGTGCCGTGCTGTTACTTGGCTTTGCTCAAATATTCCAACAAGATGTAATCAAAATTATCAAGGTGACAAATTCATTACGCCAGACGCGCGTTTCGTCTACATAAGACTCATCAGTGGCGTTTAACTATAAATGTTTAAGATATTCTTCATTGGGAGATGGAATAATATTTTTTTCATTGGGAGATGGAATAATATAAGTCCACTGGGATCGTGTAAATACACAATACAGGCAGTTCAAAATATTATATAAAGGGTCTAAAAGAATGCTGCTGAACCAGTACACTTATTTAGTATCGGATCGACAAACATGACGATACAGCATAAACAAAAAATAATAATATACAAGTCTAGAAGATTATGCAACGATACATATGACGGTGTTTCTTGTCATAAATTTAGACACAGACTGACCAACGAATGGCCTTAGTCATTGAGTGTCAATATAAATAAATAACGTAAACAATCATAACATATTCATCTTAAACTTTCTCATTGTAAATGAACCCAAAACTTTTTTAATAGTTGCTTCTCAGTCCGCTAACCGGGGACGTGCCGTGCTGTTACTTGGCTTTGCTCAAATATTCCAACAAGATGTAATCAAAATTATCAAGGTGACAAATTCATTACGCCAGACGCGCGTTTCGTCTACATAAGACTCATCAGTGGCGTTTAACTATAAATGTTTAAGATATTCTTCATTGGGAGATGGAATAATATTTTTTTCATTGGGAGATGGAATAATATAAGTCCACTGGGATCGTGTAAATACACAATACAGGCAGTTCAAAATATTATATAAAGGGTCTAAAAGAATGCTGCTGAACCAGTACACTTATTTAGTATCGGATCGACAAACATGACGATACAGCATAAACAAAAAATAATAATATACAAGTCTAGAAGATTATGCAACGATACATATGACGGTGTTTCTTGTCATAAATTTAGACACAGACCGACCAACGAATGGCCTTAGTCATTGAGTGTCAATATAAATAAATAACGTAAACAATCATAACATATTCATCTTAAACTTTCTCATTGTAAATGAACCCAAAACTTTTTTAATAGTTGCTTCTCAGTCCGCTAACCGGGGACGTGCCGTGCTGTTACTTGGCTTTGCTCAAATATTCCAACAAGATGTAATCAAAATTATCAAGGTGACAAATTCATTACGCCAGACGCGCGTTTCGTCTACATAAGACTCATCAGTGGCGTTTAACTATAAATGTTTAAGATATTCTTCATTGGGAGATGGAATAATATTTTTTTCATTGGGAGATGGAATAATATAAGTCCACTGGGATCGTGTAAATACACAATACAGGCAGTTCAAAATATTATATAAAGGGTCTAAAAGAATGCTGCTGAACCAGTACACTTATTTAGTATCGGATCGACAAACATGACGATACAGCATAAACAAAAAATAATAATATACAAGTCTAGAAGATTATGCAACGATACATATGACGGTGTTTCTTGTCATAAATTTAGACACAGACTGACCAACGAATGGCCTTAGTCATTGAGTGTCAATATAAATAAATAACGTAAACAATCATAACATATTCATCTTAAACTTTCTCATTGTAAATGAACCCAAAACTTTTTTAATAGTTGCTTCTCAGTCCGCTAACCGGGGACGTGCCGTGCTGTTACTTGGCTTTGCTCAAATATTCCAACAAGATGTAATCAAAATTATCAAGGTGACAAATTCATTACGCCAGACGCGCGTTTCGTCTACATAAGACTCATCAGTGGCGTTTAACTATAAATGTTTAAGATATTCTTCATTGCGAGATGGAATAATATTTTTTTCATTGGGAGATGGAATAATATAAGTCCACTGGGATCGTGTAAATACACAATACAGGCAGTTCAAAATATTATATAAAGGGTCTAAAAGAATGCTGCTGAACCAGTACACTTATTTAGTATCGGATCGACAAACATGACGATACAGCATAAACAAAAAATAATAATATACAAGTCTAGAAGATTATGCAACGATACATATGACAAGAAACACCGTCATATGTATCGTTGCATAATCTTCTAGACTTGTATATTATTATTTTTTGTTTATGCTGTATCGTCATGTTTGTCGATCCGATACTAAATAAGTGTACTGGTTCAGCAGCATTCTTTTAGACCCTTTATATAATATTTTGAACTGCCTGTATTGTGTATTTACACGATCCCAGTGGACTTATATTATTCCATCTCCCAATGAAAAAAATATTATTCCATCTCCCAATGAAGAATATCTTAAACATTTATAGTTAAACGCCACTGATGAGTCTTATGTAGACGAAACGCGCGTCTGGCGTAATGAATTTGTCACCTTGATAATTTTGATTACATCTTGTTGGAATATTTGAGCAAAGCCAAGTAACAGCACGGCACGTCCCCGGTTAGCGGACTGAGAAGCAACTATTAAAAAAGTTTTGGGTTCATTTACAATGAGAAAGTTTAAGATGAATATGTTATGATTGTTTACGTTATTTATTTATATTGACACTCAATGACTAAGGCCATTCGTTGGTCAGTCTGTGTCTAAATTTATGACAAGAAACACCGTCATATGTATCGTTGCATAATCTTCTAGACTTGTATATTATTATTTTTTGTTTATGCTGTATCGTCATGTTTGTCGATCCGATACTAAATAAGTGTACTGGTTCAGCAGCATTCTTTTAGACCCTTTATATAATATTTTGAACTGCCTGTATTGTGTATTTACACGATCCCAGTGGACTTATATTATTCCATCTCCCAATGAAAAAAATATTATTCCATCTCCCAATGAAGAATATCTTAAACATTTATAGTTAAACGCCACTGATGAGTCTTATGTAGACGAAACGCGCGTCTGGCGTAATGAATTTGTCACCTTGATAATTTTGATTACATCTTGTTGGAATATTTGAGCAAAGCCAAGTAACAGCACGGCACGTCCCCGGTTAGCGGACTGAGAAGCAACTATTAAAAAAGTTTTGGGTTCATTTACAATGAGAAAGTTTAAGATGAATATGTTATGATTGTTTACGTTATTTATTTATATTGACACTCAATGACTAAGGCCATTCGTTGGTCAGTCTGTGTCTAAATTTATGACAAGAAACACCGTCATATGTATCGTTGCATAATCTTCTAGACTTGTATATTATTATTTTTTGTTTATGCTGTATCGTCATGTTTGTCGATCCGATACTAAATAAGTGTACTGGTTCAGCAGCATTCTTTTAGACCCTTTATATAATATTTTGAACTGCCTGTATTGTGTATTTACACGATCCCAGTGGACTTATATTATTCCATCTCCCAATGAAAAAAATATTATTCCATCTCCCAATGAAGAATATCTTAAACATTTATAGTTAAACGCCACTGATGAGTCTTATGTAGACGAAACGCGCGTCTGGCGTAATGAATTTGTCACCTTGATAATTTTGATTACATCTTGTTGGAATATTTGAGCAAAGCCAAGTAACAGCACGGCACGTCCCCGGTTAGCGGACTGAGAAGCAACTATTAAAAAAGTTTTGGGTTCATTTACAATGAGAAAGTTTAAGATGAATATGTTATGATTGTTTACGTTATTTATTTATATTGACACTCAATGACTAAGGCCATTCGTTGGTCAGTCTGTGTCTAAATTTATGACAAGAAACACCGTCATATGTATCGTTGCATAATCTTCTAGACTTGTATATTATTATTTTTTGTTTATGCTGTATCGTCATGTTTGTCGATCCGATACTAAATAAGTGTACTGGTTCAGCAGCATTCTTTTAGACCCTTTATATAATATTTTGAACTGCCTGTATTGTGTATTTACACGATCCCAGTGGACTTATATTATTCCATCTCCCAATGAAAAAAATATTATTCCATCTCCCAATGAAGAATATCTTAAACATTTATAGTTAAACGCCACTGATGAGTCTTATGTAGACGAAACGCGCGTCTGGCGTAATGAATTTGTCACCTTGATAATTTTGATTACATCTTGTTGGAATATTTGAGCAAAGCCAAGTAACAGCACGGCACGTCCCCGGTTAGCGGACTGAGAAGCAACTATTAAAAAAGTTTTGGGTTCATTTACAATGAGAAAGTTTAAGATGAATATGTTATGATTGTTTACGTTATTTATTTATATTGACACTCAATGACTAAGGCCATTCGTTGGTCAGTCTGTGTCTAAATTTATGACAAGAAACACCGTCATATGTATCGTTGCATAATCTTCTAGACTTGTATATTATTATTTTTTGTTTATGCTGTATCGTCATGTTTGTCGATCCGATACTAAATAAGTGTACTGGTTCAGCAGCATTCTTTTAGACCCTTTATATAATATTTTGAACTGCCTGTATTGTGTATTTACACGATCCCAGTGGACTTATATTATTCCATCTCCCAATGAAAAAAATATTATTCCATCTCCCAATGAAGAATATCTTAAACATTTATAGTTAAACGCCACTGATGAGTCTTATGTAGACGAAACGCGCGTCTGGCGTAATGAATTTGTCACCTTGATAATTTTGATTACATCTTGTTGGAATATTTGAGCAAAGCCAAGTAACAGCACGGCACGTCCCCGGTTAGCGGACTGAGAAGCAACTATTAAAAAAGTTTTGGGTTCATTTACAATGAGAAAGTTTAAGATGAATATGTTATGATTGTTTACGTTATTTATTTATATTGACACTCAATGACTAAGGCCATTCGTTGGTCAGTCTGTGTCTAAATTTATGACAAGAAACACCGTCATATGTATCGTTGCATAATCTTCTAGACTTGTATATTATTATTTTTTGTTTATGCTGTATCGTCATGTTTGTCGATCCGATACTAAATAAGTGTACTGGTTCAGCAGCATTCTTTTAGACCCTTTATATAATATTTTGAACTGCCTGTATTGTGTATTTACACGATCCCAGTGGACTTATATTATTCCATCTCCCAATGAAAAAAATATTATTCCATCTCCCAATGAAGAATATCTTAAACATTTATAGTTAAACGCCACTGATGAGTCTTATGTAGACGAAACGCGCGTCTGGCGTAATGAATTTGTCACCTTGATAATTTTGATTACATCTTGTTGGAATATTTGAGCAAAGCCAAGTAACAGCACGGCACGTCCCCGGTTAGCGGACTGAGAAGCAACTATTAAAAAAGTTTTGGGTTCATTTACAATGAGAAAGTTTAAGATGAATATGTTATGATTGTTTACGTTATTTATTTATATTGACACTCAATGACTAAGGCCATTCGTTGGTCAGTCTGTGTCTAAATTTATGACAAGAAACACCGTCATATGTATCGTTGCATAATCTTCTAGACTTGTATATTATTATTTTTTGTTTATGCTGTATCGTCATGTTTGTCGATCCGATACTAAATAAGTGTACTGGTTCAGCAGCATTCTTTTAGACCCTTTATATAATATTTTGAACTGCCTGTATTGTGTATTTACACGATCCCAGTGGACTTATATTATTCCATCTCCCAATGAAAAAAATATTATTCCATCTCCCAATGAAGAATATCTTAAACATTTATAGTTAAACGCCACTGATGAGTCTTATGTAGACGAAACGCGCGTCTGGCGTAATGAATTTGTCACCTTGATAATTTTGATTACATCTTGTTGGAATATTTGAGCAAAGCCAAGTAACAGCACGGCACGTCCCCGGTTAGCGGACTGAGAAGCAACTATTAAAAAAGTTTTGGGTTCATTTACAATGAGAAAGTTTAAGATGAATATGTTATGATTGTTTACGTTATTTATTTATATTGACACTCAATGACTAAGGCCATTCGTTGGTCAGTCTGTGTCTAAATTTATGACAAGAAACACCGTCATATGTATCGTTGCATAATCTTCTAGACTTGTATATTATTATTTTTTGTTTATGCTGTATCGTCATGTTTGTCGATCCGATACTAAATAAGTGTACTGGTTCAGCAGCATTCTTTTAGACCCTTTATATAATATTTTGAACTGCCTGTATTGTGTATTTACACGATCCCAGTGGACTTATATTATTCCATCTCCTAATGAAAAAAATATTATTCCATCTCCCAATGAAGAATATCTTAAACATTTATAGTTAAACGCCACTGATGAGTCTTATGTAGACGAAACGCGCGTCTGGCGTAATGAATTTGTCACCTTGATAATTTTGATTACATCTTGTTGGAATATTTGAGCAAAGCCAAGTAACAGCACGGCACGTCCCCGGTTAGCGGACTGAGAAGCAACTATTAAAAAAGTTTTGGGTTCATTTACAATGAGAAAGTTTAAGATGAATATGTTATGATTGTTTACGTTATTTATTTATATTGACACTCAATGACTAAGGCCATTCGTTGGTCAGTCTGTGTCTAAATTTATGACAAGAAACACCGTCATATGTATCGTTGTATAATCTTCTAGACTTGTATATTATTATTTTTTGTTTATGCTGTATCGTCATGTTTGTCGATCCGATACTAAATAAGTGTACTGGTTCAGCAGCATTCTTTTAGACCCTTTATATAATATTTTGAACTGCCTGTATTGTGTATTTACACGATCCCAGTGGACTTATATTATTCCATCTCCCAATGAAAAAAATATTATTCCATCTCCCAATGAAGAATATCTTAAACATTTATAGTTAAACGCCACTGATGAGTCTTATGTAGACGAAACGCGCGTCTGGCGTAATGAATTTGTCACCTTGATAATTTTGATTACATCTTGTTGGAATATTTGAGCAAAGCCAAGTAACAGCACGGCACGTCCCCGGTTAGCGGACTGAGAAGCAACTATTAAAAAAGTTTTGGGTTCATTTACAATGAGAAAGTTTAAGATGAATATGTTATGATTGTTTACGTTATTTATTTATATTGACACTCAATGACTAAGGCCATTCGTTGGTCAGTCTGTGTCTAAATTTATGACAAGAAACACCGTCATATGTATCGTTGCATAATCTTCTAGACTTGTATATTATTATTTTTTGTTTATGCTGTATCGTCATGTTTGTCGATCCGATACTAAATAAGTGTACTGGTTCAGCAGCATTCTTTTAGACCCTTTATATAATATTTTGAACTGCCTGTATTGTGTATTTACACGATCCCAGTGGACTTATATTATTCCATCTCCCAATGAAAAAAATATTATTCCATCTCCCAATGAAGAATATCTTAAACATTTATAGTTAAACGCCACTGATGAGTCTTATGTAGACGAAACGCGCGTCTGGCGTAATGAATTTGTCACCTTGATAATTTTGATTACATCTTGTTGGAATATTTGAGCAAAGCCAAGTAACAGCACGGCACGTCCCCGGTTAGCGGACTGAGAAGCAACTATTAAAAAAGTTTTGGGTTCATTTACAATGAGAAAGTTTAAGATGAATATGTTATGATTGTTTACGTTATTTATTTATATTGACACTCAATGACTAAGGCCATTCGTTGGTCAGTCTGTGTCTAAATTTATGACAAGAAACACCGTCATATGTATCGTTGCATAATCTTCTAGACTTGTATATTATTATTTTTTGTTTATGCTGTATCGTCATGTTTGTCGATCCGATACTAAATAAGTGTACTGGTTCAGCAGCATTCTTTTAGACCCTTTATATATATATATATATATATATATATATAGGCTGAATTGAAATAGATAATAAATAAAACACTGAATAGTATGTTTTTGTTGGTTTGAATGTTATTTAAAGCCACTTTCAGCAATATTTCAGCTATATCCAGTTTTTATATTTCTCCGGACTACCCGGAGAAAACTCCCGACCTTCGTTAGGAAAACTGGCAATAAGTGTCAATTAAGATTGGAGTCGAGCGCACCCTGCCTGCAGAATGAAACCCGCAACCTCAATATGGACAGACCACGTGACCAATAGTAGACTGAACACTAAACAGATATACATTCGCATTTTGTTATAAATTTATATACAAATTATGGAAAAATATTTATAGCAGACGATACAGATACAAAAAAAATGTACAGCTACATTTGTGTACAATTGCATGAACGAGGGACTAATAAGTTTATACCTATGTAATGTATGATTTTAAGTCGATGGGATAAATATGTGTGCACACATGTATTTCTAAAAAGGGAGACATTTTTATTTGTTAATCTATGTTTATTGGTAATTAAACAACACACTTGGTATATTTTTTTAGAATTTTAAATATGACCGTTTGCATTCAAATTGATTTAAGATTAAAACTTGTATCCAGAATATTTTAAAACTAGAATGTCCTATGTCATTTTATCAAAATAATGAAATATATACGAATGACATTTTTCTTTGTGAACATCAGACGTTTTTAAAATTGTCTTTACCAACAAATGAAGTTTTACTATTAATCTCAAGAAATACATGTTATCTCCTCCACCTTTTCATCAATCCAATATTATCCTGCCGGCATGACATCGTTACTCCGAATTAAAAGTAATTATCAAGATATATATTTGTTATAAAACTTCAAAGTAACACGTTATCGTCGTTTGTGTGCGGTTATTGCATTAAACAAATTAACAATCAACATCTCTAGTTTACTTTTGCTCCCCAGGTAGCTACATGTACACGACACATTTTCAAACACCTGTCAGATACTTAAAATCGGAAACCAATTTTATACGTAATAACAATCACTTCAATAAAATTACTTTTCGTAATTCCAACGAACTTTCTAGTGCCCAACGATACAGAGGTCTCCTGCTTATTTAATTTCTTTTTAATTTATATTAGAATTTATAAAAATATATCATAAAAATACAAGACACATTGAAGCTATAATTAAATAAAATAGCCAGAGGACAGTGAAGAAATTATACAAATACCGTGCAAAAAAACTTTCTCTTCAACGTTAAAACAAGTTACTGGACTCAATAGCTATATTACGACTTAAATAGCTTTAAGGGCATGCTCGACTACATCTCTTTTCTTCATCTGTTTTCTTGCCGAAAAGTTGTGGGTATGAGCTATCACTAGTTCTCTGGCTTCTTCTTCCATTAAAAATTGGACAAAAAATGCTAACAGTGGCGTATAACTTCAAACAAGAAACATTTTTTTCCAAATAATGAAATATCTTTACTCATGGTAAACTTTAGTGTAAATAATGTGTTACGTGTATTAACAACGCGTTAAATTGCTCAGATTTTTGTTGTTTGGAAATATGACATGCGTTTTTTTTTATTCGGAGAATTATTGCAATCTTTACATGTTTTTCAATTTTCGTCTGATTTGAATCCTTGTATATTATTGGTACTTTTAAAGAGTGGAGTAGCCATGATGTTTTTCTAACTAAATTCTCTCTTATAAATGCGGAGGCATTGCTTTGTGCTTGACTTTGCATTATTAAAAGAAATGGTGCACTCGATTTAAATTCCCGTTTGTACGGCACTTATCCAGGGTCGGCGATTCTCCTGTTGTTGTCTGTAAAGATTTGGAAGCGTGCAATTTTAAATATAGTTTGGCATACTTAGACAATAGATATTAATTTACTTTTTCAACGCTAAATACAATTGTCGAATATTTACAAAAACGGGGATGACAGAACGTTATAATTTTACCAGTAACGTTTATCACTGCAAATCTATGTATTGCATTATAAAATTGGTGAATCTGAATCCTTGTTCAGGATGATTGCGCACAATTACCTGTTCCTTATCTGCCAAAATGTGTCATTGTTTACAATCGGCATATTCCCCTTGGCAATGCCCACTTTTAATTTCCTTCTGATGCATATAAACAAAAAGGAAACATAGATGATTTTATTTTAAAAGCGTGTGCATGACTTCTAGTATTTTCTAGTTTAAACCTTTGTATTGCAACCCTCCCCCCACCACAAGAAAAAAAGCCGGTTTATTTGGTATATTCCTTTGGCGATGCACACTTATTTACCAAACTGATGCATATAGACAATTTAAAACAAAGATGATTTTATGAAAAAAACTATGAAGTGACTCTACAATATCACAGTTCAATCCTTTGTAGTGTAATAATAAACAAAAACAAAACGGAAAAAGCAAAAAACAAAAACAAACTTTTCAATTTGGTAAGTTCTTTTTTGTGATTTAATTTGTAAATTAAGTACAGAAAAGACAAAAACAGATAAACACAGGTGTTACATAACACTGCTGGAGATGAAACACGTATATATAAATGCAATATACATCAAGTTAGATGTAAATAACATCCTGTCACAGCTGGAAGTTGAGCATATGTGTTCACTGGTATTATCAACATGTCGGAAATATAATTGTTCATTTATTTTTTTTTAATTAAACCACGATAGTATAATGATAGTATAATGACCCTAACCATACCTTAAAAATTTAATAAGGATTAAAACTACAATATTTGTTTAGTGTGTATTAAATATATTTGTAAATTATAATTATAACTTTTTTTATTATTTAAAGAGACAATTTCAAACTAAAAACTCCTTTATTTTAACACAAAAGTCTTACACTAATCTAGAAAATTTACAAAGTAATGTGGAATAAATATCTTCCGGTATCCAAAAGGAGCATGTCCAACAATAATGTTGGTCCAGAGGATACGATGCTTGATTTATTGATTGATTATATTAATTGATTGATTTACTGATTGGATATTTGCTTAACATCCAACGAGCATAATGTTCAGCTTTATTCAGGACGAGAACATGTTAACAAACAATTAATTTGGGAAAGATAGACCAAAAGACAAAAAAATTTGAATGCCACCGGAAAAGAATGGGGTTTGAAAAGTATGGGGTTTAGGTAGGGCGGGCGGAAAACTTAGCCTTTTGTAGCGGATACAACGAACCTACCCTTTTTGACATCTACAAAAAAATCTAGATCATGCAAGGAGCGTGGCACTCTCCAAACATGTTACTCACTATGGTCCGTGGTCAGGCTTTCCGTATTATGACCTGACCACCCTTAACGAGAAGAGGTCCACCTGTCCAACTGGTGGATGCGCTGGGCAGCTCTGTGGAATTTATTAGAAATATGTACAGGTGTAACGTTATGTGGCTTCTTAATCCGTTAATTTATCGCACCCTGTTTGTTACAACCATTGGGCCAAACACGTTCAATAAATTTGTGTCGTAGTATGTAAATCCAAATTTATGTGAAATGAGAAGAAAGAAGAGTTAATATAAGGAGGAAACAATGTTATTAAACGAAAATATTTTTGGCACTAGTAAAAATGGACTTATGTGTGGTTTATTTGACACATTTCCTATTTTTTATACATTAAACTGATTTAATCCGTCTTTAAAAGTCTTTGTTTACAAATGACTATATTTATTTATTTATTTATTTATTTATTTATTTATTTATTTGTTTGTTTGTTTGCTTGTTTGTTCAACACATTTACAATAAATGGATATAACACATAAAATGTAATGAATACAACAATAGAAATTGGGATACAATTCTAAACTCATTCATCATAATTGGTAAACCTACTGTACTATATATAGAATGGTATAGAAGCGAATGTATGAAATCTGTTAAGGACTGCTACAGTGAACATCAGTCGTACTAAATCAATGTAAGAACTGATAATGACTGACAAGGACTGCTACAGTGAATATCAGTCTTTTTAAATCAAGGTAAGAACTGATAATGACTGACAAGGACTGCTACAGTGATTATCAGTCATTCTAAATACAGGTAAATATTGATAATCACTGTCAAGGACTGGTACAGTGAATGTCAGTCATTCTAAATCCAGGTAAAAAATTCAAAGTACTGTCACGATCTGATGCAGTGACTAATAGTTCTTTTCAGTCCTACAAAAGGATTGTACTTAACTGTCATGAACTGTTTCAGTTCAGTACAGAATCTATCAGTAAAAGATAAAAATTGTAAATGACTGACGAGAACTGTATGAATAGTATACAGTGATTTACAGATCGTGAACAGTACATTTACAGTAACTATCAGTTTCTATCAATCAAATTTGAACTGTGTATGGTAATGTCAGTCCTTATTTTGGTTCATAGTGTTTTGACACACACACAAACACTAATAAGGGTTTACGTTTAACATAGCTCGTTTGCATGTTCACACATCCTACAACGCCTAACAGGACGTTTTGACACACACACACACACACACGAGCTAGGATGCACGTTTAACACAGCTCTGGTCAAGGCGGATTTAGCACAACCAACGGCGGTAAATATGTTGTTTACCGCCCTTTTTAAGCAATTAGCGTTAGGCCCACCTTAAAGCACTTGATATGAAGTTTGACACAACATGCAGAGCTAGATAGGGCGTTTAGCGCAGACTATGACACTTGATAGATGTAATGACCTGTGATACTGAATGATACCCTCGACTTTCTTTATAATTTCATTGCTCTTATTTTGGATTTTCATTGGACGTAACAAAAACGCTCTACTGTAACACGACATTACATATAGTTTCGCGGAATCCAAATTGTGTATGTGTGTAGCAGAAACAATTATGAAACAAGTTTGTGATTTTCGTAACGGCGTTAAGATCATATTGGTCATGATTAAGGAATCCGGCATGTTTGTGGAATCGGACATGTTTCTAAGTACGGCATATATCTGTACTACATTACACATTACACGTTTCATCTGCGAAATTTTATTGCATAATCATATTTATAGTGTTAGTCATTAAGCAAGCAATTAAGGATTTTCATTCGACGTTACATACACGTTCTATTGTGTTGTAATATTACGTATAGATTCGCGAAATACAAATCAGACAACTTATTGGGAAACAAATCGAACTGTTATTTTTTATGGCGTTATGATCACATATGTGATGAAATGTAAACACCATCGATATCATAAATAAATATGTTTATTGGGTCCTTTCAATACACCCTAAATTTAGAGAGTGGCTTCCGTTTATATATCGGTCAGAATTGGAAATAAAGACGCCATGGAAACAGCATCATCTACATCTTTATACATACACCTCAAAAATGACAATCGATCATCTTAGCACAACAATTTACGACAAAGAAGACGATTTCAATTTTAAAATTATAAATTTTCCTCACATATGCATCAATTGATGATATATGATATCACACTGTCTAGTGGAATTAGGGCTGATATTACCACCACTTTATGATATACGATATCGCAATGACTTGGGGCGTTACCCCTGATATCATCACCAATACAGGATTTATATTATTACGATGACTGGCGGCTTAATCACTGATGTTAACATCAATTCATAATATATTATATCACCAGTATTGGCGGCCATGCTACTGTATTTCCACAAATTCTTTATATTCGATATCACAATGACTGGTAAACTTACCTTTGATATTACCACCGATTCACAATAAACCAAATCACAATGACTGGCGGCTTTACTACTGATATTACCACCATTTCATGATCTACCGTATCACAAGGACTGGAGGTCTAACCACTGATATTACCGCAAATGCATGATATAGGATATTACAATTACTAACGGGCTTGACAACGAAATTACAACCAATTCATGGTATACGATATCATACTGTCTAAAGGCCTTACCACTTATATTAGAACCAATTCATGCTAGACGATATCACAAGGATTAACGGCGTTTCCAGTGATATTAGTGCCAATTCATGACATACGATATCGCAATGATATTACCAGCTATTCATGATATACGATATCACAATTACTAGCTGCCTTAACAACGATATTACCAACATTTCATTGTCTACGATATAGCACTGTCTTTTGGACTTACCACTGATATTAACACCAATTCATGATGATAATGGGATGATTGCCAGTTATCGACGCACCGTTGTGCAGAGAGTGTACCCAGCTAATCGATAAGGGATATCCTATGAACATGTTTTAATACTGTTACAACTATATTAACGCTGTCAATTTTTAAGGAAAATTAATAGTTATACCAATGATAATATCGGTCTAACGTTGCACAGTTGTGACACTGATATTGCCGTTCTAACGTTTTGTTAATTATGTTACCGTTGTAATGTTGTAACACAAATAGTACCATTTTAAGTTCTACCGATGCTTTTACTATTTTACTGTTTAAAAGTTTTATGTAATGCTCAGATAAGCTACTAATTAACTTTTCTTTTTCAATATATTTACAGAGCTAATCCAAAACTTCTTGCCAATATAGTGCCCATTCAATAATTTGAAAAGTTAAATTATACTAACTATTTTATATGATATGTTTAAATAAAACCATAACCTCCTTTCTGGAAAAATTATCGATGCATTGCAAAATTTATTATATTAATCGTTAGTTTAAATACCGTAAATTTTAAACTTAAACATAAACATTAAAGTACCGAACTCAACAGTGTCCTACTTTTTTACCACTAACAAAGGTGTACAGCTGATTCGCGCTTCGTTAACTTTAATTCTAACAGATTAATTCCACTTATATCTGTTGAGCACATACAATATTTTAATATAGTCATTGTTTATAAAAAAGAAATAATAAAATTAGAAGTCAATCTGAAATAAAAAAGCAACACAGTTTGAGGATATGAATTTTGCTGCGCCTAATGCGGGTTTCGTCTATTCAAGACTCATCAGAGGCACTCTTCCAAAAATATTGAAAATGACAACCACTATATGAATATATAGTGACTAGAACAATTAAACCACTGATATTAACATCAATTCATAATATAAGACATCACAAGGATTGGCGGCCTTGTTACCTTTATTACCAACAATACCACTGATATTAACATCAATTCATAATATAAGACATCACAAGGATTGGCGGCCTTGTTACCTTTATTACCAACAATTCTTGATATAACTATGACTCAAAGCCTTACCTTTGATATTACAACCGATTCACGATAAACCAAATCAAAATTACTGGGGGCTTTCCACTGATATTACCACCATTTCATGATCTACCATATCACAAGGAAAGGCGGCCTTATCACTGATATTACCAAGAATTACCAGCGGCCTGAACAACGATATTAATATCAATTCATGGTCTACGATGTAATACACACTAAAGGTCGTATAACTGATATTAGAGCCAATTGATGATATAAGATATCACAGTGATAAGAGGCGTTACCACTAATATCACCACCAATTCATGTACGATATCACAATGTCTAGCGGACTTACCACTGACATTACCAGCAATTCCTGATACACTATATCGCGATGTCTAGCGGACCTACCACTGATATTACCACCAATTCATATCGACTAGAAGCCTTACCACTGATAATTCAACCAATTTATGATATACAATATCACAATGACTGGAGGAGTAACGAGTGATTTTGCCACCAATTCATGATAAACGATATCACACTGTCTAGCGGATGTAGGGCTGATATTACCACCACTTTATGATATTGCCATGACTTGCGGCGTTCCCCCTGATATTATCACCAATACAGGATTTATATTATTAATATGACTGACGGCTTTATCACTGATATTACCATCAATTTTGAATATACTATATCACAAGAATTGGCAGCCTTGCTACTGTAATAACACCAATTCTTTATATTCGATATCACAATGACTGGTAGACTTACCTCTGATATTACCACCGATTCACAATAAACCAAATCACAATGACTGGCGGCTTAAATACTGATATTACCACCATTTCATGATCTAACGTATCACAAGGACTGGAGGTCTTACCACTGATATTACCGCAAATGCACGATATAAGATATTACAATAACTAGAGTGCTTGACAACGAAATTACAACCAATTCATGGTATACGATATCACACTGTGTAGAGGCCTTATCACTTATATTAGAACCAATTCATGCTAGACGATATCACAAGGATTAACGGCGTTTCCAGTGATATTAGTTCCAATTCATGACATACGATATCGCAATGATATTACCAGCAATTCATTATCTATGATATCACAACGACTGGCGACCTTATCACTGATATTACCACCAATTCATGATATACGATTTCACAATTACTAGCTGCCTTAACACCGATATTACCAACATTTCATTGTCTACGATATAGCACTGTCTTTTGGACTTACCACTGATATTACCACCAATTCATGATGATAATGGGATAATTACCAGTTATCGACGCACCGTTTTACCGAGAGTGTACCCAGCTAATCGATAAGGAATATCCTATGAACATGTTTTAATACTGTTACAACTATATTAGGAAAATTAATAGTTATACCGAAGATAATATCGGTCTAACGTTGCACAGTTGTGACACTGATATTGCCGTTCTAACGTTTTCTTAATTATGTTACGGTTGTAATGTTGTAACACAAATAGTACCATTTTAAGTTCTACCGATGATTTTACTATTGTAAAATGGCAACAATAATATAACAAGCTGAAAAGCTCCTAAAATGAAATTGTACTGTTGTTAAATTGTACTGTTGTATAGTAGTAGCACTGATATAACCGCTGTATACATGATACTACCGTTGACATGTTGTAAGAATGATATAACGGTTGCACAGTTGTGACAATTATATTACTGTTGGAAATATGAGACTAATATAGTACCGCGTAAAGCTGTGACAACGGTATTACAGCTTTACCGATATGACTATGAAATTAGCGTTGCAAAGTTGTAACAGAGATATTGCAGATGCAAATATGTAGCAATGATATTATCGTGGTACATTTGTAACAAAGATATTGAAGATCCACATTTGTAGCGATGATATCAACGTTCTACCCTAGCAATAATAGTATCACATATTTGGTATAATGACGGATGACAGTTTTGTTGCTGTCACTGTAGAAAATACTTCTATATTTGTTGATAGTATGAACAATGAAAGTACAAGGCAAAAAAAACACATCTGTGATAAATACTTGATTTCTTCTCAAACCTATGATATTAAACTATTAGGAGTTTTGTATATGTTTTTAGATTACTTTCTTAATTATTAAACTGTATTCAATTGTTTTATTTTGTGATAAAATGTTGACTAATTGTAATCAAATATGTGATTATGAAATGTTATTTTACATATCGGCACTGTTATCAGCCCGGGACTCCCATAAGACCGCAGGTACGAGATATTATTGTTGTAAATTTTGGAATAATGGTATCAAGGTTTTACCCTGGAAGCAATGATATTATGGTAGTAAAGATTTGACAGTGATTTTGCCATTATAATGTTCTTACCGATGTAAAATTATAACATTCGTATCGCCGTGATAAAGTTCTAACAGTGGTTTGACCATTGCACTGTTTGAAAGGACATTATTGCTGTAAAGTCACGACGATGATAATACAGCTTTAAAAATTTAGCAATGAATATAATATGCAGAATCATATCATTATAAGAGCATTGCAATTATCATATCAATGTCACATCTATGTATTTCATAACTTTACTCCTGTAATGTGTTTGTCTTACCTTTTCTACGGCAAAATAATTGTCCCATTTTTATTTCTGTAATGTCATAGTCCAAACTTTACTACTGTAAGGTCATTGTAGCAAATTTGTTACAGTAATGCCATAGTCGGAACTTCGCTGCTGTAATGTCATTGTCAAATATTTGCTACTGTAATGTCATTGTCTTTAAGTAACTGCCATCATGTCATTGTCCTAAACATGCTACTGTAATGTCATTGCCCCAACTTTATTTCTATAATGTCATAGTCTCAACTTTACTACTGTAAGGTCATTTTCCAAATTTGACACTGTAATGTCATAGTTTCAACGTTACTACTGTAATGTCATTGTACCAAACTTGCTACTGTAATGTCATTGTCTCAACTTTACTACTGTAATGTCATAGTCCCAGCTTTACAATTGTAATTTCATTGTCTTAAAGTTACTACTGTAATGTCAATGTCCCAAATTTGCTACTGTAATTTCGTATTCCAATTCTACTATTGGATTGTCATAGTCAATGTTTAACGCTGTAATGTTATTGTCCCAACTTTACTACCGTAATGTCGTTGGCCCATCTTTACTACTGTAATTTTTAAGTTTATCCCGAAGAAATCGGTGACATTTTTAAACACCGGTACACTTGCATACCTGACTAATTGAGAAATGTGGACACCGTATGCAAGAGAAGCTTACATATTGCTGCTTAAGTGATGAAAATTTTTTATATTGAGATTAAAGTCGTCTTGTGTGGCGTAAATTCTTGTGCTTAAATGACCATTAGTGTCATTCACGGTAATTTTCAATCGACATTTCCGCAAAAATAATCTAAAAATATAAAAGAAGTTTAAAAGCATTACCATCGTCATTTTGTCTGCTTTCTCGCTTATTATTAAAAACATGTTCATCAGTATTGCCCAGCATATCTCATCACATCAAAGGTCGAGTCAAAAGTTAATCATTCCATCGGAATACGCGTCAATTTCACTAATGTGATATTAATGGTCTTTTTATCGATAATATAGTTGCGGATAAAAGGAAAAGATGTGTAGCACACTCGTTTGGTAGTTCAAAAGTTCAGTTATTACTACTATTCGGGGTAACTAAAATGAATTATAAAATGTTAATATCGTCCATCAGCAATTAAATTTAAAAGCGTTGGATCGTATACTAAAATATGTCTGTCACCGTTTAAACTTCTACTTCATCATCTATATAATTATGTGTTGCCATTACCCTTTTATTTCACCATACCGCATGAAATTTTTTTATCTAAATTGTTAACATAATCTTTCAATTTGAAAATGTTTTAAAGTTATTGACCTTACACAATTCAGTAGTAACTGTATTTGTCTTATTACTGTCGCTTTAAACAGTCAACATATTTAACTCTTTCGGAAAAAAGTGCAGGTAGGAAACCACAATTAATATGCATCACTTCTTAAAAAGCTGTGATTAAGTTATTAAAAATTTAACAATATTGTATATATTCATGTCAATGAATATGATCGGTTAACGAGACTCGTTTGTGCACTTATTATAGCTACAGTACTTGTAAGATGAAACGCAACACGTATAAACGGAAGGTATATTTTCAATTATAAGCAATCTTTCAACTAGATGTTAACAAAACATTTAGCATGCACTTCTTTCATCATTTATATCTACATCTTCCGCAAAATTTTAAGTTGGAAGACGTACATATATCTTTAAATATCTCTTGTTAGCTAACCTTAAATTAGCAGTATGTACATGTAAGCATGAAAAATCTACTACGATATGTTGGTTATGTAGAGTCCTTTACAATTTTTTAATGCATTTATTGATAGTAATGAAACATTGTGTTGAAGCAGCTAAATAAAGACACAGTTATTTTTTTATGCTATACATGCAATTATAAAAGTTATTATTTTATCAATTTAGCTTTGGCTGTTGAGTGCAAAATAGCTGTTAATTTGTTGTTTGCCACGCTAGGTTTA
The DNA here is from genome assembly GCA_944474755.1 of Limnoperna fortunei. Classification (NCBI taxonomy): domain Eukaryota; kingdom Metazoa; phylum Mollusca; class Bivalvia; order Mytilida; family Modiolidae; genus Limnoperna; species Limnoperna fortunei. Next base: position 49,666,037 of record OX104125.1, read on the forward strand.
CGTAAGTTAGCCAACTTACATGAATTTTATTGGGCGTTATATTTAACATGAACATGATGATGAAATACATGTAATAAAAAGATCTTCTAAATGGATCTAAATAATGGGCACTAGCTTTGAGTAAATAACAAGCCTTTTTACCGTCCAATGCTTTGTCCAATTGTTGGATGAATTGATTTACAACACATCAGGTTATTTTATTTGTTTGCGTGTTTTTTAACGCCAAATTAATAATTGTTCAGCTATATCATAATGTCCGGTTTTCATTAAGGAAAACACAGGAATACCCAGAGAAAACCCCGGAACTTTGGTAAGGAAACTGACATTCATTGATCAATTAGGATTTGAGTCGCGCACACCCTGCCGCAGTAATTATCGAACCCGAAGCCTCATTGATGATAGGCACGTGATTACTAGATTACAAGTAGAATTGATAGGTTCGAAGGTAGTTTTAAAGCTACCGAAAAAATCAATTGTGTAACGTTTGTGCATAATGTGTTTTCAACTGACTATCCTAGATTTGTTTAGTGGATTCCGCTGAGATATCGTTTAGAAAAAGGAATTAAAGAAACCACAGAAACATCTACTTGTACATCACTGTTTGAATTACAGCCCGTTTATTTATTGCCATCTTTTGAAGAATTATTGCATGCCATAAAACCCGGTCTTCGATATTTTGCTATTATCGTCATGAACTATTTTATCTTGAGTGTTGATATTCAGTTGTATCAACAGATTGACTCACAAAATATATGAAGTACTAAACAAGTAAATCAATACAATACAAAAAAAACTATATTAAGGATACAAGATATAGAATCTTGCCACATTTTGTCTCATACCACGGACAAAATGTCTGTGACAGACAAAAAACGTCTGACACATCGTTTGCATTCTTTTATGGACATATTTGCAGTCATTTGCGGTCAATGTCCGTCAGTGACAAAGAGAATAACACTATTACTGGTATTAACAGTATTTATATAGCGTATTGTGATAATGGGATAATTACAGTTATCGACGCACCGTTTTACCGAGAGTGTACCCAGATGATCAATAAGGGATGTCCTATGAACATGTTTTAATACTGTTACAACTATATTAACTCTGTAAATTTGTAAGGAAAATTAATAGTTATACCGAAGATAATATCGGTCTAACGTTGCACACTTGTGACACTGATATTGCCGTTCTAACGTTTTGTTAATTATGTTACCGTTGTAATGTTGTAACATAAATAGTACCATTTTAAGTTCAACCGATGATTTTACTATTGTAAAATGGCAACAATAATATAACAAGCTGAAAAGCTCCTAAAATGAAATTGTACTGTTGATTTCTTTTACAATTGTATAGTAGTAGCAATGATATTTCCGCTGTATAAATGATACTACCGTTGAAATGTTGCAAGAATGATATAACCGTTGCACAGTTGTGACAATTATATTACTGTTGGAAATATGGTACTAATATAGTACCGCGTAAAGCTGTGACAACGGTATTACAGCTTTACCGATATGACTATGAAATTAGCGTTGCAAAGTTGTAACAGAGATATTGCAGATGCAAATTTGTAGCAATGATATTATCGTGGTAAATTTGTAACAAAGATATTACAGATGCACATTTGTAGCGATGATATCAACGTTCTACCCTAGCAATAATAGTATCACATATTTGGTATAATGACGGATGACAGTTTTGTTGCTGTCACTGTAGAAAAAACTTCTAAATTTGTAGATAGTATGAACAATGAAAGTACAACGCGAAAAAACACATCTGTGATAAATACTTGATTTCTTCTCAAACCTAAGATATTAAACTGTTTGGAGTTTTGTATATGTTTTTAGATTACTTTCTTAATTATTAAACTGTATTCAATTGTTTTATTTTGTGATAAAATGTTGACTAATTGTAATCAAATATGTGATTATGAAATGTTATTTTACATATCGGCACTGTTATCAGCCCGGGACTCCCATAAGACCGCAGGTACGAGATATTGTTGTTGTAAATTTTGGAATAATGGTATCAAGGTTTTACCCTGGAAGCAATGATATTATGGTAGTAAAGATTTGACAGTGATTTTGCCATTATAATGTTCTTACCGATGTAAAATTATAACATTCGTATCGCCGTGATAAAGTTCTAACAGTGGTTTGACCATTGCACTGTTTGAAAGGACATTATTGCTGTAAAGTCACGACGATGATAATACAGCTTTAAAAATTTAGCAATGAATATAATATGCAGAATCATATCATTATAAGAGCATTGCAATTATCATATCAATGTCACATCTATGTATTTCATAACTTTACTCCTGTAATGTGTTTGTCTTACCTTTTCTACGGCAAAATAATTGTCCCATTTTTATTTCTGTAATGTCATAGTCCAAACTTTACTACTGTAAGGTCATTGTAGCAAATTTGTTACAGTAATGCCATAGTCGGAACTTCGCTGCTGTAATGTCATTGTCAAATATTTGCTACTGTAATGTCATTGTCTTTAAGTAACTGCCATCATGTCATTGTCCTAAACATGCTACTGTAATGTCATTGCCCCAACTTTATTTCTATAATGTCATAGTCTCAACTTTACTACTGTAAGGTCATTTTCCAAATTTGACACTGTAATGTCATAGTTTCAACGTTACTACTGTAATGTCATTGTACCAAACTTGCTACTGTAATGTCATTGTCTCAACTTTACTACTGTAATGTCATAGTCCCAGCTTTACAATTGTAATTTCATTGTCTTAAAGTTACTACTGTAATGTCAATGTCCCAAATTTGCTACTGTAATTTCGTATTCCAATTCTACTATTGGATTGTCATAGTCAATGTTTAACGCTGTAATGTTATTGTCCCAACTTTACTACCGTAATGTCGTTGGCCCATCTTTACTACTGTAATTTTTAAGTTTATCCCGAAGAAATCGGTGACATTTTTAAACACCGGTACACTTGCATACCTGACTAATTGAGAAATGTGGACACCGTATGCAAGAGAAGCTTACATATTGCTGCTTAAGTGATGAAAATTTTTTATATTGAGATTAAAGTCGTCTTGTGTGGCGTAAATTCTTGTGCTTAAATGACCATTAGTGTCATTCACGGTAATTTTCAATCGACATTTCCGCAAAAATAATCTAAAAATATAAAAGAAGTTTAAAAGCATTACCATCGTCATTTTGTCTGCTTTCTCGCTTATTATTAAAAACATGTTCATCAGTATTGCCCAGCATATCTCATCACATCAAAGGTCGAGTCAAAAGTTAATCATTCCATCGGAATACGCGTCAATTTCACTAATGTGATATTAATGGTCTTTTTATCGATAATATAGTTGCGGATAAAAGGAAAAGATGTGTAGCACACTCGTTTGGTAGTTCAAAAGTTCAGTTATTACTACTATTCGGGGTAACTAAAATGAATTATAAAATGTTAATATCGTCCATCAGCAATTAAATTTAAAAGCGTTGGATCGTATACTAAAATATGTCTGTCACCGTTTAAACTTCTACTTCATCATCTATATAATTATGTGTTGCCATTACCCTTTTATTTCACCATACCGCATGAAATTTTTTTATCTAAATTGTTAACATAATCTTTCAATTTGAAAATGTTTTAAAGTTATTGACCTTACACAATTCAGTAGTAACTGTATTTGTCTTATTACTGTCGCTTTAAACAGTCAACATATTTAACTCTTTCGGAAAAAAGTGCAGGTAGGAAACCACAATTAATATGCATCACTTCTTAAAAAGCTGTGATTAAGTTATTAAAAATTTAACAATATTGTATATATTCATGTCAATGAATATGATCGGTTAACGAGACTCGTTTGTGCACTTATTATAGCTACAGTACTTGTAAGATGAAACGCAACACGTATAAACGGAAGGTATATTTTCAATTATAAGCAATCTTTCAACTAGATGTTAACAAAACATTTAGCATGCACTTCTTTCATCATTTATATCTACATCTTCCGCAAAATTTTAAGTTGGAAGACGTACATATATCTTTAAATATCTCTTGTTAGCTAACCTTAAATTAGCAGTATGTACATGTAAGCATGAAAAATCTACTACGATATGTTGGTTATGTAGAGTCCTTTACAATTTTTTAATGCATTTATTGATAGTAATGAAACATTGTGTTGAAGCAGCTAAATAAAGACACAGTTATTTTTTTATGCTATACATGCAATTATAAAAGTTATTATTTTATCAATTTAGCTTTGGCTGTTGAGTGCAAAATAGCTGTTAATTTGTTGTTTGCCACGCTAGGTTTACGTAAGTTAGCCAACTTACATGAATTTTATTGGGCGTTATATTTAACATGAACATGATGATGAAATACATGTAATAAAAAGATCTTCTAAATGGATCTAAATAATGGGCACTAGCTTTGAGTAAATAACAAGCCTTTTTACCGTCCAATGCTTTGTCCAATTGTTGGATGAATTGGTTTACAACACATCAGGTTATTTTATTTGTTTGCGTGTTTTTTTAACGCCAAATTAATAATTGTTCAGCTATATCATAATGTCCGGTTTTCATTAAGGAAAACACAGGAATACCCAGAGAAAACCCCGGAACTTTGGTAAGGAAACTGACATTCATTGATCAATTAGGATTTGAGTCGAGCACACCCTCATTGATGATAGGCACGTGATTACTAGATTACAAGTAGAATTGATAGGTTCGAAGGTAGTTTTAAAGCTACCGAAAAAATCAGTTTGTGTAACGTTTGTGCATAATGTGTTTTCAACTGACTATCCTAGATTTGTTTAGTGGATTCCGCTGAGATATCGTTTAGAAAAAGGAATTAAAGAAACCACAGAAACATCTACTTGTACATCACTGTTTGAATTACAGCCCGTTTATTTATTGCCATCTTTTGAAGAATTATTGCATGCCATAAAACCCGGTCTTCGATATTTTGCTATTATCGTCATGAACTATTTTATCTTGAGTGTTGATATTCAGTTGTATCAACAGATTGACTCACAAAATATATGAAGTACTAAACAAGTAAATCAATACAATACAAAAAAAACTATATTAAGGATACAAGATATAGAATCTTGCCACATTTTGTCTCATACCACGGACAAAATGTCTGTGACAGACAAAAAACGTCTGACACATCGTTTGCATTCTTTTATGGACATATTTGCAGTCATTTGCGGTCAATGTCCGTCAGTGACAAAGAGAATAACACTATTACTGGTATTAACAGTATTTATATAGCGTATTGTGATAATGGGATAATTACAGTTATCGACGCACCGTTTTACCGAGAGTGTACCCAGATGATCAATAAGGGATGTCCTATGAACATGTTTTAATACTGTTACAACTATATTAACTCTGTAAATTTGTAAGGAAAATTAATAGTTATACCGAAGATAATATCGGTCTAACGTTGCACACTTGTGACACTGATATTGCCGTTCTAACGTTTTGTTAATTATGTTACCGTTGTAATGTTGTAACATAAATAGTACCATTTTAAGTTCAACCGATGATTTTACTATTGTAAAATGGCAACAATAATATAACAAGCTGAAAAGCTCCTAAAATGAAATTGTACTGTTGATTTCTTTTACAATTGTATAGTAGTAGCAATGATATTTCCGCTGTATAAATGATACTACCGTTGAAATGTTGCAAGAATGATATAACCGTTGCACAGTTGTGACAATTATATTACTGTTGGAAATATGGTACTAATATAGTACCGCGTAAAGCTGTGACAACGGTATTACAGCTTTACCGATATGACTATGAAATTAGCGTTGCAAAGTTGTAACAGAGATATTGCAGATGCAAATTTGTAGCAATGATATTATCGTGGTAAATTTGTAACAAAGATATTACAGATGCACATTTGTAGCGATGATATCAACGTTCTACCCTAGCAATAATAGTATCACATATTTGGTATAATGACGGATGACAGTTTTGTTGCTGTCACTGTAGAAAAAACTTCTAAATTTGTAGATAGTATGAACAATGAAAGTACAACGCGAAAAAACACATCTGTGATAAATACTTGATTTCTTCTCAAACCTAAGATATTAAACTGTTTGGAGTTTTGTATATGTTTTTAGATTACTTTCTTAATTATTAAACTGTATTCAATTGTTTTATTTTGTGAAAAATGTTGACTAATGGTAATCAAATATGTGATTATGAAATGTCATTTTCTATATCGGCACTGATATTAGCCCGGGACTCCCATAAGACCGCAGGAACGAGATATTATTTTTGTAAATTTTGAATAATGGTATCAAGGTTTTACCCTCGTAGCAATGATATTACGGTTGTAAAGATTTGACAGTGATTTTGCCATTATAATGTTCTTACCGATGTAAAATTATAACATTCGTATCGCCGTGATAAAGTTCTAACAGTGGTTTAAAAGGACATTATTGCTGTAAAGTCATGACGATGATAATACAGCTTTAAACATTTAGCAATGAATGTAATATGTAGAATTATATCGTTATGAGAGCATTGCAATTATCATATCAATGTCACATCTATGTATTTCATAACTTTACTTCTGTAATGTGTTTGTCTTACCTTTTCTACGGCAAAGTAATTGTCCCATTATTATTTCTGTAATGTCATATTCCAAACTTTACTACTGTAAGGTCATTCTCCCAAATTTGCTACTGTAATGCCATAGTCGGAACTTCACTACTGTAATGTCATTGTCCAATATTTGCTACTGTAATGTCATTGTCTTTAAGTAACTGACGTCATGCCATTGTCATAAACATGCTACTGTAATGTCATTGTCCCAACTTTACTTCTATAATGTCATAGTCTCAATTTTGCTACTGTAGGGTCATAGTTTCAACGTTACTACTGTAATGTCATTGTACAAAACTTGCTACTGTAATGTCATTGTCCCAGCTTTACAACTGTAATTTCATTGTCTTAAAGTTACTACTGTAATGTCAATGTCCCAAATTTGCTACTGTAATGTCATTGTCCCAGGTTTGCTACTGTAATGTCATTGTCCCAACTTTATTATTGTAATGTCATAGTCCCAGCCTTACAACTGTAATTTCACTGTCTTAAAGTTACTACTGTAATGTCAATGTCCCAAATTTGCTACTGTAATGTCGTATTCCAAATTCTACTATTGCATTGTCATAGTCAATGTTTACCGCTGTAATGTTATTGTCCCGAATTTACTACCGTAATGTCGTTGGTCCATCTTTACTACTGTAATGTCATTGTCCCAACTTTACTACCCTAATGTCGTTGGCCCAACATTACCACTGTAATGCCACTGTCCCAACTATATTACTGTCATTTTATTGTCCCAACTTTACTGCTGTAATGTCATTGTCCCAACTTTACTTAAATGTCATTTTCACAACTTTACTTCTGTAACGTCATTGTCACAAATTTGATAATGTAATGTCATAGCCCCAACTTTACTACTGTAATGTCATAGTCCTAACTTTAATACTGAAATGTCAGTGCCCCAACTGTACTACTGTAATCTCAATATCCTAACTCTACTAATGTAATTACAATGTCCAACTTTACCGCTGTAGTCTTATTGTCCCAACCTTGCTACTGTAATGTCATAGTTCACAGTTTACTGCTGTTATTTCAATGTGCCACTTTACTACTTTAATTTAATTGTCTTAGCATTACTGCTGTAATATCAATGTCCAAACTTTACTACTGTAATGTCAATGTCCCAAATTTGCTACTGGAATGCAATAGTCCAAACTTTACTGCTGTATTGTCATAGGCACTGCTTTAATACTGTTTTGTCGTTGTCCCAATTTTACTAACGCACTGTCGTTGTCCCTACCTTACTACTGTCATGACATTGTCCCAACTCTATTACTGTCATTTTATTGTCCCAAGTTTAATACTGTAATGTTAATGTCCCAACTTTACTACTGTAATTTCATTGTCCCAAATTAATGTCACAAATTTGCTACTGTAATGTCATTGTCCCAACTTTACCACTGTAATGTCATAATCATAACATTACTACTGTAATGTTGTTATTCCAACATTACTATTGTAATGTTAATGTCCCGATTTTACTACTGTCAGCTGTAGCACTACTTTTCACAACTTATCAATATGTTACAATTGCCGAAACTGTACAACTATATTAAGCTTTAACAACGATTCTACCGATATGAAGTTATTAAAATTATTTTACGATTGTGAATTTGTAATAATAATATAACCGTTGAAATGTAGTAATAACGATGGTGCCGTTGTAAAGTCGATGATATTAACGTTATTAACAAGAATATTACTGTGGTATAGATGCGACATTGATATGATAATAGCAATATTATCATAATGATATAATTCTACATATAGGTTTGACAATGGCATTTCTTGTTTTGAAAATTATTGTAACGTTGCATTATTGTGACGAAGATATTACCGTTGCAAAGTGATAAAAATGATTTTATCTTCATACATATGCGACAATTTTAAATTTGAAATCACGGTAATATCAAAATACCGAACAGCAATGAAACCGTCAAAAAGACAATCCACAAATCAAAGTCCGAGAAACCGGCAACCTACAGAACCAACAAACAAAGCTACAGTAGCTACATCAATGGTCTTGACTTGGTACATGTATTTCAAAACAAATGAACAATGATTTTACCGCTGTAAAGATACAAAGGTAATAATAATGTCGGAAAGTTACTATGATAGTATAGTTGTAAAGTTATGGCAATTGTACCATATTGATAAGTTGTGAACAGTAACATTACATTAGAAACGTTGGGATAATGAAATTACAGTAGTAAAGTTAGAACTATGACATTTCAGTAGTAGCACGGATTGGACAATTACATTACAGTAGAAATTTAGGAAATTTAGGACTAAGACATTACAGATATAACGTTTGACAATGGAATTACAATAATAGTAAATTTGGGACAATGGCATTTAGTAGCAAAGATGGGACAATGATATTACATAAGTTTAGGACTATGAAATTACAGAAGTAACATTGGACAATGACATTACCGTAGTAAAGTTGGGACAATGAAATTACAGTAGTAAATTTAAGACTGGAATCAAGTAGCAAAGATGGTACACTGACATTACAGATGTAAAGTTGAAACATTGCCGTAGAAAATTTGGGAAAATGACATTACAGTAGTAAAGTTGGGATAATGACATTACAGTAGTAAAGTTGGGATAATGACATTACTGTGGTAAATTTGGTAAAATGCCCTACAGAAGTGAAGATCGGACAAGCACGGGTGGAGCAAATACAAAGCAGTCAAGGGTATTATCAGATAATTTGACATGTGTATCAAGGCATCGAGTGCACCTTAGCGACTCACAATAAGCTGGGACTATGCCATTACAGTAGTAAAGTTGGGACAATGACTGTACAGTAGAACGTTTGGTACAATGACATTACAGTAGTAACGTTGAGACTATGAAATTACAGTAGTAACGTTGAGACTATGAAATGACAGTATCAAGTTTGGAAAATGACCATACAGTAGTAAAGTTGAGACTATGAAATTACAGTATCAAATTTGGAAAATGACCATACAGTAGTAAAGTTGAGACTATGAAATTACAGTAGCAAGTTTGGGACAATGACATAACGCAGTAACTTTAAGGCAATGACATTACTGTAGTAACGTTGAGACTATGAAATTACAGTATCAAATTTGGAAAATGACCATACAGTAGTAAAGTTGAGACTATGAAATTACAGTAGCAAGTTTGGGACAATGACATAACGCAGTAACTTTAAGGCATTGACATTACAGTAGCAAATTTGGAACAATGACATTACATTAGTGAAGTTGCGACTATGACATTACAGTTGCAATTTTGGGAGAATGACCTTACAGTAGTAAAGTTTGAACTATGACATTACTAAAATAAAAATGGTACAATTACTTTGCGGTAGAAACGGTAAGACAATGACATTACAGTTCGGACAAACACATTATAGAAGTAAAGTTATGAAATGCATTATCGAAGTTAAGTTGGGACAATTACACTTCATTAGTAAAGTTAGGACAATGACACTTCATTAGTAAAGTTAGAACCATGACATCACAGTAGTAAAGTTGGGACTGACATAACAGAATTACAACCTGGACAATGATATTACCGCAGCAACATTGGGACAATTACATTACAGGAGTTAAGTTGCAACGTTTTCACAATAATTTTGACATTGTAGAGTTTTATGAAAGTTAGTACTGTTACAAATAAGACACTACTGTTGTTAAGTTGTAACATTAATAATTTTGTACAGATGTAAAAATGATCTTCAGTTGCAAAGTTAAGACTATGATCCATGTATTACTGGTGTAAATATGTGACAATTTTACTTTATTTAGGTGAAAGTGGAATACTGTTGTTACAAATTGTAGCAATGACACCACCTTTGTAACGTTAGGAAGTTCTTTGACAATGATATCACGGTTGTAAATATGTGAAAGTGATATTATCGTTGTAATGTGGTAACAATGATATAACGGTTGGAATGTTGTAACACTGATATTAACCCTGTACATTTGTAACAATGATATTGACGTTGTATGTTTGTGACAATGGCATTAACGTTATAATGTTTTAACAATGACGTTACCTTTGTTTAGCGTTAACAAAAATATTTAACTTATTAATTATGTGACATTAATATTAATGTTTTTAACTTGTAAAACGATCTTGCATTACAGCGGTGTTTTATAGTACATACGTTTCGTTATTAATTTGGAACAAAACATTACATAGATTTTAAGTTCTAATTTGCTAATCAGCTTCCATGACGTGATCTGTATACATATATAAACCGTGTCTCATACATGTTATTTTGCGTCTATAGACTATGATCATTTGCACGATCCTATCTTCAACGAAAAAGTAAACAAAACATTAATACCACCCTTAAAAAAGATCAATTGACAACATTAAAATTCCCAACGCAATCTGTATAATACATGTAGCCACCTTGTCACGTATATGTTATTTTGCGTCTATAGATTATGATCATTTGCACGATCTTCAACGAAAATTTAACCCAAAACATTAATACCACTATGAAGGATTTTGGTTGACTTGTTGAAATTTATACGTGTTTGCATAGTGTAAAACATATTTACAATTGTCTACATATGATTACAATAACGTTGACGTCAAACTTTATTTGATACGATTTGTTTTTCATTTATTGCACGTTGTAACTAAATCGTAATATTACAGACATAGATACAACGCTAGTGTAACATAGTGTCCTTTATCTTATTGTTTAATTTAATTTAGGGAACACTATTTGCAACCATATTTTCAAACAAGTAAGCGGTATATATATCGAAGCTTATAAAGGCTTGGCAGAGTTATTTTACCCTGATTTTTAAGATTATCTTGAAGAAATCGGTGACATTTTCAAGCAGAAATGTAGACACCGTATGCAGGAGAAGCTTGAATATTGCTGCATAATTTTGAGATTAAAGTCGTCTGGGTAGTCATAAACTATTGTGCTAAGATGACCGCTGGTGTCATTCACGGGAGGCGACATTTCGCAAAATGATTTGAAAATAAAAAGCAGGCATATTTTGCCTGCTTTGTCACTTATTTTGTATATTTAAAGGGTGTTTATCAGTATTGCCCAGCATATCTCATCACTGTCGTCAAAGATGAAACGTGTAAGAGATAAACTTCAAAGGTTGAGTCAAAAGTTCATCATACTATTCGAATAAGCGTCAATTTCAATAATGTGATATTAATGGTCTTTTTTATTGATTAAGATCTGTATCACACTCGTTTGGTAGTTCAATAGTTCAGGTGTGTTCTTGTTTATTACTACTATTCAACACAATTTAAGTGAATCATGAAATGTTAATATCGTCCATCAGCAATTAAATTTAAAGGCATTAGATCGTATTCTAAAATATGTTTGTCACCTTTTCAACTTGTTCTTTATCATCGATATAATAATGTGTTGCCATTATACCCTTTTATTTCACCAATACCGCATGAGAATTTTTAATAGAAATTGTTAACATAATCTTTAAATTTGAAAATGTTTTAAAGCTATTGACCTTAAACAACTAAGTAGTAAATATACTTGTCTGATTACTGTCGCCTTAAACAAACAACATATTTAACCCTTTCGGAAATAAATGTATACAGGAAACCACAATTTAGATGTATTACTTCTGAAAAACCTATGATGGAGTTTCAACAATATTTTACATGTATATATTCATGTCAATGCATATGATCTTTTAAAGAGACTCGTTTGATGAAAGATGAAACGCAACACTTTGGCATTAACCGTATGAACGGAAGGTATCTTTTTAATAATAAGCAAACTTTCAATTTCATGTTAACTTACATGAAGGTTATTGGGCGTTATATTTAACATGAACATGATCATAAAATTATAAACATATTTTCTAAATGGATCTACATAATTGGCGCTAGCTTTGAGTAAATAACAAGCCTTTTCCCCCTACGATAATTTGTCCAATTGATGCATGAATTGATTTACAAGACACGAAGTTATTTGTATTTGTTTGAATAGTGTTTAACGCCGCTTTTAGTAATTGTTCAGGTTTGTTGTGATGTCCTGTTTTCAGTCGAAAAAAACAGGAATTACTAGAAAAACCCCGAAGCTTTGGTAAGGAAACTGGCATTCATGATCAATTAGGATTTGAGTCGAGCACACCCTGCCCGCAGTGATTATCGAAGCCGCAGCCTCATTGATGACTAGATTTCTCGTAGACTAACTGCCTGAAAAAATCGGCCATAGAGGCCCGAGTAAGAGTTAAGGACCAAACTACAAATTGGTGATAAACGCATTACATATAATTTATAGAAATCTATGGAACACTAACTATTCGTAGGGCTAAAATTATTACGATTTAAACATATTTTAGGTAAAATATAAGAAAACTAAACGTTTTACTTAAAATAAATAGGTCCGAAGGTAGTTTTAAAGCTACAGAAAAAAACAATTGTATGTATAATGTGTTTTAAACTAACAATCCTAACATTGCTGAGTGAAGTCCGTTGAGATATCCTTCAGAACCAGAAATTCAAGAAACCACAGAAACAGCATCTTGTACATCACTGTTTGACTTACAGTCCATATAGTAATGTTCATCAGCATAAGACAACTTCTCCAAACCAAAATTTATCCAAATGTTCGAATATAAAATTTGCAGCAAATTTGTATAAATTGTAATTACATTGATGACGTTTATCTTAAAATTATTTGTTTAGAATGTTTCCTTTTTTCTGGCATTCAACCAAATTTACTTGGCATGATACGATGGAGTTTCAGTTTCGTAACAGCTGACAGTCTGGTATGTGTTGGTAAGTTTTCATCAGTCTTATTTTTAAATCATTGTCATGTTGAACTGCACTGAAGATTGCATAAAATTTCCTTGTTGAAAAATACAATAAGAGTTAATGAAATTAATTTTATTGAACACAATTTCAGTATAGAGTATAACATATCTTGCATATTACTATTTATTTGACCCGTGACGCTATATACTTGTTGTTATAACACAAATTTAAACACCCTATATATGTTCATTATCATTAAAAAAAAAGGTCACGAGATGATTCAAATTATTATGGACAATCGGTGTTTGCAAACATTTCCATTAGTATTCAAATATATTATTACTGAATTCTATTAAACTTAGCACTATATTTTAAAGTGAAAAGATAACGACGTGAGTCGTCAGTAGTCAATCATCGTACTAATTCATTGTTAAGAATGCTTTGTCACCATTTAAACAGGTCCAATTTAAATTTGTGATTGTTTGATTCTATTTTAACGATATGTGTGTAGTTGCCAGTCCTAAATTTAATTTAACTGTATGAAAGGATAACGAGAATGTCAATGTTTGTTTCTTTAAGAGCTGCCACGATTTTGTTATACTAGTTGGTTCACAGTGTTTATACTCTTATGACAATACTCATATTTAAATGGACACCAAATAGCAATGTAAAATTTTGTAATTATTTGATTTATGTATGCTTAAATAAATCATTTGTCAATAGAAGTCTATTAGTTATTGACTAGATCCTAAACAAAGTCAGAATTACTGATGTATGAAATCATTTTTTCTGTTATATGACATTGCGTGGGATAGATGGTTTGTGGAAATAAATTTCATTGTATTAGTGTGATAATATAACCACATTGTTGTTAAAATGATGTTGTTTTACCGTATTATGTTGAATTTTGTTAAGTTTACGGCGTTCATTTCTAAAGTCCATTTTGATAAGACAAAAGCTTCTATTATGGATTTAGGCTTACAAAGCATTTCTCAAATAACCTACCAAATACAAAGATAATTTGGTATTTTATAACCAGAATTAAGAAATTGACACTAGATGCGTGTTTTCTTGAGCTTTTGATGTACAGTACTGTAACACAAATCATTTGGAAACCCTTTTCACAAAACAATAAAATCGATGCAAACTTTATCCACTGCTAAATGCAACAAGAAACTGTCTGTTCAGTTTGCGCGCCGTTCGACAACATTTGAATTCTTATTAATCCATCCCTTATTACTCCATACTACATTACTCCATTTCACTGCGGCTATGTGTAAATAAATACTTGAGTTACATCAAATTTCAAGTTCCATCAACATCCTTTGATGTTTCTATGACAGATGAACACACAAGATTTGCAATCTGCTGGTGATGCACATCTGTAAAAATTACTTAAGAATTGCAACCTTTGTTCTCATAAATATGTATTATTCATTGTTTGACTAAATTGTGTAAGCTTATCAACTTCATAATATGGATAAAATGTTAAAGAAATTAGTAACTACATCTGATCAGTACATTGATTTATAATTAAATTTGAATGCATTTCAGTACCAAAGATTTAGAAGCAAATGCTTTTATTAAATGTTTGTTATTTTTACGAACACTTTTTGTTTCAACTCCCGTTGAACGTTAATATTAGGGTTTCTAGTGACTGCCAATAAGTGGGTAAATTGTTTGGAAGGTGTTTTTATGCGTTCGTGATTAAATTCACTTTTATGCATTTACATAGAGTAATTCTGTTCTAGCATGTGCACCAGAAATCATTGCAGGAATCAATTAAGAAAAAGATTTTAACATGTAACAAATTAAATGTTTAACATTCACAAAACAGCCTAATTGTGACAAATTTGACAAATTTTGATCCACTCCTTTAAAAAAAACATTACAATCATTATTTTACGATGCTCTACACGGCCATCACTCATATATGCAGTTTAAAATCAAGCTTAACGATCGAATTAAACTCAAAATAGAATGAGACGATATAAGTACCAGGTAATTAGCCATGAAAGAACTTGCATACTCATCAATGACTCAAAAACAAAAATAAATATACTGAAGACCTAATTACTACAAAATACTAAATATCCTTATTATTAATAACTTATATTTTTTACTGTATGATAAAAGGAATAAATGGGCAACAATTTGATATTTTACCAGATTGGCAAAGCGAGCTGATATAAAAATGTTATTAACTGCTTCGGAATGTTATTACACGCTTTTCCGTAAGTGTTATCACATGCCTTTCGGTAAATGATCGGAAATTATCGGAATTGTTTACAAATATGACGTCGAAACGATAAAGCGGACGACATTCATGATACGAATTCTTGGAGATGGACAATACTTTGGATTATCTTAAGTTAATGAAAACTTGCACACAAAAAGAAACAAACAGAGAGTGATGTGAAAATATTATCTAAATGACTTAAAAACTAATTCGGAGCATTTGAATAGCGGTACCGGAACTCGATAAGATTTTGATATATCCAAGTCTATTTCATTTTGCCCTGCTGAAGCATATGATAGAAAGACCATTACATGACATTTTTGATACCATATGCATTATAAGCTATCGGTTGATATTGGCCCTCGAGCGATGATTTTCGGATGCTTTTAACAAGTTACAAGATGCTTTAACAAGTATCGCGATAGAAAATACTTATTAAAGCATCACAATGCCTTTTTTAACAACCAGACCGATCTAGTTTATTACAGTGCATATACTCGCTTTCTTTGATACTTGTTAAAAGCATCGCGATGCTTTTGAAAAGTTAGCCAATAAAGAGCATCATGTATATTGTTACAAGCACCAGTTTAATTTTTTCAGAGTATCGAGATAGATCTGTTTACAAGCTAGAAGTGCACATTTGGCATATCAAATTGCAAAAGATAATACAACTAATATTCGATGGGATGGAAAACAGATCTGATCTATGTGGCTGCCTGAGTTGGTGGATCTAATTTGCAGACATGTTTTTTTTGGCGCCAGCACGTATTTCCTATCTCTCTTAGCATCCAGCCCAGATTTTTGCTAAAATACAAAAAAAATTGAAAATATGGACTTACTTACAGCCTGTTTTTATCGACAATTCACGCAACTGCTCATGCAGGATATACTGAAAACATTTTTAGTTTTTTATGCTAAATTGTTACCAACTAACTACAATGCACACACTTTTTGCTGATTCTCTAATAAACAGGCACAATTCATAATAAAACGTTAACCAGGGACAGCTCAGCTCTGGTTATGTTGAAGTGACAGTTATAAATAAGGCACCAAATATTTTTCTTACTATTTTGATTGGTTTCATTTGGAATTAATGTTTAGACAGAGTTATTTGCAATTTCCAATGCACATATTATTTTTTTTTTTGGAATGAACAAAGACCAAAAAATAATTATAATATAGGTAGATTGAAGATTGAGAAGCAGTAGAAATTCCGCCACCTCGACCTCAGGATCCCGGCACACATAATTAAATGACTTGTTTCTTAAACCACAAATTTATGGTGCGTTGGTTTGAAGCAATAAAATACAACATAAATACAAACTAACAAAGTCATCAACTGTGTATTCTGTTTACTGTTAACTGTTAGGGTGTAATATGTCTGTATACTTCAAAGTTCTAATTTGGTTTTTCGCATATTCTTGTCTTTTGGTATATCCTCGTACCATTATATGTTTGAAATATTTGATTACTTTGCATTACAAGAAATGAAGATTTATTTTTGTTCTTTTTAAGTTCAAATATGTCATCGGACGATATGATATGGGGTCTGGTTGCTAGGTTTGGTACCAATTTTAAATCTTTTTTTCACAGTTGTACTTGTCTACCTACAAATGTAAACCTGTATTTCTCGTGAGTAAAGTTGTCTATCACAACACCGTATTAATGTCGTACATCACCAATGTTGATATAATTCTTTTCTTCGTTTTCGGCTGCCATAGAAACTGTCTGGGGGTTAAAAATGGTTTAAGTACATCTTTATAATAATCTGATAAATATCGGATGAAAAATGGCTTATTGTTTACATAGACAAAAATCACGAGGTAATAATAATTAGCATGTTTGTTGAATTTTTAACGCTAAAAGTTTTGTGTGTACTACTTATGAAATAGATTATTGCGAGCGGGCGCTATACGAAGTAGAACATTGTTGGACCTTATATTTGTCAATATTTTAGACCGAGCCATTTTTTAAGCGGCTCTAAGAAGACACTTTCAATGGTAATATATTTATATTTTAACTAACAAGATATCTAAAAGAGAGTATGCTAAAGCAAATAATATTGGAATTAACA
Organism: Limnoperna fortunei; assembly: GCA_944474755.1. Classification (NCBI taxonomy): domain Eukaryota; kingdom Metazoa; phylum Mollusca; class Bivalvia; order Mytilida; family Modiolidae; genus Limnoperna; species Limnoperna fortunei. The sequence goes on from OX104125.1 coordinate 49,683,706, forward strand.
TATATTTATTGAATATACGTACCCTTTAAGCACAAAAATAATGAGAAATCTTAACAAAATTGCATTGTTCCAGTTTGAAATTTTCAGTTAAGTGTATATGACGTCGGAATTATAATTGCGACGTCATAGCGAGCTCTATGCTTATTTGAACGCTAATGTGTCTTTAAAGCACATGGAGAACATCATATTAGAATAAGTAATTAGAGTCTATAAATACAAAAAATAATACAATAAATTGTTAGTTAGGTCTTCCGATAGCGATTGCTAAAATAGTAGTGGACAGTGGTATGTATTTGTTTGTCACGGGTCCAATTTGGATAAATGAGAAAGTTCAAATAGGAAATAAGCCAGTTTTTTCAAAAAAGAAAACTCTAAAACATGTAATTAATTGAAAAGATGATGTTCGTCAATAACTAAAGATCATCACTCTCTTCACGAAACTATGGAATACCTTTAATATTTTACTCAATTTAACTTTATTATGTATACAAATGTGATGAGTGAACAAATTGTATTTATTATGGCAAGAATGGCAAACCTTCACTCTAAATAATAAGACTACTTCCGGTTGTTTCCCTACTTCTACATTTACGCTTATTTTAAACCCTATTAGAAAATTCAACAACTGTTCTTTTTGTGAAAGTTACTACATATGTATAATATTTACTAGTATAATTGCATGTAGATACAATTGTGATATCAATATGTGGATTCATTAATATGTTACTGGAAATAAAAACAACAAAGTTAAAGAAATATATATAATAGAATCTGCATAAGTTATATCCGATCTGTCTTTGTGAAGTGTTATTATTTAATTTTATAGAATCGGCCTCTCTACTTTATTTATTATACGTTTTTGCTATCTGTGCGTTTTTTACGTTTTTATTAGTAGGAGTTGTATTGTGATTTCCAAACGATTAATCGAACAGCTCATTAGTAAAGGTTTAAGTACATTATAGTACTAACAGACAATAAATACAAAACTACGGACACAGAAATCACAAAACAATAAATCAAGGAGAGACAAACAAAACAATGATTTATCAAAAGAGAGAATTATGACACACAACACGAAAACCCAAATTCGAGTATAGATTACGCCCCACAAAATGGTGTGTTCTGGAAGGAACAGCATAACCTTTACACAGAAATACAGAAACATAATACAGTCATTTTTGTTGAGGTTTATTTGTTTGAAACTTAACAATTTTTTAAATAAAACAAAGTAACACAAATACAGAACTGTAGTTATATAAAAGCCTTTAATGCTAAATGTTGTTAAGCTAATACGATTTTTTAAAGTCTATACAATTATTTTTTTAAATTATCTTATATCAATAACAGGTCAACACATTTAAAACCTAATTAACCAAAATACTTGAAGTTGTTTGTCACCTTTCTTTATTGCTGATGACAATCTAGACACCGTATTGAGTCAGTTTTAGAGACATTCACACGTGAAAATATCAAATGTAAAACATATAAAGCTGTTCCTTTTACATAGAAAATGAAACGTAATAACTCCAGATTCTTTTTTTATCTACTTTGCAAATAAAATGTTCATCATAAATATAGTTAAATTATTTGAAATTTGACAACTTAATTATTTCTTAAATAAAAACATTCAAAAACAAAATACGAAAACCTTTGACGAAAAACTTTGTATAGCGTATTTTAATGTTATTCTAACATAATGAAAATTAGGTTTGATAATCTAACTTTGTAACAACGTTAAATACAATAAAAGATGTTTATTGCCGATGGCAATTTATACACATGTCGAATAAATAGACAACAATAAATACAATAACAAGTACAGTGGTATCTGTATGAAAAATGATAATTGCATTTATGACCTAATTTGCCGAAATACACTCAGACCTCTTAATCTATAATGAAAATCTTATCGGCTTTCTTTTCAGTGTTGAAATATGAAGCATTACCTATTTAACACAGTCATTACACTACTTATTTATAAAGATTGTCTTGTATTTATTAAAGGCGCCAACAGATCAAAACACATTTGACCGAAGCAATTTTAAATTGTCTTCGACCTTTCTTTATTGCCGACGGCAATCTTATCAAATATCGAATAAATAGACATGACCGTGTCAACGTGTGGTCTTTTGCTACATTCATGTATGTTATACCTTGCAAGGCGAAGCGTGAAAATGTACGGGAAAACCTAAAGTTTACATTTCGGTTATTCTACACTTGATATTTAGTTGATCTATTTCTGTATATTTGCAAAAATTGTTTTCATATATAAGGAACCTCTCCATACAAAGCTTAAATTAATGCAAACAACTGATGATATTCCTTTATAAAAAGTATACATCGATGCAAAAATATAGATTAAATGATGACGATTTTTCTCTTGCATTACGTTTATAAATAGTCACATAGACATGTGCTTAATTATAAGTGCCATAAATTAATTATCCTGTAGTTAATATTTGAATATTTACATTACTTATGTATTTCATCGATATCATAGTTTTCTATTAGTTCAAACCGTTACAGATGACGTAGAATATTTATGTTTGTTTCCTCAACGAAACCGACAGACAGGACAAGCATGCTCTCCCTTTCATGACGTTGATAGTAAACAAAGAGCGCGGAGTAATTTAAGTAAATGAACATACATTCTGCACAACTTAAAACAGGACCCTGATATTTTTGAATGAAATAAAATACAAATATAAGAATCTAAGAAATGAATGCATTATTTTGAAGTTTCATTGACGCATGAAAGCTTTGACCGGGCACAATCTCATCGTGAGCTCTTAAAAACAATTTGAAAATGTGCTTCAGTCTACACTTTCAAACGTAAATTAAACTGCAAGAATGCATTCAATTCTTAAATGAATAATTTCAGTTTACTACCCTGAAATAACATCTGTAATTGTTAACATGTAATGCCACTGTTTACGCATGCGTATTTCAAATTTATATACACATTTATATCAACAAATCGATTAATATTAATGCAATCACAAACCGATTTCTATTTAGTATTATCTGAATAGATTCAACAAACACGTTATTAATTTACCAAAAATTACTTACATTGCTTTCTGAAACATATTCCTCACACAAATTTAAATCACTATAGAATGACCTGCTTAAAGAATTACTATGGCAATAATTCTCTTGAGAACACATCTATTTAACACTGTAATATGTAATCAAACAACATTAAAATTGTGTCTTTCTCCTCCTTCCTATTTATTATGGCATAAAATACACAGAATAATAATGTAAAATCAATTCAAGGGTTAAATAGTTGGTTTTAGTTTATTTATAGAATGTTATACCATGCATGAATGTATGCCATCACCAACATATCCAACTCTTGATATTACATTATAGTGGTATGTATATATTTAGTACTCACAAACTTGTCCGCTTCCACAAATTTGTCCCTTTTCACAACTAAGTGGGATCTGATTCTGACGTTACTTTTGAAAAAAAACTAACTCAAGGGAATTCATTCTCCATAAACAAGTATAAACTTATATAAATTAATTTGATTTGAAATTCAATGTATTTTGCATGTTTACATCTCCTATAACTCATTACAGGACATTTTGACGCACATACACGAGCTAGGAAGCACGTTTAACACAGCTCGTTTGCATGTTTACACATCCTACTACTCCTAATAGGACATTTGACACGCACACACGAGCTAGGATTTACGTTTAACACAGCTCGTTTGGATGTGTTTCCATCCTAAAACTCCTGACAGGACGTTGTGACACGCACACACGAGCTAGGATCCACGTTTAACACAGCTCGTTTGCATGCTGACACTTCCTAGAACTACTAACAGGACGTTTTGACACACATACACTAGTTAGGATTTACGTTTAACACAGACCGTTTGCATGTTCACACATCCTACAACGCCTAACAGGACGTTTTGACACACACACACGAGCTAGGATGCACGTTTAACATAGCTCTGGTCAAGGCGGATTTAGCACAACCAACGGCGGTAAATATGTTGTTTTCCGCCCTTTTAAGCAATTAGCGTTAGGCACACCTTAAAGCACTTGATATGAAGTTTGACACAACATGCAGAGCTAGATAGGGCGTTTAGCGCAGACTATGACACTTGATAGATGTAATGACTCACCTTATAGTGCTACATAGGACTATGGAAGAGGTAAAGGCGATAATAAGACACGATGTTTCAAATAACAAACGGTGTAAGAAAGAACGTCTACTGTTCCATACAGGCTGGCTGCTTAAATAGCGCTGAATGTATTGTAACTCTAAACACAGACACAGCCTACGGCGCTAGAAGGTTTGTATGAACATTGGATACGACACATTCCACTGCACACGGCGACAGACACGACTTTTGACATACCCTACGAAGCAAGACCTGTGATACTGCATGATACCCACGACTTTCTTTATAATTTCATTGCCCTTATTTTGGATTTTCATTGGACCTTACAAAAACGCTCTGCTGTAACACGACATTACATATAGTTTCGCGGAATCCAAATTGTGCATGTGTGTAGCAGAAACAATTATGAAACAAGTTTGTGATTTTCGTAACGGCGTTAAGATCATATTGGTCATGATTAAGGAATCCGGTATGTTTGTGGAATCGGACATGTTTCTAAGTACGGCATATATCTGTACTACATTACACATTACACGTTTCATCTGCGAAATTTTATTGCATAATCATATTAATAGTGTTAGTCATTAAGCAAACAATTAAGGATTTTTATTCGACGTTACATACACGTTCTACTGTGTTTTGATATTACGTATAGATTCGCGAAATACAAATCAGACAACTTATTGGGAAACAAATCGAACTGTTATTTTATTTATGGCGTTATGATCAAATATGTGATGAAATGTAAACACCATCCATCGATAAATAGATATGTTTATTGGGTCCTTCCAATACACCCTCAATTTAGAGAGTAGCTTCCGTTTATATATCCGTCAGAATTGGAAATAAAGACGCCATGGAAACAGCATCATCTATATCTTTATACATATACCTCAAAAATGACAATCGATCATCTTAGCACAAGAATTTACGACAAAGAAGACGATTTCAATTTCAAAATTATAAATGTTCCTCACATATGCATCAATTGATGAAATACCATATCACACTGTCTAGCGGAATTAGGGCTGATATTACCACCACTTAATGATATACGATATCGCAATGACTTGGGGCGTTACCTCTGATATTATCACCAATACATGATTTATATTATCACAATGACTGGCGGCTTAATCACTGATGTTAACATCAATTCATAATATATTATATCACCAGTATTGGCGCCTTACTACTGTATTACCACCAATTCTTTATATTCGATATCACAATGACTGGTAAACTTACTTTTGATATTACCACCGATTCACAATAAACCAAATCACAACGACTGGCATCTTTACCACTGATATTACCACCATTTCATGATCTACCATATCGAAGGACTGGAGGACTTACCACTGATATTACTACCAATTCATGATAAGGGATATTACAATTAATTGCGGGATTGACAACGATATTACAACCAATTCATGGTATACGATATCATACTGTCTAGAGGCCTTACCACTTATATCAGAACCAATTCATTCTAGACGATATCAAAAGGATTAACGGCGTTTCCAGTGATATATGTGCAAATTCATGACATACGATATCGCAATGTATAGCGGACTTATCTCTGAAATTGCATATTTATATTTCATGCTATACAAGTACTATATCATAATTACTAGCTGCCTTGACAACAAAATTACAACCAATTCATAATCTACGACATCACACTGTCTGTAGACCTTATCAATGATGTTACCACCAATTCATGGTCTACGATGTCATACTGACTAGAGGCCTATGCACTGATATTAGGACCAATTCATGATATAAGATATCACAATGATTAGTGGTGTCACCACTGATATTACTACCAATTCATATACGACATCACAATGACTAGCGGACTTACCACTGACATTACCAGCAATTCCTGATATACCATATCACGATGTACAGCGGACGGGCCTACCACTGATATTACCACCAACTCATGGTCTACGATATCATATCGTCTAGAAGCCTTACCACTGCTACTTCAACCAATTCATGATAGACGATATCACAAGAATTGGCGGCCTTTCCAAAGATATTAGTGCCAATTCATTGTATACGATATGTATAGCGGATTTACCTCTGAAATTACCACCAATTCATGATATTCTATATCAAAATTACTAGCGGCGTTGACAACAATATAACCACCAATTCATAATCTACGACATCTCACTGTCTGGTGGCGTTATCAATGATATTACCACTAATTCATGATATATGATATCACAATGACTAGAGTCCTAACCACTGATATCACCCCCAATTCATGATATATGATAACACAATGACTGGTGTCTTTACCAATGATATTACCAGCAATTCATTATCTATGATATCAAAATGACTGGCGGCCTAATCACTGATATTACCACCAATTCATGATATACGATGTCACAATTACTAGCTGCCTTAACAACGATATTACCAACATTTCATTGTCTACAATATAGCACTGACTTTTGGACTTAACACTGATATTACAACCAATTCATGATAAACTAAATGATTTAAAATTCGCACTTATTAAATGATCTTATTTTCATATATTTGTTCCCTATGTAAATATAATTCGTTTTAAGTTGCAATTTTTCATTATAAATGTGGCAAGGAAAACTTTTCACGTTATTTGTGGTTCGATCTACCATTGTTGTTTAAAAAGTTGTATGTAATGCTCAGATAAGCTACTAAATAACTTGTCTTTTTCAATACATTTACAGAGCTAATCGAAAACTTTTCACGTTATTTGTGGTTCCATCTACCATTGTTGTTTAAAAAGTTTTATGTAATGCTCAGATAAGCTACTAAATAACTTGTCTTTTTCAATATATTTACAGAGCTAATCTAAAACTTCTTGCCAAACTAGTGCCCATTCAATAATTTGAAAAGTTAAATAATATACTAACTATTTTATATGATATTTTAAAATAAAACCATAACCTCTTTTTTGGAAAAATTATCGATGCATTGCAAAATTTATTATATTAATCGTTAGTTTAAATACCGTTAATTTTAAACTTAAACATAAACATTAAAGTACCGAACTCAACAGTGTCCTACTTTTTTACCACAACAAAGGTGTACAGCTGATTCGCGCTTCGTTAACTTTAATTCTAACAGATTAATTTCACTTATATCTGTTGAGCACATACAATATTTTAATATAGCCATTGTTTATAAAAAGAAATAATAAAATTAGAAGTCAATCTGAAATAAAAAAGCAACACAGTTTAAGGATATGAATTTTGCTACGCCTGATGCGGGTTTCGTCTATTAAAGACTCATCAGAGGCACTCTTCCAAAAATATTGTAAATGCCAACCACTATATGAATATATAGTGACTAGAACAATTAAACCAATTATATTAACATCAATTCATAATATAAGATATCACAAGGATTGGCGGCATTGTTACCTTAATTACCAACAATTCTTGATATAAAAATGACTCATAGCCTTACCTTTGATATAACAACCGATTCACGATCAACCAAATCATAATTACTGGGGGCTTTTCCACTGATATTACCACCATTTCATGATTTACCATATCACAAGGAAAGGCGGCCTTATCACTGATATTACCAAGAATTACTAGCGGTCTTCACAACGATATTACTATCAATTCATGGTCTACGATGTAATACACACTAGAGGTCTCATAACTGATATTAGAACCAATTGATGATATAAGATATCACAGTGATTAGTGGTGTTACCACTAATATCACCACCAATTCATGTACGATATCACAATGTCTAGCGGACGTACCACTGACATTACCAGCGATTCCTGATACACCATATCGCGATGTCTAGTGGACCTACCACTGATATTACCACCAATTCATAGTCTACGATATCATATCGACTAGAAGCCTTTCCACTGATAATTCAACCAATTTATGATATACAATATCACAAAGACTGGAGGAGTAACGAGTGATTTTGCCACCAATTCATGATAAACGATATCACACTGTCTAGCGGATGTAGGGCTGATATTACCACCACTTTATGATATCGCAATGACTTGGGGCGTTACCCCTGATATAATCACCAATACAGAATTTATATTATTAATATGACTGATGGCTTTATCGCTGATATTACCATCTATTTTGAATATGCTATATCACAAGAATGACGGCCTTGCTACTGTAATACCACCAATTCTTTATATTCGATATCACAATGCCTGGTAGACTTACCTCTGATATTACCACCGATTCACAATAAACCAAATCACAACGACTGGCAACTTTACTATTTATATTACCACCATTTAATGATCTACCGTATCACAAGGACTGGAGGTCTTACCACTGATATTACCGCAAATGCATGATAGAGGATATTACAATTACTAGCGGGCTTGACAACGAAATTACAACCAATTCATGGTATACGATATCACACTGTCTAGAGGCCTTACCACTTATATTAGAACCAATTCATGCTAGACGATATCACAAGGATTAACGGCGTTTCCAGTGATATTAGTGCCAATTCATGACATAAGATATCGCAATGATATTACCAGCAATTCATTATCTATGATATCACAATGACTGGCGGCCTTATCACTGATATTACCACCAATTCATGATATACGATATCACAATTACTAGCTGCCTTCACAACGATATTACCAACATTTCGTGTCTACGATAATGCACTGTCGTTTGGACTTACCCGTGATATTACCACCAATTCATGATGATAATGGGACAATTACCAGTTATCGACGCACCGTTTTACCGAGAGTGTACCCAGATGATCAATAAGAGATGTCCTATGAACATGTTTTAATACTGTTACAACTATATTAGCTGTCAATTTTTAACGAAAATTAATAGTTATACCGAAGATAATATCAGTGTAACGTTGCACAGTTGTTACGCTGATATTGCTGTTCTAACGTTTTGTTAATTATGTTACCGTTGTAATGTTGTAACACAAATAGTACCATTTTAAGTTCTACCGATGATTTTTCTATTGTAAAATGGCAACAATAATATAACCAGCTGAAAAGCTCATATAAATTGTACTGTTGTTTTGCTTTACCATTGTATAGTAGTAGCAATGATATTTCCGCTGTATAAATGATACTACCGTTGAAATGTTGCAAGAATGATATAACAGTTGCACAGTTGTGACAATTATATTACTGTTGGAAATATGGGACTAATATAGTAACGCGTAAAGCTGTGACAACGGTATTACAGCTTTATCGATATGACAATGAAATTAGCGTTGCAAAGTTGTAACAGAGATATTGCAGATGCAAATTTGTAGCAATGATATTATCGTGGTAGATTTGTAACAAAGATATTACAGATGCACATTTGTAGCGATGATATCAACGTTGTACCCTAGCAATAATAGTATCACATATTTGGTATAATGACGTGTGACAGTTTTGTTGCTGTCACTGTTGAAAAAACTTCTATATCTGTTGATAGTATGAACAATGAAAGTACAAAGTGAAAAAACACATCTGTGATAAATACTTGATTTCTTCTCAAACCTATGATATTAAACTGTTTGGAGTTTAGTATATGTTTTTTAGATTACTTTCTCAATTATTAAACTGTATTCAATTGTTTTATTTTGTGATAAAATGTTGAATAATGGTAATCAAATATGTGATTATGAAATGTCATTTTCCATATCGGCACTGATATCAGCCCGGGAATCCCATAAGACTGCAGGTACGAGATATCACTGTTGTAAATTTTGGAATAATGGTATCAAGGTTTTACCCTGGTAGCAATGATATTACGGTTGTAAAGATTTGCCAGTGATTGTACAATTATAATGTTCTTACCGATGTAAAATTATAACATTCGTATCACCGTGATAAAGTTCTAACAGTAGTTTGACAAATAAACTGTTTAAAAGGACATTATTGTTGTAAAGTCATGAAGATGATAATACAGCTTTAAACATTTAGTAATGAATTTACCGGCGTAAAGTTGTAAGAATGGTATTACGTTTCCAAAGATGTGACAAAACTTTTCTCCTTTGAAATGTCCCAACAATGATATTATTGTTTTTCTTAAAGTTGTAAAGCTTTAACAACGATTCCACTGATATGAAGTTGTAACAAGGATTCTACGGTTGTGAATTTGTAATAAAAATATTACCGTTGAAATGTTGTAATAGCGATGTTGACGTTGTAACGTCGATGATATTAACGTTATTAACAAGATTATTACTGTGGTATAGATGCGAGATTGATATGATAATTGCAATGTTATCATAATGATATAATTCTACATATAGGTTTGACAATGGCATTTCTTGTTTTGTAACGTTGCATTATTGTGACGAAGATATTACCGTTACAAAGTGATAAATATGATTTTATCTTTAAACATATGCGACAATTTTAAAACCGCTGTAAATTTGAAATCACGGTAATATTAAAATACCGAACAGCAATGAAACCGTCAAAAAGACAATCCACAAATCAAAGCCCGAGAAACCGGCAACCTTCCGAACCAACAAACAAAATTACAGAAGCTACAGCAATGGTCTTGACTTGTTGCTGGTAGTTCAAAAGAAATGAACAATGATTTTACCTTTGTAAAGATGCAAAGGTAATAATACTGTCGGAAAGTGACTATGATAGTATAGTTGTAAAGATATGGCAATTGTAACATATTGATAAGTTGTAAAAGGTAGTCTTACAGCTGACAGTAGTAAAATCGGGACAATAACATTTCAGTAGTTAAGTTGGGATAACGACATTACAGTAGCAAATCTGGGACATTGACATTACAGTAGCAAACTTGGGACAATGACATTAGAGTAGTAAAGTTTGGACAATGACATTACAGTAGCAAACCTGGGACAATGACATTACAGTAGTAAAGTTTGGACAATGACATTACAGTAGCAAACCTGGGACAATGACATTACAGTAGTAAAGTTTGGACAATGACATTACAGTAGCAAACCTGGGACAATGACATTACAGTAGCAAACTTGGGACAATGACATTACAGTAGTAAAGTTGGTACATTGAAATTACAGTAGTAAAGTGTGAACTATGACATTACAGTACCACGGTTGGGACAATAAGATTACAGTGGTTAAGTTGGACATTGTAATTACATAAGCAAAGTTGGGATATTGAGATTACAGTAGTAAAGTTGGGACACTGACATTACAGGATTAAAGTTAGGACTATGACATTACAGTAGTAAAGTTGGGGCTATGACATTACGGCAGTAATATAGTTGGGACCTCGACATTACAGCAGTAAAGTTGGGACAATAAAATGACAGTAACATAGTTCTGACAATGTCATTACAGTAGTAATGTTGGAACAACGACATTAGGGTAGTTAAGTTGGGACAATGGCATTACAGTAGTAAAGATGGGTCAACGACATTACAGTAGCAACTTTAGGACAATGAAATAACAGTTGTAAACCTGGGACTAACACATTACAGGAGTAAATTTAAGACAATGACATTGCAGTAGCAAATTTGGGACAATGACATTACAGTAGTGAAGTTCCGACTATGGCATTACAGTATCAAATTTGGGAGAATGACCTTACAGTAGTAAAATTTGACTATGACATTACAGGAATAAAAATGGGACAATAACTTTGCCGTATAAAAGGTAAGACAATGTTATTACAGTTGTAAAGTTCGGACAAAGACATTACAGAAGTTAAGCAATGAAATGCATAGATGTGACACTGATTTGATAATTGCAGTTCTCATAATGATATAATTCTACATATAGGTTTGACAATGGCATTACACTGGACATTATTGTTGTAAAGTCATGACGATGATAATACAGCTTTAAACATTTAGCAATGTATTTACCGGCGTAAAGTTGTAACAATCATATTACGTTTCCAAAGTTGTGACAAAACTGTTCTCTTTGTAATCTTCTCACAATGATTTTATTGTTTTTTTCTTAAATATATTACAGTTGTCAAGCTTTAACAACGATTCTACCGATACGAAGTTGTTAAAATGATTTTAAGGTTGTGAATTTATAATAATAATATAACCGTTGAAATGTTGTAATAACGATGTTGCCGTTGTAAAGTCGATGATATAAACGTTCTTAACAAGAATATTACTGTGGTATAGATGTGACATTGATATGATAATTGCAATGTTATCATAATGATATAATTCTACATATAGGTTTGACAATGGCATTTCTTGTTTTGAAAATAATTGCAACGTTGCATTATTGTGACGAGGATATTACCGTTGCAAAGTGATAAAAATGATTTTATCTTTATACATATGCGACAATTTTAAAACCACTGAAAATTTGAAATCATGGTAATATCAAAATACCGAATAGCAATGAAACCGTGAAAAAGACAATCCACAAATCAAAGTCCGAGAAACCGGCAACCTACAGAACCAACAAACAAAATTACAGTAGCTACATCAATGGTCTTGACTTGTTGAAGGTATTTCAAAAGAAATGAACAATGATTTTACCTCTGTAAAGATGCAAAGGTAATAATAATGTCGGAAAGTTACTATGATAGTATCGTTGTAAAGTTATGGCAATTGTACCATATTGATAAGTTGTGAAAAGTAGTCTTATAGCAGACAGTAGTAAAATCGGGACATTAACATTACAGTAGAAACGTTGGGATAATGAAATTACAGTAGTAAAGTTAAAACTATGACATTTCAGTAGTAGCACGGATTGGACAATTACATTACAGTAGTAATTTAGGACTATGACATTACAGAAGTAACGTTTGACAATGGCATTACAATAATAGTAAATTTGGAACAATGGGTTTTAGTAGCAAAGATGGCACAATGATATTACATAAATTTAGGACTATGACATCACAGAAGCAACATTGGACAATGACATTACCTTAGTAAAGTTGGGACAATGAAATTACAGTAGTAAATTTAAGACTGGTATTAAGTAGCAAAAATGGGACAATGACATTACAGATGTAAAGTTGAAACAATGACATTACCGTAGAAAATTTGGGACAATGACATTACAGTAGTAAAGTTGGGATAATGCCATTACGTTGGTAAATTTGGGAAAATGCCATTACAGAAGTAAAGATCGGACAAGGATATTAGAGAAGTAAGTTTGGAAAATGACATTACAGTGCTAAATTTAGGAACATAGCATTAAGTAGCTTAGTTGTGACAATGACATTACAGAAATAACGTTGAGACAAAACATTACTGTAGTACCCTTCGGAAAATGGCATTACATTAGTAAGATGGCACAGTGACATTACAGTAGTTAAGTTGGAATAACGACATTAAAAAAGTAAGTTGGGGCAACTTCTTTACAGCGTTGTTAGCAACTTCTTCTAAAACTTTATGCAATTGAACATATTTTAGAAAAATGTTTAAAGCACGGGTGGCGCAAATACAAAGCAGTTTAGGGTATTATCAGAGAATTTGACATGTATATCAAGGCATCGAGTGCACCTTAGCGACTCACATTAAATACTTCCGGTGACGCCATTAAAAATCGTCTGTCATACAATGGCTGAACGGTATGTTGACGTTTTGGTGTATTCATTCCGAGCACAAAACGAAACATTGAGAGTGGTGTACTATCTGCAATCTTATTTTCAAACAATATGGAATATTTTTCAACTAGTAAGCGGTATATATATTAAAACTTATTAAATGCGTGGAAGAGACTTGCATGTAACGCTAAAGTTTATCCCGAAGAAATCGGTGACATTTTTAAACACCGGTACACTTGCATACCTGACTAATTGAGAAATGTGGACACCGTATGCAAGAGAAGCTGTTTAAGTGATGAAAATTTTGTATATTGAGATTAAAATCGTCTTGTTTGGCGTAAATTCTTGTGCTTAAATGACCATTAGTGCCATTCACGGTAATTTTCAATCGACATTTCCGCAAAAATAATTAAAAAATATAGAAGAAGTTTAAAAGCATTGCCATCGTCATTTGGTCTGCTTTCTCGCTTATTATTAAAAGCATGTTTATCAGTATTGCCCAGCATATCTCATCACTGTCGTCAAATATGAAATGAGTCAAAAGTAAACATCAAAGGTCGAGTCAAAAAGTTAATCATTCCATCGGAATACGCGTCAATTTCACTAATGTGATATTAATGGTCTTTTTATCGATAATATAGTTGCGGATAAAAGGAAAAGAGTGGTGTCACGCTCGTTTGGTAGTTCAAAAGTTCAGGTGTGTTATTACTACTATTCGGGGTAACTAAAATGAATTATAAAATGTTAATATCGTCCATCAGCAATTAAATTTAAAAGCATTGGATCGTATACTAATTCTTCATCGTCGATATAATTATGTGTTGCCATTACCCTTTTATTTCACCATACCGCATGAAATTTTTTTATCTAAATTGTTAACTTAATCTTTCAATTTGAAAATATTTTAAAGTTATTGACCTTACGCAATTCAGTAGTAACTGTATTTGTCTGATTATTGTCGCTTTAAAAAGTCAACATATTTAACTCTTTCGGAAAAAAGTGCAGATATGAAACCACAATTAATATGTATCACTTCTTAAAAAGCTGTGATTAAGTTATTAAAAATTTAACAATATTGTATATATTCATGTCAATGAATATGATCGGTTAACGAGACTCGTTTGTGCACTTATTATAGCTACAGTACTTGTAAGATGAAACGCAACACTTTGACGCAACACGTATAAACGGAAGGTATATTTTCAATTATAAGCAATCTTTCAACTAGATGTTAACAAAACATTTAGCATGCACTTCTTTTATCATTTATATCTTTACATCTTCCGCAAAATTTTAAGTTGGAAGACGTACATATATCTTTAAATATCTCTTGTTAGCTAACCTTAAATTAGCAGTATGTAAATGTAAGCATGAAAAATCTACTACAATATGTTAGTTATGTAAAGTCCTTTACAATTTTTTAATGCATTTATTGATAGTAATGAAACATTGTGTTGATACAGCTAAATAAAGACAGTTATTTTTTTATGCAATACATGCAATTATAAAAGTTATTATTTTATCAATTTAGCTTTGGCTGTTGAGTGCAATATGGCTGTTAATTTGCTGTTTGCCACGATAGGTTTACGTAAGTTAGCCAACTTACATGAATTTTATTGGGCGTTATATTTAACATGAACATGATGATGAAATACATGTAATAAAAAGATCTTCTAAATGGATCTAAATAATGGGCACTAGCTTTGAGTAAATAACAAGCCTTTTTACCGTCCAATGCTTTGTCCAAATGTTGGATGAATTGATTTACAACACATCAGGTTATTTTATTTGTTTGCGTGTTTTTTTAAAGCCAAATTATTAATTGTTCAGCTATATCATAATGTCCGGTTTTCATTAAGGAAAATACAGGAATACCCAGAGAAAACCCCGGAACTTTGGTAAGGAAACTGACATTCATTGATCAATTAGGATTTGAGTCGCGCACACCCTGCCGCAGTAAGTATCGAACCCGAAGCCTCATTGATGATAGGCACGTGATTACTAGATTACAAGTAGAATTGATAGGTTCGAAGGTAGTTTTAAAGCTACAGAAAAAAGCAATTGTGTAACGTTTGTGCATAATGTGTTTTCAACTGACAATCCTAGATTTGTTTAGTGGATTCCGCTGAGATATCGTTTAGAAAAAGGAATTAAAGAAACCACAGAAACATCTACTTGTACATCACTGTTTGAATTACAGCCCGCTTATTTATGGCCATCTTTTGAAGAATTATTGCATGCCATAAAACCAGGTCTTCGATATTTTGCTATTATCCTCATCAACTATTTTATCTTGAGTGTTGATATTCAGTTGTATCAACAGATTGACTCACAAAATATATGAAGTACTGAACAAGTAAATCAATACAATACAAAACAATTATATTATGGATACAAGATATAGAATCTTGTCACATATTGTCTGATACCACGGACAAAATGTCTGTGACAGACAAAAACGTCTGACACATCGTTTGCATTCTTTTATAGACATATTTGCAGTCATTTGCGGTCAATGTCCGTCAGTGACAAAGAGAATAAAACTATTACTGGTATTAACAGTATTTATATAGCGTATAGTTGTAATGGGATAATTACCAGTTATCGACGCACCGTTTTACCGAGAGTGTACCCAGATGATCAATAAGGGATGTCCTATGAACATGTTTTAATACTGTTACAACTATATTAACGCTGTCAATTTTGTAACGAAAATTAATAGTTATACCGAAGATAATATCGGTCTAACGTTGCACAGTTGTGACAATGATATTGCCGTTCTAACGTTTTGTTAATTATGTTACCGTTGTAATGTTGTAACACAAATAGTACCATTTGAAGTCCAACCGATGATTTTACTATTGTAAAATGGCAACAATAATATAACAAGCTGAAAAGCTCCTAAACATGGAATTGCACTGTTGTTTTGTTGTACTGCTGTATTATATTAGCACTGATATTGCCGCTGAATAAATGATACTACCGTTGAAATGTTGCAAGAATGATATAACCGTTGCACAGTTGTGACAATTATATTACTTTTGGAAATATGGGACTAATATAGTACCGCGTAACCCTGTGACAAGGTATTACAGCTTTACCGATATGACAATGAAATTAGCGTTGCAAAGTTGTAACAGAGATATTACAGATGCAAATTTGTAGCAATGATATTATCGTGGTAAATTTGTAACAAAGATATTAAAGATGCACATTTGTAGCGATGATATCAACGTTCTACCCTAGCAATAATAGTATCACATATTTGGTATAATGACGGATGACAGTTTTGTTGCAGTCACTGTAGAAAAAACTTCTATATTTGTTGATAGTATGAACAATGAAAGTACAAAGCGAAAAAACACATCTGTGATAAATACTTCATTTCTTCTCAAACCTATGATATTAAACTATTTGGAGTTTTGTATATGTTTTTTAGATTACTTTCTTAATTATTAAACTGCATTCAATTGTTTTATTTTGTGAAAAAATGTTGACTAATGGTAATCAAATATGTGATGATGAAATGTAATTTTCCATATCGGCACTGATATTAGGCCGGGACTCCCATAAGACCGCAGGTTCTAGATATTATTTTTGTAAATTTTGGAATAATGGTATCAAAGTTTTACCCTGGCACCAATGATATTATGGTAGTAAAGATTTGACAGTGATTTTGCCATTATAATGTTCTTACCAATGTAAAATTATAACATTCGTATTGCCGTGATAAAGTTCTAACAGTGGTTTGACCATTGTACTGTTTAAAAGGACATTATTGCTGTAAAGTCATGACGATGATAATACAGCTTTAAACATTTAGCAATGAATATAATATGTAGAATTATATCATTATAAGAGCATTGCAATTATCATATCAATGTCATATCTATGTATTTCATAACTTTACTTCTGTAATGTCTTTGTCTTACCTTTTCTACGGCAAAGTAATTGTCCCATTTTTATTTCTGTAATGTCATAGTCCAAACTTTACTACTGTAAGGTCATTGTAGCAAATTTGCTACTGTAATGCCATTGTCGGAACTTCACTACTGTAATGTCACTGTCCAATATTTGCTACTGTAATGTCATTGTCTTTAAGTAACTGCGTCATGTCATTGTCCTAAACATGCTACTGTAATGTCATTGTCCCAACTTTACTTCTATAATGTCATAGTCAACTTTACTGCTGTAAGGTCATTTTCCAAATTTGATACTGCAATGTCATAGTTTCAACGTTACTACTGTAATGTCATTGTACCAAACTTGCTACTGTAATGTCATTGTCTCAACTTTACTACTGTAATGTCATAGTCCCAGCTTTACAACTGTAATTGCATTGTCTTAAAGTTACTACTGTAATGTCAATGTCCCAAATTTGCTACTGTAATGTCGTATTCCAAATTCTACTATTGCATTGTCATAGTCAATGTTTACCGCTGTAATGTCATTCTCCCAACTTTACTGCCCTAATGTCGTCGTTGGCCCATCTTTACTACTGTAATGTCATTGTCCCAACTTTACTACCCTAATGTCGTTGGCCCAACATTACCACTGTAATGCCACTGTCCCAACTATATTACTGTCATTTTATTGTCCCAACTTTACTGCTGTAATGTCATTGTCCCAACTTTACTTAAATGTCATTTTCACAACTTTACTTCTGTAACGTCATTGTCACAAATTTGATAATGTAATGTCATAGCCCCAACTTTACTACTGTAATGTCATAGTCCTAACTTTAATACTGAAATGTCAGTGCCCCAACTTTACTACTGTAATCTCAAAATCCTAACTCTACTAATGTAATTACAATGTCCAACTTTACCGCTGTAATCTTATTGTCCCAACCTTGCTACTGTAATGTCATAGTTCACACTTTACTACTGTAATTTCAATGTACCAACTTTACTACTTTAATTTAATTGTCTTAGCATTACTGCTGTAATATCAATGTCCAAACTTTACTACTGTAATGTCAATGTCCCAAATTTGCTACTGGAATGCAATAGCCCAAACTTTACTGCTGTATTGTCATAGGCACTGCTTTAATACTGTTTTGTCGTTGTCCCAATTTTACTAACGCACTGTCGTTGTCCCAATTTTACTAACGCACTGTCGTTGTCCCTACCTTACTACTGTCATGACATTGTCCCAACTCTATTACTGTCATTTTATTCTCCCAACTTTACTACTTTAATGTTATTGTCCTAACTTTACTACTATTGTGTCAATGTCTCAACATTACTGCCGTAATTTCATTGTCCCAACTTTACTAATGTAATGTCAATGTTCAAACTTTTCTAATGTAATTTTATTGTCACAACTTTACTTCCGGAAGGTCATAGTCCTAACTTTACTACTGTAATGTTAATGTCCCAACTTTACTACTGTAATTTCATTGCCCCAAATTAATGTCACAAATTTGCTACTGTAATGTCATTGTCCCAACTTTACCACTGTAATGTCATAATCATAACTTTACTACTGTGATGTTGTTATCCCAACATTACTATTGTAATATTAATGTCCCGATTTTACTACTGTCAGCTGTAGCACTACTTTTCACAACTTATCAATATGTTACAATTGCCAAAACTTTACAACTATACTAAGCTTTAACAACGATTCTACCGATATGAAGTTATTAAAATTATTTTACGATTGTGAATTTGTAATAATAATATAACCGTTGAAATGTTGTAATAACTTTGTTGCCGTTGTAAAGTCGATGATATTAACGTTATTAACAAGAATATTACTGTGGTATAGATGCGACATTGATATGATAATTGCAATGTTCTCATAATGATATAATTCTACATATAGGTTTGACAATGGCATTTCTTGTTTTGAAAAAAATTGTAACGTTGCATTATTGTGACGAAGATATTACCGTTGCAAAGTGATAAAAATGATTTTATCTTTATACATATGCGACAATTTTAAAACCGCTGTAAATTTGAAATCACGGTAATATCAAAATACCGAACAGCAATGAAACCGTCAAAAAGACAATCCACAAATCAAAGTCCGAGAAACCGGCAACCTACAGAACCAACAAACAAAACTACAGTAGCTACATCAATGGTCTTGACTTGGTGCATGTATTTCAAAAGAAATGAACAATGATTTTACCGCTGTAAAGATGCAAAGGTAATAATATGTCGGAAAGTTACTATGATAGTATCGTTGTAAAGTTATGGCAATTGTACCATATTGATAAGTTGTGAAAAGTAGTCTTACAGCGGACAGTAGTAAAATCGGGACATTAACATTACAGTAGAAACGTTGGGATAATGAAATCACAGTAGTAAAGTTAGAACTATGACATTTCAGTAGTAGCACGGAGTGGACAATTACATTACAGTAGTTATTTAGGACTAAAACATTACAGATGTAACGTTTGACAATTGCATTACAATAATAGTAAATTTGGAACAATGGCATTTAGTAGCGAAGATGGGACAATGATATTACATAAATTTAGGACTATGACATTACAGAAGTAACATTGGACAATGACATTACCGAAGTAAAGTTGGAACAATGAAATTACAGTAGTAAAAAATTTAAGACTGGCATCAAGTAGCAAAGATGGGACACTGACATTACAGATGTAAAGAAACAATGACATTACCGTAGAAAATTTGGGAAAATGACATTACAGTAGTAAATTTGGGAAAATGCCCTACAGAAGTGAAGATCGGACAAGCACGGGTGGAGCAAATACAAAGCAGTCAAGGGTATTATCAGAAGATAATTTGACATGTGTATCAAGGCATCGAGTGCACCTTAGCGACTCACAATAAGCTGGGACTATGCCATTACAGTAGTAAAGTTGGGACAATGACTGTACAGTAGAACGTTTGGTACAATGACATTACAGTTGTAAAGTTGAGACTATAACATTACAGTATCAAATTTGGAAAATGACCATACAGTAGTAAAGTTGAGACTATGAAATTACAGTAGCAAGTTTGGGACAATGACATAACGGCAGTAACTTTAAGGCAATGACATTACAGTAGCAAATTTGGGACAATGACATTACAGCAGTGAAGTTGCGACTATGACATTACAGTTGCAATTTTGGGAGAATGACCTTACAGTAGTAAAGTTTGAACTATGACATTATAGAAATAAAAATGGGACAATTACTTTGCCGTAGAAAAGGTAAGACAATGACATTACAGTTGTAAAGTTCGGACAAACATATTATAGAAGTAAAGTTATGAAATGCATTATCGAAGTTAAGTTGAGACAATGACACTTCATTAGTAAAGTAAGGACAATGACACTTCATTAGTAAAGTTAGGACAATGACACTTCATTAGTAAAGTAAGAACCATGACATCACAGTAGTAAAGTTGCGACTGACATAACAGAATTACAACCTGGACAATGATATTACCGCAGCAACATTGGGACAATTACATTACAGGAGTTAAGTTGCAACGTTTTCACAATAATTTTGATATTTTAGAGTTATAACAATTATATTACTGATTTAAGGTTTTATGTAAGTTAGTACTGTTACAAATAAGACACTAGTGTTGTAAAGCTGTAACAGTAATAATGTTGTACAGATGTAAAAATGATCTTCAGTCTCAAAGTTGAGACTATGATCCATGTATTACTGGTGTAAATGTGTGACAATTTTACTTTATTAAGGTTAAAGTGGAATACTGTTGTTACAAGTTGTAGCATTGACACCACCTTTGTAACGTTAGAAAGTTCTTTGACAATGATATCACGGTTGTAAATATGTGAAAGTGATATTATCGTTGTAATGTTGTAACAATGATATCACGGTTGGAATGTTGTATCACTGATATTTATTTAACCTGTGCATTTGTGACAATGATATTGAAATTGGCATTTACGTTATAATGTTTTAACAATGACGTTACTTTTGTTTAGCTTTAACAAAAATAATAACTGATTAATTATGTGACATTAATATTAATGTTTTTAACTTGTTAAAAGATCTTGCATTACAGCGGTGTTTTATAGTACATACGTTTCGTTATTAATTTGGAACAAAACATTACATAGCTTTTAAGTTCTAATTAGCTAATCAGCTTCCATGACGTGATCTGAACACATATATAAACCGTGTCTCATACATGTAATTTTGCGTCTATAGACTATGATCATTTGCACGATCCTATCTTCAACGAAAAAGTAACACAAAACATTAATACCACCCTTAAAGAAGTTCAATTGACAACATTAAAATTCCCAACGCAATCTGTATAATACATGTATCCACCTTGTCACATATATGTTATTTTGCGTCTATAGATTATGATCATTTGCATCTTCAAAGAAAAAATAACCCAAAACATTAGTACCACTATGACGGATTTTAGTTGACTTGTTGAAATTTATACGTGTTTGCAGAGTGTAAAACATATTTACAATTGTCTACATATGATTACAATAACGTTGACGTCAAACTTTATTTGATACGATTTGTTTTTCATTTATTTCACCTTGTAACTAAATCGTAATATTACAGACATAGATACAACGCTAGTGTAACATAGCGTCCTTTATCGTATTGTCATAGACTGCATTTAAACTGACTACTAGCAATATTATTTCCGATAACTGGACACTGAATTTAAAATTTAGGGAACACTATTTGCAATCATATTTTCAAACAAGTAAGCGGTATATATATTGAAGCTTATAAAGGCTCGGGAGAGTTATTTTACCCTGATGTTTAAGATTATCTTGAAGAAATCGGTGACATTTTCAAGCAGAAATGTAGACACCGTATGCAGGAGAAGCTTGAATATTTCTGCATAATTTTGAGATTAAAGTCGTCTCGGTAGTCGTAAATTATTGTGCTAAGATGACCGCTGGTGTCATTCACGGTAGGCGACATTTCGCAAAATGATTTGAAAATAAAAAGCAGGCATATTTTGTATATTAAAAGGGTGTTTATCAGTATTGCCACTGTCGTCAAAGATGAAACGCGTAAAAGGTAAACTTCAAAGGTCGAGTCAAAAGTGCATCATACAATCCGAATACGCGTCAATTTCAATAATGTGATATTAATGGTGTTTTTTATTGATTAAGATTTGTATCACACTCGTTTGGTAGTTCAATAGTTCAGGTGTGTTCTTGTTTATTACTACTATTCAACACAATTTAAGTGAATCATGAAATGTTGATATCGTCCATCAGCAATTAAATTTAAAGGCATTAGATCGTATTCTAAAATATGTTTGTCACCTTTTAAACTTGTTCTTTATCATCGGTATAATAATGTGTTGCCATTATACCCTTTTATTTTACCAATACAGCATGAGAATTTTTAATAGAAATTGTTAACATAATCTTTAAATTTGAAAATGTTTTAAAGTTATTGACCTTATACAATTAAGTAGTAACTGTACTTGTCTGATTACTGTCGCCTTAAACAAACAACATATTTAACGCTTTCGGAAATAAATGTATATAGGAAACCCAATTTAGATGTATCACTTCTGAAAAACCTATGATGGAGTTTCAACAATATTTTACATTTATATATTCATGTCAATGCATATGATCTTTTAAAGAGACTCGTTTGATGAAAGATGAAACGCAACACTTTGACGCAAAACGTATGAACGGAAGGTATCTTTTTAATTTTAAGCAAACTTTCAATTTCATGTTAACAAAACATTTAACATGCATTTGTTTACCATTAATATCTTTACATTTTCGTAGAATTTAAAGTTGTAAGGATTAAGTATCTATTGTTAGCGAACCTTAAATGACCAACCAGTATATGTAAGCATGACAAATCTACTACGAGATGCTATTTTTATACGAACGAAACGTTGTCTTGATACAGCTTAATAAAGACACAGTTGTTGTCTTAATTGTCTTTCATTATTTTATTATTCTACACATGCACTTATTTGATCTTTTATCAATTTAACTTTGCCTCTTGAGTGCAAGAATGGCTGATAGTTTGTTGTTTGTCACGTCAGGTTTACGTAAGTAAGCAAACTTACATGAAGGTTATTGGGCTTTATATTTAACATGAACATGATCATGAAACTATAAAAAGATTTTCTAAATGGATCTAAATAATTGGTACTAGCTTTGAGTAAATAACAAGCCTTTTCCCCCTACGATGATTTGCCCAATTGTTGCATGAATTGATTTACAAGAGACAAAGTTATTTGCATTTGCTTGAATAGTGTTTAACGCCACTTTTAGTAATCGATCTGGTTTGTGGTGATCCCCTGTTTTCAGTCTAAAAAAAAAGATATTACAGATGCACATTTGTAGCGATGATATCAACGTTGTACCCTAGCAATAATAGTATCACATATTTAGTATAATGACGGATGACAGATTTGTTGCTGTCACTGTAGAAAAAACTTCTATATTTGTTGATAGTATGAACAATGAAAGTACAAAGCGAAAAAACACATCTGTGATAAATACTTGATTTCTTCTCAAACCTATGATATTTAACTGTTTGGAGTTTTGTATATGTTTTTTAGATTACTTTCTCAATTATTAAACTGTATTCAATTGTTTTATTTTGTGATAAAATGTTGACTAATGGTACTCAAATATGTGATTATGAAATGTCATTTTCCATATCGGCACTAATATCAGCCCGGGGACTCCCATAAGACCGCAGGTACGAGATATTACTGTTGTAAATTTTGGAATAATAGTATCAAGGTTTTACCCTGGTAGCAATGATATTATGGTTGTAAAGATTTGACAGTGATTTTGCCATTATAATGTTCTTACCGATGTAAAATTCTAACATTCATATCGCCGTGATAAAGTTCTAACAGTAGTTTTACCATTACACTGTTTAAAAGGACATTATTGCTGTAAAGTCATGACGATGATAATACAGCTTTAAACATTTAGCAATGAATATAATATGTAGAATTATATCATTATAAGAGCATTGCAATTATCATATCAATATCACATCTATGTATTTCATAACTTTACTTCTGTAATGTCTTTGTCTTCCCTTTTCTACGGCAAAGTAATTGTCCCATTTTTTTTCTGTAATGTCGTCGTAGTCCTAACTTTACTACTGTAAGGTCATTCTCCCAAATTTCCTACTGTAATGCCATAGTCGGAACTTCACTACTGTAATGTCATTGTCCAATATTTGCTACTGTAATGTCATTGTCTTTAAGTAACTGCCGTCATGCCATTGTCATAAACATGCTACTGTAATGTCATTGTCCCAACTTTACTTTTAGAATGTCATAGTCTCCATTTTACTGCTGTAAGGTCATTTTCCAAATTTGATACTGTAATGTCATAGTTTCAACGTCACTACTGTAATGTCATTGTACAACACTTGCTACTGTAATGTCATTGTCCGAACTTTACTACTGTAATGTCATAGTCCCAGCTTTACAACTGTAATTTCATAGTCTTAACGTTACAACTTTAATGTCAATGTCCCAAATTTGCTACTGTATTCCAAATTCTACTATTGCATTGTCATAGTCAATGTTTACCGCTGTAATGTTATTGTCACAAATTTACTACCGTAATGTCGTTGGTCCAACTTTACTACTGTAATGTCATTGTCCCAACTTTACTACCCTTATGTCGATGGCCCAACATTACCACTGTAATGCCACTGTCCCAACTATATTACTGTCATTTTATTGTCCCAACTTTACTGCTGTAATGTCATTGTCCCAACTTTACTTAAATATCATTGTCACATCTTTATTTCTGTAACGTCATTGTCACAGATTTGATAATGTAATGTCATAGCCCCAACTTTACTACTGTAATGTCATAGTCCTAACTGTAATACTGTAATGTCAGTGTCCCAACTTTACTACTGTAATCTCAATATCCTAACTCTACTAATGTAATTACAATGTCCAACTTTACCGCTGTAATCTTATTGTCCCAACCTTGCTACTGCAATGTCATAGTTCACAGTTTACTACTGTTATTTCAATGTGCCAACTTTACTACTTTAATTTAATTGTCTTAGCATTACTGCTGTAATATCAATGTCCAAACTTTACTACTGTAATGTCAATGTCCCAAATTTGCTACTGGAATGCAATAGCCCAAACTTTACTGCTGTATTGTCATAGGCGCTGCTTTAATACTGTTTTGCCGTTGTCCCAATTTTACTAACGCACTGTCGTTGTCCCTACTTTACTACTGTTACGACATTGTCCCAACTCTATTACTGTCATTTTATTGTCCCAACTTTACTACTTCAATGTTATTGTCCCAACTTTACTACTATAGTGTCAATGTCTCAACATTACTGCCGTAATTTCATTGTACCAACTCTACTAATGTAATGTCAATGTTCGAACTTTTCTACTGTAATTTTATTGTCACAACTTTACTTCCGGAAGGTCATAGTCCCAACTTTACTACTGTAATGTTAATGTCCCAACTTTACTACTGTAATTTCCTTGTCCCAAATTAATGTCACAAATTTGCTACTGTAATGTCATTGTCCCAACTTTACCACTGTAATGTCATAATCATAACTTTACTGCTGTAATGCTGTTATCCCAACATTACTATTGTAATGTTAATGTCCCGATTTTACTGCTGTCAGCTGTAGCATTACTTCAGACAAACACATTATAGAAGTAAAGTTATGAAATGCATTATTGAAGTTAAGTTGGGACAATGACACTTCATCAGTAAAGTTAGGACAATGACACTTTATTAGTAAAGTTAGAACCATGACATTACAGTAGTAAAGTTGGGACTGACATAACAGAATTAAAACCTGGACAATGATATTACCGTAGCAACATTGGGACAATTACATGAGTTAAGTTGCAACGTTTTCACAATAATTTTGACATTGTAGAGTTATAATAATTATATAACTAATTAAAGGTTTTATGTAAGTTAGTTCTGTTACAAATATGACCCTACTGTTGTTAAGTTGTAACAGTGATGATGTTGTACAGATGTAAAAATGATCTTCAGTTGCAAAGTTGAGACTATGATCCATGTATTACTGGAGTAAATGTGTGACAATTTTACTTTATTAAGGTGAAAGTGGAATACCTTTGTTACAAGTTGTAGCAATGACACCACCTTTGTAACGTTAGAAAGTTCTTTGACAATGATATCACTGTTGTAAATATGTGAAAGTGATATTATCGTTGTAATGTGGTAACAATGATATCACGGTTGGAATGTTGTAACACTGGTATTAACCTTGTACGTGTGTGACAATGATATTGACGTTGTATGTTTGTGACAATGGCATTAACGTTATAATGTTTTAACAATGACGTTACCTTTGTTTAGCTTTAACAAAAATATTAACTTATTAATTATGTGACATTAATATTAATGTTTTTTACTTGTAAAACGATCTTTCATTACAGCGGTGTTTTATAGTTCATACGTTTCGTTATTAATTTGGAACAAAACATTACATAGTTTTTAAGTTCTAATTAGCTAATCAGCTTCCATGACGTGATTTGTATACATATACAAACGTGTCTCATACATGTTATTTTGCGTCTATAGACTATGATCATTTGCACGATCCTATATTCAACGAAAAAGTAACACAAAACATTAATAACACCCTTAAAGAAGTTCAATTGACAACATTAAAATTCCCAACGCAATCTGTATAATACATGTATCCACCTTGTCACATATATGTTATTTTGCGTCTATAGATTATGATCATTTGAACGATCCTATCTTCAACGAAAAATTAACCCAAAACATTAATACGACTATGAAGGATTTTAGTTGACTTGTTGAAATTTATACGTGTTTGCAGAGTGTAAAACATATTTACAATTGTCTACATATGATTACAATAACGTTGACGTCAAACTTTATTTGATACGATTTGTTTTTCATTTATTGCACCTTGTAACTAAATAGCAATATTACAGACATAGATACAACGCTAGTGTAACATCGCGTCCTTTATCTTATTGTCATAGACTGCATTTAAACTGACTACTAGCAATATTATTCCCGATAACTGGACACTGAATTTAAAATTTAGGGAACACTATTTGCAAACATATTTTCAAACAAGTAAGCGGTATATATATTGAAGCTTATAAAGGCTCGGGAGAGTTATTTTACCCTGATGTTTAAGATTATCTTGAAGAAATCGGTGACATTTTCAAGCAGAAATGTAGACAACGTATGCAGTAGAAGCTTGAATATTGCTGCATAATTTTGAGATTAAACTCGTCTCGGTATTCGTAAATTATTGTGCTAAGATGACCGCTGGTGTCATTCACGATAGGCGAGATTTCGCAAAATGATTTCAAAATAAAAAGCAGGCATATTTTGCCTGCTTTGTCGCTTATTTTGTATATTAAATCAGCATTGCCCAGCATATCTCATCACTGTCGTCAAAGATGAAACGTGTAAACGTATAAAAGGTAAACTTTAAAGGTCGGGTCAAAAGTTCATCATACCATCCGAATACGCGTCAATTTCAATAATGTGATATTAATGGTGTTTTTTATTGATTAAGATCTGTATCACACTCGTTTGGTAGTTCAATAGTTCAGGTGTGTTCTTGTTTATTACTACTATTCAACACATTTTAAATGAATCATGAAATGTTAATATCGTCCATCAGCAATTAAATTTAAAGGCATTAGATCGTATTCTCAAATATGTTTGTCACCTTTCAAACTTGTTCTTTATCATCGATATAATAATGGGTTGCCATTATACCCTTTTATTTTACCAATACAGCATGAGAATTTTTAATAGAAATTGTTAACATAATCTTTAAATTTGAAAATGTTTTAAAGTTATTGACCTTATACAATTAAGTAGTAACTGTACTTGTCTGATTACTGTCGCCTTAAACAAACAACATATTTAACGCTTTCGGAAATAAATGTATATAGGAAACCCAATTTAGATGTATTACTTCTGAAAAACCTATGATGGAGTTTCAACAATATTTTACATGTATATATTCATGTCAATGCATATGATCTTTTAAAGAGACTCGTTTGATGAAAGATGACACGCAACACTTTGACGCAAACCGTATGAACGGAAGGTATCTTTTTAATTATAAGCAAACTTTCAATTTCATGTTAACAAAACACTTAACATGCATTTGCTTATCATTTATATCTTTACATTTTCGTAGAATTTAAAGTTGTAAGGATTAAGTATCTATTGTTAGCGAACCTTAAATGAGCAACCAGTACATGAAAGCATGACAAATCTACTACGAGATGCCATTTATTTACGAACGAAACGTTGTCTTAATACAGCTTAATAAAGACACAGTTGTTGTCTTAATTGTCTTTCATTATTTTATTATTCTACACATGCACTTATTTTATCATTTTATCAATATAACTTCGCCTCTTGAGTGCAAGAATGGATGGTAGTCTGGTGTTTGTCACGTCAGGTTTACTTAAGTTAGCAAACTTACATGAAGGTTATTGGACGTTATATTTAACATGAACATGATAATGAAATTATAAACATATTTTCTAAATGGATCTACATAATTGGCACTAGCTTTGAGTAAATAACAAGTAAGATTTACAAGAGACAAAGTTATTTGTATTTGTTTGAATAGTGTTTAACGCCACTTTAAGTTATTGTTCAGGTTTGTTGTGATGTCCTGTTTTCAGTCGAAAAAAACCCCGAAGCTTTGGTATGGAAACTGGCATTCATGATCAATTAGGATTGTAGTCGAGCACACCTTGCCCGCAGTGATTATCGAAGCCGCAGCCTCATTGATGACTAGATTACTCGTAGACTAACTGCCTGAAAAAATCGGCCATAGAGGCCCGAGTAAAAGTTAAGGACCAAACTACAAATTGGTGATAAACGCATTACATATAATTTAGAGAAATCTATGTAACACTAACTATTCGTAGGGCTAAAATTATTACGATTTAAACATATTTTAAGTAAAATATAAGAAAACTAAACGTTTTACTTAAAATTAATAGGTCCGAAGGTAGTTTTAAAGCTACAGAAAAAAAAATTGTATGTATAATGTGTTTTAAACTAACAATCCTAGCATTGCTGAGTGAATTCCGTTGAGATATCTTTCAGAACCATAAATTAGAGAAACCACAGAAACAGCATCTTGTACATCACTGTTTGACTTACAGTCCATGAAGTAATGTTCATCAGCATAAGAATCTTCGACAAACAAGACGATTTTAATTTAAACTTTAAAATTTTACTCAATGATCCAGCAGTATTCAGTTCTGCTTCACACGATGTCCATATTTCTTACTTGTTCACCTATGCAATGATTACACTGATATGTGCAAACTTTACTAATTTCATCGAGATATACTTATCTCGAAGGTAACAAGAATAAACTAGTTTATTTGTCAACAAATTTCTTTTTTGAATTTACGATTGTACATAGTTTTCCATTTTTTTTTAATTTAGAAAAATACTGACTAGAATGAAGTGATTATTGGATACACAAATTACTTACTAGTGGTGTGTGATACCCAACATTTTTTATCAATACAAGCTGACACAATACAATGATAGAATGTTCTGTATGATTTCTTGTCATGTTACGTGTTATATGATTTGGATATTTTCTTTCTGGTTTAATTTAATTCTGATAATTTACGCTCCTATTTCTTGATGTTTTAACACATAAATAAATTAGTTTTTGATGATAGGTGAGGTGGTTGTGGACCAATTGAAAATATTATGTTTAATGGCCTTATGAATTAATTGTCCTTTTATTAAGTTGACGTAGACTTCTCCAAATCAAAATTTATCCAAATGTTTGAATTTAAAATTTGCAGCAAATTTGTATAAATTGTAATTACATTGATGACGTGTATCTTGTTATATTTGTTTATAATGTTTCCTTTTTTGTGGCATTCAACCAAATTTACTAGGCATGATATGATGGTGTTTCAGTTTCGAAACAGCTGACAGTCTGATATGTGTTGGTAAGTTTTCATCAGTCTTTTTTTAAATCATTGTGTTGTTGAACTGCACTGAAGATTGCTTAAAATTTCCTTGTTGAAAAATACAATAAGAGTTAAGAAATTAATTTTATTGAACACAATATCAGTATAGAGTATAACATATCTTGCATAATAGTTTTTATTTTACCCGTGGGGCTATATACTTGTTGTTATAACACAAATTGAAACACCCTATATATGTTCATTATCATTAAAGAAAGGTCACGAAATGATTCAAATTATTCTGTACAATCGGTGTTTGCAAACATTTGCATTAGTATTCAAATATATTATTACTGAATTCTATTAAACTTAGCACTATATTTTAAAGTGAAAAGATAACGACGTCTGTCGTCAATAGTCAATCATCGTACTAATTCATTGTTAAGAATGATTTTGTCACCATTTAAACAGGTCCAATTTATATTTGTGATTGTTTGATTCTATTTTAACGATATGTGTGTAGTTGCCAGTCCTAATTTAATTTAACCGTATGAAACGATAACGAGAATGTCAATGTTTGTTTCTTTAAGAGCTGCCACGATTTTGTTATACTAGCTGGTTCACAGTGTTTATAATCTTAAGACAATACTCATATTTAAATAGACACCAAATAGCAGTGTAATATTTTGTAATTATTTGATTGATGTATGCTTAAATAAATCATTTGTCTATAGAAGTCTATTAGTTATTGACTAGATCCTAAACAAAGTCAGAATTACTAATGTATGAAATCTTTTTTTCTGTTATATGACATTGTGTGGGATAGCTGGCTTGTGAAAATAAATTTCATTGTATTATTGTGATAATATAACCACATTATTGTTAAAATGATGTTGTTTTACCGTATTATGCTGAATTTCTTGAGCTTTTGATGTAAAGTACTGTAACACAAATCATTTTGAAACCTTTTCCACAAAGAAATAAAATCGGATGCAATCTTTATCCACTGCTAAATGCAATAAAAAACTGTCTGTTCAGTTTGCGCGCCGTTCGACAACATTTGAATTCTTATTAATTCATCCCTTATTACTCCATACTACATTACTCCATTTCACTGCGGCTATGTGTAAATAAATACTTGAGTTACATCAAATTTCAAGTTCCATAAACATCCTTTGATGTTTCTATGACAGATGAACACACAAGATGTGCAATCTGCTGGTGATGCACATCTGTAACAATTATTTAAGAATTGCAACTTTTGTTCTCACGAATATGTATTATTCATTTTTTGACTAAATTGTGTAAGCTTATCAACTTCATAATATGGATAAAATGTTAAAGGTGTTAGTAATTACATCTGATTAGTACATTGATTTATAATTTATTTTGAATGCATTTCAGTACCAAAGATTTAGAAGCAAATGCTTTTATTAAATGTTTGTTATTTGTAAGAACACTTTTTGTTTCAGCTCCCGTTGAACGTTAATATTAGGGTTTCCAGTGAATGCCAATGAGTGAGTAAATTGTTTGGAAGGTGTTTTTATGCGTTCGTGATAAAATTCACTTTGATACATTTACATAGAGTAATTCTGTTCTAGCATGTGCACCATTAATCATTGCAGGAATAAAGTAAGAAAAAGATTTTAATATGTAACAAATTAAAAGTTTAACATTCACAAAACAGCCTCATTGTGACAAATTTGACAAATTTTGATCCACTCCTTTAAATAAAACAGCATTACAATCATTATTTTACGATGCTTTACACGGCCATCACTCATATATGCAGATTAAAATCAAGCTTAACGATCGTATTAAACTCAAAATAGAATGAGACGATATAAGTACCAGGTAATAAGCCATGAAAGAACTTGCATACTCATCAATGACTCAAAAAAAAATAATATACTGAAGACCTAATTACAACAAAATACTAAATATCCTTATTATTAATAACTTATATTTTTTACTGTATGATAAAAGGAATAAATGGGCAACAATTTGATATTTTACCAAATTGGCAAAGCGAGCTGATATAAAATTGTTATAAACTGCTTCCGAATGTTATTACACGCTTTTCCGTAAGTGTTATCACATGCCTTTTGGTAAATGATCGGAAATTACCGGAATTGTTTACAAATATGACGTCGAAACGATAAGGCAGACAACAGTCATGATATGAATGCTTGGAGATGGACAATACTTTGGATTATCTTAAGTTAATGAAAACTTGCACACAAGAAGAAACAAACAGTGAGTGATATGAAAATATTATCTAAATGACTTAAAAACTAATTCGGAGCACATGAATAGCGGTACCGGAACTCGATAAGATGTTGATATATCCAAGTCTATTTCATTTTGCCCTGCTGAAGCATATGATAGAAAGACAATTACATGACATTTTTGATATCATATGCATTATAAGCCATCGGTTGATATTGGCACTCGAGCGATGATTTTCGGATGCTTTTAACAAGTTACAAGATCCTTTAACAAGTACCGCGATAGCAAATACTTATTAAAGCATCACAATGCCTTTTTTTACAACCAGACCGATCTAGTTTATTGCAATGCATATACTCGCTTTCTTTGGTACTTGTAAAAAGCATCGCGATGCTTTTTAAAAGTTAGCCAATAAAGAGCAACATGTATATTATTACAAGCACCAGCTTACTTTTTTCAGAGTATCGAGATTTTTTTACAAGCTAGAAGTGCACATTTGGCATATCAATTTACAAAAGATAATACAACTAGTATTCCATGCGATGGAAAAAAGATGAATGAATTATATATGAGTATTCCCCAAAAAGTTAACACAGCAAAAGAAAACAGATCTGATCTATGTGGCTGCTTGAATTGATAGATTTAATTTGCAGACACGTTTTTTTTTTGCGCCAACACGTATTTCCTATCTCTCTAAGCATCCAACCCAGATTTTTGCTAAAATACAAAAAAATGTGAAAATATGGACATACTTACAGCCTGTTTTTATTGACAACTCAGGCAACTGCTCATGGAGGATATACTGAAAACATTTCTAGTTTTTTATGCTAAATTGTTACAAACTAACAACAATGCACACACTTTTTGTTGATTCTCTAATAAACAGGCACAATTCATAATAAAACGTTAACCAAGGGATAGCTCAGATCTGGTTATGTTGAAGTGACAGTTATAAATAAGGCACCAAACAGTTTTCTTATTATTTTGATTGGTTTCATTTGGAATTAATGTTTAGACAGAGTTATTTGCAATTTCCAATGTACATATTAATTTTTTTTTGGAATGAACACAAACCAAAAAATAATTATAATATAGGTAGATTGAAGATTGAAAAGCAGTAGAAATTCCGCCACCTCGATCTCAGGATCCCGGCACACATAATTAAATGACTTGTTTCTTATACCACAAATTTATGGTGCGTTGGTTTGAAGCAATAAAATACAACATAAATACAAACTAACAAAGTCATCAATTGTGTATTGTGTTTACTGTTAACTGTTAGGGTGTAATAAGTCTGTATACTTGAAAGTTCTAATTTGGGTTTTCGCATATTCTTGTCTTTTGGTATATCCTCGGACCATTATATGTTTACAATATTTGATTTCTTTGAATTACAAGAAATGAAGATTTATTTTTGTTCTTTTTAAGTTCAAATATTTCATCGGACGATATGATATGGGGTCTGGTTGCTAGGTTTGGTACCAATTTTAAATCATTTTCACAGTTGTACTTGTCTACCTACAAATGTAAACCTGTATTTCTCGTGGGTAAAGTTGTCTATCACAACACCTTATTAATGTCATACATCACCAATGTTGATATAATTCTTTTCTTCGTTTTCGGCTGGCACAGAATCTGTCTGGGGGTTAAAAATCGTTGAGGTACTTGTTTATAATAATCTGATAAATATCGGATGAAAATGGCTTATTGTTTACATAGACAAAAATCACGAGGTAATAATAATTACCATGTTTGTTGAATTTTTAACGCTAACAGTTTTGTGTGTACTACTTACGAAATGGATTATTGCGAGCGGGCGAATAGAACATTGTTGGACCTTATATTTGTCAATATTTTAGACCGAGCGATTTTTTAAGCGGCTCTAAGAGGACACTTTCAATGGTAATATATTTATATTTTAACTATCAAGATATCTAAAAGATAGTATTCTAAAGCAAATAATATTGGAATTAACATATATTTATTGAATATACGTACCCTTTAAGCACACAAATAATGAGAAATCTTAACAAAATTGCATTGTTCCAGTTTGAAATTTTCAGTTAAATGTATATGACGTCGGAATTATAATTGCGACGTCATAGTGAGCTCTATGCTTATTTGAACGCTAAAGTGTCTTAAAGCACATGATGAACATCATATTAGAATAAGTAATTAGAGTCTATAAATACAAAAAATAATACAATAAATTGTTAGTTAGGTCTTCCGATAGCGATTGCTAAAACAGTAGTGGACAGTGGTATGTATTCCCTATTTTCGGAATACAAGACTTACTTCCCAATTCCAAGAGTTGTCTTTCATAACAGCAGGTATCTAGTATTGAACAGATAGGTAAAAATCACGTTTCTATTTTTTTTTAAATAATGTCTGTGGACTGACTCTTCCAGTACAACTAAAAAAACTGCAGACTTAGTTTGCACCTCATAATAAATTATATCGGATACTTTGCTATATGTGAATAAAAAAATATTGTAGAAAAACTACTTTTTACCCACAGTAGTTACTATAAAGTACCTGCTCTAAACAACAGATAACTCTGCAAATGGGAGATAAATCTTGTTTACCGCAAGTAGGGAATTTGTTTGTCACGGGTCCAATTTGGATAAATGAGAAAGTTCAAGAAGGAAACAAGCAAGTTTTTTTTCCAAAAGGAAAACTCTAAAACATGTACTTAATTGAAAAGATGATGTTCGTCAATAACTAAAGAATATCACTCTCTTCACGAAACTATGGAATACCTTAAATATTTTACTCAATTTAACTTTATTATGTATACATATGTGATGAGTGAACAAATTGTATTTATTATGGCAAGAAGGGCAAACCTTCACTCTAAATAATGAGACTACTTCCGTTGTTTCCCTACTTCTACATTTACGCTTATTTTAAACCCTATTAGAAAATTCAACAACTGTTCTTTTTGTGAAAGTTACAACATATGTATAATATTTACTAGTATAATTGCATGTAGATACAATTGTGATATCAATATGAGGATTCATTAATATGTTACTGGAAATAAAAACAACAAAGTTAAAGAAATATATATAATAGAATCTGCATAAGTTGTATCCGATCTGTCTTTGTGAAGTGTTATTATAATTTTATAGAATCGGCCTCTCTACTTTATTTATTATACGTTTTTGCTATCTGTGCGTTTTTTTACATTTTTATTAGTAAGAGTTGTATTGTGATTTCCAAACGATTAATCGAACAGCTCATTAGTAAAGGTTTAAGTGCATTATAGTACTAACAGACAATAAATACAAAACTACGGACACAGAAATCACAAAACAATAAATCAAGGAGAAACAAACAAAACAATGATTTATCAAAAGAGAGAACTATGACACACAACACGAAAACCCAAATTCGAGTATAGATTACGCCCCAAAAAATGGTGTGTTCTGGAAGGAACAGCATAACCTTTACACAGAAATACAGAAACATAATACAGTCATTTTTGTTAAGGTTTATTTGTTTGAAACTTAACAATTTCTTAAATAAAGCAAAGTAACCCAAATACAGAACTGTAGTTACATAAAAGCCTTTAATGTTAAATGTCGTTAAGCTAATAAGATTTTTTTAACGTCGTTACAATTATTTTTAAAAATTATCTTATATCAATAACAGGTCAACACATTTAAAACCTAATTAACCAAAAATACTTGAAGTTGTTTGTCACCTTTCTTTATTGCTGATGACAATCTAGACACCGTATTGAGTAAATTTTAGAGACATTCACACGCGAAAATATCAAATGTAAAAAATATAAAGCTGTTCCTTTTACATAAAAAATGAAACGTAATGACTCCAGATGCTTTTTTTTATCTACTTTGCAAAGACAATTTTGGTCATAAATATAGTTAAATTATTTGAAATTTGACAACTTAATTATTCCCTAAATAAAAACATTCAAAAACAAAATACAAAAACCTTTGACGAAAAGCTTTGTATAGCGTATTTTAATGTTATTCTAACATAATGAAAATTAGGTTTGATAATCTAACTTTGTAACAACGTTAAATACAATAAAAGATGTTTATTACCGATGGCAATTTATACACATTTCGAATAAATAGACAACAATAAATACAATAACAAGTACAGTGGTATCTGTATGAAAAGGACAATTGCATTTATAACCTAATTTGCCGAAATACACACAGACCTCATAATCTATAATGAAAATGTTATCGGCTTTCATTTCAATGTTGAAATATGAAGTATTATCTATTTAACACAGTCATTACAATACCTATTTATAAAGATTGTCTTGTATTTATTAAAGGCGCCAACAGATCAAAACACATTTGACCGAATCAATTTTAAGTTGTCTTAAACTTTCTTTATTGCCGATGGCAATCATTTCAAATATCGAATAAATAGACATGACCTTGTCAACTTGTGGTCTTTTACGACATTCATGTATGTTAAAATTAAACAAATTTGATTGGTTGATTAAGAGATATTGCTTCAAACGACCTATTTGGTATTTGTATAGAATGTTTATAACACTAACAGGAACCCAATATTTTTACAGTTATACTGAAGGGTGAAGTAGTGTCGACCCCGCATGTTTGCACCATACTAAATGAGAAGTCTTTAATAAAAATGATAAAGCTGATAAAGCATAGTGCTGAGAAGAAACAAACATACGTTGTTAAGTTCTTACACACTATAAATTACATTGCAATTCATATGAAATGTTCTTCTGTGCTCTATGAAGTTTGTTACCAAAATGTTCTTCGTTGAATTTGGTTTGTTTTGTGTTACTCAACATGTTTAGTTAATCATTATTATTCTGATATCCATATGCAGACATACGTATTTGTTGTTGGCAAAAACAAATTTGATGTTTAGCAACTAATTTCAAAACATAACCATATATACAGGATATAGACAAACATTTACAACCCAAAACAAAAACCATAAAAGCAGAAAATAGAAACCTATGATTTAGCGAAAACGTCCATTCGTATATGAAACAGTGATTTTCCTTAAGGATCAATTACGTCTGTATTAAGTCAAATATACCTTGCAAGGCGAAGCGTGAAAATGTACGTGAAAACCTAAAGTTTACATTTCGGTTTACGTATGCGTATTTCAAATTTATAGACAAATTTATATCAACAAACCGATTAATATTTATGCAATCACAAACCGATTTCTATTTAGTATTATCTGAATATATTCAACAAACACGTTATTAATTTACCAAAAATTACTTACATTGCTTTCTGAAACATATTCCTCACACAAATTTGAATCACTATAGAATGACCTGCTTAAAGAATTACTATGGCAATAATTCGCTTGAGAACACATCTATTTAACACTGTAATATGTAATCAAACAACATTAAAATTGTGTCTTTCCCCTCCTTCCTATTTATTATGGCATAAAATACTAATAATAATAATGTAAAATCATTTCAAGGGTTGAATAGTTGGTTTTCGTTATATTTATAGAATGTTATACCATGCATGAATGTATGCCATTACCAACATATCCAACTCTTGATATTACAGTATAGTGGTATGTCTATATGTGGTACTCACAAACTTGTCCGCTTCCACAAATGTGTCCCTTTTCACCACTAAGTGGGATTTGATTGTGACGTTAGTTTTGAAAAAAAAACTCAAGGGAATTCATTCTTCATAAACAAGTCCAGGTATAAACTTATATAAATTAATTTGATTTGAAATTCAATGTATTTTGCATGTTTACATCTCCAACAACTCATTACATGACATTTTGACGAGGAGGTAGGATGCACGTTTAACACAGCTCGTTTGCGTGTTTACACATCCATCACCTCCTAACATGACTTTTACACACATACACGAGCTAGGAAGCACGTTTAACACAGCTCGTTTGCGTGTTTACACATCCATCACCTCCTTACATGACTTTTACACACATACACGAGCTAGGAAGCACGTTTAACACAGCTCGTTTGCATGTTTACACATTCTACTACTCCTAATAGGACATTTGACACGCACACACGAGCTAGGATTTACGTTTAACACAGCTCGTTTGGATGTGTTCCGATCCTAAAACTCCTGACAGGACGTTGTGACACGCATACACAAGCTAGGATCCACGTTTAACACAGCTCGTTTGCAGGCTGACACATCCTATAACTACTAACAGGACGTTTTGACACACACACACACACTAGTTAGGGTTTACGTTTAACACAGCTCGTTTGCATGTTCACACATCATACAACGCCTAACAGGACGTTTTGACACACACACACACGAGCTAGGATCCACGTTTAACACAGCTTTGGTCAAGGCGGACTTAGCACAGCCAACGGCGGTAAATATGTTGTTTACCGCCCTTTTTAAGCAATTAGCGTTACGCACACCTTAAAGCACTTGATATGAATTTTGACACAACATGCAGAGCTAGATAGGGCGTTTAGCACAGACTATGACACTTGATAGATGTAATGACTCACCTTATGATGCTGCATAGGACTACTGTCTACTGTTCCATATAGGCTGTCTGCTTAGATTGATAAAATAACGCTGAATGTATTGTAACTCTAAACACAGACACAGCCTACGGCGCTAGAAAGTTTGTATGAACATTGGATACGACACATGCCGCTGCACACGGCGACAGACGCGACTTTTGACATACACTACGACGATATTACCAACATTTCATTGTCTACAATATAGCACTGACTTTTGGACTTACCACTGATATTACAACCAATTCATGATAAACTAAATGATTTAAAATTCGCACCTATTAAATGATCTTGTTTTCATATATTCGTCCCCTATGTAAATATAATTCGTTTTAAGTTGCAATTTTTCATTATAAATGTGGCAAAGAAAACTTTTCACGTTATTTGTGGTTCCATCTACCACTGTTGTTTAAAAAGTTAGTGATTTTCGTAACGGCGTTAAGATCATATTGGTCATGATTAAGGAATCCGGCATGTTTGTGGAATCGGACATGTTTCTAAGTACGGCATATATCTGTACTACATTACACATTACACGTTTCATCTGCGAAATTTTATTGCATAATCATATTATAGTGTTAGTCATTAAGCAAGCAATTAAGGATTTTCATTCGACGTTACATACACGTTCTATTGTGTTTTGATATTACGTATAGATTCGCGAAATACAAATCAGACAACTTATTGGGAAACAAATCGAACTGTTATTTTTTATGGCGTTATGATCACATATGTGATGAAATGTAAACACCATATCTTAAGGAAAGGCGGCCTTATCACTGATATTACCAAGAATTACTAGCGGCCTTCACAACGATATTACTATCAATTTATGGTTTACGATGTAATACACACTAGAGGTCTTATAACTGATATTAGAACCAATTGATGATATAAGATAACACAGTGATAAGAGGCGTTATCACTAATATCACCACCAATTCATGTACGATATCACAATGTCTAGCGGACTTACCACTGACATTACCAGCGATTCCTAATACACCATAACGCGATGTCTAGCGGACCTACCACTGATATTACCACCAATCCATAGTCTACGATATCATATCGACTAGAAGCCTTACTACTGATAATTCAACTAATTTATGATATTCAATATCACAATGACTGGAGTAGTAACGAGTGATTTTGCAACCAATTCATGATAAACTATATCACACTGTCTAGCGGATGTAGGGCTGATATTACCACCACTTTATGATATCGCAATGACTTGGGGCGTTACCCCTGATATTATCACCAATACAGGATTTATATTATTAATATGACTGACGTTTTTATCACTGATATTACCGTCAATTTTGAATATACTATATCACAAGAATTGGCGGCCTTGCTACTGTAATATCACCAATTCTTTATATTCGATATCACAATGACTGGTAGACTTACCTCTGATATTACAACCGATTCACAATAAACCAAATCACAATGACTGGCGGCTTTACTACTGATATTACCACCATTTAATGATCTACCGTATCACAAGGACTGGAGGTCTTACCAATGATATTACCGCAAATGCATGATATAGGATATTACAATTACTTGCGGGCTTAGCAACGAAATTACAACCAATTCATGGTATACGATATCATACTGTCTAGAGGCCTTACCACTTATATTAGAACCAATTCATGCTAGACGATATCACAAGGATTAACGGCGTTTCCAGTGATATTAGTGCCAATTCATGACATACGATATTACCAGCAATTCATTATCTATGATATCACAATGACTGGCGGCCTTATCACTGATATTAAGACCAATTACTGATATACGATATCACAATTACTAACTGCCTTAACAACTATATTACCGACATTTCATTGTCAGCGATATAGCACTGTCTTTTGCACTGATAATACCACCAATTCATGATGATAATGGGATAATTACCAGTTATCGATGCACCGTTTTACCAAGAGTGTACCCAGATGATCAATAAGGGATATCTTATGAACATGTTTTAATACTGTTACAACTATATTAACTCTGTAAATTTTTAAGGAAAATTAATAGTTATACCAATGATAATATCGGTCTAACGTTGCACAGTTTTACATGTAATATTTCAAATTGAAGTTTTGGCCAATTAGAAAACATTGAAATTTATTATTTTTTTAACAGAGACATAGACATAGAGACAGGAATACTGAAGTGGAAACTGATTTACCATGTGTATGGGATAAGGCCAGAAAAACAACAGAACCATCATTTGTTCATAAAATAATAATTCGCAACTCAACCACCAATATTGAACAAAGCACTGATTATTACACACCTTCAAAGAAATTAAATATTAGTAGACATGAAATTGAAAAGCGAGTGTATAACATGTGCAGGAAAAACAATGCTGTATTTTTGCATACTCTGGTAAACTCATCTGATGATGAAACCGATGATGAAAATGAAACAGATCGTCTTTCCATGGCGCAGTTAGGTCAGCAATTTAGGGATGATAGTAAATTTTTTTATTTGATTCTTTCATACCACACTGAGTAGATATTGTCAAAAATTGAGGAATTAACCCGTGAACAATCAGAGAATGAAAAATGGTATTTGTATAGGAATGGAAGAATTACTGCTTCAAACTTCCATTCTGTAATGCATTTCAAATTTGGTGATGGTATGAACAATTATATTTCGAAAAAATATTACAGGAGTCCAAAGCAGTTAATACTGAAGCTTTGGAATATGGAAATCTCTGTGAACCCATAGCTTAACATCAGTCCGTTGAAAGATACAAAACAAACATAAATTTGCAAAGCTTAAATCAACTGGATTGTTTGTGTCCAAGTCATTACCATACATAGAAATTAAATGTAGCGTTTCTTTCAAGAATTTGACTCCACAAGAAATTTGTAAAAATAAGTATCATATACCTTGATGAAAACCAAAATGTCCGTCTCAGAACTGATACCCATGGTATTCTCAAATTCAGGGGCAGATGGGAATTTGTAACCTAGACTGGTGTGATTTTATTTTGTATACAAACAAATTTATTTCGGTAGAAAGAATTAATTTTTGATGTAAATTACATTTTGGAAATTGTTACCAAATGTGAAAAGTGTTTCCATAAGTATATGTCACGAACCTATTTCACAGCATATAATTGTTATGTATATTTTGTGTATATATGTTCATTAATTATTAGAATAGCTATGGTAAACAACGCCTTAATCTCAGTCGAACACACCGAAGCTATATTCAGAATCGTAAACTTGTTAAACAGGTTTCTTGTGGTCAATATATATACTTGGTTGCACGGGTTTTTCTTAGTGTTGGGTTGACTAGTTGATAGTCAGGACAGCCGATATGCACCCACTGGATTGAACGCACGATATCTGAGGTAAGTGAGAAATTTATTTGTTAAACGCATACTTGCGTATTTTAAACAGTTAGCTTCTATGATATTTTCTGTAAGCATGTAATTTGCAATTTCGTATTTGGGGTTGAAATATTTTACCTTGTATTTTGAGATATTGTTTTCGTATTGCATACAATAGCGCTAGATTGAAAGTTTCTTAGTAAACAAAGCACGGAGTCCAAAACGTTGTAAACATTTGTTGGTGCGTATTCAGGCACAATATAACATTTAACATGTATTAGGTTGTAGTACTGTGTGTACTCGGACATAACATGTATTAGGTTGTAGTACTGTGTGTACTCGGACATAAAATATGCATTGAGTTATTACATTTTAGTTTGTGCGTATTCAGGCACATTATAGTATTTGATATTGATAGTTGTGTACTATTTTATCAGGTCAAAACATAGGTGGTCACTTAGACGACGGAGCACGTAAATA
This sequence comes from Limnoperna fortunei, assembly GCA_944474755.1. Classification (NCBI taxonomy): domain Eukaryota; kingdom Metazoa; phylum Mollusca; class Bivalvia; order Mytilida; family Modiolidae; genus Limnoperna; species Limnoperna fortunei. The sequence goes on from OX104125.1 coordinate 49,726,853, forward strand.
GTCGCATGGACCACGTGTTTAAGTCGAAAGACAACGACGTATAAACGGTCGCAAGGACGACGGTGCGTTAGGACGACAGAGGATAAGAAGTCACTTAGACGGAGAATTGGTGTTTTGTGTTTCAACAGCGCAAACTGGACTTGGTGTTAACTGATCAGTGAAACGAACAATAAGACATGTAGACGTTTATTTTTTTTGTTATTACATTTCGGGGGGTATTTTAATGTTATATATACTGTAATTGTGTTATATGTAAATATATTTAGTTGTGGATTTTCTTGTTTTCTTTAAATAATATAATCAACCGGAATAAACTCGGTTTTACTTGACAGTATATTAAAAAAGATCTTTGCACTTAGAAGATCTTTTTTCACTTCTGTCCATTGTTGTTAATCAAAAATTACATTTTGCATATAATGTCTATCGAGCGAGACATAGGTGTTACTTTACAGACGGTCGCATTATGCATAGAAGATAATGAGATGTGGAATAAGTGTTCCTTTGCACATGTATGCAATGCATGCTGGTATTTACTGTGTGTTATGCAACATCAAGTTAATTAAAAGACACTCATCCACCTATGTTGAATACAAAATATCTGTATACAACTAAAAAATTTTAAAACATATTTTATTAAACTTGGTCTGCAGAGATGACTAAGTGCGTTTTTCACTTGTTGACTAATGTGTGTCTAAGGTGCAGAAAAATCCACACACTTTAACAATTTGGTTTGCTAATGGCTTATATTTAATATCCATTACTTAGGATAACATCCTAAATGTTTTCAACCCTCGAATTCCCCTTTCAACATGAATTCTTTGTTTAGCTATATTTTTGGTTTTCTTTACATCTGAGCTTGTAAGTGTTTTACCTTTACCCCATTTACATTTTCTTGTAAATAGTTGTATAACAAGCGTTGCCCTTCTCGCCATCAACAAAGCCACAATCGGCCATTTTTTCATCACCTGGCCGTACATGTTCAAGGAACCCACTGTTCTCTGTAATGAATCTATCAGAAGCGTTTCATCCCCAAAGATCTGATATAAAAGAAAAAGCACCAGTAGGTGTGACACAAACTAGAAATTTAAAAGTATTATGTGATTTATACGGACTGTACGTAATCTATTGGGCTGTTGGTGACTTTGGCTTTTGAATGAACAACTCTGTACAATCAATTATTCCTGTTGTTTTTGGTAAACTGTGTTTGGCATAAATTTCTGAACTTGTTGTCGTGTTGGCCATTTTATACATGGGCTGAAAACAGTATGCATAAGATTCACCCAAGTAGTGAATATCTGGGACACTCTTGATTCAGACACTGCAAATAAGTCACTTAACACAAATGACAACATAGCAAGTCTACGTTTGATCAATGTTAGAATATATTAATGAAACTTGGGCAGTTTTCTTTTAGGGCCACTTCTTCCTATGTCTTTATTTTCATATCGGACATTGTCTGCAGACTGTCGTCTTAACCAGTATTTAATTTCTGGGGAGCATCCTCCAATATATCTGAAAAAATAAGTAACGCATGTTCATCAAATAATCAAAAGGAATAAAATTTATTTTCTGAAAAGACATCAAGCAGAAAACCAAAAAAAAATAATAAGAAAGGGATGTGTTTTGGAAATTATGAAACAATTATGTTGCACACGAAACAAAAAATGTTTTAAATAAACCACTAAGTCTAACTCATGTTTACACAATCATAATGGCTGCTTGTAGCCTCTAGTTCTTGTCCGAAAAGGCAAAGAAAATCAGTAGACATAAAAAGCAATACAAAAACAAAGACAAGCAACCACTAATCTTTAATTAGCAATAATGTATAAACTAACGTCCAAACCAGTATAAACTGATGCTTCAGAAGGGTATGTAGTTTGTTCTTGTTATAACTCAATTAGCACATTTGACAAACCAACATCTATGCTTATCAGAGAGATATATAATCCCATATTTGTTTACGAGCACAGGTCTTATCTAAAATTTCTCATATGCCCACAACAAACGGGAGCAACATTATAATTATGTTTTAGCAATATACATCATTTAACAAATTCACCATTTTATTGACTCCATCAGTGCAAAGTAATTTGTTCAAGAAATATGCATAAATAACATCTATATTATCTTACCAAACAAGCCATGAAGTTGTTATTGAGATGGTATTCCTGTATACTTGACACTTATATTATCTCTGGTTAAAATGCCAACTATATTTTCACGCAAAAATACATCTTTGTTTTGATTTCTAAGATTGTACAGTTGGTCAATATCTGGCATGATTGGTCTATGAATTCAGGCATCTCTTTACATTCTTTAGTTACATCTTTGCTGTAAGAATGGCCACTGCTAACTGTAGGAGTCTGTTCAGCTGAAAATAGCAAAATAATAAATGTAATAACACTTGACATTTAAGAAGGAAAGACGTCTAGTTAGGTGCAGCATGTTTAGTTCGTGTTATATTTTATGAATGCACACATATATAAATACTGTCAAGACTAAGTTTTCATTTCATATATGGATATCGGTGAAGAAATAATTTGTAATTGCTTTGAATATTAATTTGGATTTACAATCTATGTATGTTATGTAACTTACCTTCAACAAAGTCAAAATGACAGGAGTTCTTACTTCTAGCTTTGGTAGATGTTAATGTTAGTGGTACTGTAACTTCCCTTACTGCTACTGGTGGGTATTTCACTACCTGATCTGCATCGAGAGTTTCACATGTTTAATTTAATATACATGTTCATGTAACAGTAAGAAGCTTACTACAGATACAGCTAATTTTATTTAACCAATTAATAGTGCCCACAACTGAGCGGTACAACCAATGAAATAATAAAAATATACAATTAAGTGATAAAAATTAACAAAGTGTATATAGATATACAGAATGTATTACACACAAGAATTTCAGTTAAAAAGTTATTAACACTTATATAGGTATATATAGCTTTTTTTTACTACCAGCTCTTGTCATGCACACTTCTATGTCAATGTTTAAATATTTACTTTATGCATACATGTACAAACAATGCTAGACAGTGAGCAGCGACAGTTGGTCACGTTGAAAACTGCTGACTGTTTTCCATTGTGGATTTTTTAAATTGCTGTTTGTTTATGTAGGTTGTCGCGTACAAGTACACTTATTCCACATCTCATTATCGTCTACATACATGTGCATAATGTATATGGACAAACTTTTTTTTTAAAGTAAGCATTATGTATCAAATAAGAATGCATTACGTACTATATACACTGTACAAATTGTCAGTTTTCAAGACACGTTTAAGAGGTAACATGTACAGGAATCCTAATCACTTCGGTACCTGGTCAGAAATGTTGATATCAGTCTCAGAGCTAAATTCATTACCAAAACCTGCTAAATATCACACTTTCAACATGCTGCATACAAACATAATAAAGGAATATCAGTATCTACTATTTCCAAACAAGGAGATGACTGTGACTGTACCCTGGACCTGGATTTCTCCAATTTTCACAAAGTTGAAGATGTCAGTGGTTGTGTTCCATACTTTTATATTCCTGAAGTTATTGTTTGCGAATAACTTTGGGCATGGGTGTTCTGGTGTGGGCTTGGCATCCACATAGTGAAGGGAAGATACTCTCTGTTTAAAATTTGGTTCAAATTATTTCTCATCACGCCGAAGCAACTCCAAACATTTTTGACGCAATTTTGGATTCTTCTTGGCTGTCGGAAACGGATGGAAAGTGACATTTTGCCTGTATGGATACTTCGACCTTTTTCTGTCATCTGAAGTGCAACCCTCGGCTGCACAATGATACCATTAAGTAATTTTTTGTCGTTCTTTTGGCTAGACATTAAACCAAAAGTAAGTGTGTGGAAAAAAATACCAAAGTCACGCGACTTCGACTTGTGTAATTTTAAAAAAATTTTCCGTTTAACAAGAAAAAAGACAACTATTCATAGCTAGTCTGTGGTGGTTTACAACTAATTAAAAATGTATAATAGCCTTACGCATACCGATCCTATGAATTCCCTTGTTTCGCGTCTGATTCCATTCAGTGGTAGCAATATAATTGAGATATATATACCCAACCACTGAATTACATTTACTTAGACTCCATTAAAATAAGCACAACCATGATTTGATTGTAAGCATTGCATTACATTGTTTATCTTCCAGTGGTAGAAACGTCTTCAGTAAATGCATCTTCTGCAGGAATTGTACTGTAGAAATAGTACATTTAGTGAATAACGAATACGCTTAATTACACGGTTCTTGATGAAACAAAGCAGACCGAAATAAACTTGGAGGTGATGACAGATCCTGGATGCGTTTGGGATAAAATTGAAAAGAAGGAAAAAGATAGAGTAGGATGAAGAACACCAGTAAAGCCTTCTGTATTGCATAACACGAATATGGTAAGCATGAATATGAATTAACAATAAGCCTGGTGGAAAATCTGGTATCCACATGCAAGGTCTAAAATTAAATGCACGCAGTGTCTGTCAACTTGAAACAGCTAATTATTCCAGTGATTTATGAGTTATTATATTTCAGGTCTTTCCTTTGGTTTGTGACTACACTTCGATTTATATGCAATATGTCAACAAACAATCAGATACTGTGTGACTGTGACCATAACATCTACACATTTATGGAAAGTGTTGCTTTAATTTTCAAAATCTGCATTACTTCTTTTTTAGCGTATGATATCGTGGGCCGATTGATGCTTGATAGGTATCCTCGTAAGATTTTGCTTTAAGAAGCACAACAAACAAAATGACGGAGGCAGGTTTGTTTTTGTCACTGCAGAAAAAAACGAAAAAATAAAAATTCACAAAACCTATCACATTAAACTGTTCAGAGTGTTTTTATGTGTTTTTGGGATAACAGGTTATGGAATGTCATTTTCAACATCGGCCCTTATATCAGAGGTAGACTCCCTTATCAAGCCCGAAAGCCCGAGATGTTATTGTTGTAAATTTTGAAATAATGGCATCAACGCTGTACCCTGGTAGCAGTGATATTACGGTTTTAAAAATTTGGCAGTGATTTTACAATTGTAATGTTTTTACAATAATACAGGTGAATACCCGATGTAAAGTTATAACATTTATATCGCCATTCTTAAGTTGTAACAGTGGTTTGACCATTACACTGTTCTCAAAATGACATTATTGTTTTAAAATCATGACAATGATATTACAGATTAAAACTTTTAGCCATGAATTTACCGGCGTAATGTTGTGACAACGATATTACATTTCCAAAGTTGTGATATTGCTTTGTCCGTTGCAGTGTTCTCACAATGATAATATTGTTTTTGTGAAATTATAAAGCTTTAACTACGATTCTAAAGACTTAAAGTTATGACAATGATTTTACGTTGTAAATTTGTAATAATAATATTACCATTGAAATGCTGTAATAACGATTTTACCGTTGAAAGGTCGATTAGTATTAACGCTATTAACAAGAATAATAATGTGGTATAGACGTGACATTGATATGATAATTGCAATGTTGCCATAAAGATGAAACCTTATATATAGGTTTGAAAATTATATTTCTTGTTTTGAAAATAATTGTAACGCTTCATAATTGTGACGAAGATATTACCGTTGCAAAGTGGTAAAAATGATTTAATCGTTATAACGATGTGACAATGTTTCAAATCGCTGTAATTTTAAATGACGGTCAAAACAAAATACCAAACCAAACTAAAGCAACTACAGCAATGGTCTCGATCTGGTACAGGCATTTTAAAAGATATGAAGATGGATGTAACCGTTGTAAAATTCAACGATAATATTACAGTCAGAAAGTGACAATGATGGTATAGTTGTAAAGTTATGGCAATTGTATTACCTTGGTTAAGTTGCGAACATTTGTCTTACAACTGTCAAATTGTAGCATTGATCAGAAAGTTGTAAAAATCTCACAACAATGTGAACGTAGTAATCTCGTTGCAAAAACATTGCACGTCAAGTTCGGACAATGCCATAACAGTAACAAATTTGGGACAATGGCATTACAGTATTAAAGTTGGGACAATGACTTTACAGTAGTAAAGTTGGGACAAAGAAATTAAGTAGTAAAGTAGGGACAAAAAGTTGGGACAATGACATTACAGTAGTAAAGTTGGGACAAAGAAATTACAGTAGTAAAGTAGGGACAATGACATTACGATACATACGTTGTACATTTGTGAAAATGATATATAAACATTTTCAGGTTTTAACAATGATATTAAGTTGTTACAACGATACTACACTTGTAACGTTGTCAAAAATGTCGTTACTGTTGTACTGTTGTGAACAATGATATTCCTGTTGCAAAGTGAGACAATGATGATACAGATAGAAGCTGTTACAATAAAATTTGCGAAATACAGTTGTAAAAATGAAATTACTGTTGTAAAGTTGTAGATTTTAAAAATGAAATTAACATTGTAATGTTGAAAGGTTCATATTTCGTTGTATAGTGTTGATATTGGTATTACAGTTGTAATTTTGTAATAAAGATATTACAAGTGTAATGTTTTGACAACTATATTCGTGTTGCCGCGCTGTAAAAATGTTACGAATGGTGTAATGTTTTAACAATGATGTTAAGCTTTTACAAAAAATATTAACGTGTTAAAGATGTGACAATAATATTAATATTGTTATCTTGTAAAATGATCTTAAGGTTGTGACTATTATCACGTTAATTACTACTAAGATACAGTTGTGACAAGGAAATTGTAATTACAAACGTAATTGACAAGAAATGCCGTTTGTAATGACGAAGGCAAAGCATCTTTTATAAGTTATCCGTGTTCCTTATTACTAGATACTAATTAAGCAATTAAAACGATCTTTCAATTTTTAAACATGTCTTTGTTGCGAATAAAAGCAAGATCTGGTTATATAAAGCATATTTATTATGAAAATATTTCATACTTATATATCACTGTTTGGTCATTTTTAGCAAAATCGCAGCAACAGTGGTTTGACCATACATTCGCAAATGATACTAATGTTTTAAAGTCATTACAATGATATTACAGCTTAAAACTTTTAGCAATGAATTTACCGGCATAAAATTGTAACAATGATATTACGTTTCCAAAGTTGTGATATTTCTTTGTCCGTTGTAACGATCTCACAATGATATTGTTGTTTTGTGAAGATGTAAAGCTTTAACAACGATTCTGCCGATTTAAGGTTATTTCAATGATTTTACTGTTGTTAATTTTAATAAGAATATTATCGTTGACATGTTGTTATTACGTTATTACCCTTGAAAGGTGGATACTATTAAAGTTGTTAACAAGCATAATACTGGGGTATGGATGTGATATGATTTTGCCGTTATAAAGATGAACTGATAATATTACAGTCGGAAGATGTCAATGATATTATAGTCGTAAAGTCAAGTCAAGTTTTGAACAGTGGTATTACAACTGTCAAATTGTAACAATGATCAGAAAGTTGTAAAGATCTCGCAACGGTGAACTTAGTATCCTCTTTGCAATGACAATGCACTAGTCAAGTTCGGACAATGACATTGCAGTAGTAAAGTTTGGACAATGTCATGACAGTTTTAAAGTTGGGACTTTGATATTACAGTAGTAAAGTTTGAACTATGACATTATACAAAAGTGGGACAATCAATGACATTATTAATGAAGTAAAGTTGGGACTATGACATTACAGAAGTAAAGTTATGGCAATGTCATTACCGTAGCAAAATTTGGGCAATGACATTACAGTATTAAAGTCCAGACAATAACATTATCAAAGTAAAGTTTTGACAATGGCATTAAGTAGGAAAGTTGGGACAATGACAATACAGATGTTAAATTGGGAGAATGACATTACAGTAGTAAAGTGGAAAAATGACATTATAGTAGCAAAGTGTGGACAATGGTTGAACAAAATAAAAATTGGGACTATGACATTACAGTAGTAAAGTTTGGACTATGACATTATACAAACGTAAAGTGGAACAATGGCATTCTACAAAAGTTAAGTTGGGACAATGACATTACAGTAGTAAAGATGGAACAATGACATTACATAGGTAATGTTAGGACATTGACAATACATTACAGAAGCACGGACTGGACTATTACATTACAGTAGTAATTTAGGACTATGACATTACAGAAAAACATTTGACAATAACATTACAGTAGTAAATTTGGGAAAAATGGCATTTAGTAGCAAAGATGGGACAGTGATATTACGTTAGTAAATTTAGGACTACGACATTACAGAAGTAACATTGGACAATGACAATACCGTAGCAAAGATGGAAACAATGACATTACAGTAGTACGTTTGGGACAATGGCATTTAGTAGCAAAGATTAGACAATGACATTACATATGTAAAGTTGAAACAATGACATTACCGTAGAAAAGTTGGGACAATGACATTACAGTAGCAAATTTGGGACAATGGCATTTAGTAGCAAAGATGAGGCAATGACATTACAGAAGTAAAATTGAACAATGGTATTACAGTAGTAAAGTTGAAATAATTACATTACAAAAGTAAAGTTTGGACAATGACATTACAGTAGTAAAGTTGGGACAATGACATTACATTACTAAAGTTGGGAAAATGACATTACAGTAGTAAAGTTGGGAAAATGACATTGCAGAAAGATAGCTAAGAAAACCGACCGAACATCAAGGTTCAAAAGTCAAGGGACAGTTCCGGATATAGACAAACACAACACAAAAACCAAAAACACAAAAACAGAAGGAGAGTGACCGGAACCCAACAAAAACCATGGGTGCACTCAGCTGCTCCGACGAGTAAGCAGTGCCTGCCTCTAATTAGACACTCGTCGAGTTACTCATTGCCATGTCTAGGGAAAAGTCAAATACAGGAATAGAAATCACTACCTATGACTCACCGAAATTATCAAATCGTATTTGATACACTGATTTCCCATAACGATCAATTAAGTAATTGTGACGACCATAGAACTTCTGGTGAAATAACATCAGCCTGGGTGCAACAAACCCTTGCTTGAGTAGTTTAGCAGTCAACAGCAGTGATCGGTATAAAATACAGAATTAAAGACCGGACAAGGATATTACAGTAGTAAAGTTGGGACAATGACATTACAGTGGTAAATTTTTGACCAGAGCATTAAGTAGCTACGTTGTGACAATGATATTACAGAAATAAAGTTGGGACAATAACATTACTGTAGTACTCTTCGGAAAATGACATTACAGTAGTAAAGATGGGACAATGACATTACAGTAGTTAAGTTGGAATAATGACATTACAAAAGTACTTTGGGACAATTACTTTACAGAGTAGTTAGCAACTTCTTCTAACACTTTATGCAAACGAACATATTTTAGATACAATTTTTAAAGCACGGGTGGAGCAAATACAAAGCAGTTAAGGGTTTCATCAGATAATTTGACATATATATATCAAGGCATCGAGTGCACGTTAGCGACTCACAATAAATACTTCCGGTGACGTCATTAAAAGAATGTTTGTCATACAATGGCTGAACGGTATGTTGACCCTTCGGTATATTCATTCAAATGTCTAAACACAAAACGAAACATTGATACTGGTGTACACTATCTGCAACCATATTTTCAAATAAGATATTGAATATATTTCAACTAGTTAGCGGTATATATATTAAAATTTATTAAATGCGCGATGTTTGGCGTAAATTCGTGTTCTTAAATGACCGCTGGTGTCATTCACGGTAATTTTCAATCGACATTTCCGCAAAAATAATTTATACATATAGAAGAAGATCGAAAGCATTAATTTCGTCATTTTGCCTGATTTCTCGCTTATTATTAAAAACATGTTCATCATTATTGATCAGCATATCTCATCACTGTCGTCAAATATGAAATGTGTCAAAAATAAACATCAAAGGTCGAGTCAAAAAGTTCATCATACCATCTGAATACGCGTCAATTTCACTTATGTGATATTAATGGTATTTAATGGTCTTTTTATCGATAATACAGTTGCGGATAAAAGGAAAAGATCTGTATCACACTCGTTTGGTAGTTCAAAAGTTCAGGTGTGTTATTGTTTATTACTACTATTCAGGGCAACTAAAATGAATTATAAAATGTTAATATCGTCCATCAGCAATTAAATTTAAAAGCATTGGATCGTATACTAAAATATTTGTGTCACCTTTTAAACTTCATCATCGAAATGATAATGGGTTGCAATTACCCTTTTATTTCACCATACCACATTAAAATTCTTTATCTTAATTGTTAACATAATCTTTAAATGTGAAAATGTTTTAAAGTTATTGACTTTACACAATTCAGTAGTAACTGTATTTGTCTGATTACTGTCGATTAAAAAAAGGCAACATATTTAACTCTTTCGGAAAAAATGCAGATAGGAAACTGCAATTAATATGCATCACTTCTGAAAAAGCTGTGATTAAGTTATTAAAAATTTAACAATATTGTATATATTCATGTCAATGCATATGATCGATTAAAGAGACTCGTTTGTGCACTTTTTATAGCTACAGTACTTGTAAGATGAAACGCAACACTTTGACGAAAAACGTATAAACGGAAGGTATATTTTCAATTATAAGCAATCTTTCAATTAGATGTTAACAAAACATTTAGCATGCACTTCTTTTTTTTATCATTTATATCTTTACATCTTCCGCAAAATTTTAAGTTGGATGACATACATATAGGTTTAAATATCTCTTGTTAGCAAACCTTAAATTAGCAGTCAGTACATGTAAGCATGAAAAATCTACAACGATATGTTATTTATTTATAGTCCTTTAAAATATTTTAATGCATTTATTGACAGTAACGAAACGTTGTGTTGATAAAGCTAAATAAAAACACAGTTGTTGTTTTAATTGTCTTTCATTATTTTACGTAATAATGTAATTATAAAAGTTATCACTTTATCAATTTAAGTTTGCTTGTTAAGTGCAAAAAAGGGCTGTTAGTTTGTTTGCCACATCGAGTTTACGTAAGTACAAACTCGCGTGAAGGTTATTGGGCGTTATATTTAACATCAACATGATATCATAACAAGATCTAAATGGATCTAAATAATTGGTACCAGCTTTGAGTAAATAACAACAATTTTTTACGTATAATGCTTTGTCCAATTGTTGCATGAATTGATTTACAAGAGATAATGTTATTTGTAATTGTTTGCATGGTGTTTAACGCCACCGTAATAATTCTTCAGCTATATCATGATGTCCGGTTTTCACTATGGAAAAAACAGGAATACCCAGAGAAAACTCCAGAACTTTGTTAAGAAACTGGCATTCTTGATCAAGAAGGATTTGAATGTCCCACACGTTGCGAACCCGAAACCTCATTGATGGTAGGCGCGTGATTACTAGATTACAAGTAGACTAACTGCCAACTAACAATCCTAGATTTACTTAGTGGCTTTTGTTGAGAAATGGTTTAGAACCAGGAACTTAAGAAACCACAGAAAGAGCTTCTTGTACATCACTGTTTGACTTACAGTACGTATATTAATGGTCATCAGCAGAAGAATCTGCGGCAAACAAAACCATTTTAATTTCAAATTAAAAATTTTACTCACTGATCTATCAATATTCACTTGTCCTGCATACGGTGTCTATATTTCAAGCTATTTGAGGTATGCAAGAGCTTGCAATGACACCACTGATATTTTCAAACTTGCCTAATTTCCTCGAGGTATACATAAGGTAACAAGAAAAAAAAACTACTTCCTCACGCATTTAATAAGTTTATTTTGTCGAAAATATCTCTTTCAAATATATTATTGTAGAAAGTTTTCCAATTTTTGTAATGCAGTGGCTGTAATGAATTGATTAATGGATACACAAATTACTGACTAGTGGTGTGTGATACCCAACAATTTTTATCAACAGTAGTAATAAAGGTCACGTACGCCAAAGGGTTAAAAGGTAAAATAGACACGAAAAATAAAAAGGAAATTAAAAGTAAAAATAAAAAATCCAACAACAATAAAGAGGGGCCCGAGGTTTCAGTCCAAAGACCTTCTTCAATGCGAGAAAGAGATAGACAAAGAAAAATACAACCGTTTATATATATCGGCACTGATATCAGTTCGCAGGTACGAGACTTATTGCTGTAAATTTTGGAATAATGGTATTAAGGTTTTACCCTGATAGAAATGATATTACAAAGACCTTCTTCAATGCGGGAAAGAGATAGACAAAGAAAAATACAACCGTTTATATATATCGGCACAGATATCAATTCGCAGGTACGAGACATATTGCTGTAAATTTTGGAATAATGGTATTAAGGTTTTACCCTGATAGCAATGATATTATGGTTGTAAAGATTTGACAGTAATTGTGCCATTATAATGTTCTTACCAAATTGAATGTAAAATTATAACATTCGTATCGCCATGGTAAAGTTCTAACAGTGGTTTAACCATTACACTGTTCAAAAGGACATTATTGTTGTAAAGTCATGACGATGATAATACAGCTTTAAACATTTAGCAATGAATTTACCGGCGTAAAATTGGAAGAATGATATTACGTTTCCAAAGATGTGACAAAACTTTTCTCCTTTGAAATGTCCCAACAATGATATTAATGTTTTTCTTAAAGTTGTAAAGCTTTAACAACGATTCTACAGATATGAAGTTGTTACAAAGATTCTACGGTTGTGAGTTTGTAATAAAAATATTACCGTTGAAATGTTGTAATAGCGATGTTGCCGTTGTAAGGTCGATGATATTAACGTTATTAACAAGAATATTACTGTGGTATAGATGCGACATTGTTATGATAATTGCAATGTTATCATAATGATATAATTCTACATATAGGTTTGACAATGGCATTTCTTGTTTTGAAAATAACTGTAACGTTGCATTATTGTGACGAAGATATTACCGTTACAAAGTGATAAAATGATTTTATCTTTATACATATGCGACAATTTTAAAACCACTGTAAATTTGAAATCACGGTAATCAAAATACCCAACAGCAATGAAACCGTCAAAAAGACAATCCACAAATCAAAGTCAGAGAAACCGGAAACCTACAGAACCAACAAACAAAATTACAGTAGCTACAGCAATGGTCTTGACTTGTTGCTGGTAGTTCAAAAGAAATGAACAATGTTAAAATGCAAAGGTAATAATACTGTCGGAAAGTGACTATGATAGTATAGTTGTAAAGTTATGGCAATTGTAACATATTGATAAGTTTTAAAGGTAGTCTTACAGCTGACAGTAGTAAAATAGGGACAATAACATTACAGTAGTTAAGTTGAGATAACGACATTACAGTAGTAAAGTTGGGACATTAAAATTACAGTAGTAAAGTTGGGATTATGACGTTACGGAAGTAAAGTTGTGACAATGAAATTACAGTAGGAAAGTTCGGAAATTGACACTACAGTAGTAAAGTTGGGACAATGAAATTACGGCAGTAATGTTGAGACATTGACACAACAGTAGTAAAGTTGGGACAATAATATTGTAGTAGTAAAGTTGGGACAATAAAATGACAGTAATAAAGTAGGTACAACGACAGTACGTTAGTAAAATTGGGACAACGGCAAAACAGTATTAAGGCAGTGCCTATGACAATAGTAAAGTTTGGACTATGACATTCCAGTAGCAACTTTGGGACTTTGACATTACAGTAGTAAAGTTTGGACAATGGCATTACAGTAGCAAACTTGGGACAATGACATTACAGTAGTAAAGTTTGGACAATGACATTAAAGTAGTAAAGTTTGGACAATGACATTACAGTAGCAAACTTGGGACAATGACATTACAGTAGTAAAGTTTGGACAATGACGTTACAGTAGCAAACTTAGGACAATGACATTACAGTAGCAAACTTGGGACAATAACAGTACAGTAGCAAACTTGGGACAATGACATTATAGTAGCAAACTTGGGACAATGACATTACAGTAGCAAACTTGGGACAATAACATTACAGTAGCAAACTTGGGACAATGACATTACAGTAGCAAACTTGGGACAATGACATTACTGCAGCAAACTTGGGACAATGACATTACAGTAACAAACTTGGAAAAATGACATTACAGTAGCAAACTTGGGACAATGACATCACAGTAGCAAACTTGGGACAATTACGTTATAATAGTGAAGTTTGTACATTGAAATTACAGTAGTAAAGTGTGAACTATGACATTAGAGTAGCAAGGTTGGGACAGTAAGATTACAGTGGTAAAGTTGGACATTGTAATTACATAAGCATAGTTGGGATATTGAGATTACAGTAGTAAAGTTGGGACACTGACATTACAGTATTAAAGTTAGGACTATGACATTACAGTAGCAAAGTTGGGGCTATGATATTACGACAGTAATATAGTTGGGACGATGACATTACAGCAGTATAGTTGGGACAATAAAATGACAGTAATATAGTTCGGACAATGGCATTACAGTAGTAATGTTGGGTCAACGACATTAGGGTAGTTAAGTTCGGACAATGACATTACAGTAGTAAAGAAAGGATACCGACATTACGGTAGTAAAGTTGGGACAATAACATTACAGTGGAAAACATTGACTATGACAATGCAATAGTAAAGTTTAGACTACGACATTACAGTAGCAAACTTGGGACATTGACATTACAGTAGTAACTTTAGGACAATAAAATAACAGTTGTAAAGCTGGGACTAACACATTACGGTAGTAAATTTGGGACAATTACATTACAGCAGCAAGTGTGGTACAATGACATTACAGAAGTAACGTTGAAACTATGACATTACAGTATCAAATTTGGAAAATAACCTTACAATAGTAAAGTTGAGACTATGAAATTATAGAAGTAAAGTTGGGACAATGACAAAACAGTAGCAAGTTTGGGACACTGACATGACGGCAGTTACTTTAAGACAATGGCATTACAGTAGCAAATTTGGGACAATGACATTACAGTAGTGAAGTTCCGACTATGAAATTACAGTAGCAAATTTGGGAGAATAACCTTACAGTAGTAAAATTTGACTATGACATTACAGGAATAAAAATGGGACAATAACTTTGCCGTATAAAAGGTAAGACAAAGACATTACAGAAGTAAAGTTATGAAATACATAGATGTGACATTAATACGTCAACTTAATAAAAGGTCAATTAATTCATAAGCCCATTAAACATAATATTTTCAATTGGTCAACAACCACTTCACGTGTCATCAAAAACTAATTTATTTATGTGTTAAAACATCAAGAAATAGGAACGTAAATTATCAGAATTAAATTAAACCAGAAAGAAAATATCCAAATCATATAACACGTAACATGACAAGAAATCATACAGAACATTCTATCATTGTATTGTGTGAGCTTGTATTGATAAAACATGTTGGGTATCAGACACCACTAGTCAGTAATTTGTGTATCCAATAACCACTTCATTCTAGTCAGTATTTTACTAAATTAAAAAAAAAATGGGAAAACTATGTACAATCGTTAATTCAAAGCAGTTTAGGGTATTATCAGAGAATTTGACATGTATATCAAGGCATCGAGTGCACCTTAGCGACTCACATTAAATACTTCCGGTGACGCCATTAAAAAGTGTCTGTCATATAATGGCTGAACGGTATGTTGACGTTTTGGTGTATTCATTCTGAGCACAAAACGAAACATTGAGCGGGTGTACACTATCTGCAATCATATTTTCAAACAATATGGAATATTTTTCAACAAGTAAGCGGTATATATATTAAAATTTATTAAATGCGTGGAAGAGACTTGCATGTAACGCTAATGTTTAAGTTTATCCCGAAGAAATCGGTGACATTTTTAGACACCTGTACGGTTGCATACCTGACTAATTGAGAAATTTGGACACCGTATGCAAGAGAAGCTTACATATTCCTGCTTAAGTGATGAAAATTTTGTATACTGAGATTAAAGTCGTCTTGTTTGGCGTAAATTCTTGTGCTTAAATGACCATTAGGGTCATTCACGGTAATTTTCAATCGACATTTCCTTAAAAATAATTTAAAAATATAGAAGAAGTTTAAAAGGATTACCATCGTCATTTTGTCTGCTTTCTCTCTTATTATTAAAAACATGTTCATCAGTATTGCCCAGCATATCTCATCACTGTCGTCAAATATGAAATGTGTCAAATGTAAACATCAAAGGTCGAGTCAAAAAGATAATCATTCCATCGGAATACGCGTCACTTTCACTAATGTGATATTAATGGTCTTTTTATCGATAATATAGTTGCGGATAAAAGGAAAAGGTGTGTATCACACTCGTTTGGTAGTTCAAAAGTTCAGGTGTGTTATTACTATTGTTCAGGGTAACTCAAATGAATTATAAAATGTTAATATCGTTCATCAGCAATTAAATTTTAAAGCATTGGATCGTATACTAAAATATGTCTGTCACCTTTTAAACTTGTTCTTCATCATCGATATAATAATGTGTTGCCATTAACGTTATATTTCACCATACCGCATGCAATTTTTTTATCTAAATTGTTTACATAATCTTTCAATTTGAAAATGTTTGAAGTTATTGACCTTACACAATTCAGTAGTAACTGTATTTGTCTGATTACTGTCCCTTTAAAAAGACAACATATTTAACTCTTTCGGAAAAAAGTGCATATAGGAAACCACAATTAATATGCATCACTTCTTAAAAAGCTGTGATTAAGTTATTAAAAATTTAACAATATTGTATATATTCATGTCAATGAATATGATCGGTTAACGAGACTCGTTTGTGCACTTATTATAGCTACAGTACTTGTAAGATGAAACGCAACACTTTGACGCAACACGTATAAACGGAAGGTATGTTTTCAATAATAAGCAATCTTTCAACTAGATGTTAACAAAACATTTAGCATGCACTTCTTTTATCATTTATATCTTTACATCTTCCGCAAAATTTTAAGTTAGAGGACGTACATATAGGTTTAAATATCTCTTGTTAGCAAACCTTAAATTAGCAGTATGTACATGTAAGCATGAAAAATCTACTACGATATGTTATTTATGTAAAGTCCTTTACAATTTTTTAATGCATTTATTGATAGTAACGAAATATTGTGTTGATACAGCTAAATAAAGACACAGTTATTTTATTATGCTATACATGCAATTATAAAAGTTATTATTTTATCAATTTAGCTTTGGCTGTTGAGTGCAAAAATGGCTGTTAGTTTGTTGTTTGCAACGCTAGGTTTACACAAGTCAGCCAACTTACATAAATTCTATTGGGCGTTATATTTAACACGAACGTGATGATGAAATACATGTAATAAAAAGATCTTCTAAATGGATCTAAGTAATGGGCACTAGCTTTGAGTTAATATCAAGCCTTTTTACCCTCCAATGCTTTGTCCAATTGTTGGATGAATTGATTTACAACATATCAGGTTATTTTATTTGTTTGCATGTTTTTAACGCCAAATTAATAATTGTTCAGCTATATCATAATGTCCGGTTTTCATTAAGGAAAAAACAGGAATACCCAGAGAAAACCCCGGAACTTTGGTAAGGAAGCTGAAATTCATTAATCAATTAGGATTTGAGTCGCGCACACCCTGCCCGCAGTAATTATCGAACCCGAAGCCTCATTGATGATAGGCACGTGATTACTAGATTACAAGTAAAATTGATAGGTTCGAAGGTAGTTTTAATGCTACATAAAAAACAATTGTGTAACGTGTGTGCATAATGTGTTTTCAACTGACAATCCTATATTTGTTTAGTGGCTTCCGCTGAGATATCGTTTAGAACAAGGAATAAAAGAAACCACAGAAACATCTACTTGTACATCACTGTTTGAATTACAGCCCGTTTATTAATGGCCATCTTTTGAAGAATTATTGCCTGCCATAAAACCCGGTCTTAGATATTTTGCTATTATCGTCATGAACTATTTTATCTTGAGTGTTGATATTCAGTTGTATCAACAGATTGACTCACAAAATAAATGAAGTACTAAACAAGTACAGTACTTGAGATTGAAAACGCAACACTTTTATCAATCCGTCAGCGATCCGTCAGCGTTCCAAAATCCGTCACCAATCAGTTATCAATCAGTCAGATCAGTCAAATCGTTCCCAATCCGTCAGATCGTTCCCAATCCGTCCATCCGTCAATTGACGGATTTGGAACGATTTGACTGATCTGACGGATTGATTTGGACTGATCGCTCCAATCCGTCCATTCAACTTCCGGTTAGTAAAATTAATATTTCGAAATGTGAAAATTCGTTTCACTCGCAAATATTAGAAGTATAAAAATGTCAACTGTTATGTCCTCATTGATGGATCATTTTACCTAATTATAAGGGTAAAACTTGTCTAAAGTTATTAATAAAAAAATGGAAATTCCGCCAATCTATTACTAATGCATCCGTGACGAAATATTACCATTACATAGTGTAATTTTATTAAAAATATAATTAAAAAAAGAAATGAAAAAAAAACCACACACACAATAAATTCAAAAAATATTTGACCTCGCATGGCAAGGGGTACATCTCGTATTTGTCTTCGAAAAGTTTTAAAGCGCAAAAAGGGAGAAACAAGAAAAACGTGAAGGCGAAATCGTAACATGTTTTCACTTAGCCTTTTCGCGTTATTTTGTTTAACACTATTTTCAAAAATTATATTAGTTTATATAATATGACGTCGAGTGTTTATTGGGAAGAGCTGGAGTACCCAACGAAACAGCAAAACTCTGACAGGAAAACTGTTGCTCTTTGCAAATTTATAGGGATGAGTCAAGCACACCGTCGTTGTTTGATCAGTTTTTTTTTCTTTGCCACAGTTCCTATGAATTCCGGTGTATAATACTGAATAAGATTTACGACAAAAGCGAAAACATCTATTTATATATTTTATTAACTACCCCATATTGTCACATGAATGTACACAGAATTTAATAAAGAATAAACTTATGTGCCACAGTTCCTAAGAATTCCGCTGTATAATACTGAATAAGATTCACGACAACAGCGAAAACATCTATTTATATATTTTATGCACTATATATCTCATTGTGTCACATGAATTTACCGAAATTTAAATCTCAAATAAAGAATAAACTAGTGTGCCACAATTCCTAAGAATTACGGTGTATAATACTGAATAAGATTTACGACAAAAGCGAAAACATCTATGTATATATTTTATTCACTATATCATTTTGTCACATGAATTTAGACAAAATTTAATCTCAAATAAAGATTAAACTACTAACTGCATTTGTATATCGAAGCTTATGAGTTAAATATGCGAACATGTAAGCGTAATACGAAAATCAATTCTGCTTTCGCATTTTAGCCTCGCAATTTGTTGATTTTACGATGTCTATTAAAGTCATTCCACAGTTAATGAGATATAAGTATAAATGGTTTCCTTTAAATTCGGAAGTACTTAAAATTAGTTACTAGGTGTAACCGAGCTGCCCAGCGCGTCCTCAGCTGGTGGACATGGGATGTCCTCTCGTTTTTTGTTTTTTTTTGGGGGGGGGGGTGGTTCAGGTCATATTGAAATTGCCGCGAACAAAAGTGACATGTTTGGAGAGTGTCACGCTCTTTGCACGAAAAAAAATTAAATTTTCCGCCCCAACCCATACCCCATATTTTTCAAGTGGAATTCAAAATTGCCCTTTTGTCCATCTTTCTCTAATTGATTGAAGGAGCCGAGTGGTGATGTTAGCTCATCAACTATTGATCACGTGGTCTCTCAACACTGAGGTTGTGGCTTCGAATCTCAATGCAGGCAGGGTGCACTCGACTTGATTGAAAGGGAGCCAGTTTTCCTACTGGAGGTCGGGGGTTTTATCCGGGTACTCCGGCTTCCTCCTCAAATAAAAACTGGACGCCATGATATAGCTGAAAAATTGCTGAAAGTGGATTAAACAATATTTAAACAAGCAAACAAATCTAATTGATTGATATTTAACTTATTCTCGTCGTGAATAAAGCTGAAATACTCTCGCTGAAAGAAAATCAAACAATCAATCAATACAATAAGTTATTGTTTAAATTGAATGACACTCTTTTAAAGGAAAGTTTTGAAAAGGTTCTGTTTCATCGATATGACACTGTAATGACAATGTTAAGATCTAAAGAATTAATGACGTTTGTTAAAAAAATTACTATTTCGTACTGAAACACGTGTCTATCTGTAACACATTTTTACGCTTAACCTCAGTATTCCCCGGCGTTATTGTGGTCTTGGTGGCTGATTGGTTAGTCATCTACTAGTTATCACATGCCTTTCAACAGGTTGCGAATTTTCGAACGACTGCAGATAGGGTGCGCCCCCGACTCCACTTTAATTGACGAAAGACTGTCGATTTTAACCTGTACTCCGGCTTCCTCCCACCCCACCCCCAAATAAAAAATGGACGCCATGAAACAAATGGAACAATCCAGCGTAATTGTATGTATACTTTTTTAAACAACTTTTATTGCCTGTCCAATAAAACCTGCGACAAGAATCGCTGTATATTTTACAATACAACTTTTTAGTAAACAATGCGTTTTGATTGACAATGATTGTTTAACAGTTCAACAATTGTTATACACCATAGTTTTATAATTGTATTTAAAATTTTGTAGACTACATAAAAACACGCAGGCATACATTTAAGTAACTAATAATGATGTCAAAAAGAGGCCACGTTCTTTCCTAAATGTGAAATAAATCTGTTACTGATTGGGGGAGTCGGGTCGGCTTAATATATGACAAAAAATATCAATGTAACAGGTCGCAAAAAGTAAAACAGGCCGAAATCACGAGTCGCGGGAATAAAAAAAGAGAATCAATTATGGATTACGAAAACAAAACCATTTACCTAGTCGCTACTGATGTGCCTTAAATAGAAGTTTTTTGAAGGTTTACAGGACTCGGTTCGCAGATATGTCCCGCTTTAAAGAAATGTGCTTAATTATATAATATAAAGACATTTTTTTCTTTAAATATGTTTATTTATTCATTTAGAATGAGACATTGTATTAACAATCCTTTTAAACGCATGTTTTTATTTAATTATAAAAATGGTAGAATAAATGCATATATTATATACAAATGACGCAGAATCCGTTTTATCTTTAAATTATTAATTTATACGAATCCGTCAATAAACTAACCGATTTATGCATATATTTAAATGCCGGATTCTGGATCGCACTGACTGGACTGATCGCACTGATCGCTGACGGTTACCAAGGTAATTACGGATTCATAATTTTGGACGGATGTAGTCATCATCAATCAGTCAGCGATCCGTCAGCGTTCCAAAATCCGTCAGCAATATAGGATTAAACACTGGGTTTTAGGAAATTATCAATGTGTAAACTCCGGCGACTCACTCACAAACTAAATAAAGTCCGAAGGACTTTATGTCAAGTTTGTGAGGGAGTCGCCGGAGTTTACACATTGATAATTTCATAAAACACGGTGTTTAATCCTTATAATTCTGTTAAATAATCGTTGCGATTTTTAAAACAGCAAAAACAGTTACAGAAACCCATCTAGACCTCAAAACGTACCTAGGCCGGAAAGCGTAGGGATATGCAAAACATAGTACCAAAGGAATCGCGGTTTTTGTAGATATTGATAGGAAAAAAAAACAAAATGAAACACAAAATTGTATTTATATTATATTTTATTTGAAATCTCAATAGATTTAATTGGAAATCATTGGGGCAGAGAAACATGGTCCCCCTCTCCCTGACGATACGCTAGGAGGACGCCATCTTGTTTGCATTGGATACTGAAAATAGTCCGCTCAGAGGAAATATCGATATATAAATTATCTCAGAAGACGCCATTTAAGTGGTTTTATCCAATCAAAGCACTTAATTTATATAAATTACAACATGAATAGAATTATTCAGTTATCAATACTGTAAATCAATGCAATGCAAAAAAAATTATATTAAGGATACAAGATATAAAATCTTGTCACATTTTGTTTGATACAACGGACAAAATGTCTGTGACAGACAAAAAACGTCTGACACATCGTTTGCATTCTTTTATAGACATATTTGCAGTCATTTGCGGTCAATGTCCGTCAGTGACAAAGAGAATAAAACTGTAACAGTATTAATATAGCGTATAGTGATAATGGGATAATGTCCAGTTCTCGACGCACCGTTTTACCGAGAGTGTACCCAGATGATCAATAAGGGATATCCTATGAACATGTTTTAATACTGTTACAACTATATTAACGCTGTCAATTTTTAACGAAAATTTAAAGTTATACCAATGATAATATCGGTCTAACGTTGCACAATTGTGACACTGATATTGCCGTTCTAACGTTTTGTTAATTATGTTACCGTTGTAATGTTGTAACACAAATAGTACCATTTTAAGTTCTACCGATGGTTTAACTATTGTAAAATTGCAACAATAATACAACAAGCTGAAAAGCTCATATAAATTGTACTGTTGTTTTGTTGTACTGTTGTATAGTAATATCACTGCTATAACCGCTGTATAAATGATACTATCGTTGACATGTTGCAAGAATGATATCACCGTTGCACAGTTGTGACAATTATATTACTGTTGGAAATATGGGACTAATATAGTACGCGTAAAGCTGTGACAACGGTATTACAGCTTTACCGATATGACAATGAAATTAGCGTTGCAAACTTGTAACAGAGATATTGCAGATGCAAATTTGTAGCAATGACATTATCGTGGTAAATTTGTAACAAGGATATTACAGATACACATTTGTAGCGATGATATCAACGTTGTACCCTAGCAATAATAGTATCACATATTTGGTATAATGACGGATGAAAGTTTTGTTGCTGTCACTGTAGAAAAAACTTCTATATTTGTTGATAGTATGAACAATGAAAGTACAAAGCGAAAAAACACATCTGTGATAAATACTTGATTTCTTCTCAAACCTATGATATTAAACTGTTTGGAGTTTTGTATATGTTTTTTTAGATTACTTTCTTAATTATTAAACTGTATTCAATTGTTTTATTTTGTGATAAAATGTTGAATAATGGTAATCAAATATGTGATTATGAAATGTCATTTTCCATATCGGCACTGATATCAGCCAGGGATTCCCATAAGACAGCAGGTACGAGATATTATTTTTTTAAATTTTGGAATAATGGTATCAAGGTTTTACCCTGGTAGCAATGATATTACGATTGTAAAGATTTGACAGTGATTTTGCCATTATAATGTTCTTACGGATGTAAAATTATAACATTCGTATCGCCGTGATAAAGTTCTAACAGTAGTTTGACCATTACACTGTTCAAAAGGACATTATTGTTGTAAAGTCATGACGATGATAATACAGCTTTAAACATTTAGCAATGAATATAATATGTAGAATTATATCATTATAAGAGCATTGCAATTATCATATCAATGTCACATCTATGTATTTCACAACTTTACTTCTGTAATGTCTTTGTCTTACATGTACCTTTTCTACGGCAAAGTAATTGTCCCATTTTTATTTCTGTAATGTCATAGTCCAAACTTTACCACTGTAAGGTCATTCTCCCAAATTTGCTACTGTAATGCCATAGTCGGAACTTCACTACTGTAATGTCATTGTCCAATATTTGTTACTGTAATGTCATTGTCTTTAAGTAACGGCCATCATGTCATTGTCCTAAACTTGCTACTGTAATGTCATTGTCCCAACTTTACTTCTGTAATGTCATAGTCTCAACTTTACTACTGTAAGGTCATTTTCCAAATTTGATACTGTAATGTCATAGTTTCAACGTTACTACTGTAATGTCATTGTACCAAACTTGCTACTGTAATGCCCATTGTCCGAACTTTACTATTGTAATGTCATAGTCCCAGCTTTACAACTGTAATTGCATTGTCTTAAAGTTAAAACTGTAATGTCAATGTCCCAAATTTGCTACTGTATTCCAAATTCTACTATTGCATTGTCATAGTCAATGTTTACCGCTGTAATGTTATTGTCCCAACTTTACTACCGTAATGTCGTTGGCCTATCTTTACTACTGTAATGTCATTGTCCCAAATTTACTACCCGAATGTCGTTGGCCCAACATTACCACTGTAATGCCACTGTCCCAACTATATTACTGTCATTTTATTGTCCCAACTTTACAGCTGTAATGTTATTGTCCCAACTTTACTACCGTAATGTCGTTGGTCCATCTTTACTACTGTAATGTCATTGTCCCAACTTTACTACCCTAATGTCGTTGGCCCAACATTACCACTGTAATGTCACTGTCCCAACAATATTACTGTCATTTTATTGTCACAACTTTACTGCTGTAATGTCATTGTCCTAACTTTACTTAAATGTCATTGTCACAACTTTTCTTCTGTAACGTCATTGTCACAAATTTGATAATGTAATGTCATAGCCCCAACTTTACTACTGTAATGTCAAAGTCCTAACTTTAATACTATAATGTCAGTGTCTCAACTTTACCACTGTAATCTCAATATCCCAACCTTGCTACTGTAATGTCATAGTTCACAGTTTACTACTGTAATTTTCAATGTACCAACTTTACTACTTTAATTTAATTGTCTTAGCATTACTGCTGTAATATCAATGTCCAAACTTTACTACTGTAATGTCAATGTCCCAAATTTGCTACTGGAATACAACTTTACTGCTGTATTGTCACAGGCACTGCTTTAGTACTGTTTTGTCGTTTTCGCAATTTTACTAACGCACTGTCGTTGCCACTACCTTACTACTGTCATGACATTGTCCCAACTCTATTACTGTCATTTTATTGTCCCAACTTTACTACTTCAATGCTATTGTCCCAACTTTACTACTATTGTGTCAATGTCTCAACATTACTGGCGTAATTTCATTGTCCCAACTTTACTAATGTAATGTCAATGTTCGAACTTTTCTACTGTAATTTTATTGTCACAACTTTACTTCCGGAAGGTCATAGTCCCAACTTTACTACTGTAATGGTAATGTCCCAACTTCACTACTGTAATTTCATTGTCCCAAATTAATGTCACAAATTTGCTGCTGTAATGTCATTGTCCCAACTTTACCACTGTAATGTCATAATAATAACATTACTACTGTAATGTTGTTATCCCAACATTACTATTGTAATGTTAATGTCCCGATTTTACTACTGTCAGCTGTAGCACTACTTTTCACAACTTATCAATATGTTACAATTGCCAAAACTTTACAACTATACTAAGCTTTAACAACGATTTTACCGATATGAAGTTATTAAAATTATTTTACGATTGTGAATTTGTAATAATAATATAACCGTTGAAATGTAGTAATAACGATGATGCCGTTGTAAAGTCGATGATATTAACGTTATTAACAAGAATATTACTGTGGTATAGATGAGACATTGATATAATAATAGCAATATTCTCATAATGATATAATTCTACATATAGGTTTGACAATGGCATTTCTTGTTTTGAAAATTAATGTAACGTTGCATTATTGTGACGAAGATATTACCGTTGAAAAGTGATAAAAATGATTTTATCTCATACATATGCGACAATTTTAAATTTGAAATCACGGTTATATCAAAATACCGAACAGCAATGAAACCGTCAAAAAGACAATCCACAAATCAAAGCCCGAGAAACCGGCAACCTACAGAACCAACAAACAAAATTACAGTAGCTACATCAATGGTCTTGTCTTGGTACATGTATTTCAAAACAAATGAACAATGATTTTACCGCTGTAAAGATACAAAGGTAATAATAATGTCGGAAAGTTACTATGATAGTATCGTTGTAAAGTTATGGCAATTGTACCATATTGATAAGTTGTGAAAAGTAGTCTTACAGCAGATAGTAGTATAATCGGGACAGTAACATTACAGTAGAAACGTTGGGATAATGAAATTACAGTAGTAAAGTTAGAACTATGACATTTCAGTAGTAGCACGGATTGGACAATTACATTACAGTAGAAATTTAGGAAATTTAGGACTAAGACATTACAGATGTAACGTTTGACAATGGAATTACAATAATAGTAAATTTGGGACAATGGCATTTAGTAGCAAAGATGGGACAATGATATTACATAAATTTAGGACTATGACATTACAGAAGTAACATTGGACAATGACATTACCGTAGTAAAGTTGGGACAATGAAATTAAAGTAGTAAATTTAAGACTGGAATCAAGTATCAAAGATGGGACACTGAAATTACAGATGTAAAGTTGAAACATTGCCGTAGAAAATTTGGGAAAATGACATTACAGTAGTAAAGTTGGGATAATGACATTACAGTGGTAAATTTGGTAAAATGCCCTACAGAAGTGAAGATCGGACAAGCACGGGTGGAGCAAATACAAAGCAGTTAAGGGTATTATCAGAAGATAATTTGACATGTGTATCAAGGCATCGAGTGCACCTTAGCGGCTCACAATAAGCTGGGACTATGCCATTACAGTAGTAAAGTTGGGACAATGACTGTACAGTAGCACGTTTGGTACAATGACATTACAGTAGTAACGTTGAGACTACTAAATTACAGTAGCAAGTTTGGGACAATGACATAACGGCAGTAACTTTAAGGCAATGACATTACAGTAGCAAATTTGGGACAATGACATTACAATAGTGAAGTTGCGACTATGACATTACAGTTGCACTTTTGGGAGATTGACCTTACAGTAGTAAAGTTTGAACTATGACATTACAGAAATAAAAATGGGACAATTACTTTGCCGTAGAAACGGAGACAATGACATTACAGTTGTAAAGTTCGGACAAACACATTATAGAAGTAAAGTTATGAAATGCATTATCGAAGTTAAGTTGGGACAATGACACTTCATTGGTAAAGTTAGGACAATGACACTTCATTAGTAAAGTTAGAACCATGACATCACAGTAGTAAAGTTGGGACTGACATAACAGAATTACAACCTGGACAATGATATTACCGTAGCAACATTGGGACAATTACATTACAAGAGTTAGGTTGCAACGTTTTCACATTAATTTTGACATTGTAGAGTTGTAACAATTATATAACTGATTTAAGGTTTTATGAAAGTTAGTACTGTTACAAATAAGACACTACTGTTGTTAAGTTGTAACATTAATAGTGTTGTACAGATGTAAAAATGATCTTCAGTTTCAAAGTTGAGACTATGATCCATGTATTACTGGTGTAAATGTGTGACAATTTTACTTTATTAAGGTGAAAGTGGAATACCTTTGTTACAAGTTGTAGCAATGACACCACCTTTGTAACGTTAGAAAGTTCTTTGACAATGATATCACTGTTGTAAATATGTGAAAGTGATATTATCGTTGTAATGTTGTAACAATGATATCACGCTTGGAATGTTGTAACACTGGTATTAACCCTGTACATTTGTGACAATGATATTGACGTTGTATGTTTGTGACAATGGCATTAACGTTATAATGTTTTAACAATGACGTTACCTTTGTTTAGCTTTAACAAAAATATTAGCTTATTAATTATGTGACATTAATATTAATGTTTTTAACTTGTAAAAAGATCTAGCATTACAGCGGTGTTTTATAGTACATGCGTTTCGTTATTAATTTGGAACAAAACATTACATATTTTTTCAGTTCTCATTAGCTAATCAGCTTCCATGACGTGATCTGTATACATATATAAACCATGTCTCATACATGTTATTTTGCGTCTATAGACTATGATCATTTGCACGATCCTATCTTCAACGAAAAGTAACACCAAACATTAATACCACCCTTAAAGAAGTTCAATTGACAACATTAAAATTCCCAACGCAATCTGTATAATACATGTATCCACCTTGTCACATATATGTTATTTTGTGCCTATAGATTATGATCATTTAAACGATCCTATCTTCAACGAAAAATTAACCCAAAACATTAATACCACTATGAAGGATTTTAGTTGACTTGTTGAAATTTATACTTGTTTGCAGAGTGTAAAACATATTTACAATTGTCTACATATGATTACAATAACGTTGACGTCAAACTTTATTTGATACGATTTGTTTTTCATTTATTGCACCTTTTAACTAAATCGTAATATTACAGACATAGATACAACGCTAGTGTAACATATTGTCCTTTATCTTATTGTCATAGACTGAATTTAAACTGACTACTAGCAATACTATTCTCGATAACTGGACACTGAATTTAAAATTTAAGGAACACTTTTTGCAACCATATTTTCAAACAAGTAAGCGGTATATATATTGAAGCTTATAAAGGCTCGGGAGAGTTTTTTTACCCTGATTTTTAAGATAATCTTGAAGAAATCGGTGACATTTTAAAGCAGAAATGTAGACACCGTATGCAGGAGAAGCTTGAATATTTCTGCATAATTTTGAGATTAAAGTCGTCTCGGTAGTCGTAAATTATTGTGCTAAGATGAGCGCTGGTGTCCTTCACGGTAGGCGACATTTCGCAAAATGATTTGAAAATAAAAAGCAGGCATATTTTGCCTGCTTTGTCACTTATTTTGTATATTAAAAGGGTGTTTATCAGTATTGCCCAGCATATCTCATCACTGTCGTCAAAGATGAAACGTGTAAGAGGTAAACTTCAAAGGTTGAGTCAAAAGTTCATCATACCATCCGAATACGCGTCAATTTCAATAATGTGATATTAATGGTGTTTTTTATTGATTAAGATCTGTATCACACCCGTTTGGTAGTTCAATAGTTCAGGTGTGTTCTTGTTTATTACTACTATTCAACACAATTTAAGTGAATCATGAAATGTTAATATCGTCCATCAGCAATTAAATTTAAAGGCATTAGATCGTATTCTAAAATATGTTTGTCACCTTTTCAACTTGTTCTTTATCATCGGTATAATAATGTGTTGCCATTATACCCTTTTATTTCACCAATACCGCATGAGAAGTTTTAATAGAAATGTTAACATAATCTTTAAATTTGAAAATGTTTTAAGGTTATTGACCTTATACAATTAAGTAGTAACTGTACATCTGATTACTGTCGCTTTAAACAAACAACATATTTAACGCTTTCGGAAATAAATGTATATAGGAAACCCAATTTAGATGTATTAATTCTGAAAAACCTATGATGGAGTTTCAACAATATTTTACATGTATATATTCATGTCAATGCATATGATCTTTTAAAGAGACTCGTTTGATGAAAGATGACACGCAACACTTTGACGCAAACCGTATGAACGGAAGGTATCTTTTTAATTATAAGCAAACTTTCAATTTCATGTTAACAAAACACTTAACATGCATTTGCTTATCATTTATACCTTTACATTTTCGTAGAATTTAAAGTTGTAAGGTTTAAGTATCTATTGTTAGCGAACCTTAAATGAGCAACCAGTACATGAAAGCATGACAAATCTACTACGAGATGCCATTTATTTACGAACGAAACGTTTGTCTTGATAGAGCTTAATAAAGACACAGTTGTTGTCTTAATTGTCTTTCATTATTTTATTATTCTACAAATGCACTTATTTTATCATTTTATCAATATAACTTTGCCTCTTGAGTGCAAGAATGGATGGTAGTCTGTTGTTTGTCACGTCAGGTTTACTTAAGTTAGCAAACTTACATGAAGGTTATTGGACGTTATATTTAAAATGAACATGATAATGAAATTATAAACGTATTTTCTAAATGGATCTACATAATTGGCACTAGCTTTGAGTAAATAACAAGCCTTTTCCCCCTACGATAATTTGTCCAATTCTTGCATGAATTGATTTACAAGAGACAAAGTTATTTGTATTTGTTTGAATAGTGTTTAACGCCACTTTTAGTAATTGTTCAGGTTTGTGATGTCCTGTTTTCAGTCGAAAAAGACCCCGAAGCTTTGCTATGGAAACTGGCATTCATGATCAATTAGGATTGGAGTCGAGCACACCTTGCCGCAGTGATTATCGAAGCCGCAGCCTCATTGATGACTAGATTACTCGTAGACTAACTGCCTGAAAAAATCGGCCATAGAGGCCCGAGTAAAAGTTAAGGACCAAACTACAAATTGGTGATAAACGCATTACATATAATTTAGAGAAATCTATGGATCACTAACTATTCGTAGGGCTAAAATTATTACGATTTAAACATATTTTAAGTAAAATATAAGAAAACTAGACGTTTTACTTAAAATTAATAGGTCCGAAGGTAGTTTTAAAGCTACAGAAAAAAAACAATTGTATGTATAATGTGTTTTAAACTAACAATCCTAGCATTGCTGAGTGAATTCCGTTGAGATATATTTCAGAACCATAAATTAGAGAAACCTCAGAAACAGCATCTTGTACATCACTGTTTGACTTACAGTCCATGAAGTAATGTTCATCAGCATAAGAATCTTCGACAAACAAGACGATTTTAATTTAAACTTTAAAATTGTACTCAATGATCCAGCAGTATTCAGTTCTGCTTCACACGATGTCCATATTTCTTACTTGTTCACCTATGCAATGATTACACTGATATGTGCAAACTTTACTAATTTCATCGAGATATACTTATCTCGAAGGTAACAAGAATAAACTAGTTTATTTGTCAACAAATTTCTTTTTTGAATTTACGATTGAACATAGTTTTCCAATTTTTTTTTATTTAGAAAAATACTGACTAGAATGAAGTGATTATTGGCTACACAAATTACTTACTAGTGGTGTGTGATACCCAACATTTTTTATCAATACAAGCTCACACAATACAATGATAGAATGTTCTGTATGATTTCTTGTCATGTTACGTGCAATATGATTTGGATATTTTCTTTCTGGTTTAATTTAATTCTGATAATTTACGCTCCTATTTCTTGATGTTTTAACACATAAATAAATTAGTTTTGATGATACGTGAGGTGGTTGTGGACCAATTGAAAATATTATGTTTAATGGCCTTATGAATTAATTGTCCTTCTATTAAGTTGACGTAGACTTCTCCAAATCAAAATTTATCCAAATGTTTGAATTTAAAATTTGCAGCAAATTTGTATAAATTGAAATTACATTGATGACGTTTATCTTGTTATATTTGTTTAGAATGTTTCCTTTTTTGTGGCATTCAACCAAATTTACTAGGCATGATATGATGGTGTTTCAGTTTCGTAACAGCTGACAGTCTGATATGTGTTGGTAAGTTTTCATCAGTCTTATTTTTAAATCATTGTGTTGTTGAACTGCACTGAAGATTGCTTAAAATTTCCTTGTTGAAAAATACAATAAGAGTTAATGAAATTAATTTTATTGAACACAATATCAGTATAGAGTATAACATATCTTGCATAATAGTTTTTATTTTACCCGTGGGGCTATATACTTGTTGTTATAACACAAATTGAAACACCCTATATATGTTCATTATCATTAAAGAAAGGTCACGAAATGATTCAAATTATTCTGGACAATCGGTGTTTGCAAACATTTGCATTAGTATTCAAATATATTATTACTGAATTCTATTAAACTTAGCACTATATGTTAAAGTGAAAAGATAACGACGTCTGTCGTCAATAGTCAATCATCGTACTAATTCATTGTTAAGAATGATTTTGTCACCATTTAAACAGGTCCAATTTATATTTGTGAGTGTTTGATTCCATTTTAACGATATGTGTGTAGTTGCAAGTCCTAATTTAATTTAACCGTATGAAACGATAACGAGAATGTCAATGTTTGTTTCTTTAAGAGCTGCCACGATTTTGTTATACTAGCTGCTTCACAGTGTTTATAATCTTATGACAATACTCATATTTAAATAGACACCAAATAGCAGGCAGTGTAACATTTTGTAATTATTTGATTGATGTATGCTTAAATAAATCATTTGTCTATAAAAGTCTATTAGTTATTGACTAGATCCTAAACAAAGTCAGAATTACTGATGTATGAAATGTTTTTTTCTGTTATATTACATTGTGTGGGATAGCTGGCTTGTGAAAATAAATTTCATTGTATTATTGTGATAATATAACCACATTATTGTTAAAATGATGTTGTTTTACCGTATTATGCTGAATTTTGGTAAGTTTACGGCGTTCATTTCTAAAGTGCATTTTGATAAGACAAAAGCTTCTATTGTGGACTTAGGCTTACAAAGCATTTTTCAAATAACCTACCAAATACAAAGATAATTTGGTATTTTATAAACAGAATTAAGAAATTGACACTAGATGCATGTTTTCTTGAGCTTTTGATGTACAGTACTGTAACACAAATCATTTTGAAACCTTTTCCACAAAGCAATAAAATCGGATGCAATCTTTATCCACTGCTAAATGCAATAAAAACTGTCTGTTCAGTTTGCGCGCCGTTCGACAACATTTGAATTCTTATTAATTCCTCCCTTATTACTCCATACTACATTACTCCATTTCACTGCGGCTATGTGTAAATAAATACTTGAGTTACATCAAATTTCAAGTTCCATAAACATCCTTTGATTTTTCTATGACAGATGAACACACAAGATGTGCAATCTGCTGGTGATGCAAATCTGAAACAATTACTTAAGAATTGCAACCTTTGTTCTCATTTTTATAATATGTATTATTCATTTTTTGACTAAATTGTGTAAGCTTATCAACTTCATAATATGGATAAAATGTTAAAGGAGTTAGTAATTACATCTGATCAGTACAGTGATTTATAATTTATTTTGAATGCATTTCAGTACCAAAGATTTAGAAGCAAATGCTGTTATTAAATGTTTGTTATTTGTACGAACACTTTTTGTTTCATCTCCCGTTGAACGTTAATATTAGGGTTTCCAGTGACTGCCAATGAGTGGGTAAATTGTTTGGAAGGTGTTTTTATGCGTTCGTGATCAAATTCACTTTTATGCATTTACATAGAGTAATTCTGTTCTTGCATGTGCACCAGCAATCACTGCAGGAATCAAGTAAGAAAAAGATTTTAACATGTAACAAATTAAATGTTTAACATTCACAAAACAGCCTAATTGTGACAAATTTGAAAAATTTTGATCCACTCCTTTAACAAAAGCATTACAATAATTATTTTACGATGCTCTACACGGCCATCACTCATATATACAGATTAAAATCAAGCTTATGAAAGAGCTTGCATACTCATCTATGACTCAAAAACAAAAATAAATATACTGAAGACCTACACTGTGAACCAAAATAAGGACTGACATTACCATACACAGTTCAATTTTGATTGATAAAAACTGATAGTTACTGTAAATGTTCTGTTCACGATCTGTAAATCACTGTATACTGTTCATATAGTTCTTAACAGTCATTTACAATTTTTATCTTTTACTGATAGCTTCTGTTCTGAACTGAAACAGTTCATGACAGTTAAGTACAGCACTTTTGTAAGACTGTAAAGAACTGTTAGTCACTGCATCAAATCGTGACAGTACTTTTAAATTTTTACCTGGATTGAGAATGACTGATAATCACAGTAGCAGTCATTGTCATCCATTATCAGTTCTTACCTTGATTTAGAATTACTGATGTTCACTGTAGCAGTAATTATCAGTCATTATCCGTTCTTATCTTGATTTAGTACGACTGATGTTCACTGAAACAGTCCTTGACAGTCATTATCAGTTCTTACCTTGATTTAGTATGAGTTATGTTCACTGTAGAAGTCCTTGACAGATATCATACTTTCTCTTCTAAACCATTCTATATATAGTCATTTGTACACGAAGACCAAAAGTGAAGACTTTATTAAATATTAAATGGGAGTTTTAATGGATAAAAAATAGGAAATGTGTAAAATTAACCCCACAAGGCCATTTTTTTCTGGTGCCAAATATATTTTCGTTTTATATTTTTTCCTTCCTTATAGTAACTCTTTCTTCTCATTTCACATTTGAATTTACAAACTGCGACACAAATTTTTTGAGCATGTTTTGATCAATGGTTGTAATAAACAGGGTGCGATAAATTACCGGAATAAGCAGCTACATAACATTACACCTGTACATATTTTTAATAAATTCCACAGAGCTGCCAAGCGCATCAACCAGGTGGACAAGGGAAGCCTTCTCATAAGGGGTGGTCAGGTAATAATACGGAAACCATGACCACGGACCACAGGGAGTAACATGTTTGGGGAGTGCCACGCTCCTTGCATGATCTAGACATTTTTGTAGATGTCAAAAGAGTAGGCTCGTTGTAGCCGCACCCGCCATACCTAAACCCCATACTTTTGCAGTGGCATTCAAATTATTTGTTCTTTTGGTCCATTTTTCCGGAATTGTTTGTTAACATGTTCTCGTCCTGAATAAAGCTGAAATTATACTCGCTGAATGTTAAGCAAATATCCAATCAATCAATCAAACAATCAATCAAGCATCACTTCTTCTGGACCAACTTTATTGTTTGACATGCGCCTTTTGGATACCGGAAGATATTTATTTCACAATACTTTGTAAATTTCCTAGATTTGTGAAAGACTTTTGTTTTTTAAAATAAAGGAGGTTTCAGTTAGGAGCTGTCTTTTTAAATAATTACAAAAGTTATAATTTTTGGAAGCATATTTTGAATACTCCTTATTTACAAATATCTTTAAGACAAACTAAACAAATGTTGTAGTTTAATCCTTATAATTTTTTTAAGGTGTGGGGTGGGTCATTAAAATATAGTGGTTTTATTTCAAAAATTTAATGACCAATTATATTCCGACATGTTGATACCAGTGAAGATGATCAAGTTCCAGCTGTGACAGGATGTTATTTACATCTACATGTATATTGCACTTCATCTCCAGCAGTGTTATGTAACACCTGTGTTTATCTGTTTTTGTCTTTTCTGTACTTAATTTTACAAATTAAATCACAAACAAGAACTTACTAAATTGAAAGGTTTGCTTTTGTTTTTGTTGTTCTTTTCTTTATTATTACACTACAAAGGATTGAAATTGTAGAGTCACTTCATAGTTTTTCTTAACAAAATCGTCTTTTTTTTAATTGTCTATATGCATCAGTATGGTACATAAGTGTGCATCGCCTAGTTAACATACCGAATAAACCGGCCTTTCTCTTGTGTGTGTAAAAGGGGGGGGGCGGTTTGCAATACAAATGTTAAAACAACGTAACACTGTAGTCACTGCAAACGCTTCTTAAATAAAATCATCTTTATTTTCTTTTTGTTTATATGCATCAGAAGGAAAATAAATGTGTTCATCGCCACGGGAATATGCCGATTGTAAACAATGACACGGTTTGTTAGTAAGGGAAGAGGTATTTGTGCGCAATCATCCTGAACAAGGATTCAGATTAACTAATTTTATAATGTAATCCATAGATTTGCAGTTATGAAAGTTTCTGGTAACATAAGAACGTTATGTCCTTCCCGCTTTTGTAAATATCCGACAATTGTACTTACAGACAACGACAGGAGAATCGCTGACCATGGTTGAGTACCGTACAAACTTGAATTAGAATCGAGTGCTCCATTTCTTTTCATAATGCAAAGTCAAGCATAGAGCAATGCCTCCGCATTTATAAGAGAGAATATAGTTAGAAAAACATCTCGGCCTCTATCCATTCTTGAAAAGTAACAATTATACATGGATTCAAATGAGACGAAAATTGAAAAACGTGTAAAGATTGCTATAATTCTTCGAATTAAAAAAAAACGCAAGTCATCTTTCCAAACACAACAAAAAATTAACGCGTTATTAATACAAGTAACACGTTATTTACACTAAAGTTTACCACGAGTTAAGATATTTTATTATTTGAAAATAAAAGTGTTCTTGTTTGAAGCTATACGCCACTATTAGCATTTTTGTCGTCCAATTTTTAATGGAAGAAGAACCTAGAGAACTAGTGATAGCTCATACCCACAACTTTTCGGCAAGAAAACAGATGACTAGAAGAGATGAAGTCGAGCGTGCCCTTAAAGCTATTTAAGTGGTAATATAGCTATTAGGTCCAGTAACTTGTTTTAACATTAAAGAGAACGTTTTTTTGCACTGTATTTGTATAATATCTTCACTGTCATCTTGCTATTTTATTGAAATACACCTTCAGTGCGTTTTGTATTTCTATGAGTTATTTTTATAAATTTTAATATAAATTAATAGGAAATTAAATACGCAGGAGACAATTGTATCGTAGAAAGTGATTTTTATTATGTATAAAATTTCCGATTTTAAGTATCTGACAGGTGTTTGAAAATGTGTCGTGTTCATGTAGCTACCTGGGGTGCAAAGGTTAACTAGAGATGTTGATTGTTAATTTGTTTATTGCAATACCCAAACAACGATTATAAGGTGTTACTTTGAAGTGATTGTATTTAAGTTTTATAACAAATTTATATCTTGATAATTACTTTCAATTCAGAGTAACGGTGTAGGGTCATATTAGATTGAAGAAAAGGTGCTGGAAATACATGTATTTCTTGAGATTAAAGCTTCATTTGTTGGAGAAGACAATTTAAAATTTTCACAAAGAAAAATATCTTTTGTATATATTTCATCATTTTAATAAAATGACATGGCTCCAATCTTAAATTGACAATGATTGCCAGTTTTCCTACCGAAGGTCGGGAGTTTTTCCGGGTACTCTGGCTTCTTCCACAAATATAAAAACTGCATAACACCATAATATTGCTGAAATAGTACTGAAAGTGGGGTTATATTATTCAAACAAACTATTCAGTGTTCTATTTTATTATCTATTTCAATTCAGACTATATACTGCCCATATATGAACATGTTCCCAATGACTATGTCGGTAAAAAAGCTCACGAAAGAGATTAATTTTGCTTATAACCGAACCAACATTGAACAAACTTCTTCTATTTTCACAATGAACTCATATTGACTTGAAGGGGCCTCGGTGGCCGAGTGGTTAAGGTAGGTCTTCTACTATATCACGCGGTCTGTCAATACTGGGATTGCCGGTTCGAGTCTCTGTGCGGGAATGTGCTCTCTTAATTGTCAGGGATTGCCATTTTTCGACCGAAGGTCAGGGGTTTTCTCCGGCTTCCTACCCCCCCCCCAAATAAAATAAAATGATATAGCTGAAAAGTTGCCGAAAATGGCATTAAACACCATTCAAACAAACAAACAAACATATTGACTTGAAACAAACTTTAATGCAATATTAATGTTAATGTTCATATGAAAAGCTCACCACATACTTTAGTGCATTTTGCATCACCTACAAAAATCAAATATCGGTTATTCTAAATCAAGGTAAATATTGCTAATCCTGTTAAGGACTGTTACAGTGAACATCAGTCATACTAAATCAAAGGAAGAACAGATGATGACTGACAAGGACTGCTAAAGTATACATCAGTCATTCTAAATCAATGTAAGAACTGATAATGACTGACAAAGACTGCTACTGTGATTATCAGTCATTCTAAATACAGTAAATATTGATAATCACTGTCAAGGACTGGTACAGAGAATGTCAGTCATTCTCAATCCAGGTAAAAATTTAAAAGTACTGTCACGATCTGATGCAGTAACTAACAGTTCTTTTCAGTCCTACAAAAGTACTGTACTTAACTGTCTTGAACTGTTTCAGTTCAGGACAGACGCTATCAGTAAAAGATAAAAATTGTAAATGACTGACGTGAACTGTATGAATAGTATACAGTGATTTACAGA
This sequence comes from Limnoperna fortunei, assembly GCA_944474755.1. NCBI lineage: Eukaryota > Metazoa > Mollusca > Bivalvia > Mytilida > Modiolidae > Limnoperna > Limnoperna fortunei. The sequence goes on from OX104125.1 coordinate 49,764,503, forward strand.
TCGTGAACAGTACATTCACAGTAACTATCAGTTTCTATCAATCAAATTTGAACTGTGTATGGTAATGTCAGTCCTTATTTTGGTTCATAGTGCTAATTACAACAAAATACTAAATATCCTTATTATTAATAACTTATATTTTTTACTGTATGATAAAAGGAATAAATGGGCAACAATTTGATATTTTACCAGATTGGCAAAGCGAGCTGATATAAAAATGTTATAAACTGCTTCCGAGTGTTATTACACGCTTTTCCGTAAGTGTTATCACATGCCTTTCGGTAAATGATCGGAAATTATCGGAATTGTTTACAAATATGACGTCGAAACGATAAAGCGGACGACATTCATGATACGAATGCTTAATGGACAATACTTGCTTATCTTAAGTTAATGAAAACTTGCACACAAAAAGAAACAAACAGTGAGTGATGTGAAAATATTATCTAAATGACTTAAAAACTAATTCGGAGCATTTGAATAGCGGTACCGGAACTCGATAAGATTTGATATATCCAAGTCTATTTCATTTTGCCCTGCTGAAGCATATGATAGAAAGACCATTACATGACATTTTTGATATCATATGCATTATAAGCTATCGGTTGATATTGGCCCTCGAGCGATAATTTTCGGATGCTTTTAACAAGTTACAAGATGCTTTAACAAGTATCGCGATAGAAAATACTTATTAAAGCATCACAATGCCTTTTTTAACAACCAGACCGATCTAGTTTATTTCAATGCATATACTCGCTTTCTTTGATACTTGTTAAAAGCATCGCGATGCTTTTGAAAAGTTAGCCAATAAAGAGCATCATGTATATTATTACAAGCACCAGCTTACTTTTTTCAGAGTATCGAGATTTTTTTACAAGCTTGAAGTGCACGTTTGGCATATCAAATTGCAAAAGATAATACAACTAATATTCCATGAGATGGAAAACAGATCTGATCTATGTGGCTGCTTGAGTTGATGGATCTAATTTGCAGACGCGTTTTTTCTTGGCGCCAGCACGTATTTCCTATCTCTCTAAGCATCCAGCCCTGATTTTTGCTAAAATACAAAAAAAAATGTGAAAATATGAACTTACTTACAGCCTGTTTTTATCGACAATTCACGAAACTGCTCATGCAGGATATACTGAAAACATTTTTAGCTTTTTTTTCTTAATTGTTACAAACAACTACAATGCACACACTTTTTGTTGATTCTCTAATAATCAGGCACAATTCATAATGAAACGTTAACCAAGGGATAGCTCAGCTCTGGTTTTGTTGAAGTGACAGTTATAAATAAGGCACCAAACATTTTTCTTATTATTTTGATTGGTTTCATTTGGAATTAATGTTCAGACAGAGTTCTTTGGAATTTGCAATGCACATATTAATTTTTTTTGGAATGAACAAAGACCAAAAAATAATTATAATATAGGTAGATTGAAGATTGAGAAGCAGTAGAAATTCCGCCACCTCGACCTCAGCATCCCGGCACACATAATTAAATGACTTGTTTCTTAAACCACAAATTTATGGTGCGTTGGTTTGAAGCAATAAAATACAACATAAATACAAACTAACAAAGTCATCAACTGTGTATTGTGTTTGCTGTTAACTGTTAGGGTGTATTATGTCTGTATACTTGAAAGTTCTAATTTGGTTTTTCGCAGATTCTTGTCTTTTGGTATATCCTCGTACCATTATATGTTTGAAATATTTGATTTCTTTGAATTACAAGAAATGAAGATTTATTTTGGTTCTTTTTAAGTTCAAATATGTCATCGGACGATATGATATGGGGTCTGGTTGCTAGGTTTGGTACCAATTTTAAATCTTTTTCACAGTTGTACTTGTCTACCTACAAATGTAAACCTGTATTTCTCGTGAGTAAAGTTGTCTATCACAACACCTTATTAATGTCGTACATCACCAATGTTGATATAATTCTTTTCTTCGTTGTCGGCTGGCATAGAAACTGTCTGGGGGTTAAAATGGTTTAAGTACATCTTTATAATAATCTGATAAATATCAGATGAAAAATGGCTTATTGTTTACATAGACAAAAATCACGAGGTAATACTAATTACCATGTTTGTTGAATTTTTAACGCTAAAAGTTTTGTGTGTACTACTTACGAAATAGATTATTGCGAGCAGGCGCTATGCGAATTAGAAAATTGTTGGACCTTATGTTTGTCAATATTTTAGACCGGGCAATTTTTTTAAGCGGCTCTAAGAGGACACTTTCAATGGTAATATATTTATATTTTAACTAACAAGATATCTGAAAGAGAGTATGCTAAAGCAAATAATATTGGAATTAACATATATTTATTGAATATAGGTACCCTTTAAGCACAAAAATAATGAGAAATCTTAACAAAATTGCATTGTTCCAGTTTGAAATTTTCAGTTAAGTGTATATGACGTCAGAATTATAATTGCGACGTCATAGTGAGCTCTATGCTTATTTGAACGCTAATGTGTCTTTAAAGGACATGAGGAACATCATATTAGAATAAGTAATTAGAGTCTATAAATACAAAAAATAATACAATGAATTGTTAGTTAGGTCTTCCGATTGCGATTGCTAAAACAGAAGTGGACAGTGGTATGTATTTGTTTGTCACGGGTCCAATTTGGATAAATGAAAAAGTTCAAATAGGAAACAAGCCAGTCTTTTTCCAAAGGAAAACTCTAAAACATGTACTTAAGTGAAAAGATGATGTTCGTCAATAACTAAAGAATATCACTCTCTTCACGAAACTATGGAATATATTTAATATTTTACTCAATTTTACTTTATTATGTATACATATGTGATGAGTGAACAAATTGTATTTATTATGGCAAGAATGGCAAACCTTCACTCTAAATAATAAGACTACTTCCGGTTGTTTCCTTGCTTCTACATTTACGCTTATTTTAAACCCTATTAGAAAATTCAACAACTGTTCTTTTTGTGAATGTTACTACATATGTATAATATTTACTAGTATAATTGCATGTAGATACAATTGTGATATCAATATGTGGATTCATTATAATGTTACTGGAAATATAAACAACAAAGTTAAGAAAATATATATAATAGAATCTGCATAAGTTATATCCGATCTGTCTTTGTGAAGTGTTATTATTTAATTTGATAGAATCGGCCTCTCTACTTTATTTATTATACGTTTTTGCTATCTGTGCGTTTTTTACATTTTTATAGTAGGAGTTGTATTGTGATTTCCAAACGATTAATAGAACCGCTCATTAGTAAAGGTTTAAGTGCATTATAGTACTAACTGTCAAAAAATACAAAACTACGGACACAGAAATCACAAAACAATAAATCAAGAAGAGACCAACAAAACAATGATTCATTAAAAGAGAGAACTATGACACACAACACGAAAACCCAAATTCGAATATAGATTACGCCCCCAAAAAATGGTGTGTTCTGGAAGGAACAACATACCCTTTACACAGAAATACAGAAACATAATACAGTCATTTTTGTTAAGGTTTATTTAACAATTTCTTAAATAAAACAAAGTAACCCAAATACAGAACTGTAGTTACATAAAAGCCTTTAATGCTAAATGTCGTTAGGCTAATAAGATTTTTTAAAGTCTATACAGTTATTTTTTTAAATTATCTTATTTCAATAACAGGTCAACACATTTAAAACCTAGTTAACCAAAATACTTGAAGTTGTTTGTCACCTTTCTTTATTGCTGATGACATTCTAGACACCGTAGTGAGGCAATTTTAGAGACATTCACACGCGAAAATATAAAATGTAAAACATATAAAGCTGTTCTTTTACATAGCAAATGAAACTTAATGACTCCAGATGCTTTTTTTATCTACTTTGCAAATACAATTTTAGTCATAAATATAGTTAAATAATTTGAAATTTGACAACTTAATTATTCCCTAAATAAAACATTCAAAAACAAAATACGAAAACCTTTGACGAAAAACTTTGTATAGCGTATTTTACTGTTATTCTAACATAATGAAAATTAGGTTTGATAATCTAACTTTGTAACAACGTTAAATACAATAAAAGTTGTTTATTGCCGATGGCAATTTATACACATGTCGAATAAATAGACAACAATCAATAGAATAACAAGTACAGTGGTATCTGTATGAAAAGGACAATTGCATTTATAACCTAATTTGCCGAAATACACACAGACCTCTTAATCTATAATGAAAATCTTATCGGCTTTCATTTTAATGTTGAAATATGAAGTATTTAACACAGTCATTAAAATACCTATTTATAAAGATTGTCTTGTATTTATTAAAGGCGCCAACAGATAAAAACACATTTGACCGAATCAATTTTAAGTTGTCTTTGACCTTTCTTTATTGCCGATTGCAATCTTATCAAATATCGAATAAATAGACATGACCGTGTCAACGTGTGGTCTTTTACAACATTCATGCATGTTAAAATTAAACAAACTTTGATTGAAGTAAGAGATGTCGCTTCAAACGACCTAGTTGGTATTTGTATAGAATGTTCATAACACTAACAAGAACCCACTATTTTTACAGTTATACTGAAGGGTGAAATGGTGTCGACCCCGCATGTTTGCACCATACTAAATGAGAAGTCTTTAATAAAAATGATAAGGTTGATAAAGCATAATGCTGAGAAGAAACAAACATCCGTTGTTAAGTTCTTACATACTATAAATCACATTGCAATTCATATGAAATGTTCTTCTGTGCTCTATGAAGTTTGTTACCAAAATGTTCTTCGTTGAATTTGGTTTGTTTTGTGTTACTCCACATGTTTAGTTATTCATTATTATTCTGATATCCATATGCAGATGTACGTATTTGTTGTTGGCAAAAACAAATTTGATGTTTAGAAACTAATTTCAAAACATAACCATATATACCGGATAAAGACAAACATTTACAACCCAAAACATAAACCATAAATGCAGAAAATAGAAACCTATGATTTAGCGAAAACGTCCATTCGTATTTGAAACAGTGATTTTCCTTAAGGATCAATTACGTCTGTATTAAGTCAAATATACCTTGCAAGGCGAAGCGTGAAAATGTACGAGAAAACCTAAAGTTTACATTTCGGTTATTCTACACTTGATATTTTGTTGATCTATTTCTGTATATTTGCAAAACTTGTTTTCATATATAAGGAACCCACCCACCCCCCCTCCCCCATACAAAGCTTAAATTAATGCAAACAACTGATGATATTCCTTTATAAAAAGTATACATCGATGCAAAAATATAGATTAAATGATGACGACTTTTCTCTTGCATTACGTTTATAAATAGTCACATAGACATGTGCTTAATTATAAGTGCCATAAATTAATTCTCCTGTAGTTAATATTTGAATATTTACATTACTTATGTATTTCATCGATATCCTAGTTTTCTATTAGTTCAAACCGTTACAGATGACGTAGAATATTTATGTTTATTTCCTCAACGAAACCGACAGACAGGACAAGCATGCTCTCCCTTTCATGACGTTGATAGTAAACAAACAGCGCGGAGTAATTTAAGTAAATGAACATACATTGTGCACAACTTAAAACAGGACCCTGGTATTTTTGAATGAAATAAAATACAAATATAAGAATCTAAGAAATGAATGCATTATCTTGAAGTTTCATTGACGCATGAAAGCTTTGACCGGGCACAATCTCATCGTGAGCTCTTAAAAACAATCTGAAAATGTGCATCAGTCTACACTTTCAAACGTAAATTAAACTGCAAGAATGCATTCAATTCTTAAATGAACAATTTCAGTTTACTACCCAGAAATAACATCTGTAATTGTTAACATGTAATGCCACTGTTTACGCATGCGTATTTCCAATTTAAAGACAAATTTATATCAACAAATCGATTAATATTAATGCAATCACAAACCGATTTCTATTTAGTATTATCTGAATAGATTCAACAAACACGTTATTAATTTACCAAAAATTACTTACATTGCTTTCTGAAACATATTCCTCACACAAATTTAAATCACTATAGAATGACCTGCTTAAAGAATTACTATGGCAATAATTCGCTTGAGAACACATCTATTTAACACTGTAATATGTAATCAAACAACATTAAAATTGTTTCTTTCCCCTCCTTCCTATTTATTGTGGCATAAAATACACAGAATAATAATGTAAAATCATTTCAAGGTTTGAATAGTTGGTTTTAGTTGTATTTATAGAATGCTATACCATGCATGAATGTATGCCATTACCAACATATCCAACTCTAGATATTACATTATAGTGGTATGTATATATGTAGTACTCACAAACTTGTCCGCTTCCACAAATTTGTCCCTTTTCACAACTAAGTGGGATTTGATTGTGACGTTAGTTTTGAAAATAACAAACTCAAGGGAATTCATTCTCCATAAACAAGTCCAGGTATAAACTTATATAAATTAATTTGATTTGAAATTCAATGTATTTTGCATGTTTACATCTCCTACAACTCATCACAGGTCATTTTGACGCGGAGGTAGGATGCACGTTTAACACAGCTCGTTTGCGTGTTTACACATCCATCACCTCCTAACAGGACTTTTACACACATACACGAGCTAGGAAGCACGTTTAACACAGCTCGTTTGCATGTTTACACATCCTACTACTCCTAATAGGACATTTGACACGCACACACGAGCTAGGATTTACGTTTAACACAGCTCGTTTGGATGTGTTCCCATCCTAAAACTCCTGACAGGACGTTGTGACACGCACACACGAGCTAGGATCCACGTTTAACACAGCTCGTTTGCATGCTGACACATCCTAGAACTACTAACAGGACGTTTCAATATGAACCAAACTAAGGACTGACATTACCATACACAGTTCAAATTTGATTGATAGAAACTGATAGTTCCTGTAAATTTCCTGTTTACAATTCATACAGTTCACGTCAGTCATTTACAATTTTTATCTTTTACTGATTGCTTCTGTCCTGAACTGAAACAGTTCATGACAGTTAAGTACAGTACTTTTGTAGGATCGAAAAAACCTGATAGTCACTGCATCAGATCGTGACAGTACTTTTAAATTTTTACCTGGATTTAGAATGACTGACATTCACTATAGCAGTCCTTGAAATTGATTATTAATATTTACCTGTATTTAGAATGACTGATAATTACTGTAGCAGTCCTTGTCAGTCATTATCAGTTCTTACCTTGATTTGAAATGACTGACGTTCACTGTAGCAGTCCATGAGTGATCATCAATATTCACTTCAATTTAGAATGACTTATAATCGCTGCAACAGTTCTTGTTGGTCATTATCGGTTCTTACCTTGATTTAGAATGAATGAGGTTCACTGTAGCAGTCCTTGACAGTCATCATCTGTTCTTACCTTGATTTAGTATGACTGATGTTCACTGTAACATTCCTTAACAGGGATTGGCAATATTTACCTTGATTTAGAATAACTGATATTTGAGCTTTTTTTTAAATTTTAGCCTTGCAAAATATGTTTTTAAAAAATGCATCAAAGTACGTCAGCTTTTCATATGACCATTAACACTAATATTGCGTTGAAGCGTGTTTTTTTTATTAAAGTCACAATATTGTTTCAAGTCAATATGTTTGTTTGTTTGTTTGTTTGAATGGTGTTTAACGCCACTTTTAGCAATTTTTCAGCTATATCATGGCGTCCGGTTTTTATTGGCGGGGAAGCTGGAGTACCCGGAGAAAACTACGACCTTCAGTAAGAAAATTGGTAATCCTTGTCAATTAAGATTGGAGTTGAGAGTACCTGCCCGCAGTGAGACTCAAACCCGCAATCTCAGTATTGACTGACCACGTGATCAATAGTAGAGGAACTACCTGAACCACTCGGCCACCGAGGCCCCTTCAATTCAATACCAGTGCATCGGGAAAATAAAAAGAAATTTGTTCAATATTGGTTTGGTTATAAGCAAAGTAAATCTGTTTCATGAGCTTTTTTAATGGCATCGTCATTGGGAACATGTTCAAATATGGGCAGTATATATATATATATATATAGGCTGAATTGAAATAGATAATAAATAAAACACTGAATAGTTTGTTTTTGTTGGTTTGAATGTTATTTAAAGCTACTTTCAGCAATATTTCAGCTATATCCAGTTTTTATATTTCTCCAAACTACCCGGAGAAAACTCCCGACCTTCGGTAGGAAAACTGGCAATAAGTGTCAATTAAAATTGGAGTCGAGCGCACCCTGCCTGCAGAATGAAACCCGCAACCTCAATATGGACAGACCACGTGACCAATAGTAGACTGAACACTAAACAGATATACATTCGCATTTTGTTATAAATTTATATACAAATTATGGAAAAATATTTATACCAGACGATACAGATACAAAAAAAAATGTACAGCTACATTTGTGTACAATTGCATGAACGAGGGACTAATAAGTTTATACCTATGTAATGTATGATTTTAAGCCGATGGGATAAATATGTGTACACACATGTATTTCTAAAAAGGGAGACATTTTTATTTGTTAATCTATGTTTATTTGGTAATTAAACCACACACTTGGTATATTTTTTTAGAATTTTAAATATGACCGTTTGCATTCAAATTGATTTAAGATTATAAAACTTTTATCCAGAATATTTTAAAACTAGAATGTCCTATGTCATTTTATCAAAATAATGAAATATATACGAAAGACATTTTTCTTTGTGAACATCAGACGTTTTTTAAATTGTCTTTACCAACAAATGAAGTTTTACTATTAATCTCAAGAAATACATGTTATCTCCTCCACCTTTTCATCAATCCAATATTATCCTGCCGGCATGACATCGTTACTCCGAATTAAAAGTAATTATCAAGATAAATATTTGTTATAAAACTTCAAAGTAACACGTTATCATCGTTTGTGTTCGGTTATTGCAATAAACAAATTAACAATCAACATCTCTAGTTTACTTTTGCTCCCCAGGTAGCTACATGTACACGACACATTTTCAAAAACCTGTCAGATACTTAAAATCGGAAACCAATTTTATACGTAATAACAATCACTTCAACAAAATTACTTTTCCGTAATTCCAACGAACTTTCTAGTGCACAACGATACAGAGGTCTCCTGCTTATTTAATTTCTTTTTAATTTATATTAGAATTTATAAAAAATATATCATAAAAATACAAGACACATTGAAGCTATAATTAAATAAAATAGCCAGAGGACAGTGAAGAAATTATACAAATACCGTGGAAAAAAACTTTCTCTTCAACGTTAAAACAAGTTACTGGACCCAATAGCTATATTACGACTTAAATAGCTTTAAGGGCATGCACGACTACATCTCTTTTCTTCATCTGTTTTCTTGCCGAAAAGTTGTGGGTATGAGCTATCACTAGTTCTCTGGCTTCTTCTTCAATTAAAAATTGGACAAAAAATGCTAACAGTGGCGTATAACTTCAAACAAGAAACATTTTTTTCCAAATAATGAAATATCTTAACTCATGGTAAACTTTAGTGTAAATAATGTGTTACGTGTATTAACAACGCGTTAAATTGCTCAGATTTCTGTTGTTTGGAAATATGACATGCGTTTTTTTTATTCGGAGAATTATTGCAATCTTTACATGTTTTTTAATTTTCGTCTCATTTGAATCCTTGTATATTATTGGTACTTTTAAAGAGTGGAGTAGCCATGATGTTTTTCTAACTAAATTCTCTCTTATAAATGCGGAGGCATTGTTTTGTGCTTGACTTTGCATTATTAAAAGAAATGGTGCACTCGATTTAAATTCAAGTTTGTACGGCACTTAACCAGGGTCGGCGATTCTCCTGTTGTTGTCTGTAAAGATTTGGAAGCGTGCAATTTTAAATATAGTTTGGCATACTTAGACAATATATATTAATTTACTTTTTCAACGCTAAATACAATTGTCGAATATTTACAAAAACGGGGATGACAGAACGTTATAATTTTACCAGTAACTTTTATCACTGCAAATCTATGTATTGCATTATAAAATTGGTGAATCTGAATCCTTGTTCAGGATGATTGCGCACAATTACCTGTTCCCTATCTGCCAAAACGTGTCATTGTTTACAATCGGCATATTCCCCTTGGCAATGACCACTTTTATTTTCCTTCTGATGCATATAAACAAAAAGAAAACAAAGATGATTTTATTTTAAAAGCGTGTGCATGACTTCTAGTATTTTCTAGTTTAAACCTTTGTATTGCAACCCTCCCCCCCCCCTACCACAAGAAAAAAAGCCGGTTTATTTGGTATATTCCTGTGGCGATGCACACTTATTTACCAAACTGATGCATATAGACAATTTAAAACAAAGATGATTTTATAAAAAAAAACTATGAAGTGACTCTACGATATCACAGTTCAATCCTTTGTAGTGTAATAATAAACAAAACAAAAAGGAAAAAACAAAAAACAAAAACATATAAACTTTTCAATTTGGTAAGTTCTTTTTTGTGATTTAATTTGTAAATTAAGTACAGAAAAGACAAAAACAGATAAACACAGGTGTTACATAACACTGGTGGAGATGAAACACGTATACATAAATGCAATATACATCAAGTTAGATGTAAATAACATCCTGTCACAGCTGGAAGTTGAGCATATGTGTTCACTGGTATTATCAACATGTCGGAAATATAATTGTTCATTTATTTTTTTTTTTTATTAAACCACGATAGTATAATGACCCTAACCATACCTTACAAATTTAATAAGGATTAAAACTACAATATTTGTTTAGTGTGTCTTAAATATATTTGTAAATTAGGAGTATAAAAAATATGCTTCCCCAAATTATAACTTTTTTTATTATTTAAAGAGACAATTTCAAACTAAAAACTCCTTTATTTTAACACAAAAGTCTTACACAAATCTAGAAAATTTACAAAGTAATGTGGAATAAATATCTTCCGGTATCCAAAAGGCGCATGTCCAACAATAATGTTGGTCCAGAGGATACGATGCTTGATTGATTGATTGATTAATTGATTGATTTACTGATTGGATATTTGCTTAACATCCAACGAGCATAATTTTCAGCTTTATTCAGGACGAGAACATGTTAACAAACAATTAATTTGGGAAAGATAGACCAAAAGAAAAAAAAATTTGAATGCCACCGGAAAAGTATGGGGTTTGAAAAGTATGGGGTTTAGGTAGGGCGTGCGAAAACTTAGCCTTTTGTAGCGGATGCAACGAGCCTACCCTTTTGACATCTTCAAAAAAATCTAGATCATGCAAGGAGCGTGGCACTCTCCAAACATGTTACTCACTATGGTCCGTGGTCAGGCTTTCCGTATTATGACCTGACCACCCCTAACGAGAAGGCGTCCACCTGTCCAACTGGTGGATGCGCTGGGCAGCTCTGTGGAATTTATTAGAAATATGTACAGGTGTAACGTTATGTGGCTTCTTAATCCGTTAATTTATCGCACCCTGTTTGTTACAACCATTGGGCCAAACACGTTCAATAAATTTGTGTCGTAGTATGTAAATCCAAATGTATGTGAAATGAGAAGAAAGAAGAGTTAATATAAGGAGGAAACAATGTTATTAAACGAAAATATTTTTGGCACTAGTAAAAATGGACTTGTGTTGTTTATTTGACACATTTCATATTTTTTATACATTAAACTGATTTAATCAGTCTTTAAAAGTCTTTGTTTACAAATCACTATATTTATTTATTTATTTATTTATTTATTTATTTATTTATTTGTTTGTTTGTTCAACACATTTACAATAAATGGATATAACACATAAAATGTAATGAATACAACAATAGAAATTGGGTCTTGATAAAATTCTAAACTCATTCATCATAATTGGTAAACCTACTGTACTATATATAGAATGGTATAGAAGAGAATGTATGAAATCTGTTAAGGACTGCTACAGTGAACATCAGTCGTACTAAATCAACTTAAGAACTGTGAATGACTGACAAGGACTGCTACAGTGAATATCAGTCTTTCTAAATCAAGGTAAGAACTGATAATGACTGACAAGGACTGCTACAGTGATTATCAGTCATTCTAAATACAGGTAAATATTGATAATCACTGTCAAGGACTGGTACAGTGAATGTCAGTCATTCTAAATCCAGGTAAAAAATTTAAAGTACTGTCACGATCTGATGCAGTGACTAATAGTTCTTTTCAGTCCTACAAAAGGACTGCACTTAACTGTCATAAACTGTTTCAGTTCAGGACAGAATCTATCAGTAAAAGATAAAAATTGTAAATGACTGACGAGAACTGTATGAATAGTATACAGTGATTTACAGATCGTGAACAGTACATTTACAGTAACTATCAGTTTCTATCAATCAAATTTGAACTGTGTATGGTAATGTCAGTCCTTATTTTGGTTCATAGTGTTTTGACACACACACACACACTAGTAAGGGTTTACGTTTAACACAGCTCGTTTGCATGTACACACATCCTACAACGCCTAACAGGACGTTTTGACACACACACACACGAGCTAGGATGCACGTTTAACACAGCTCTGATCAAGGCGGATTTAGCACAACCAACGGCGGTAAATATGTTGTTTACCGCCCGTTTTAAGCAATTAGCGCTAGGCACACCTTACAGCACTTGATATGAAGTTTGACACAACATGCAGAGCTAGATAGGGCGTTTAGCGCAGACTATGACACTTGATAGATGAAATGACCTGTGATACTGCATGATACCCTCGACTTTATTCATAATTTCATTGCTCTTATTTTGGATTTTCATTGGACCTTACAAAAACGCTCTACTGTAACACGACATTACATATTGTTTCGTGGAATCCAAATTGTGTATGTGTGTAGCAGAAACAATTATGAAACAAGTTTGTGATTTTCGTAACGGAGTTAAGATCATATTGGTCATGATTAAGGAATCTGGCATGTTTGTGGAATCGGACATGTTTCTAAGTACGGCATATATCTGTACTACATTACACATTACACGTTTCATCTGCGAAATTTGATTGCATAATCATATTTATAGTGTTAGTCATTAAGCAAGCAATTAAGGATTTTCATTCGACGTTACATACACGTTCTACTGTGTTGTGATATTACGTATAGATTCGAGAAATACAAATCAGACAACTTATTGGGAAACAAATCGAACTGTTATTTTTTATGGCGTTATGATCACATATGTGATGAAATGTAAACACCATCGATATAATAAATAAATATGTTTATTGGGTCCTTTCAATACACCCTAAATTTAGAGAGTGGCTTCCGTTTATATATCCGTCAGAATTGGAAATAAAGACGCCATGGAAACACCATCATCTACATCTTTATACATACACCTCAAAAATGACAATCGATCATCTTAGCACAACAATTTACGACAAAGAAGACGATTTCAATTTCAAAATTATACATTTTCCTCACATATGCATCAATTGCTGATATACGATATCACACTGTCTAGTGGAATTAGGGCTGATATTACCACCACTTTATGATTTACGATATCGCAATGACTTGGGGCGTTACCCCTGATATTATCACCAATACAGGATTTATATTATAACGATGACTGGCGGCTTAATCACTGATGTTAGCATCAATTCATAATATATTATATCACCAGTATTGGCGGCCATGCTACTGTATTTCCACAAATTCTTTATATTCGATATCACAATGACTGGTAAACTTACCTTTGATATTACCACCGATTCACAATAACCAAATCACAATGACTGGCGGCTTTACTACTGATATTACCACCATTTCATGATCTACCATATCACAAGGACTGGAGGTCTTACCACTGATATTACAGCAAATGCATGATATAGGATATTACAATTACTAGCGGGCTTGACAACGAAATTACAACCAATTCATGGTATACGATATCATACTGTCTAGAGGCCTTACCACTTATATTAGAACCAATTCATGCTAGACGATATCACAAGGATTAACGTCGTTTCCAGTGATATTAGTGCCAATTCATGACATACAATATCTCAATGATATCACCAGCTATTCATGATATACGATATTACAATTACTAGCTGCCGTAACAACGATATTACCAACATTTCATTGTCTACGATATAGCAATGTCTTTTGGACTTACCACTGATATTACCACCAATTCATGATGATAATGGGATGATTACCAGTTATCGACGCACCGTTTTGCAGAGAGTGTACCCAGCTAATCGATAAGGGATATCCTATGAACATGTTTTAATACTGTTACAACTATATTAACGCTGTCAATATTTAAGGAAAATTAATAGTTATACCAATGATAATATCGGTCTAACGTTGCACAGTTGTGACACTGATATTGCCGTTCTAACGTTTTGTTAATTATGTTACCGTTGTAATGTTGTTACACAAATAGTACCATTTTAAGTTCTACCGATGCTTTTACTATTTTACTGTTTAAAAAGTTTTATGTAATGCTCAGATAAGCTACTAATTAACTTGTCTTTTTCAATATATTTACAGAGCTAATCCAAAACTTCTTGCCAAACTAGTGCCCATTCAATAATTTGAAAAGTTAAATATACTAACTATTTTATATGATATGTTTAAATAAAACCATAACCTCCTTTTTGGAAAATCGATGCATTGCACAATTTATTATATTAATCGTTAGTTTAAATACCGTAAATTTTAAACTTAAACATAAACATTAAAGTACCGAACTCAACAGTGTCCTACTTTTTTACCACTAACAAAGGTGTACAGCTGATTCGCGCTTCTTAAACTTTAATTCTAACAGATTTATTTCACTTATATCTGTTGAGCACATACACTATTTTTATATAGTCATTGTTTATAGAAAAGAAATAATAAAATTAGTAGTCAATCTTAAATAAAAAAGCAACACAGTTTGAGGATATGAATTTTGCTACGCCTGATGCGGGTTTCGTCTATTCAAGACTCATCAGAGGCACTCTTCCAAAAATATTGAAAATGCCAACCACTATATGAATATATAATGACTAGAACAATTAAACCACTGATATTAACATCAATTCATAATATAAGATATCACAAGGATTGGCGGCCTTGTTACCTTTATTACCAACAATTCTTGATATAACAATGACTCATAGCCTTACCTTTGATATTACAACCGATTCACGATAAACCAAATCATAATGACTGGGGGCTTTTCCACTGATATTACCACCATTTCATGAACTACCATATCACAAGGAAAGGCGGCCTTATCACTGATATTACCAAGAATTACTAGCGGCATTCACAACGATATTACTATCAATTCATGGTTTACGATGTAATACACACTAGAGGTCTTATAACTAATATTAGAACCAATTGATGATATAAGATACCACAGTGATAAGAGGCGTTACCACTAATATCACCACCAATTCATGTACGATATCACAATGTCTAGCGGACTTACCGCTGACATTACCAGCGATTCTTGATACACCATATCGCGATGTCTAGCGGACCTACCACTGATATTACCACCAATTCATAGTCTACGATATCATATCGACTAGAAGCCTTACCACTGATAATTCAACCAATTGATGATATACAATATCACAATGACTGGAGGAGTAACGAGAGATTTTGCCACCAATTCATGATAAACGATATCACACTGTCTAGCAGATGTAGGGCTGATATTACCACCACTTTATGATATCGCAATCACTTGGGGCGTTACCCCTGATATTATCACCAATACAGGATTTATATTATTAATATGACTGACGGTTTTATCGCTGATATTACCATCAATTTTGATTATACTATATCACAAGAATTGGCGGCCTTGCTACTGTAATACCACCAATTCTTTATATTCGATATCACAATGACTGGTAGACTTACCTCTGATATTACCACCGATTCACAATAAACCAAATCACAATGACTGGCAGCTTTACTATTGATATTACCACCATTTAATGATCTACCGTATCACAAGGACTGGAGGTCTTACTACTGATATTACCGCAAATGCATGATATAGGATATTACAATTTCTAGAGGGCTTGACAACGAAATTACAACCAATTCATGGTAAACGATATCATACTGTCTAGAGGCCTTACCACTTATATTCGAACCAATTCATGCTAGACGATATCACAAGGATTAACGGCGTTTCCAGTGATATTAGTGCCAATTCATGACATACGATATCGCAATGATATTACCAGCAATTCATTATCTATGATATCACAATGACTGGCGGCCTTATCACTGATATTACCACCAATTCACGATATACGATATCACAATAACTAGCTGCCTTAACAACGATATTACCAACATTTCATTGTCTACGATATACCACTGTCTTTTGGACTTACCATTGATATTACCACCAATTCATGATGATAATGGGATAATTACCAGTTATCGACGCACCGTTTTACCGAGAGTGTACCCAGATGATCAATTAGGGATGTCCTATGAACATGTTTTAATACTGTTACAACTATATTAACGCTGTCAATTTTTAACTAAAATTAATAGTTATACCGAAGATAATATCGGTCTAACGTTGCACAGCTGTGACACTGATATTGCCGTTCTAACATTTTGTTAATTATGTTACCGTTGTAATGTTGTAACATAAATAGTACCATTTTAAGTTCTACCGATGATTTTACTATTGTAAAATGGCAACAATAATATAACAAGCTGAAAAGCTCATATAAATTGTACTGTTGTTTTGTTTAACTGTTGTATAGTAGTAGCACTGATATAACCGCTGTATAAATGATACTACCGTTGACATGTTGCAAGAATGATATAACCGTTGCACAGCTGTGACAATTATATTACTGTTGGAAATATGGGACTAATATAGTACCGCGTAAAGCTGTCACAACGGTATTACAGCTTTACCGATATGACAATGAAATTAGCGTTGCAATGTTGTAACAGAGATATTGCAGATGCAAATATGTTGCAATGATATTATCGTGGTAAATTTGTAACAAAGATATTACAGATGCACATTTGTAGCGATGATATCAACGTTGTAACCTAGCAATAATAGTATCACATATTTGGTATAATGACGGATGACAGTTTTGTTGCTGTCACTGTAGAAAAAACTTCTATATTTGTTGATAGTATGAACAATGAAAGCACAAAGCGAAAAAACACATCTGTGATAAATACTTGATTTCTTCTCAAACCTATGATATTAAACCGTTTGGAGTTTTGTATATGTTTTTTAGATTACTTTCTTAATTATTAAACTGTATTCAATTGTTTCATTTTGTGATAAAATGTTGACTAATGGTAATCAAATATGTGATTATGAATTGTCATTTTCCATATCGGCACTGATATCAGCCCGGGACTCCCATAAAACCGCAGGTACGAGATATTATTGTTGTAACTTTTGGAATAATTGTATCAAGGTTTTACCATGGTAGCAATGATATTACGGTTGTAAAAATTTGACAGTGATTTTGCCATTATAATGTTCTTACCGATGTAAAATTATAACATTCGTATCGCCGTGATAAAGTTCTAACAGTGGTTTGACCATTGCACTGTTTAAAAGGACATTATTGCTGTAAAGTCATGACGATGAAAATACAGCTTTAAACATTTAGCAATGAATATAATATGTAGAATTATATCATTATAAGAGCATTGCAATTATCATATCAATGTCACATCTATGTATTTCATAACTTTACTTCTGTAATGTCTTTGTCTTACCTTTTCTACGGCAAAATAATTGTCCCTTTTTATTTCTGTAATGTCATAGTCCAAACTTTACTACTGTAAGGTCATTCTCCCAAATTTCCTACTGTAATGCCATAGTCGGAACTTTACTACTGTAATGTCATTGTCCAATATTTGCTACTGTATTGTCATTGTCTTTAAGTAACGGCCATCATGTCATTGTCCTAAACATGCTACTGCAATGTCATTGTCCCAACTTTACTTCTATAATGTCATAGTCTCAACTTTACTACTGTAAGGTCATTTTCCTAATTTGATACTGTAATGTCATAGTTTCAACGTAACTACTGTAATGTCATTGTCCGAACTTTACTACAGTAATGTCATAGTCCCAGCTTTACAACTGTAATTTCATTGTCTTAAAGTTACAACTGTAATGTCAATGTCCCAAATTTGCTACTGTAATGTCGTATTCCAAATTCTACTATTGCATTGTCATAGTCAATGTTTACCGCTGTAATGTTATTGTCCCAACTTTACTACCCTAATGTCGTTGGCCCATCTTTACTACTGTAATGTTATTGTCCCAACTTTACTACCGTAATGTCGTTGGCCTATCTTTACTACCGTAATGTCGTTGGCCCATCTTTACTACTGTAATGTCATTGTCCCAACTTTACTACCGTAATATCGTTGGTCCATCTTTACTACTGTAATGTCATTGTCCCAAATTTACTGCCCTAATGTCGTTGTCCCAGCATTACAACTGTACTGCCACTGTCCCAACTATATTACTGTCATTTTATTGTCCCAACTTTACTGCTGTAATGTCATGTCCCAACTTTACTTAAATGTCATTGTCACAACTTTACTTCTGTAACGTCATTGTCACAAATTTGATAATGTAATGTCATAGCCCCAACTTTACTACTGTAATGTCAAAGTCCTAACTTTAATACTGTAATGTCAGTGTCTCAACTTTACTACTGTAATCTCAATGTCCTAACTCTACTAATGTAATTAAAATGTCCAACTTTACCGCTGTAATCTTATTGTCCCAACCTTGCTACTGTAATGTCATAGTTCACAGTTTACTACTGTAATTTCAATGTACCAACTTTACTGATTTAATTTAATTGTCTTAGCATTACTGCTGTAATATCAATGTCCAAACTTTACTACTGTAATGTCAATGTCCCAAATTTGCTACTGGAATGCAACTTTACTGCTGCATTGTCGTAGACACTGCTTTAATACTGTTTTGTCGTTGTCCCAATTTTACTAACGCACTGTCGTTGTCCCTACCTTACTACTTTCATGACATTGTCCCAACTCTATTACTGTCATTTTATTGTCCCAACTTTACTACTTCAATGTTATTGTCCCAACTTTACTACTATAGTGTCAATGTCTCAACATTACTGCCGTAATTGCATTGTCCCAACTTTACTAATGTAATGTCAATGTTCGAACTTTTCTACTGTAATTTTATTGTCACAACTTTACTTCCGGAAGGTCATAGTCCCAACTTTACTACTGTAATGTTAATGTCCCAACTTTACTACTGTAATTTCATTGTCCCAAATTAATGTCACAAATTTGCTACTGTAATGTCATTGTCCCAACTTTACCACTGTAATGTCATAATCATAACTTTACTACTGTAATGTTGTTATCCCAACATTACTATTGTAATGTTAATGTCCCTAATGTCAGCTGTAGCACTACTTTTCACAACTTATCAATATGTTACAATTGCCAAAACTTTACAACTGTACTAAGCTTTAACAACGATTCTACCGATATGAAGTTACTAAAATTACTTTACGATTGTGAATTTGTAATAATTATATAACCGTTGAAATGTAGTAATAACGATGATGCCGTTGTAAAGTCGATGATATTAACGTTATTAACAAGAATATTACTGTGGTATAGATGCGACATTGATATGATAATAGCAATATTCTCATAATGATATAATTCTACATATGGGTTTGACAATGGCATTTCTTGTTTTGAAACTTTTTGTAACGTTGCATTATTGTGACGAAGATATTACCATTGCAAAGTGATAAAAATGATTTTATCTTTATACATATGCGACAATTTAAAATTTGAAATCACGGTAATATCAAAATACCGAACAGCAATTAAACCGTCAAAAAGACAAAAAGTCCGAGAAACCGGCAACCTACAGAACCAACAAACAAAACTACAGTAGTTATATCAATGGTCTTGACTTGGTACATGTATTTCAAAAGAAATGAACAATGATTTTACCGCTGTAAAGATACAAAGGTAATAATAATGTCGGAAAGTTACTATGATAGTATAGTTGTAAAGTTATGGCAATTGTACCATATTGATAAGTTGTGAAAAGTAGTCTTACAGCAGACAGTACATTAACATTACAGTAGAAACGTTGGGATAATGAAATTACAGTAGTAAAGTTAGAACTATGACATTTCAGTAGTAGCACGGATTGGACAATTACATTACAGTAGAAATTTATGACTAAGACATTACAGATGTAACGTTTGACAATAGCATTACAATAATAGTAAATTTGGAACAATGGCATTTAGTAGCAAAGATGGGACATTGATATTACATAAATTTAGGACATTACAGAAGTAACATTGGACAATAACATTACCTTAGTAAAGTTGGGACAATGAAATTACAGTAGTAAATTTAAGACTGGCATCAAGTAGCAAAGATGGGACACTGACATTACAGATGTAAAGTTGAAACATTGCCGTAGAAAATTTGGGAAAATGACATTACAGTAGTAAAGTTGGAATAATGACATTACTGTAGTAAATTTGGTAAAATGCCCTACAGAAGTGAAGATCGGACAAGCACGGGTGGAGCAAATACAAAGCAGTTAAGGGTATTATCAGAAGATAATTTGACATGTGTATCAAGGCATCGAGTGCACCTTAGCGGCTCACAATAAGCTGGGACTATGCCATTACAGTAGTAAAGTTGGGACAATGACTGTACAGTAGCACGTTTGGTACAATGACATTGCAGTAGTAACGTTGAGACTATGAAATTACAGTAGCACGTTTGGGACAATGACATAACGGCAGTAACTTTAAGGCAATGACATTACAGTAGCAAATTTGGGACAATGACATTACAGTAGTGAAGTTGCGACTATGACATTACAGTTGCACTTTTGGGAGATTGACCTTACAGTAGTAAAGTTTGAACTATGACATTACAGAAATAAAAATGGGACAATTACTTTGCCGTAGAAACGGAGACAATGACATTACAGTTGTAAAGTTCGGACAAACACATTATAGAAGTAAAGTTATGAAATGCATTATCGAAGTTAAGTTGGGACAATGACACTTCATTAGTAAAGTTAGGACAATGACACTTCATTAGTAAAGTTAGAACCATGACATCACAGTAGTAAAGTTGGGACTGACATAACAGAATTACAACCTGGACAATGATATTACCGTAGCAACATTGGGACAATTACATTACAAGAGTTAAGTTGCAACGTTTTCACATTAATTTTGACATTGTAGAGTTGTAACAATTATATAACTGATTTAAGGTTTTATGAAAGTTAGTACTGTTACAAATAAGACACTACTGTTGTTAAGTTGTAACATTAATAGTGTTGTACAGATGTAAAAATGATCTTCAGTTTCAAAGTTGAGACTATGATCCATGTATTACTGGTGTAAATGTGTGACAATTTTACTTTATTAAGGTGAAAGTGGAATACCTTTGTTACAAGTTGTAGCAATGACACCACCTTTGTAACGTTAGAAAGTTCTTTGACAATGATATCACTGTTGTAAATATGTGAAAGTGATATTATCGTTGTAATGTTGTAACAATGATATCACGCTTGGAATGTTGTAACACTGGTATTAACCCTGTACATTTGTGACAATGATATTGACGTTGTATGTTTGTGACAATGGCATTAACGTTATAATGTTTTAACAATGACGTTACCTTTGTTTAGCTTTAACAAAAATATTAGCTTATTAATTATGTGACATTAATTTTAATGTTTTTAACTTGTAAAAAGATCTTGCATTACAGCGGTGTTTTATAGTACATGCGTTTCGTTATTAATTTGGAACAAAACATTACATATTTTTTCAGTTCTCATTAGCTAATCAGCTTCCATGACGTGATCTGTATACATATATAAACCGTGTCTCATACATGTTATTTTGCGTCTATAGACTATGATCATTTGCACGATCCTATCTTCAACGAAAAGTAACACCAAACATTAATACCACCCTTAAAGAAGTTCAATTGACAACATTAAAATTCCCAACGCAATCTGTATAATACATGTATCCACCTTGTCACATATATGTTATTTTGTGTCTATAGATTATGATCATTTAAACGATCCTATCTTCAACGAAAAATTAACCCAAAACATTAATACCACTATGAAGGATTTTAGTTGACTTGTTGAAATTTATACGTGTTTGCAGAGTGTAAAACATATTTACAATTGTCTACATATGATTACAATAACGTTGACGTCAAACTTTATTTGATACGATTTGTTTTTCATTTATTGCACCTTTTAACTAAATCGTAATATTACAGACATAGATACAACGCTAGTGTAACATATTGTCCTTTATCTTATTGTCATAGACTGAATTTAAACTGACTACTAGCAATACTATTCTCGATAACTGGACACTGAATTTAAAATTTAAGGAACACTTTTTGCAACCATATTTTCAAACAAGTAAGCGGTATATATATTGAAGCTTATAAAGGCTCGGGAGAGTTTTTTTACCCTGATTTTTAAGATTATCTTGAAGAAATCGGTGACATTTTAAAGCAGAAATGTAGACACCGTATGCAGGAGAAGCTTGAATATTTCTGCATAATTTTGAGATTAAAGTCGTCACGGTAGTCGTAAATTATTGTGCTAAGATGAGCGCTGGTGTCATTCACGGTAGGCGACATTTCGCAAAATGATTTGAAAATAAAAAGCAGGCATATTTTGCCTGCTTTGTCACTTATTTTGTATATTAAAAGGGTGTTTATCAGTATTGCCCAGCATATCTCATCACTGTCGTCAAAGATGAAACGTGTAAGAGGTAAACTTCAAAGGTTGAGTCAAAAGTTCATCATACCATCCGAATACGCGTCAATTTCAATAATGTGATATTAATGGTGTTTTTTATTGATTAAGATCTGTATCACACCCGTTTGGTAGTTCAATAGTTCAGGTGTGTTCTTGTTTATTACTACTATTCAACACAATTTAAGTGAATCATGAAATGTTAATATCGTCCATCAGCAGTTAAATTTAAAGGCATTAGATCGTATTCTAAAATATGTTTGTCACCTTTTCAACTTGTTCTTTATCATCGGTATAATAATGTGTTGCCATTATACCCTTTTATTTCACCAATACCGCATGAGAAGTTTTAATAGAAATGTTAACATAATCTTTAAATTTGAAAATGTTTTAAGGTTATTGACCTTATACAATTAAGTAGTAACTGTACATCTGATTACTGTCGCTTTAAACAAACAACATATTTAACGCTTTCGGAAATAAATGTATATAGGAAACCCAATTTAGATGTATTACTTCTGAAAAACCTATGATGGAGTTTCAACAATATTTTACATGTATATATTCATGTCAATGCATATGATCTTTTAAAGAGACTCGTTTGATGAAAGATGACACGCAACACTTTGACGCAAACCGTATGAACGGAAGGTATCTTTTTAATTATAAGCAAACTTTCAATTTCATGTTAACAAAACACTTAACATGCATTTGCTTATCATTTATACCTTTACATTTTCGTAGAATTTAAAGTTGTAAGGTTTAAGTATCTATTGTTAGCGAACCTTAAATGAGCAACCAGTACATGAAAGCATGACAAATCTACTACGAGATGCCATTTATTTACGAACGAAACGTTTGTCTTGATACAGCTTAATAAAGACACAGTTGTTGTCTTAATTGTCTTTCATTATTTTATTATTCTACACATGCACTTATTTTATCATTTTATCAATATAACTTTGCCTCTTGAGTGCAAGAATGGATGGTAGTCTGTTGTTTGTCACGTTAGGTTTACTTAAGTTAGCAAACTTACATGAAGGTTATTGGACGTTATATTTAACATGAACATGATAATGAAATTATAAACGTATTTTCTAAATGGATCTACATAATTGGCACTAGCTTTGAGTAAATAACAAGCCTTTTCCCCTTACGATAATTTGTCCAATTCTTGCATGAATTGATTTACAAGAGACAAAGTTATTTGTATTTGTTTGAATAGTGTTTAACGCCACTTTTAGTAATTGTTCAGGTTTGTGATGTCCTGTTTTCAGTCGAAAAAGACCCCGAAGCTTTGCTATGGAAACTGGCATTCATGATCAATTAGGATTGGAGTCGAGCACACCTTGCCGCAGTGATTATCGAAGCCGCAGCCTCATTGATGACTAGATTACTCGTAGACTAACTGCCTGAAAAAATCGGCCATAGAGGCCCGAGTAAAAGTTAAGGACCAAACTACAAATTGGTGATAAACGCATTACATATAATTTAGAGAAATCTATGGATCACTAACTATTCGTAGGGCTAAAATTATTACGATTTAAACATATTTTAAGTAAAATATAAGAAAACTAGACGTTTTACTTAAAATTAATAGGTCCGAAGGTAGTTTTAAAGCTACAGAAAAAAAACAATTGTATGTATAATGTGTTTTAAACTAACAATCCTAGCATTGCTGAGTGAATTCCGTTGAGATATATTTCAGAACCATAAATTAGAGAAACCTCAGAAACAGCATCTTGAACATCACTGTTTGACTTACAGTCCATGAAGTAATGTTCATCAGCATAAGAATCTTCGACAAACAAGACGATTTTAATTTAAACTTTAAAATTTTACTCAATGATCCAGCAGTATTCAGTTCTGCTTCACACGATGTCCATATTTCTTACTTGTTCACCTATGCAATGATTACACTGATATGTGCAAACTTTACTAATTTCATCGAGATATACTTATCTCGAAGGTAACAAGAATAAACTAGTTTATTTGTCAACAAATTTCTTTTTTGAATTTACGATTGAACATAGTTTTCCAATTTTTTTTTATTTAGAAAAATACTGACTAGAATGAAGTGATTATTGGCTACACAAATTACTTACTAGTGGTGTGTGATACCCAACATTTTTTATCAATACAAGCTCACACAATACAATGATAGAATGTTCTGTATGATTTCTTGTCATGTTACGTGCAATATGATTTGGATATTTTCTTTCTGGTTTAATTTAATTCTGATAATTTACGCTCCTATTTCTTGATGTTTTAACACATAAATAAATTAGTTTTTGATGATACGTGAGGTGGTTGTGGACCAATTGAAAATATTATGTTTAATGGCCTTATGAATTAATTGTCCTTCTATTAAGTTGACGTAGACTTCTCCAAATCAAAATTTATCCAAATGTTTGAATTTAAAATTTGCAGCAAATTTGTATAAATTGAAATTACATTGATGACGTTTATCTTGTTATATTTGTTTAGAATGTTTCCTTTTTTGTGGCATTCAACCAAATTTACTAGGCATGATATGATGGTGTTTCAGTTTCGTAACAGCTGACAGTCTGATATGTGTTGGTAAGTTTTCATCAGTCTTATTTTTAAATCATTGTGTTGTTGAACTGCACTGAAGATTGCTTAAAATTTCCTTGTTGAAAAATACAATAAGAGTTAATGAAATTAATTTTATTGAACACAATATCAGTATAGAGTATAACATATCTTGCATAATAGTTTTTATTTTACCCGTGGGGCTATATACTTGTTGTTATAACACAAATTGAAACACCCTATATATGTTCATTATCATTAAAGAAAGGTCACGAAATGATTCAAATTATTCTGGACAATCGGTGTTTGCAAACATTTGCATTAGTATTCAAATATATTATTACTGAATTCTATTAAACTTAGCACTATATGTTAAAGTGAAAAGATAACGACGTCTGTCGTCAATAGTCAATCATCGTACTAATTCATTGTTAAGAATGATTTTGTCACCATTTAAACAGGTCCAATTTATATTTGTGAGTGTTTGATTCCATTTTAACGATATGTGTGTAGTTGCAAGTCCTAATTTAATTTAACCGTATGAAACGATAACGAGAATGTCAATGTTTGTTTCTTTAAGAGCTGCCACGATTTTGTTATACTAGCTGCTTCACAGTGTTTATAATCTTATGACAATACTCATATTTAAATAGACACCAAATAGCAGTGTAACATTTTGTAATTATTTGATTGATGTATGCTTAAATAAATCATTTGTCTATAAAAGTCTATTAGTTATTGACTAGATCCTAAACAAAGTCAGAATTACTGATGTATGAAATGTTTTTTTCTGTTATATTACATTGTGTGGGATAGCTGGCTTGTGAAAATAAATTTCATTGTATTATTGTGATAATATAACCACATTATTGTTAAAATGATGTTGTTTTACCGTATTATGCTGAATTTTGTTAAGTTTACGGCGTTCATTTCTAAAGTGCATTTTGATAAGACAAAAGCTTCTATTGTGGACTTAGGCTTACAAAGCATTTCTCAAATAACGTACCAAATACAAAGATAATTTGGTATTTTATAAACAGAATTAAGAAATTGACACTAGATGCATGTTTTCTTGAGCTTTTGATGTACAGTACTGTAACACAAATCATTTTGAAACCTTTTCCACAAAGCAATAAAATCGGATGCAATCTTTATCCACTGCTAAATGCAATAAAAACTGTCTGTTCAGTTTGCGCGAAGTTCGACAACATTTGAATTCTTATTAATCCATCCCTTATTACTCCATACTACATTACTCCATTTCACTGCGGCTATGTGTAAATAAATACTTGAGTTACATCAAATTTCAAGTTCCATAAACATCCTTTGATGTTTCTATGACAGATGAACACACAGGATGTGCAATCTACTGGTGATGCACATCTGTAATAATTAATTAAGAATTGCAACCTTTGTTCTCATGAATATGTATTATTCATTTTTCGACTAAATTGTGTAAGCTTATCAACTTCATAATATGGATAAAATGTTAAAGGAGTTAGTAATTACATCTGATCAGTACCTTGATTTATAATTTATTTTGAATGCATTTCAGTACCAAAGATTTAGAAGCAAATGCTTTTATTAAATGTTTGTTATTTGTACGAACACTTTTTGTTTCAACTCCCGTTGAACGTTAATATTGGGGTTTCCAGTGAATGCCAATGAGTGGGTAAATTGTTTGGAAGGTGTTTTTATGCGTTCGTGATAAAATTCACTTTTATACATTTACATAGAGTAATTCTGTTCTAGCATGTGCACCAGAAATCATTGCAGGAATCAAGTAAGAGAAAGATTTTAATATGTAACAAATTAAAAGTTTTACATTCACAAAACAGCCTAATTGTGAAAAATTTGACAAATTTTGATTCACTCCTTTAAATAAAACAGCATTACAATCATTATTTTACGATGCTCTACACGGTTATCACTCATATATGCAGATTAAAATCAAGCTTAACGATCGTATTAAACTCAAAATAGAATGAGACGATATAAGTACCAGGTAATTAGCCATGAAAGAACTTGCATACTCATCAATGACTCAAAAACAAAAATAAATATACTGAAGACCTAATTACAACAAAATACTAAATATCCTTATTATTAATAACTTATATTTTTTACTGTATGATACAAGGAATAAATGGGCAACAATTTGATATTTTACCAGATTGGCAAAGCGAGCTGATATAAAAATGTTATAAACTGCTTCCGAATGTTATTACACGCTTTTCCGTAGGTGTTATCACATGCCTTTCGGTAAATGATCGGAAATTACAGGAATTGTTTACAAATATGACGTCGAAACGATAAAGCGGACGACATTCATGATACGAATCTTTGGAGATTGACAATACTTTGGATTATCATAAGTTAATGAAAACTTGCACACAAAAAGAAACAAACAGTGACTGATGTGAAAATATTATCTAAATGACTTAAAACTAATTTGGAGCAGATGAATAGCGGTACCGGAACTCAATAAGATTTTGATATATCCAAGTCTAATTCATTTTGCCCTGCTGAAGCATATGATAGAAAGACCATTACATGACATTTTTGATATCATATGCATTATAAGCCATCGGTTGATAGCTCTGATTATGTTGAAGTGACAGTTATAAATAAGGCACCATACATTTTTCTTATTATTTTGATTGGTTTCATTTGGAATTAATGTTCAGACAGAGTTACTTGCAATTTCCAATGCACATATTAATTTTTTTTAAATGAACAAAGACCAAAAAATAATTATAATATAGGTAGATTGAAGATTGAGAAGCAGTAGAAATTCCGCCACCTCGACCTCAGGATCCCGGCATACATAATTAAATGACTTGTTTCTTAAACCACAAATTTATGGTGCATTGGTTTGAAGCAATAAAATACAACATAAATACAAACTAACAAAGTCATCAACTGTGTATTGTGTTTACTGTTAACTGTTAGGGTGTAATATGTCTGTATACTTGAAAGTTCTTATTTGGTTTTTCGTGTATTCTTGTCTTTTGGTATATGCAAGGACCATTATATGTTTGAAATATTTGATGTCTTTGAATTACAAGAAATGAAGATTTATTTTTGTTTTTTCTAAGTTCAAATATGTCATCGGACGATATGATATGGGGTCTGATTGCTAGGTTTGGTACCAATTTTAAATCTTTTTCACAGTTGTACTTAATTGTCTACCTACAAAATGTAAACTTGTATGTCTCGTGAGTAAAGTTGTCTATCAAAGCAACTTATTAATGTCGTACATCACCAATTTCTCCGTGTTCGGCTGGCATAGAAACCGTCTGGGGGTTAAAAATCGTTTAGTCACTTCTTTATAATAATCGGATAAATATCGGATGAAAATGGCTTATTGTTTACATAGACAAAAATCACGAGGTAATAATAATTACCACATTTGTTGAATTTTTAACGCTAAAAGTTGTGTGTGTGTGCTACCTACAAAATAGATTATTGCGGGCGCGCGCTATGCGAATTAAAACCGAGCGATTTTTGAAGCGGCTCTAAGAGGACACTTTCAATGGTAATATATATATTTTTTTTAAACTAACAAGATATCTATAATAGAATATGCTAAAGCAAATAATATTGGAATTAACATATATTTATTGAATATACGTACCCTTTAAGCACACAAATATTGAGAAATCTTAACAAAATTGCATAGTTCCAGTTTCAAATTTTTAGTTAAGTGTATATGACATCGGAATTCTCATTGCGACGTCATGAGCTCTATGCTTATTTGAACGCTAATGTGTCTTTAAAGCGCATGAAGAACGCCATATTAGAATAAGTAATTAGAGTCTATAAAAACACAAAATAATACAATAAAGTGTTAGTTAGGTCTTTCGATAGCGATTACTAAAAGTAGTGCACAGTGGTATGTATTTGTTTGTCACGGGTCCAATTTGGATAAATTAGAAAGTTCAAATAGGAAACAAGCCAGTTTCTTTCCAAAAGAAAAACTCTAAAGCATGTTCTTAATTGAAAAGATGATGTTCATCAATAACTAAAGAATATCTCTCTCTTCACGAAACTATGGAATACCTTTAATATTTTACTCAATTTAACTTTATTATGTATACATATGTGATGAGTGAACAAATTGTATTTATTATGGCAAGAATGGCAAAACTTCACTCTAAATAATAAGACAACTTCCGGTTGTTGCACTACTTGTACATTTACAATCATTTTAAACCTATTAGAAAATTCAACAACTGTCCTTTTTTTGAAAGTTACTACACATGAATAATATTTACAAGTATAATTGCATGTAGATACAATTGTGATATCAATGTGTGGATTCGTTAATATGTTACTGGAAATCAAAACAACAAAGTTAAACAAATACACCCCCTGAAACGTAAAACGTTCCCGTACGAACGTTAAACGGACGAACCAAAAACGACATACGAACGGACGAAGAATGAACGAACTCTCTTATCGTCCAGACGAACCATTTAAAAATTAACCAATCAGAGACAAGCTATACGCTTTAATCGTTCGTATGTGGGAAAACGAATGGAGACGCCTATATCGTGCTTTGTAAAAATCAAGAAACGTTCGATCATTTTAAATAAAATCTTGAGAATCAAGCTGGCTTATAGTAAACAAATAAAAAATTGAAAAGGAATAAATAATAAAATAAATATACTTTATTTTCATTAAATCATCATTTAAATGATTTTTGACAGCTCAAACAGGTAATACACACATAAAAACGTGACAACATAACAAGCCTACGAGAAAATTTATGGGGTTGAGTATTTTTATTAAATATTCATGTTCGTGATTTGGGCTAAACATGGAAATGTTTTAATAATGGACCAATAAATATTTTTTATCACAGTGTAAAAAGAAACGAGCTTAATCGTCCATTTTATTTGATTACTAACAGTAATTATTACACATTCCCGAGGAAGCTTTCATAATTAATCTTTATTGCATATAATGAAATGTACTAATCCAACTGTATATTTATTATGCGTTATATATTTGTTAAACCTTATAGTTTCATAAATTAAGGGGTAATTTATTACAAAAATTCTCTATTGGAAAATGTTCATCAAGGTGGTGTTCAAATAACACATTTAAAATCACATTTGTAATATCACTCCCGAGACCTTTGCAAGAATATTAAAAACCATATTTAACATAAAAAAAAAACTACTGAGACATTCGAGATACAATTAAAAATTAAATTAAACAAATAAAATCACTCCTGATACATAAGAAATGCAATCAAAAACCATAATACAAATATAAAATCAATCCTGAGACCTCAGCTTTGCAGTTAAAAACCATATAACACATACAATTTCACTACTGAGACCTTAGCAATACAATTAAAAACATATTTCACATACAAAATCACTCCCCAGACCTTAGCAATACAATTAAAAACCATATTACAAATATGAAATCAGTCCTGAGACCCTAGCAATACAATTAAAAACCATATTTCACATTCAAAATCACTCCTGAGACTATTGCAATACAATTAAAAACCATATTTCACATACAAAATCACTCCTGGGACCCTAGCAATACAATTACAAACTATATTACACATATAAAATCACTCCTCAGACCTTTGTGATACAATTAAAAACCATATTATATATATAAAATCACTCCTGAGACACTAGCAATACAATTAAAAACCATATTTCACATGCAAAATCACTCCTAAGACTTTTGCAATACAATTAAAAACCATATTTCACATTCAAAATCACTCCTGAGACTATTGCAATACAATTAAAAACCATATTTCACATACAAAATCACTCCTGGGACCCTAGCAATACAATTACAAACTATATTACACATATAAAGTCACTCCTGAGAACTTTGGGATACAATTAAAAACCATGTTTCACATATAAAATCACTCCTGAAACCTTTGGGCTACAATTAAAAACCAAGATTACACATTTAAAATCACTCCTCAGACCTTTGCGATACAATTAAAAACCATATTACATATATAAAATCACTCCTGAGACCCTAGCAATACAATTAAAAACCATATTTTACATGCAAAATCACTCCTGAGACCTTTGCGATACAACTAAAACCAATATTTCACATACAAAATCACTCCCGAGACCCTAGCAATACAATTAAAAACCATAATTCACATACAAAATCACTCCTGAGACCCTAGCTATACAATTAAAAACTATATTACACATATAAAATCACTCTTGAGACCTTTGCGATACAATTAAAAACCATATTTCACATACAAAATCACTCCTGAGACCTTACAAGATGCAATATTAAAACATAGCATACTATAATTAACTTCTTTGACCTAACTAAGAGATGCTAAATCAGTCGTGAGACATTATATATGCAATTTAAAACCTGAGAAATGAAATGCCTATATTTCCAAACAAATATTGTGCCATCAAATTAAGATTTTATGCAAGATTATTCAGTTTTATTAAGTTCGCTGTGTAAACAGCTATTCAGTTTTTGTATCAAATGAAGACAATATAGGGATGTTCAAAGACTTTAGGATAAAACATACATTTTTAAAAGGTTTAAGGTACTAAAATAGAAAAAGTTCATATGTGTTTATAAAATTTGGAGAGTGTTCAAATAAATCATATTTATTTGTACAACCTGAATATTGTAGATTTACATATAACAAAATAGACGAAGAAAGTATTTCATATTGCTTATGTTTATATCTAATTTAAAACATGTTCATGGTTTTAATGAATTTATAGTTTTAAAATAAATACAATTTATTTGACATTTTAATGTTCAGGTTATTTTAATTTGATAACAGAATGTAATATTTTCTATCAGACTAACAAAGTGTAATATATTTTCTTTTGCAAATGCTGACGAACGAATGAACCTTTATTTTTACCTGTACTGCGCATGCGGACGAACGAACGAACGGTTTTTGTTTACTTGCTTTGCGCATGCGGACGAACGAACGAACGGACGTACGGATGGACGAACGGAAAACGATATACGAACGAACGGAAAACGAAATACGAACGCATAAATGGGAACGTTTTACGTTTCAAGGGGTGTTTATACTAGACTCTGCATAAGTTATATCCGATCTGTCTTTGTGAAGTGCTTTTATTTACTACTTTATTTATTATACGTTTTTGCTATCTGTGTGTTTTTTTACATTTTTATTAGTAGGAGTTGTATTGTGATTTCTGTCATGATTGTTTCCAAACGATTAATCGAACAGCTCATTAGTAAAGATTTAAGTGCAATATAGTACTAACAGACAATAAATACAAAACCACAGACACAGAAATCACAAACAATAAATCAAGGAGAGACACAAAATGATAAATCAAAAGAGAGGACTATGACACACCAAACACACAACACGAAAACCCAAATTTGAGTATAGAAATCCCTACAAAAACCAGGTGTGTTCTGGAAAGAACAGCATAACCTTTACATAGAAATACAAAAACAGGATGCAGTCATTTATTTTTGATGTTCATTTGTTTGAAACTTAACAATTTCTTAAATAAAACAAACTAACCCAAATATAGAACTGTAGTTACATAAGAGACTTTTAATGCTAAATGTCGTTAAGCTAATTCAAATTTAATGAAACCTACAGTAAATAAGATTTTTCAAAGTCCATACAATTATTTTTTTTAAATATCTTAGATCAATAACAAGTCAACACATTTAAAACCTGATTAACCAAAATACTTGAAGTTGTGTGTGACCATTCTTTATCGCTGATGACAATCTAGACGGCGTATTAAGTCAATTTTAGAGACATTCATACGCGGACAACATATAACGCCGTTTCTTTTACATAGAAAATGAAACTGAATCACTCCAGATGTTTTTATTTACTTTACACATACATTTTAGGTCATAATTATAGTTTAATTATTTGAAATTTGACAACTTAATTATTTCCCAAATAAAAACATTCAAAAACAAATTACGAAACCCTTTGACGAAAAACTATGTAAAGCGTATTTAAATGATATATAAATATAATGAATTTAGTTTTGATAATCTAACATTGTTACAACATTAAATACAATAAAAGTTCTTTATTGCCGATGGCAATTTATTCAAATGTCAAATAAATAGACAACAATAAATACAATAACAAGTACATTGGTATCTGTATCAAAAGGACAATTCCTTTTATAACCTAATTTACCGAAAAAGCAAAAGCACACACTGACCTCTTAATCTATTATGAAAATCTTATCGGCGTTTCATTTAAATGTTGAAACATGAAGTATCACCTATTTAACGGAGTCATTACAATCCTATTTAAAAAGACTGTCTTGTATTTATTAAAGGCCAACAGTTCAAAACACAATTGACCGAATCAATTTTAAGTTGTCTTCGACCTTTCTTTATTACCGATGGCAATCTTATCAAATATCGAATAGACATGACCGTGTCAACATGTGGTCTTTTATAACATTCATTAATGCTAAAATTATACAAACGTTGATTGAAGTAAGATATCGCATAAAACGACCTATTTGGTATTTCTATAGAATGTTCATAACAATAACATGAACCAACTATTTTTACAGTTTATACTGAGGGGTGAAATAGTTTACACCATGCTAAATGAGAAATCTTTAATAAAATTGATAAAGCTGATAAAGCCTAATGCAGAGAAGAAGCAAACATCCATTTTTAAGTTCTAACATTAATAGTAAACACTTTGCAATTGATATGAAATGGTCTTCTGTGAAAACGTCCATTCGTATTTGAAACATTGATTTTCCATAAGTTTCAATTAAGTCTGTATTTAGTCAACTATACCTACCAATGTATGCCATCACCAACATATCCAATTCTTGTTATTGCATTATAGTCATATATCGGCATATATGTAAGACTCACAAACTTGTCCACAAACGTGGACCTTTTCACAACTAAGTACGGTTTGATTGTGACGTAAGTTTTGAAAAAAAAACACACTCAAGGGAATTCATTCTCCCTAAACAAGTCCAAATATAAAATTCTACAAATTAATTTGATTTGAAATTCAATATATTTTGCTTGTACATATCCTACAACTCATTACAGGACGTTTTGACGCGGAGGTAGGATGCACGTTTAACACATCTCATTTGCATGTGTACACATCCATCACCTCCTAACAGGACTTTTCACGCATACACGAGCTAGGATGCACATTTAACACAGCTCGTTTGCATGTTTACACATCCTACAACTCTAAACAGGACGTTTTACACGCACACACGAGCTAGGATTTATGTTTAACACAGACCGTTTGCATGTTCACACATCCTACAACTTTTAACAGGACGTTTTGACACACACACACGAGCTAGAATGCACGTTTAAAACAGCTCTGGTCAAGGCAGATTTATCACAACCAAATATGATGTTTACAGCCCTATTTAAGCAACTAGAGTTAGGCACACCATAAAGCACTTGATAGGAGGTTTGACACATCATACAGAGCTAGATAGCACGTTTAGCGCAGACTATGACACTTGATAGATGTAGTAACTCACCTTACGGTGCTAAATAGAACTATGAAAGAGGTAAAGGCGGTAATAAGACACGATGTTTCAAATAACATACGGTATAAGAAAGAACGTCTACGTTCTATACATGCTGTCTACTTAGATTGATAAAATAACGCTGAACTTATTGTAACTCTGAACATAGACACAGCCTACGGCGCTAGAAAGTATGTATGAAAGTTGGACACGACACATGACACAGCACACGGCGACAGACAGGACTTTTGAAATACCCTACGGCTCAAGACATGTGATGCTGCATGATACCGTCGACTTTCTTTATAATTTCATGGCTCTTCTTTTGGATTTTCATTCGACCTTACAAAAACGCTCTACTGTGACACGTCATTACGTATAGTTTCGCGGAATCCAAACTATACATGTTTATAGAGGAAACAATTATAAAACACGTTTGTGATTTTCATGTATGGTGTTAAGATCGTATTGGTCATGATTAATGAATCAGGCATGTTTGTGGAATCTCGCATGTTTCTAGTACTGCATATATGTGTACTACATTACACATTACACGTTTCATCTGCAAAATTCTATTGCATAATCATATTTATATTGATAGTGAGTACACAATAAAATTTTGGATTTTCATTCGACGTTATAAAAACGTTCTACTGTGTTGTGACATTACGTATATATTTGCGGAATACAAATCGGACAACTTCTGGGGGGAAATCGGACTGTGACTTTTATTTATGATCGCATATGTGATGAAATGTAAACACCATCAATTTCATAAATAGATGTTTATAAGGTCCCTTCAATACACCCTCAATTTAGAGTGGCTTCCGTTCATATATCCGTCAGAATTGGAACTAAAGACGCCACGGAAACAGCATCATCTATATCTTTATACCTACGCCTCAAAAATGACAATCGGTCATCTTAGTACAAGAATTTACGACAAAGAAGACGATTTTAATTTCAAAATTATAAATTTTCCTCACCTATGCAGCAATATTCCAGCTTCTCCTTCATACGGAGTCTATATTTCTCAATTGATCAGGGATGCAAGAGCTTGAAGTGAATATACTGATTTATGCAAACGCCACCAACGATTTAGGATAAACTTATAAACCAAAGTTGCAAGAACAAAAAACCATTCGTCCGCGTTTTAATAAGTTTTACCGTTTAATTGTTAAAAATTATTCTATCCCGTTTGAAAATATCATTGCAGATAGTGTGGCCAATTTTGACTTGAGTACACAGTGATGGTGTTGCGATGATAATTGGATGCACCTATTACTGACAAGTGGAATATGATACCTATCCATTTTTATCAATCAACCACTGATACTACAGTAATGGAAGTGGGACGTTTGGTATGTCATAAAACCTGGTTCAACCCACCATTTCTTTTTTTAAAGGTCGGTACCAAGTCAAGACCATTGTTGTGCTCTATATTAAGCTGTTGGTTCCAAAGTTTGCCCGTTGCAAGGACTTTGATTTGTGGAATTTCTTTTTGCCAGTTTCCTTTGTCTTCAGTATTTTTTACTGTCTTTACCGGCTCGTTCCACTTGTTATGAACACAACGATTGTTATTATATTATCGAAATTTGCTGCGTCAAGCTATCCTTAAAACGTAACTATCAACACGCAGCGCAATGGAAATATGTTTGTCTTTAAAAAATATATAATATTAATTCATTAATTCTTCGCAATGATTAAAAGGGTTTGTGTTTCATGCAATTAAAAACAACAACTTGCATTCAATGGCATTACACATGACCTCTAAACAATATCAGTTATTATTCGCCAACACTCAAAGAAGTAAAATTAAACGCTAATAAAATAGGAAAGGTCACCTTTGTCTAGATATGAAAGTACTTTGACCACAGCCACCGACCTTTTGATCTGCGTATATATTATTCATAAAAAAACAAAGTATTTAGGAGGATGATGAGGATGAACCACTTCATATACAATGCAGATTAAACCGTTTTAAGCCGTTCTCCACTGAAATTTAGTGACTTTGATTATGCTGAAGGTCAACAACGAAAAACAGTTAAGATCCTATATCAATATTGTTATAGTTTTTTGGCATATGGCTATTTTCAATAAATAATCGATTTCAAGTTAGCTAACTCTTACAATTTGTAATTCAAAATATTTTGTTATTGCCTGTGTTGTTCG
Source organism: Limnoperna fortunei (assembly GCA_944474755.1). Lineage (NCBI taxonomy): Eukaryota > Metazoa > Mollusca > Bivalvia > Mytilida > Modiolidae > Limnoperna > Limnoperna fortunei. The sequence goes on from OX104125.1 coordinate 49,801,579, forward strand.
AATTTTGTTGTTTAGTTATTCGCTCAATATTTGCCATGAAATCGTTAAACAATCTTTATTGTAGACGCTTTAATGCAATTTTGAGTAGTTTAAAAGAGTCAAAGTATTATTTATCCACAAGAAACATTTGTTCACCTACAAGAAATAACAGTATTATTAATTTGTATAAATTATTACAAATTGAAATAATAATGTGATTTTTTGTTATTTATAATATGTGTAAAGTATACATTTTTGTGTTAAACAATGGGGCAAGGGTTCTTCATCTCATTATTTATGTAGAACTTTTAGCCACTCCTATTCTTTATTAGCTTTACTGTATATGGCGTGTTTCCAGCCCACACAACGAAAACGTTTTTCTAAGTAGAGGGCCAAGTACAGTTTTAATGTTATTTCAAAACTAACTACATATACTAAAGCTTGACAAAAAAATATATTGAAATTTATAACAGTCATATTTACATGGACGTACATGGGACCTAAGAATTTTATGTGGACAATTACTGAGGTCTTAGTCTCTTACTCAAAGTTTTAACATTTTTGCGATTTTCCCTTTGTATGGGATTGCGTGAGAACTATGTTATAGATTTTATCTGTAAGTTCTGATAATTGTTCTGACTTTCAATCTTGACTGGTGAGTTACTGCTGTACTTTTTAAGGTGGAAACTCATCTAAACTGTTGAGTGGCAGAAATGTCGACATTCGTGTCGTTTAGTAATGGAACAATGTGATCGTTTGTAGATGTTTCTGAAATTTAGTCAATAATGACCGCGATAGCTTATTGTAAAATAATCAATGGATTACAGGGTCATCAATGATTATTAACAACAAGTACAATCATTTAATCATCCCTAACGTCAATAAGTAGAAAATAGCAAAGAAAACTGACCGTACAACAAGAGCCAAAAGCCAAGGGACAATTACAAATCCGGATATAGACAAAACAACACAAAAACCAAAAACAGACAAAGAGAGTACCCGGAACCCAATAAAAATCATGGGTGCACTCAGGTGCTCCGAACGAGTAAGAAGTGCCTGCCTTTAATTAGACACCCGTCGAGTTACTCATTGTCATGTGTAGGGAAAAGTAAAATCAAGGAATAGGAAACAATACCTATGACTTAAGGAAAATGTCAGATCGTATTTGAGACACTGCACAGCATAGTTAAGGCAATATTTAAAAAAAACCATGTTGAATTCGACGTGTTTCTAGTTTTTTCTAATTACATTAAAATACTTTAATTTTCTTCTAGCCAAACAGCAAGCTATAGAGCTAAAACATTGTTGGCAGTGATTTCGTTAGGAAAAAAAATCACACTACGTGCAATTAATCACGTGACAGTCAAAAACCTACAACGGCCCACGACCTTTGTATGTCTCGTAACGGTATGGGATTAATGACCATATTAAGCCGATTCTTTTATATATGTATATTCTTATTATATAGTACTATAGAAAACCGCAGAGGTGATTAAAATCCGTCCGTCGTAATAATTTTTATTACCTCTCGTTCTTTGTCAATGCAAACAATAAGCCTTTCCGTAGTATTTTAGTCTATAAATATAAAGCCTTACATGCAACAGATTCTTTACCCCTCACCGGTATCCACACCAGCTTAAAAAGTAGAAAATTAATATATCGATATGGAACATGGCCAACAAGATTAACCCCTTACCGTTTAAGAAAATAACGAACGCTAAATGCATGTTTACATTTCTATTACAGGTAAATAAGTGCACCAGTGAACTAGCCTGGTCTCCTGGTGCAATATTTTTCATTGACGCAAGCTTCACTTCAAATATTACACCAGGTCAGGACCTCTGATATAAGCATTTTCATTGGTTAATAATATGACGCCATTTAATATTACATGCACATGAAAATCATTTTTTAAACATTTGGATACCTTTTGTTTATAAAATTTAAATATAAGTTACATTATAACTTTACGTTTGAATTCTGGAATCCTAATGTAAACTTAGTTGAGAAATGTAAACATTGAACGTCATAAAGAGAATGACGTCATAATACGTTCGGTCTACTTGAACTTATCTATAATACTATATTGTTAGTCTAGAGAGTACCCGAACGTCAAATTTCAACGCTCTCGCCGTTGAAATCCAATGCTCCTGACCTGACGTTATATCCGAAGGCCGCTTAGGCTAATGAGGATATCATCGTCAGGGTACCAGAATAACCAGTGAACAAGATTTAAAACTGGTACCATAAATGGCAACCAGACTTCATATGACGTCGTTCGCGCTAGTAAAATAAATATCTTTATATCGTGCAATTAAAGAATGTCAGGCTTGTAAAGGTTCTAGAATTAAAAAAAAAATTCAAGCCAATAATATGTAAAAAGGCAATCTATATTTATAAAGCCGTAGACCGGCACAGGCTACATGTTGAATTCGGTTAAACTTTTAAAGCTCGGAGCTTATTTGTAGTAAAATTTACCGAACTAAGCATTCGTATTCGTATACATAGTACCCATTATACGTTAAAACAATACTGTTTATTACTACGGGAACGTACATTTGTGTGTTGTTCTGGTGTTGGTGGGGTTTTTTTTTGGGGGGGATGGGGGGGAGGATTTCTTCTTTGCAACCTCTTCTTCTTTATATCATATTATTGTACTGTCTATAACAAAAACAATTTTTGAACACATTTCTACTCCTGAGTGTAAATTAACTGAAAAAGAAATCTCAGCAACAAATCTACTACCCATTATAAGAAAATAATTTGGTGCCTCAATTATCATACACTCGACCCAGGTTAAACTTGCCTCAGGATATTGTCTATTTTAATGTTGCCTGCTTATTAAAAATCAACAAAATGTACTTATGTTAATTTGAAACTATTTAGCATATAAACCAGAAATGTCTAATTTAAACTAAGCTATTATCTGTGTTGTGGTTAAAAACAAGACTGTAATTTAGTCCATATTTTCACATTTGTTTGCGATTGAGAACAAATCTGGGCATGTAAGAGATAATGGCACCCAAGTAACATATCTGCAAATTAGTCGTGTTCACACAAGCAGACACACATAGATTATATTGGTTTTCCTTTATGCTGTGTGTTTATCATTATTTATTTATGGGATTGAGGTTGTCATGTAAATTTTCAACAACAAAAAAATTGTTTTCTCCAGTCTTTTTCTAAATGTACTGAAAAGACTGTATGAGGTCAAATTCGCATGCTCCAATATTGATATCATATCTTTTGTTTACTTGGAAGTCTGAAAACTACAAAATGAAAATATACATGCCAACTTACTACTAGCATATTATTTGCTGGCTTTAGACCAAGTCAAATATTCCATGCTACATGTAGATTACAAATAAACTGTTACTTTTTAAATTAACACTTTTTTTTTCAAACAATCTAGCTGACTCGCCGAACTGCTTATGTGGCCACATCGAGTCAAGTGCCCATTATTTATTTTATTGCCAAACATTAAGGGACAAAACTTTTTTTCTATTTTATATAACTACAATGTGCCTGTTGTAAACCTTTTATTATTGGATCAGTGTTGATTCAAACTTTTATTTGGTTCAGAGGGTCTATAACTAACACTTGGACTGAAATTCATCATAACAAGTAAGTTGTGAAATAAAAATTTTTTTCTTGCATTTTGTCAAATACTTCACCGGATACATTTGGTTAATTATTTCACTCCATAATGTAAATAATAATTACCATCAATGAAAGCTGAATATCTATATGAGATTTTGGTCCATTAATATAATATTTATCACAATATGAACATAATAGAAAAGGGGTATGATGCTACTATAGTATCTGCTTGTTCAAGGTACCTTGGCTATGTCCTTCAAAATGTTAATAAGAGTCTTAAGTATTACACATTTTCAAATAGTCTCCACTGGGAGCCAACAATAAACAAATGTTACCCAACCAATTAAATTTATTAAATTTATTTCAAAGCTAGCTTCATTTTTTGAGACAGTGGTCTCTTTAATGTTTAATTGTTTAACAGGTGTTTGTTTGAAAGGTTTTTAACACCACTTTCAGCTATATCATGGCATCCAGTTTTTATTTGTAGAGGAAGCTGGAGTACCTTGAGAAAACCCATGAACTGCAGTAGGAAAACTGGCAATCTTTGTCGTCAATTAAGATTGGAGTCAAGTACACTTGCTCGCAGTAAGACTCGAACCCACAAAATCAGTGTTAACAGACCACCTGATCAATAGCAGATAACTAACTAACTTAACCTCCAAGGCCCCATGCTGTTTATATGATAAAATTACCAGTAAAAAATGTTAATAATCTTATTTGACATTGCTTGTATGAAATTTTGTCACATGGCAAAGGAGACAGATGAGAAATTAAGCTGTTTGAAAAAAGCAATTTGACTAAAAATACAATATCCAGATTTCTTTTAATTAATAAAACAAGTGTGGACACAGAAAAACATCTCGCCTGCATTCCGCATCAGTAACGAAAATAAATTTCGTCATAAGCATTACGTAAATAGCATTAATATCAGCAGCGGCCTGTACATGTATACGAAATATTGTCACCATACCATGCATAGTTACAGGGGAACAGCCATAACCCAAAAACTTTAACGTAGTCGCTGGACCGTGAAATTGAGGTCAAGGTCAGGTGGAACCTAGCAGACAGTCATGTACTATTCATCAGCAACCTATACACCAAATATTGTCATCCTACCATGCGTGGTTACAGAGGAACTGTCGTAACCCAAAAACTTTAACGTAGTCGCTGGACCGTGAAATTAAGGTCAAGGTCAGGTGACAGGTGACTGACTGGCAAGTACTCATCATAAGCTACCTATGGACCAAATTTGATGGACCTAGGGCTTGGGCTTACAAATATATGAAGCAAGATGTCAAGTGTTTACGCCGCCGCCGCCGGATTCCCATACATATGTCTCGCCTCCAGCGACTTTCATCGCAGGCGAGACAAAAAATTAAATGCACTATAATTGTCATAAATAAATTTATAAAAACAGATTAGTTCTAAATGCATCTCTTTTTCCATATCATGAACTATTAATCGTAGCTTCTTTGGCAAAGTCCACTGTGAAAGAGGTCATTTGATATTGAATAATCCATATGAATTTCGAAGCAGCACATAACATTTTCTGTATAAGTAAATTCCATGTATCACTGTCAGCAAATATTATTACAAGTATTAGCTTTCCTAAAAAGCTTGCCGTCTCTTTGTGGACAAAAAAAACATACTGTTTTTTAATGTTAAATGGCAATGAATATGTATTGTTATTATTTACATCACTTCATTATAAGTACACAATGTTTAGATAGCCAAATCAGGCAACCGCAAAATAGGTCAGAGGCAGTAATTGAAGCATGCACTGTGCTAAGCATCTCTAGATTTATCATACATGGTAAGATAGTTGATGTGAACCTTGTCAGTAAGCAGGAAAGAATTAAAATTTTTCTCCAAACCGGAGTTGTTTGTTTTTCCGTGTTTCTCCGTTAATCTGTTATCCTTGAGGTACGACTGGTTTGCACAGTTTAGCTTTTGATTATTTATCCCGTCGTGCATGCGAGATAGAAAAAATCCATATTGACATTGGAGAAAATCTGGTTCACTGGAACTATTTCCTCTCTTCTAGATTGTTTAACCTTAAAATAAAGAAAAACCAACTTAAAAATAATTCCTAAAACAAATATTATTAATTCATTCATCTTTTCATTTTGAACATAGACATGATAGAGGATTTTGTGTAAGTGGCAGTCCAGTAGTTTTATTAGTCCACTCTGCCGTCCAACGCTTTTTTTGCGTGGGACAAAGAAAGCGTTGGACGTCAGATCTAGAGGGTTCTTTGACTATCATGACTATAGTTTTATAATCCTTCAGTTGTACATGAATGTGTGCTCAACTGTACTGTTGTAAATGTACATTTACATGTATGGTACTGTCACTATGTACATACATGTATACTAGTATGTTACTGTTATAACAACTTTCCTGAATACATATTGTTTACACTAAATGTATTCTCACCACACTATGCATAGTAGTACCAGTAGGTAAATAGACTCCATACAAATAACAATATGACAAGTTACTAGTATTAACTAATTATAAATAAGACAAAAATGATTCAATTTATGATATATTTTGAGTAAGTTGAGTAGTTTAGAATATGTGATACAGTACACAATGTTCAATCCATTTCGCACATCTTTGATACGCACCCTTTACCGCACCTAGTCCACCAGTCATCACACCCTTACTTTGAAATTTTGGTCACTATCGATTTTTTATATTTGGAGTCTCTCAGATATGTTAGTTTAAAGTTAATATAAATCCAACAATTATGGTAAATTAAGAAATTATTGCAAGCATTTATTGAATGGAAATTTTCATTTATGTACAAAAATGTTAATTACTTAAGAAATACATGTACTTCATTAAAAAAAATTAAAAACAGCTTTGGACATTTGTTTCATTTCAAGAACAAGGAAAATTGAAAAAATATAATTTCTTAATTTTCTAGAATACTGTTAAATGATCTTAAATACAGAAATTATTTCATGATTTTTATGTTTTCTTTTGCATACCCACACATTCACTAGAGGTATGTGCAAGGCTCAAATCTTGATTTATTTTTGCAAGTGGGTATGCATTAAATACATAAAATACCCAATATATATTACAATTTTTTATCATAAATTAATTTTCATAATATTGTGCATCTTTGCTTGCCAAGGGTTACGATACGATACTGAAGATAAGAGCATCGGATTGTAACCCTTGGCTAGGGAAGATGAAATTGAATTAGTCATTTCTTACCATAACCAATCGTACCATTACCATTTCGTACCCAAAATTATCATTCGTACCATCGAAATGCCATATCGTACCATAACTTTTTGCCATTTCGTACTATATGTAAATTAATTCGTACCTTATGTCTGTATGTAAACAATTTCGAACCATGCATAAAATTGAAATACTTTAATGTACTAGTATAAAACTAAATGAATACTTTTTACAACTATACTGAGTAAAAATTCGTTAAAAATCTTTAAATTAATCTAAAAAAGATCTATTCAATATTATTAATTTTAAAAAAGGTTATTTGTGAATAATACAAATATTTTTAGGACAATTTTAGGACAAAAAGTTTTTTTTTTACATGTAAGAAAGTTTGTTTAACCATTATGACACATTTTAAGCATTCTGAAGATATGAAATAACTGTTGTGTACAAACAAAAAGGTCTAGTTATTATTCATTAATCAGATATGAAAGGAATAATGAATATCACTGTTTTCTTTAGAAGCCATCCTTTTCCTCACCATCTGCTTTGGTTAAAGGGGAACCCAAGCTAACATTTTTATGTAATGGAACCATTTTGAGTGTGTTTTTTAATGAAACAATATGCATTTAATTAATCAATAAAATATATAAAAAAACTTAAATAATTAAATGTTTAAAACAGCCAATGAGAGCTAATTAAAAAAATCAAGTGCTTTAAAAGATATAGTTAACAGGAAGATGAATCTTGTGTTCAAAGTCAGAATTTATACATTTACTAGTAGCTCACTGAGGAGGTTAAATGCACCTCTCAAACTGGCCATCAATGAAATCTGTAACTTTCTATCTAAAATAAAACCCAAGTTTGATCATTTGCTTATATAAGTATTTAATAAGACAATTTCTGTGTTATTGCAGTTAAAATAAACATTCCATATAGGAATATATCTGGGCAACACAAAGAACTATTATTTATGTTCTGTCTAATGCTAAAGCATCTAATTATATTAATTATGTGGAATTATGCAAAGGTTCTATAGAAATTTTAAGGTTGTGTTTACCTTTTTACCATATTCAGTTTAAAGTAAGTTTGTAAAGTTATAACTGTGTGTGTTTGTTGTTTTTTTTTGTTGGGGGGGGAGGGGGGTGAATATGAAAAGTGTAATCAAATTCCTTAACAGTTATTCTTGAACACCTATATTCACTATACGTGTTGCAACGTTGCACCCTATATTCATTAACATTTTCGATTAAATTTAAAATGGGCAACACTGTCTGACCTGGACAGAGCACCATGTCCATGACACCTCAAAGATTATTTTTATATTCATTATAATGATGGCAACACAACTTAAGTATTTTCACAGACATACCTTAGTTTTCATCTATTCGAATCCGACCTCCTATCAACTTCATGTAATAGCTTATTACAAGTAAAATCGCTGGCTATCGGTTTTAAACTGGCACGTTCAATGGCGATGCAAGAATCTTTTTCACGTTGAATGTACCGGAAGCTGCATAATTTTTTCGCAAATAACGCTCAAAATCATGGAAAAATTGTAATAGTTTAAATAAATAGAAAACGTTTAATTGTTTTTCATCAATCTGACCTAATAAGATGAAAATCAAAACCATAATTTTAATATCAGAACAATTTAAACATTTTCTCCCAACCTAAAACAATTGACCAATCAAAACGTTGTAACCATGGGAATGTGTATCGTTTGTAGATTGCAATGCGATCGTCAAAATCAGTTTAATATATTGCCTTAACCTAGCTGCGTGATTTCCCATAACGAGAGATAACCTAGGTACAACAAACCCTTGTTTGAGCAGTTTAGCAGTCAAACAGCAGTGATCGGTCTAGAAAATCGGAATACCGATCGCAGGATCTAGAATAAAGTATAAATCGTGAAATGTACACACTATACGCTGGAGCTGCTGGAATGTTGATGAAGCTGATGTTTGTTATTGTTTTAAATCGTTTCTTAATATTTTTTAATGTTTACTACCTAATTATGACTGTAACTGTATTATTAAATGCATATTACATGTATAAATTTGATCAATTTTAACTTTCGCTTTTGCAAACATATTTACTTATTATATTCTGAATTCAGAACTTCATCAATTTTTTAAATTTGTATTTGTTATTGTTCTAGTTAAAATTATTCTTCTTATTGTTAAACATCATATGTTCGAGTTTCAGTAAATAACCTAGATCCAATGTGGTTAAAAACTCCACATCTTTCCTATCAGCGTTTTATACCTCAAGCCGTTGTGGTTATAAATTTAGATTGTGGCTTCCACTGCATAATTATTATTGCTATCTTATTATTATTATTATGAGGATCAGATTTAAATAACTTATTTTTGTGTATGGAGTTATAACAATATAACTTCTAACTGTTATAATTATGATGAAGTGAAATTGAATAATTATTTTAAAACTTAATACCTGCAATTCAATTTTTAGTTAAATAAAATAAATAAATAATAATATTTCAAATCTCGGATGTATGTATTCCACCTTATGCTTGATAAGAGAAATAGCAATGAATTGTTAAATTTAGGAAATAAATTTTACTGGGCTGTAAGACGAGTTAATATCAAGATTTTCTATACTTTCAGAGGAGCTGGCATACAAACCATGTTAGTGTTGTATTATTAAATGAATGATTTTAGTCCCAAATAAGAAATTAATCTTTCTTGCCATTTTTATCTAAATCTGAAATGAATTTTAATTGTTTGTCCATTGAAAAAGTTATGTTCCTAAATACTAAGTGTAGTTCAACACACGTTTTTTCTCTATATCCCTTAATGCAAAAATATTTTTTTTATAGTTAACAGTTAGTCACGTTAGTTGTACGCAAATTATAAACGTTTGTTTGCATTTATTTTTCAAACATACAATACTTGTTATTTTAATATGTTTACATATGAATGCAGAATTTGGTATATGATGGTTATCTTTGCATGTATTAAACGAAATTATCAATAATGCATCGCTATTTACTCTGCATAACATCAGTGTTTTATAGTACATTTGTTTCGATATTAATTTGGGACAAAACATTCAATAATTCTTATAAGTTTATGGGCTTCCGTAACGTGATCTGTATAATACTTGTATCCACCTTGTCACATATATGTTTGCGCGATCCTATCTTCAACGAAATATTAACCCAAAACATCAATACCACTCTGATCGAGTTTAATTGACAACATTAAAATTCCCAACAAGGTGACTTAAATTTAAATTTCTACGTGTTTGTAAAATGTAAAACATATTTACAATTGTCTAAATATGTTTAAAATAACGTTGACGCTAACCTTTATTTGATACAATTTGCTTTTCACTTATTGCAACTTGTGCCGAAATTGTATTATTATATGACTAACATTTATCTTGATTTTGATTGGCCCAGGGTATCATGAAAAGTATTATGCAGACAGTGTGTTAACCTCAAAGTAGATAAAACTAGACTGATATAAAAGTTTTGACTTTTGAGTAGCTAAAAATAGAATATTTATCACTTTTCAGTAGTAAAAAATAGAATTCAACAATAGGAAACAAGCATTAATTTGATTGGTTAAATTAAAAACATCAGCCAATCAAAATCATTCTTTTAAAACATTATATTTGTGGCATTGTTTCAAAATGGCTCACGAGCAGCAGACAAGTTTTGCAACTATCAATGAACGGGAACTTTTTTGCCAATTTTCCATAGTTGCTTCAATATTACTTTAAATTTTTATTGGAAAATGTTAATTTCTTTCAATTTAAAATGTGATAGTTTACTGTTGTTGTTGTTGAAATAAATGTTTATTGTTATCTTATTTTATTGGAGACTTCCAGTGTAAAAGTAAAAACAGTCACATAATAAAACATTCATCAACTTTTATATAGCTTAATACCTGGTTTTATCAACCCTCAAAAATAATATCCACACTCGCCGTTGGCTCGGTGGATATAATTGTTTCAGGGTTGATAAAACCAGGTATTAAACTATATCAAAGTCGATAAATGTACAAAGTTATAGATATAGTAGATATAGGTACAACGCTAGTGTTAGATAGTGTCGTTTATATTATTGTCATAGACTGCACTGACTCTGAGGTATTGAAGACTGCTTACAAACAGTATACAAAGTAATGTTAGTTCGCAGCGTTTCTATTTATAATGTGCGGTTACCCTGAAACCTAAACAGTATGGTTAACCAGTTGACACTCATAATGATTAATCGAAAAGTTTTCTATGTGATTATATATTTTTATATAGTGTTACTTAGATTTGGTTAAGAGGTGTTATAAAGTGTGGCTATATAGTTTATATTAACATAACTAAATGACTTAATTCCTCGGCATGGAAAATCATTCTTTCAAATAAGATCGTTAAATCATAGGTACACTTATAAATTTGACTTCAACTCGAATAATGTCTTATTACAAGCAGGCACTGCTTACTCGCCCGGAGCACCTGAGTGCAATCATGGTTTAATTGAGTTCGGGTTACTACCTTCCAGTTTTTGTGTTTTGATTTTTATTTCGCGTTGTATATCTTTGTTTATATCCTGATTTTTAATTGTTCATTGACTTTTTTATTTTGTTTTTCTCTGTCGGTTTCCTTCATATTTTCTTTGTAAAGTGAAACTAGCGTATCAAGGTATTGTGATGCACGTCACGTGACTTTGAAGGTGTACATGTACAGGTATAATTCTTGCCGCTGAATTTTGCACATTTATTCAAACCTAAACAGATGATCAATACGGTAGTCTATACAGGAGGTAAGCAATGAATATACAATCGTTTCTTCTTAGAAAAATGTCCAGTCACTATCTTACGTTGAGGTAAAATGAGTTTAAAACATCGTTACAACTTTGTTGCCAAATCCTTCAGACATTAACATTCCCTTTAAAATTCTAGTTTTTTTTAAGAAATATCTTAATATTTGTTAACTTCTTTATCAATAAAATATCAGTTATAAATTATCGATGCCAACATATAAAACCTTTGGAGTTTGACAGTGGCTTTCTTAAGTCACATCTGCAAATAGTCATATTATGGTAAGAAGATGTAAAATGGTTACAAGAAACGGAAAAAATCAATTGTCATTTGTGACACTTTTATGCCGTAACGGTTTAAAACTTAACTATTCCTTAAATGAAACAAAATAACGTAAATATATTTAAATTATTTTAAAATCGTGACATTCGCGTTATTTGCGTAAAATATATAAATATATAAATTTACTTTTTAAATTTATTTAAATTGTCTTGTATTTATTACTTTTCAACACCTTAAAAAACAATTTAAGTTGTCTGCAACCGTTCTTTATTGCCGATGGCAATCTTGTCAAATGTCGAATAAAAAGACATTACTGCGTCAATGTATGGTCTTTTATAACGTTCATTTATGTTTAAATTATAAAGAACTTTTATTGAAGTCAGTGATATTACTTAAAACGACCTACATGTATTTGGTATTTGTATAGAATGTTTATAACAATAGCAAGAACTCAATATGTAAAGTTTATACTAATGGGTGAAATAATGCCAATCCTTCATGTTTAAATAATACTCCATATGAAATCTTTAACAAAACTAATAGCAACTTAGTTGTTAAATGTCTAAATATTCATACCAAACACCACCATATTATATTGATAAAGCTGATAAGGAATAATGCTGACAAGGAACAAACATCCGTTCTTAGGTTTTTACAATTTATTATTAATCAGGTTGCAAATGATATAAAATGTACTTCTGTGTTCTATGAAGTTTGTTATTCTATTACCAAACGTTCGTCATAACGTTTTGCATTGTAAGTGTGAGATAATTAAACAAAGTGACAGCTCATGACTTTATATCATATTAATCTGCTGTCTCGTGGCAATTTGGTAACTACTTATGATAAAGAAATGTATCATTGTATATGTTGACATATTCATTATAAATGTCTAAAATAACATGTTTATCTGAATAATTTAAAGTAAATATCACAATTTTGGATAAGATTTGTTTTGTTCACTTATTTACAATTATTTAAATGTTTGCAATAACGTTCAAGTCAATTTTTATTTAATACAATTTGCTTTTCACTTATTGCACCTTGTACCGAAATCGTAATGTTACAGATATGGGTACAACTCTAGTGTTACATAGTGTCGTTTATCTTATTGTCATAGACTGCATTTACTCTGAAGTGTTGAAGACAGCTAACAAACAGTATACGAATTGGTGTTAGTTCGTAGCGTTTATAGTTATAATTTGTGATTATCCCGAAACCTGATAGAGTATGGTTAACCAGTTGACACTCATAATGATTACTCGATATATTTAATATTTGATTATATGTTCTATACAAACAGTGTTAATTAGATTTGTTTAAGAGGTGTTATCAAGTGTGGCTATATAGTATGACTATATAGTGTATATTAACATGTAATGCTAAACATTGAAAATAGTTATCAAATAAAAATAACTGTAATATTATATATATATATTGGTTGGTTGCTAGTGTTACAGACTGACTACCAGAAATATTATTCCGGAAACGGTTTAATGTGTGTTATATAATGTCAAACCCTGTATATCTTCAAAAAAAAAGACCTAGGTAGGCGGCCTACTTATCATCTGTAAAACATTGTGGTTAAACCGTAAGGCTATATGATGTTCTTAATCTGTATTGTAGTATATGAAGGTTAACCCGAAGTTTGATATATTGTGGTATAAAAGTAGTGTAACATGTGTTTACAGAGTTTGACCACCTGTAAACTGTTAACCCATTGTGTTTTATAGTACGTTTGAACTTTGCCCGTAATGCTATATAGTGTAGTTGACGTGTAATGCTATAGCCTTTACTTAACCCGCACTGTTTCAGACTGGTTGACCAGTAATGCAATAGACCTCAAAACACGTTGATACGTCATGCCACAAACCGCTAGCCGTGACTGAAACAGTACGCTTCAGCGCTTATAAGTAGATGTTCAGAAAGTGTAGGAGCACCGAGCCGGCTTCGGAAAGCAATATTGTCCCTGCTCCTTTTATCTTGATATATTGAATTAGGAAGTCAAGGTTTTGTGTCAAAACTAGATACACTCCACTTTCCTCCTTAACCAAAACTAGGTCATGAAATAGCTTAAAGTGGAGTAAACCTCATCCAATCTAATCAGTAAATGCAAAGCAGTTACGGGTTTTATCAGAGAACTTGATATGTATATTAAGGCATCGAGTGCACGTTAGCGACTCACAATACATACTTCCGGTGACGCCATTTAAAAATTGTCTGTCATTCAATGGCTGAACGGTATGTTGCCGTTTCGGTAGATTCATTGAAATGTATAAACACAAAACGAAAACGTTGAGAGTGGTGTAAAGATCAGTATTAAGAGTAACAGAATGCAAGGACATAGAAACAGTTGAACATGGTTTTCTAAATCAGATCCCATGGCATTCCTCGAACTCATAGGTGAGTCTCGGGATGATATGGGACGTGATATTGAAAACCTTTTGCAATTTAAACTATCTATCTATCTATCTATCTATATCTATATAGTAATGAATTTGTCACCTTGGTAATCTTGATTACATCTTGTTGGAATATTTGAGCAAAGCCAATTAACAGCGCGTCCGCGGGTGGGGGACGGGGAAGCAATATATAGAAATGTTTTGGTTCAGTTGGAGTGAGAAAATTCAAGATCAATATGTTATGACTTGTTTACGTTAATTATTTATATTGACACTCAATGACTAAGGCAATTCGTTGATCAGTCTGTGTATATAATTATATATCTATAATATTAGCAATGGTTTCTATATTTCATCACTAACTATCTTTCAATCAAGGTTTTACCAAAATACCAAGCACCCATCAAACCGAAAATCAGCAAACCCCAGTACTAACAACCAAAAATAAAGTAAGTAAAGCAATGTTCATGACTTGGTACAGGCATTACAGAAGAAATGGAGGGTTTAACCAGGTTCTATGGTATGCCAAACCTCCCTTTCTAATACTGAAGTATTTGAGTTGGTTAATATTAATTAAAATGGATGCGTATCATATACCACAAGTCAGTAAGAGGTGTATCCAACAATCATCGTAGCACATTTACTGCATACTGAATTCAAAATTTTCGGAACACTATATGCAACCATATTTTCAAACAAGATAGAATATTTTTCAAAAAGGAAGCGGTATAAATTTTAAAAGTTGTTAATGGCGCGGAAGAGTCGCTTTTTCATGCAACCCAGATTTTTAAGATAATCCAGCAGAAATAGGTGACGTTTTCAAAAAAACATCGGTATACTTTCATACCTGATCAGTTGAGAAATATAAACATCTTTTGCAGGAGAAGGTGGATTATTGCTGCATAAGTGAAGAAAATTTTGAATTTTGAGATTAAAAAGGTCTAATTTGTCATAAATTCTTCTGCTATGATGTCCGTTGGTGTCATTCATGGTAATTTGTAATCGACACTTCGTAAAAATAATTTTAAAATATATTGTGACAAAGGAGTTCAAAAGCATATACTTCGTCATTTCATCTGCTTTTTCTCTTATTTTGTATATTAAAAACCTGTTCATCAGCATTGCTCAGCACGTCTCATTACAGTCGTCAAATATGAAACGTCTCAAAGGTAATCAATCATCAAAGGTCGAGTCAATGTTCACCATGCCATCCGAATACGCGTCAGTTTCACTAATGTGATATTAATGGTCTTTTTATTGATAATATAGTTGCGATAAAAGGAAAAGATGAGTATCACACTCGTTTTGGTGGTTAAAAGTTCAGGTGTGTTCTCGTTTATAACTACTATTCAGGACAAATTAAATGAATTATAAAATGTTATTGTCACCTTTAAAACTTGTTCTCCATCATCTATATAATAATGTGTTGCCATTATACCCTTTTATTTCACCATACCGTATGAGAATTGTTTATCTAAATTGTTAACATAATCTTTAAATTTGAAAATGTTTTAAAGTTATTGACCGTATGCAAGTCAGTAGTGACTGAATTTGTCTGATTACTGTAGCTTTAAAAAAACGACATATTTAACGCTTCGGGAAAAAAATTGAAAATAGTAAACCACAATTTAGATGTTTCACTTCTTAAAACCTGTGATGGAGTTATTAAAAATTTAACAATATTTTATATATTAATGTCGATTCATATGATCGGTTAAAGAGACTCGTTTGTGCACTTTTATAGCTACAGTACTTGTAAGATGAAATGCAACACTTTGGCCCAAAACGTATAAATGGAAGGTATATTTTTAATTATAAGAAATCTTTCAATTAGATGTTAACAAAGCATTTTACATGTATATCATTTATATCTTTATACCTTCCGCAAAATTTAAAGTTGTAAGACGTACATATAGGCTTAAGTATCTCTTGTTAGCGAACCTAAAATGAGCAACCAGTACATGTTAGCATGAAAATCTACTACAATATATGTTATTTATTTACAGTCCTTTACAATATTTTAATGCATTTATTGATAGTAACGAAATGTTGTGTTGATACAGCTACATAAAGACAGAGTAGTTGTCTTAATTGTCTTTCGTTATTTTATTGTTCTATACATGCATTATAAAAGTTATCACTTTATCAATTTCAGTTTGCCTGTTAAGTGCAAAAAATGGATGTTTGTTGTTTGCCACGTCAGGTTTACGTAGGTAAGCAAACTTAAATGAAGGTTATTGGGCGTTATATTTACCATGAACATGATGATGAAATAATAAAAAGATTTTCTAAATAGATCTTAATAATGGGTAATAGCTTTGAGTAAATAACTAGCCTTTTGCCCTTACAATGCTTTGTCCGATTGTTGCATGAATCGATTTACAAGAGACAATGTTATTTTTATTTGTTTGAATGGTGTTTAACGCCACTTTTATTAGTTGTTCAGCTAGATCATGTTTTCCGGTTTTCATTTGGTAAAAACAGGAATACCTAGAGAAACCGCGGAATTTGGTAAGGAAACGTGCATTTATGATAAATTAGGTATTGAGTCGCGCACACCCTGCCCGCAATGATTATGAAACCCGCAGCTTTATTGATGATATGCACGTGATTACTGGATTACTAGTAGACTAACTACCTGAAATAATCGGCCACAAAGGCCCGAATAAAAGTTAAGGACAAAACTAAAAGTTGATGACGAATGCATAACAGATTATTTATATAAATCTATGGAACAATTATTATGCCTAGGTCTAAAACGTGTACTATTTAAACAAATTTTAAGTAAACTGTAAGAAAACTGAACATTTTTCTTAGAATAAATGGGTTCGAAGGTAATTTTAAAGCTACAGAAAAAGCATTTGTGTAACGTGTGTGTATTATGTGTTTTCAACTAACAATCCTAGATTTGCTCAATGGCTTCCGCTGAGATATCCTTCAGAACCAGAAATTAAAGAAACCAGAGCAACAGCTTCTTGTACATCACTGTTTGACTTACAAACCGTATATTAATGGTTATCAGAAGAAAGATCTACGACAAACAAGACGATTTTAATTTCAAAATAAATTTTTTTCTCACTGATCCATCAATATTCAGTTCTGCTGAATATGTGTCTACATTTCTTACTTGTTCAGGTATGCAAGAGCTTGCAATTACCACAATGATATTTGCAAACTTAACTAATTTACTCGAGATATACTTATACACAAGGTAACTAGAAAAAACTACTATAATAAGTTTATTTGTCGAAAAATATCTCCTTCAAAAATATGATTGTAGATAGTTTTCCTAACTTTTTAATTCAGTACATAGTGGCTGGAATGAAGTTATGACACAAATAACTGACTAGTGATGTGTGATACCCAACAATTTTTATCAACACAAGCTCAGAAACAACAACAATAGAATCGGAGGTGGGTGATGTTTCGCTTGCCATAAAACAGGGTCTTCGGAATTTTGCTATCATCGTCATTAACTATTTTATCTTAAGTGTTGATTTTCAGTTGCATCAAAAGCTTGACTCACTAGATATATGAAGTACTAAACAAGTAAATCAATACAGTACAAAAAATTGATATTAAGCATACAAGATATAAAATCTTGTCACATGCTGTCTGATACAACGGAAAAATATCTGTAACAGACATTGTTTGACTGAAACAACGGACACGCCGTTGTAAAGGATTAATTTCGAAAAAAAGTCTGTGACAAGCATAAAATGACTGTCACAGTACAAATTATTGTATGACACTTCGTTTCCTTTCATTCACAGACATGTTTGCAGTCATTTGTGGTCAATGTCTGTCAGTGACAAAGAGAATAAAACTGCAACTGGTATTAACAGTATTTGTATAGCCTATAATGATAATGGGATAATTTCCAGTGTTCGACGCACAGGGCTGCCCAGGGTGTCCCCAGCTGATCGATACCGGATGTCCTATGGACAAGTTTTATTGCTGTTACAACTATATTAACATTGTAAATGTTTAACGAAAATTAATAGTTATACCGATGATAATATCGATCTAACGTTGCACAGTTGTGACGCTGATATTGCCGTTCTAACGTTTTGTTAATTATGCTACCATTGTAATGTTGTAACAATAATAGTGCCATTTGAAGTTCTACCGATGATCTTACTGTTGTAAAATTGTAACAATAATAGAATAATCTGAAAATTTCTTAAAAATGAAAATGTACTGTTGTTACGTTTTACAGTTATACTGCCGTAGCACTGATATTACCGCAGTACAAATGATACTACCATTGCAATGTTGCAAGAATGATATAACCATTGCACAGTTGTGTCAATTATATTTCTGTTGGAAATTTGAGACTAATATATTACGTAAAGTTGTGACAATGGTATTACAGCTTTATCGATATGACAATGAAATTAGCGTTGCAAAGTTGTAACAGAGATATTGCAGATGCAAATTTGTAGCAATGATATTATCATGGTAAATTTTAACAAAGATATGACAGATACACATTTGTAGCAATTATATCAACATTTTACCGTAGCAATAATAGTATCACATATTTGGTAGTAATATGAACATTTGTGCATGTTTGATATGACCAGAAGTGATGGACCATTAGCCCCGGTGGCTGATATCGGTTTTAAGGTTCCGATTTAATGATGCAATTCCGTTAATATGTCAACATAGCATACGAACTTCAACAAACAAAATGACGGGAAACAGGCTTGATGCTCTCACTGCAGAAAAAAAACTTCCACATTTGTTGATAGAATGAACAATGAAAATACCAAGCGAGCGAAAAAACACATATGTGATAAATACTTGATTTCTTCTAAAGCCCATGATATTAAACTGTTTAGAGTTTTGTATATGTTTTTTTATATTACTTTCTTAATTATTAAACTCTGTTCAATTGTTTTATTTTGGGATAAAATGTTGACTGGTGGTTGTCAAATATGTGATTATAGAACGTCATTTTCCATATCGGCACTGATATCAGTGCGGGACTCCCATAAGACCGAGAGGCCAAGATACTATTGTTGTACATTTTAAAATAATGGTATCAAGTTTTACCCTGGTAGCAAAGATATTACGGTTGTACAGATTTGACAGTGATTTTCCCATTGTAATATTCTTACAATGATACAGGTGAATAAACGATGTAAAGTTATAACAATCATATTGCCGCTCTAAAGTTGTAGCAGTGTTTTGACCATTACACTGTTCTCAAAATGACACAACTGTTGTAAACATTACTGTCATGATAATACAGCTTTAAACTTTTATCAAAAATTTACCGGCGTAAAGTTGTAACAATTATATTACGTTTTCAAAGTTGAGACAGTGTAATGTTCTCACAATGAATGATATTATTGTTTTTTATAAATGATGGTAAAGCTTTATCAACGAATATACCGATATAAATCTGTTACAAAAATATTACGGTTTTGAATTTGTAACAATAATATAATCGTTAAAATGATGTAATAACGATGTTACCGTTGTTAATTCGATGATATTAACGTTATTAACAAGAATATCACTGTGGTATAGATGTGATATTTATATTATAATTGCAATGTTAATATATATGTTAATATGCAATGTTAATATAATATAATAATATAACTCTATATATAGGTTTGACAATGACATTTCTTGTTTTGAAACTATTTGTAACGTTCCATAATTGTGACGAAGATATTACAGTAACAAAGTGGTAAAAATGATTTTGTCTTTATAAATATTCGGCAATTTTAAAAACGCTGTAAATTTGAAATTAGGGTAATATCAAAATACCGAACAGCGATGAAATCGTCAACAAGAGATTCCACAAATCAAATTTCAAGAAACCGACAAGTTACAGAACTAACGAACAAAACTACAGCAACTACAGCAAAAGTCTCGACTTGGTACAGACATTTCAAAAGAAGTGAATAATTATTTTACCGTTGTAAAGATGCAAAGATAATACAGCCGGAAAGTGAAAATGATAGTATAGTTGTAAAGTTATGGCTATTGTAACACATTTGATAAGTTGTGAAAAGTAGTCTTATAGGTGTCAAGTTGTAGCAATGCTCTGAAATATGTAAAGATCTCACAACGATGTGAACGAGGTAATCTCGTTGCAATAGTAAAGTTGGGACAATGAGATTACGGAAGTAAAGTAGGGACAATGACATTACAGTAGCAAATTTTGTACAATGACATTACAGTAGTAAAGTTGGGACTATGACATTACAGTAGTAAAGTTGGATAATGTGATTAGAGTGGTAAAGTTGGGGCACTGAGATTAAAGCAGTTATGTTGGGACAACAAAATTACAGTTACTGTAATAAAGTTGGGACAATGACATTACACTAGAAAAGTTGGGATGAATAAAATGACAGTAATAGAGTTGGGCTAATGGCATTACTGTAGTAAAGTTGGGACTATAACATGACAGCAATAGAGTTGGGTTAAAGGCATTACAGTAGTAAAGTTGGGACTATAACATGACAGCAATAGAGTTGGGTTAAAGGCATTACAGTAGTAAAGTTGGGACAACGCCATTACGGTAGCTAAGACAATTACATTAATGTACTAAAGTTGAGACAATGACATAACAGTGGTAAAGCAGTGACCCTGACAACACAGAAGTAAAGTTTGGACAATGACATTACAGCTGTAAAGTTGGGACAAAGACATAACAGCAGTAAAGTTGGGACAATGAAATTACAGCAGTGAAGCTGGGAATATGACATTACAGTAAAGTTTGGGCAACGACATTACAGTTGCAAATTTGAAACATGGCATTACAGTAATAAAGTTGGGACTATGACTTTACAGAAGTAAAGGTGGGGCAATTACTTCGCCGTAGTTAAGTTAAGACAATGACATTAAAGTTATGAAGTTCGGACCGAGACATTACATAAGTAAAGTTGGGACAATGACACTACATATATAAACATTTTAAGGCTTCAACAATGATATTAAGTTGCTGCAACTCTTGTTACGTTGTCAAAAATAATATTATTGTTGTAAAATGTAACAATGATATAAACGTGGTAACGTTTTGGCAATGATATCACCCGCTGTCGCGATTTGAAAATGATATTACTATTGCAAAGTTGTAAAGTTGTCACAATCATTTTAACCTTGTAAAGTTGTCACAATCATTCTGACCTTGTAAAGTTATTTCAATTATATATTATTGTTTTCAGGTGTGATAAAAGTTGCTACTGTTACAAATAAGACACTACTGTTGCAAAGTTGTAGCAATAATAAGGTTGCACAGATGTGAAAATGATATTCTGTTGCAAAGTTGAGACCATGATACATGTATTACTGGTGTAAAGCTTTGACAATTTTGAAGTATTAAGGTGAAAGTGAAATACTGTTGTAAAGTTGTTACAAGTTGTAACACTGATATTAATCTTGCACATTTATGACAATGATGTTGACGTTTTATATTTGTGGCAATGATGTTAATGCTGTAAAGTTGTAACAATGATATTAACGTTGTACAGTTGTGAACAATTATATTCTTTTTACAAAGTGAGACATTGATGATACCGGTAAAAGCTGTTACAATGATATTTACGAAATACCAATATGAAAGTGAAATTACCTTTGTAAAGTTGTTGCAGTTGAACATTGTAGAAAGGAAATTAATCTTGAAATGTTGGAAAGTTGTGACCATGACATTTCTGTTCTATTGTGTTGACGATGGCATTACAATTGTAATTTTTTAATAAAGATATTACCAGTTTAATGTTTTGTCAACTATATTATCGTTGAAACGTTGTGAAAATGTTATAAACGTTATATGAACAATGATGTGACCTTTGTTTTGCTTTAACAAAACATATTAAAATTTTAACGATGTGACAACGATATTAATGTTTTTAACTAGTAAAACGATCTTGTATAACAGAGGTGTTTTATAGTACACACGTTTCGTTGTGAATTTGGGACGAAACATTACATAATTCTTAAGTTCTAATAAGTTAATCAGCTTCCTTAACGCGATCTGTGTAATACTTGTATCCACATGTATGTTATTATGCGTCTATAGATTATGATCATGTGCACTATCATATCTTCAACGAAATATTAACCCAAAACATTAATACCACAATGAAGGAGTTTAATTGACACCATAAAAATTAACAAGTTGACTTGCTGAAATTTCTACGTGTGCAGAAATCGTAATCGTGCAGATATAGATACAACGCTAGTGTTACATAGTGTCGTTTATCTTATTATCATAGACTGCATTTACTGAACTGTTGAAGACAGCTAACAAACAGTATACAAAGTGTTGTTATTTTGTAGCATTTATAGCTATAATTCGTAGTTACCTGAAACCTAATATAGTATAGTTAACCAGTTGACACACATAATGAATACTCGAAAGGTTTAATATTTGATTATGTATTTAATACAAACAGTGCTAATTATATTTGTTTAGGAGGTGATAATAAGTAGGGCTATGTAGTGTATATTAACACGTAATGCCATAAATTGAAAATAAATGTTATAAAATAAAAATAACCGCAATATTATATAGTTTGTTCGGTTGCTAGTGCTACAGACTTACTAACAGCAATATTATGTTTTTGTTTATCGTTACTTTTACAGAATTTGACTACCTGTAAACTGTTAGCCAATTGTGGTTTATAGTATGTTTGAACTTAGACAATAATGATACATAGTGTATTTGACGTGTAATGTTATAGCCTTTACTTTACAGAACCCGCACTATTTCAGATTGGGTTGACCGATAATGCAACACACCCCGATAAACTTTTATGCATCATGTAACAAACTGCTAGTCGTGACTGACACATTCAGCATTAAAGCATATCCGTAGATGTTCTGAATATGTAGGAGCATCGAGACGGCTTCGCCAAGCAATATTGTCCATGCTCCTTTTATCTTGATATATTGCATTAGGAAGTCAAGGTTGTGTGTCATAACTAGATACACTCCACTTTCCTACTTAACTAAAACTAAGTCATGAAATAGCTTAAAGTGGAGTAAACATCATCCTAAAAATAAAACAAACTAACCCAAATATGGAACTATAGTTACATAAAAGACTTTTTATGCTAAATGTCGTTAAGCCAATTCCAATACAAATTAAACCTACAGTTAATAAGTCCATACAATTATTTTTTTAAATCATCTTATATCAATAACAAGACAACACATTTAAAACCCAATTAACCAAAATACTTGAAGTTGTTTGTCACCTTTCTTTATTGTTGATGACAATCTAGAGGTCGTATTAAGTCAATTTTAGAGACATTCACACGCGGAAACATCAAATGTAAAACATACGTGTATAAAGCTGTTCCTTTTACATAGAAAACAAAACGGAATTGCTCCAGTTTTTTTACCTACTTTGCACATATATTTTTGGTCATAAATATAGTTAAATTATTTGAAATGTTACAACTTATTTTTTTTCCTAAATAAAAAAATTTCAAAAACAAAATACGAAAACCTTTGACGACAAACTTTGTAAGCTTATTTAAATGATATTAAAACATAAGGAAAATTAGCTTTGATAACTTTGTAACAACATTAAATACAATAAATATTCTTTATTGCCGATGGCAATTCATTTAAATGTCGAACAAATAGACAACAATAACTACAATAACAAGTACATTTGTATCTGTATCAAAAGGACAATTGGGTTATAACATAATTTGCCGAAATAGCTAAAGTACACACCGACCTCTTGATCTATAATGAAAATCTTATCAGCGTTTCATTGATATGTTGAAACATTAAGTATCACATATTGAACAGAGTCGTTACAATACCTATTTATAAAGATTGTCTTGTATTTATTAAAGGCGCCAACAGATCAAAACATATTTGACCGAATCAATTTTAAGTTGTCTTCGACCTTTCTTTATTGCCGATGGCAATCTTTTCAAATATCGAATAAATAGACATGACCGTGTCAACGTATGGTCTTTTATCACAGTCATTTATGTTAAAATTATATAAACGTTGATTGAAGTAAGAGAAATCGCTTTAAACGACCTATTTTGCTATTTGTATAGAATGTTTATACCAATAACAAGCAAATTTAACTTTTAAGAACTAATTTCAAAACGTAACCATATATACTGGATATAGACAATCATTTACAACTCAAAAAAAAAACCAAACACGCAGAAAACAGAAACCTATGATTTAGCAAAAAGTTCATTCGTGTTTGAAACATTGATTTTCCATAAGGATCAATTTAGTCTGCATTAAATCAAATATACCTTCCACGGCGAAGCGTGAAAATGTACATGAAAACCTAAAGTTTTACACTTGATATTTAGTTGATCTATTTTTGTATATATTTTATTTGGAAAACTTGTTGTCATATATAAAGAACCTCTCCATACAAAGCTGACATTTGTGCAAACAACTTTTTTTATTCATAAATAAAAAAAATTTACATCCATGCAAAAATGTATTAAAAGATTAAATGATGACGACTTTTATCTTCCATTACGTTTATAAATAGTCACATAGACGTATGCTTAATTAAAAGTGCCATAAATTAATTCTCCTTTATTTAATGATTGAATATTTACATTAGGTTTGTATGTCATCGATATCCTATATTTCTATTGATTTAAACCGTTACAGATGACGTAGAATATTTTTTTAATTTCTTAACGAAACCGGCAGACAGGATGAGCACGCGCTTCCTTTCATGACGTTCATAGTAAACAAACACCGCGGAGTAATTTAAGTCAAAGAACATACATTGTGAATTGCTTCAAACAGGACCCTGATATTGTTTAATGAAATAAATACAAATATAAGAATCGAATGCATTATTTTGAAGTTTCATTGCAGCATAAAAGCTTTGACCGGGGACAATCTCTTCGTGAGTTCTTCAATAAACAATTTGGAAATGTGCATTAGTCTAGAATTTTTAACGTAAATGAAACTTAAAAAATGCATTCAATTCTTAAATGAACAATTTCAGTTAACTACGCTGACATACCATCTGTTATTGTTAACATGTAATGTCACTGTTTACACATGAATATTTCAAATTTAAAGATAATTTATATCAGCAAATCGTTTAATACTTATGCATTCTCAAACCGATTTCTATTTCGTATTATCTGAATGTATTCAACAAACACGTTATTTATTTACCAAAAACTACTTACATTGCCTTCTGAAACATATTCCTAACACAAATTTAAATCACTATAGAATGACCTGCTATCACTAGGCCAATAATTCGCTTGAGAACACATCTATTTAACACTATTATATGAAATCAAACAACATTAAAATTGTGTCTTTCCCCTCCTTCCTATTTATTATGGCATAATTGACACAGAACAACAATGTAAAATCATTTCAAGGGTTGAATAGATAGTTATATTTATAGGATGTTATACCATGAATGAATGTATGCCATCACCAACATATCCAATTCTTGATAATACATTATGGTGGTATATCGGCATATATGTAAAACTCACAAACTTGTCCGCTTCCAGAAACTTGTCTCTTTTCACAACTAAGTACGTTTTGATTGTGACGTAATTTTTGAAAAAAACACTCAAGGGAATTCATTCTCCAGAAACAAGTACAAGAATAAAATTCTACACAATAATTTGATTTGAAATGCAATATATTTAGCATGTTTACATATCCTACAACTCATTACAGGACATTCTGACGCGGAGGTAGGATGCACGTTTAGCACGGCTCGTTTGCATGTTTACACATCCATCACCTCCTAACTGGACTTTTACATTACAGGCATACACGAGCTCGATCGTTTGCATTTCTACACATCCTAGAACTACTAACAGGACGTTTTGACGAGCACACACTAGTTATGATGCACTTTTACCACAGCTCGTTTGCATGTTTGCACAGTCTAAAACTCCTAACAGGACGTTTTGACACGCAAACACGAGCTAGAATGCACGTTTAACACAGCTCGTTCGCATGATTACACGTCACATCCTACAATTCCTGACAGGACGTTTTGACACGCACAAACGAGCTAAGATGCACGTTTAACAAAGCTCGTTTGCGTGTTTACACATCCTAGAACTCTTAACATGACGTTTTACACGCACACACGAGCTAAGATGCACGTTAACGCAACTCGTTTGCATGTTCACACATCCTACAACTCCTGACGGGACGTTTTGACACACACACACACGAGCTACGATGCACTTTAACACAACTCTGGTTAAGGCGGGTACCGCAGATTTTAAGCAACTAGCGTTAGGCACACATTAAGGCACATGATAAGGTTTGACACAGCATACAGAGCTAGATAGGACGTTAAGCGCAGACTATGACACTATGATAGATGTAATAACTCACCTTACGGTGCTACATGGGACTATGAAAGAAGTAAAGGCGGTAATAAGACACCATGTTTCAAAAAACATTCGGTGTAACAAAGAACGTCACTCTACTGTTCTATACAGGCTGTCTACTCAGATTGATAAAATAACGCTGATCTTATTGTAACTCTAAACACAGACACAGCCTACGGCGCTAGAAAGTATTAGGAAATTTGGAACACAGCACAAGGCGACAGAGATGACTTTTGACATACCCTACGGCACAAGACGTGTGATACTGCATGACACCGTCAACTTTCTTGGCTCTTATTTTGGATTTTCATTCGACATTTCAAAGCGCTCTACTGTGACCCGTCATGACATATTTTTGCGGAATCATATAATACATGTTTGTAGCGGAAAAAATTATGAAACACGTTTCTGATTTTCATGTGTGGCTTTAAAATCGAATTTGTCATGATTAAGGAATCCGGCATGTTTGTGGAATCTGATATGATTCTAGTACTGCGTATATTTGTACTACATTACACATTACACGTTTCATCTACAAAATTCTATTGAATAATCATATTAATATTGTCACTAAGCAATACAATTTTGGATTTTCATTCGACGTTACAAAAACGTTCTACTGTGTTGAGACATTACGTATAGATTTGCTGAATACAAATCGGATAACTTGTGGGGGAAAAATCAAACATGTGACGAAATGTAAACACCATCGATTTCATAAATAGATATGTTTATGAGTTCCCTTTAATACACTCTCAATTTGGAGAGTGGCTTCTGTTAATATATCCGTCAGAATTGGAAATAAAGATGCCACGAAAAACGGCATCATCTACATCTTTATACCTACACCTCAAAAATGACAATCGATCATCATAGCACAAGAATTTACCACAAAGAAGACGATTTTAATTTTAAAATTATAAATTTTCCTCACATATTCAGCAATATTCTAGCTACTCCTTCATACGGCGTCAATTTCTCAATTGATCAGGTATGCAAGAGTTTGACGCGAATATACTGATTTATGCAAACGCCACCAATGACTTCGGGATAAAGTTATAAGCTTCGGTTGCAAGAAAAAACGATTCGTCCGCATTTTAATAAGTTTTGCCATAGATACCATTTTTTTGTTCAAAAATATTCTATCCCGTTTGAAAATATCATTGCAGATAGTGTTGCCCATTTTTAACTTGAGTACAAAGTGACGGTGTTGCGATGATAATTGGATGCACCTATTACTGACTAGTGGAATATGATACATATCCATTTTTATCAATCTATGATTCAGCACAACATCTGATATCTAATTCAGTACAACATTTGATATCTAATTACAAATATCAACTGATAACTGATTAATTACAACTTCTGATATCTGATTAGGCAGTACCTTTGATATATAACTGATTCAGTACAACCTCTGGTATCTGACGCAACAACCTCCGATATCTGCTTCAGTGTAACCTCTGATATGTAATTGAATCAGTACAACCTCTGATATCTAATTGAATTATTACAACCTCTGATATCTGATTCAGTGCAACCTTCTGATATCTGATTCAGTACATCTTCTGATATCTGAGTCAGTACAACCTCTGATATCTGATTCAGTGGTACCTCTAATATCTCATTGATACAGTAAACCTCTGAAATCTGATTTATTACAACCTGTGATATCTAACTGATTCAGAGCAAATTCCGATATCTAACTTATTCAGTATAATCTCTTATATCTGATTCAGTACAACCTCTGATATCTAATTCAGTACAACTGATATCTAATTAAGGGCATCAAAATATATCTGAATCATTACGGTCTCTGATATCTGATTCAGTACAACCTCTGATATCTTATTCAGTGCACTCTCTGATATCTGATTCAGTACAATCTCTGATATCTTATTCAGTACAACCTCTGATATCTAATTCAGTACAACCTCTAATATCTAACTGATTCATAACAACCCCTGATATCTGATTCAGTACAAAATGTTATTTAATTCAGTACAACCTCTTATATCTAACTGAATCATTACAACCTCTGATGTCTAACTGATTCAGTACAGCTTGTGATATCTGAATCAGTACAACCTCTAATATGTGATTCAGTACAAACTGATATCTAAGTGATTCAGTAAAGCCTCTTATATCTAACTGATTCAGTACAACATATGATATCTGATTCATTAAACCTCTGATATCCAACTGAATCACTACAACCTCTGATATCTGATTTAGCACAACCTTTGATATCTTAGTCAGTACAACGTCTAATATCTGATTCCGTATATCTGAGTTAGTGCAACCTCTGATATCTGATTTAGTAATACCTCTGATATCTCACTGATACAGTACAATCTGATTTCTGATTCAGGGGTACAACCTTTGATATCTAAATGATTCAGCACAACCTCTGATATCTTACTGATTCAGTGCAACCTCTGATATCTGATTCAAAACAACTTCCGATATCTAACTTATTCATTACAATCTCTGATATATTATCTAGTACAACCTCTGATATCTATATGATTCAGCAAACCCTCTGATATCTAATTCCGTACAACTACTGATATCCAATGAAAAACAAAAACTGAACAACTTATGATATCTGTTTCAGTAGTACCTCTGATATCTAACTGATTCAATACATACTCTGATATCTAACTGATTCAATACATACTCTGATATTTAACTGATTCAATACATTCTCTGATATCTGATTCAATGCATTCTCTGATATCCAACTGATTCAGTAAACCAATGATATCTAATTCAGTAAAACCTCTCATTTCTAACTGAATCAGTACAAGCTCTGATATCTGATTCAGTACGACCTCTGATATCTAACTGATTCATAACAACCTCCGATATCTAACTGATGCAGTAAAATTTATGATATCTAATTCAGTACAACCTCTGATATCTCAGTCAGTATATATGAGTCAGTACAACCTCTGATATCTGAGTCAGTACAACCCCTGATATCTGATGTAGCACAACCTCTGATATCTGAAGCAGTAGAACCTCTTATATCTGAGTCAGTACAAACTCTAATATCGAAATGATTCAGTACAATCTCTTATATCCGATTCAATATATCCTCTGATATATAACTGATTCAGTACATCCAATATCCAACTGATTCAGTACAACATACGATATCTAATTCAGTACAACCTCTGATATCAAACTGAATCATTACAACTTCCTATATCTGATTCAGAAAAACCTATATCTAATATAGTACAACCTCTGATATCTGACTGAATTATTACAACTTCTGATATCCGATTCAGTACAACGTCTGATATCAGGGTAGGTACTTTTGATATTTGATTCAGCTTAACCTTTGATATCTGATGCAGTATGACCTCTGATATCTGATTCAGTACAACCTCTGATATTTAACTGATTCAATACATCCTCGGATATTTAACTGATTCAGTAATCCTCTTATATCTAACTGATTCAGTAGACCTTTGATATCTAATTCAGTACAAAATCTGATATCTGAGTCAGTACAAACTCTAATATCTGAATCGGTATAAGCTCTGACATCTGATTCAGTAACAACTGATATCTAATTAAGATTTACAACCTCTGATGTTTAACCGATCCAGTACAACCTCTGATATCTAACCGATTCAGTACAACCTCTGGTATCTGAGTATTTATATCAGAGTCAGTACAACCTCTGGTATTTAACTGATTCATATCAACTTCCGATAATTAACTTATTCAGAACAACTTCCGATATCTAACTGATTCATTACAATCTTTGATATCTGATTCAGTACACCCAATGATATCTATATGATTCAGTACAACCAATGATATCTATATGATTCAGCGCAGTCTATGATATCTAATTCAATACAACAACTGATATTTAATTAAGAACAACATCTGATATCTGATGCGGTACAACTTCTGATATCTAATTGATTCAGAATAACCTCCAATCTAACTGATTCAGAATAACCTCCAAAATCTAACTGATTCAGTAAAACCTCTGATATCTAACCGATTCAGTACAAACTATGATAAATAATTCAGTACAAACTCCGATATCTAACTGATTCAATACAACCCTTGACATCTAACTGATTCACTACAAACTATGATAGCTAATTCAGTACAACCTCTGATATCTGATTTCGTAAAACCTCTGATATCTGAGTGTGTGCAACTTCTGATATCTGAGTCAGTACAACCTCCGAAATCTAATTTAGAAGTACCCCTGATATCTCACTGAAACAGTACAACCTCTGATATCTGATTCAGTTCAAACTCTGATATCTAAATGATTCATTACAACCTATCATATCTAATTCAGTACAACCTCTAATATATCTTAACTGATTCAGTACAACCTCTGATATTCAAGTGATTCAGTACAACCACTGACATCTTATTCAGTACAACCTCTGATATCTGACTCACTACGTCATGTTAAATCTAATGCACTCGGTACATCCTCTGGTATCTAAGCGATTCAGTACAACCTCTGATATCTAAATCAGTAGAACTCTGATATCAGATTCAGATCAACCTATGATATTTAAATGATTCAGTAAAACCACTGATATCTAATTCATTACAACCGCTGAAATCTAAGTGATTCAGTACAACCTCTGATATCTGATTCAGTACTACCTCTGATATCTAATTCGGAATAATCTCTGATATCTAACTGACTCATTACAACCTCTGATACCTGATTTAGTACAAGCTCTGATATATAAGACAGTTCAACCTATGATATCTGAGTCAGGACAAACTCTGATATCTGATTCAGTAAAAACTGATATCTAATTAAGATTTACAACTGATATCTGATTAAGTATAACTTCTGATATGTGATTCAGTAATACCTCTGATATCTCACTGAAACAATACAACCACTAATATCTGATTCAGTACAATCTCTGATATCTAAGACAGTACAACCTCTGATATCTGAGTCGGTACAAGCTCTGATATCTGATTCAGTAACAACTGATATCTAATTAAGATTTACAACTGATATCTGATTAAGTATAACTTCTGATATGTGATTCAGTAGTACATCTGAAACCTAAATGGTTCAGTACAACCTCTGAGGTCTGATGCAGTACATCCTCTGATAACTGAGTCAGAACAACCTCTGATCTCTAATTGATTCAGCACAACCTCTGATATCTGAGTCAGTACAACCTCTGATATCTGATTCAGTACAACCTCTGATATCTAATGATTCAATACAACCTCTGATATCTAATGATTCAATACAGCCTCTGATATCTAAT
The DNA here is from genome assembly GCA_944474755.1 of Limnoperna fortunei. Lineage (NCBI taxonomy): Eukaryota > Metazoa > Mollusca > Bivalvia > Mytilida > Modiolidae > Limnoperna > Limnoperna fortunei. Next base: position 49,833,459 of record OX104125.1, read on the forward strand.
TCAGTACAACCTCTGATATCTCAATGATTCAGTTCAACCACTGACATCTAATTCACAACAGCCTCTGGTATCTGATTCAGTACAACCTCTGATATATAACTGATTTAGTACAACCTCTGATATCTAACTCATTCAGTACAACTTCCGATATTCCGAATCGTTACAACCTCTGATACCTGATTCAGTAGAACCTCTGATATTTAACTGAATCAGTACAACCTATGACATATGAGATGTCACAATGCACATCATAACACATGTCCCCTCACATGGAAATTGTCTAACAAAGACATAAGATGTCAAACATGTCACCTCGCATGGAAATAATCTTATCCAGATACATGAGATGTCACAATTACACATCATCACACGTCACCTTGCATGGAAATCATCGTACCCAGATACATGAGATGTCACAAGGACACATCTTCACACATGCCACCTCACATAGAAATCATCTTACTCAGAAACATGAGATGTCACAAGGACACATCATCACACATGTCAGCCCACAGAGAAATCATCTAACACAGACACACGAGTTGTCACAAGGACATATAATCACATGTCACCTGAGATAGAAATCATCTTACCCTTATACATGAGATGTCACATGTACACATCATCACAGATGTCACCTCCCATGGAAATCATCTTACCCAGATACATAAGGACACATCAACACATGTCACCTCGCATGAAAATAATCTGATCAAGATACATGAGATGTCACAAGGACACATCATCACATGTCACCTCACATGGAAATCATCTTACCCAGACACATAAGTTGTCACAAGGACACATCATCACATGTCACCTGACATGGAAATCATCTTACCCTTATACATGAGATGTCACATGTACACATCATCACAGATGTCACCTCACATGGAAATAATCTTACCAAGATACATGAGATGTCACAGGGAAATATCATCACAGATGTCACCTTGCATGGAAATCATCTTATCCAGATACATAAGGACACATCATGACACATGTTACCTCACAAGGCAAGTATCTTACCAGATACATGAGATGTCACAAGGACCTATCATCACACATGTCACCTCACATTGAAATCATCCAGGTGATATGCAACACGACATGTATCACACTGGCACCTGTCACCTAACAATGAGATGTCAACCCACTAAGACACATGTCATCTCACATGGTTTATAGTCATGATAGTCATATACATCAATTGAAAAATAAACATGCTGATTGTTGCCATTTGATGTGAACATTTTATTTACAGTGAAACCATTTAAGTGATTACAAAAGAATACAAAATAATTGACAACCTTTATTTATTATTATCACTTATATTCATGTGCAGTCAATACAAATGCATTTTATAACACAGACAGTGAATATGTTTGTTTGTTTGTATGTTGTTTGTTTAAGACCTTTTTCAGCAATTGTTCAGCTGTATCATGGTGTCGAGTTTGGGTGAGGAAACTGGAGTACCAGGAGAAAACCACAGACCTTCAATAGGAAAACTGGCAATTCTTGTCAATTAACATGATTAAGATTGGAGTCGAATGCATGTATTGTAAATAAATTGTTGATTTGTCATTAGAATACACAAATATTACCAAATCAGTGAATATGATACATGTACTGTTAATAAATTGTTAATCAAAGTATACAATAAAATGTTGACATTCAAGGAGACGTCCTACAATGATCAATCATTACTAGATCTGTTTACGTAAAAACCATTTAACAGAGTAATTATATTGATTAAAAAAGAATACACAGAAATTGACATAACCTTTAAATAGTAACTATTTATATAAGATGTCTAATTATAGATATTTAGGTCAATAGGTCAACCATTATAAACATGTCATCATGTCAGCTTTCATACTATATTGGACATTTATTTAAGAGTCATTAGACAAATTATTATCCTTCACTAATTCTTTACATATTCACAATATCTGACATGGTTTTTTAGTTCACATTACACATGTTACATGTAGTAATTTAATACATTGATACACATTGTTAACATCCAGTGATAAATAACAACAGATAAGTCAGACATATGTAAACTACATGATCACTTCCTGGTGTCAATCAGAATATATTGTAATGTGGATTATTTATACTTTCTTATAAACATAAACATTGTCATGACAACCAATAACAACAGATAAGTCAGACATATGTAAACTACATGATCAATCAGAATATATTGTAATGTGGGTTATTTATACTTTCTTATAAACATAAACATTGTCATGACGACCAATAACAACTGATTCAGACAGTGAATTATAACATATGTATGGAGGCAGAAAAGATGATGATGGTATCTGTGTAATAATAACCTGACTCTGTTTACCATCAGGACTAATCCTGAGTACATTTTTAGACCCACAACATATAACAAGTACATGTCCTTCATCATCTGTTGTAATTCCCTGTGGTGTACGCATGTTAGGATCAGTAAATGTAAACAAAGTGTTCCCCACTGTATCAATACAGTACAACTTAACATAGTCAGTATAGTAGATACGTCCTGCCTCACCACCACAGATACAGTAAGGTAATACACCCACTGGTATTGTACTTGTTACCTCCCCTGACATGTTCATTACCTTTATTGTTCTAACACCACAGCCTACAAACAGCTGGTTATCTCTGTACATGATACCACTACACAACACCTTTACATCAGTACGTTGTATATCTTGTTTCTGTCTGACATCTACTATCACTACAGTAGTAGTATAATATAATGTAACAGCTACAGTGTTGTTGTCTACCACAGCTATACGGTATGGTCCACCAGGTAATGGAATGGTATGTTGTTGTTGTCCTGTTATATCACATGTTACTAATTGTTTAACCCAATAATCAGCTATAACTAACATATCATCATGTAACACCTTTATATCACTGATCCTCCTTACATTGACCTTGAAGTTATAATCCAGTGAATACACGTCCTGTACATGTTGTACAATGTGATATTCAGTATCTGTTGATTCCCTGTGTTGATTGTTACAGTCCTGACACATAGATTTCTGACAGTCATGACACCAGTATACAGATGGTTCCTTGTCACAGACATGACACCTATAAAGGATTTATATAAATGCAATATCATCATTCTGACTCAAGCTATGACAAACACTGGTATAAAATAATAGTAACTGTACAATATAAACATAATAAAACAACAATATGTTGTCTGTATGTAAATAGGTCAACTTAACTATTAAAACTTGTGGTATTAAAAATGTAGTGTACAAAAAAGTTAATATGGCATTTCGTGGTCCACTGATGACAGTCCTGACACATAGATAATTATGGAAAATATTACACTACACTACTTGTATAATCAAATCTGTAAAGCATGCAGTAATATTAGTGTACAAATGAACTTACTGTGTGTTTGGTCTAGCAATAACTTTACAAGAGGTCAAGTAGACATTGTTAACATTGTTGACAAGAACATCTAACCATACATATAGGTTATCTATACTTGACTGTAAACAACAGATGTTAATGCCATAATATATAGGATCTTCACTATTCACATTTTTAACATGTGCCTTGGTGTGACTTTTCAGATTGAAATCAATTTCATTACTGTCCAAATTTGAAAACTTACTTTTGTTTAAATCTGCTATCTTGACTTCCTGTAAAAAATACAAAACAATATGTGTCAGTCAGATACTGTTAACAAAATATATATATACACTTTATACAAAGTACATTTCACAGCTCAAGAACAATATATTAATAACTCGAAGCATTGCTGCAGTGTACAAAGGATAATAAGAAACTATCCACACAACATGACTATACATTGTATGTCACCTATATATGGAATGATGCAGTGAGGAATACAAATCCAAAACCATTCGTCCACATCTTATCATCTTTAATTTGAAAGGAGACTTTAAAATAACTTTACATATCAATGTATAGGTAGTCCAGAGACTGACACAATGAATGACTGAATGGCAAGTTGGCAACATTCACATGATCCAATAAAAAGAAAAAGAAAAAAAATACTTTGCTGCATTTATAGCAATGATTAACAACTTCTTCTTCTTCCAATAAAACCAAAGATTAAGTAAATTATTATCATGAAAAATGTTTATCAAGACGCAACTTTTTTGTGATTTGACCAATTGAATTGACTTCTGCCTTGTGATGAACAGAAATGTGACATGTGAAATGTGCTGTCATGCCATATCAGGTGGAATAGATGCATTTAACAATTTGATTTGGTATAATTGTTTAAATATTTAACTCTAAAATGTAACTGTAAATAAAGAGTTACATATCCATAGATAAGTGGTTATTATGTCCTGCCATAGAAAATTGGTAGGACATAGAATTTTGGCCCATTTGTTTGCATTTGTGATGCAGATTTTTTTATGAAGATGACTTCACATCTTGATGAAACTTGATAAAGAGTTACAACATGATGAGGTCTCTTCACTGGCTAAGTTCTGTAGGACTGTGACAAATATTTCATGCTTGAGTTAACTTAGGAAATGGGGGTGTTCACCAATATGTGTCAAGCTTCTTGTTTTGTATGGCATTTTTAGACACAAATTGTGCAATGTATTTAAATGCTTTAATCATGTTACAAAACATAAACATTGTACCCGATAAATCTTTGATTTCAACTGGATAAATGGTTTCAGATAAGAAGACTTTATTTAATTTTTCCTATTGATGTCAGCATTGGCATCAGTTGTAATAATTTACTCAAACATATTGTGTACTTTAGAGACTTTAAGTAACAAATAACAAACCATGTTTCATCTTATTTTCATGTTGAATCCTAGTGTAAATGACCTCTACATCATAAGGAAACTTCTGAATGGTGGCTATTGGCTGACTGGGTGTTGCAGCTGTAGCAGGAACAGCGGTTTCTTCTTCCACTTCTACAGATAAGTAAATTTATAGCACAAGGACCTAAAGGAACTGATTGCACAAAATTATAAATCATCAATAAAATAATCAATACAGCATAATATACAGTTATCTTATTAATGAATTATCGTGCTACTGCTTTAAGCATCATTTCTACAATCTATATTATTATGATTATTCAAGTTAATATCAAATAATTCGCTGTAGTTTGAACACAGTATCATGCACATCGTTTCAGGTCAATATTCTATCATATTAGTAAAATGATAGCAATATTACTTCTTCTGCAGATTTTGCATCAAACATTTTCATCCTGTATTCTTATATTTTTCATAAATACACATTTTTTTTTTAAATTTGACAAACATTTAATTAATAGAATATATGCTTGATGCGATGACACCTTATGTTTGCAAGTTCAATATTGTGAAAAATACTGACTTTCAATTACAAGATTTGCAGGTTAAAATTCTGCTAAGATATTTACAAAACAGATCGTTCTCTACCATATTAATCCTGGTTTATATTTGATGAAAAGCTGCTCCGACACTTTGCAGTTCACAATAATCAAGTTGTTCTGTACAAACTGGGTACCTAGTGCTTGGTTTTAATATTCATAACTTTCCCATTTATGAACTGTTATGCCATCAATATTGAATTTGTTTTGAATTGTTTGTTTGAATGGTGTTTTGACGCCACTTTCAGCAATTTTTCAGCTATTTCATGGCGTCCAGTTTTTATTGGGGGAGGAAGCCGGAGTACCCGGAGAGAACCCCCGACCTGCAGTAGGAAAACTGGCAATCCTTGTCAATTAAGATTGGAGTCGAGTACACCAAACAATATTGAAATAAGTTTCCGATACATAACCACTAGAGTGATTAGCAAAAATATTTATTATATTAAGAACATTCATGTATATATACTATTTACCTTCGTCCTCCTTCGATATTGAGTCGTAGTTTTTGTTCTATAAAATAAAATTAAACAAATTATTTTATTTATCAATATTTATTCCGTAACTTTTTTGATTGGGCTTATGAATTAAATGTTATTATATCAAATCTAGACACAATCACCTAAAAATCACTAGTCTCAAGTGACTGGGTTGCAAATCACTTACCTTCATAAATGAGGAATGTTATAAAAAGAAGCTGAAAACTGTATGAGAAATCGATTACTCAAACTAGAGGCTCCTGGACTTCTTTTTTATCTACCTTTTCATTCCTAAAAGAAAATGTCCAGCAGCAGTTCTACACAAAAATATTAATTTTGATACTTTAAGGGGAATAACTCTTATTGGTGTTGTCTAACACATATGCACCAATAATCATGTTTGCAGATCTTGATGAGCTGAATGATTCCTCTAGCTGTTAGTTTTCAAGATATTGAGGAAAAATGACAAAAAACTACTATTTTGACTATTTAGGGGCTATAGCTCCTCTAAGACATTATCACATCTAATTAGAGAATAATGTAGAACTTTTGTTCACTTAAGATTACCTGTATCTGTTATATTATTTGAACTTCAGGCCAAAAACTATAGCTTGACCACCATGTTCTATTTATAGCATAGGAGCTACATGTATGTTTATTAGTCAGCTGTCATAATTTGTGCAATTTTGGTACAGGATAGTCTAAAAATGATGTGTGCAATGTTTCAAAGCAGTCCTTTCAGTGGTTTTAGAGGAGAAGATTTTTTAAAAGTTACAATTGATTAACAGGAGCCTGGATTGCTCACCTAAGTCTGACACTTCTACCTTTTTATCTAGCTTTTTTTCCCTATAAGGAATTGTCCAACACTTCTGCAAAATCATTAATTTTGACATTTTAAAGAGAATAAATCCTTTAAGGAAATGTCCGACACATATGCACCACTAATCATTTTTGCAGATCTTGATGAGCTGAATAATTTTGATTCAAAAAGCTTTTCTCTAGCTCTTAGTTTTCATGTTGGTAGGTCAGCTGTCATGATTAACATAATTTTGGTAGAGGACATCCTAAAGATGATGAATGCAGTCCTTTTATTGGTTTAAGAGAAGATATTTAAAATCAATTAAAATTGATTAAAAAAGTTCAAGGGAATAACTCCTAACACTTCATCAGGCAATCTTGGGCCTGAGGTCAGTTTTGTAGCTCTCATAGAGCTGAACATTCAAGCAATGCTAACTTTTTCTCTAGTTCTAATAAGTTTCAACATTTTTAGAACCAAATGGCCAAAAACATCAATTTTGACAATTAGGAGGCAATAAATCATACAAGGGGTGGTCGTACAACCAACTCAATGAGAGTTTTGTAGAGCTTTTGATGCTGAAGAAGGATGTTCTTTATGGTTACACTGTATCTGTATTTTGAACCCCCGTTCTGTTTTAAGCCAAGGAGGCCATGTTGATTGGTCTGCCACCATGATTTGTGCAAACTTGGTAGAGGACATTTTACTGATGATGTGTACACAATTGCAAAGCAGACTTTTAACTGGTTTGCCAGAAAATTAATTTTTAAAAATCACATAAAATTGATTAAAAACAGTTCAAGGGGAATAACTCCTAAAGGTTGATAAGACGATCTTGACCCTGAAAGCCATTTTGTAGCTCTCATAGACCTGAACAATTGAGCAATGCTAACTTTTTCTCTAACTCAACTAATTTTCAAGATTTGAATGAAAGAATGACCAACAACATAATTTTGATGATTAGGGTGCAATAACTCCAACAAGGGGTCATCATACAGCTTTGACAATGGAGAGTTTTGTAGAGGTTTTGTAGAAGAAAGGTTGCTTCGGCTTTCCTGTATCTGTTGCATTTTTTAACTATAAGGCAAAAACTTATTTTGCACCGCACCCGGTTATATTTTAGCTGAGGCAGTCATGTTGGTTGATCTGGGGACATGATTTATGCAAACTTGGTACAACACATTTTCTGATGATGTGTGTAAAAGTTCAAAGCAATCCTTCAGTGGTTTTGGAGATGAAAGGACGCTTTTAGGTTAGGTGAATTAAAAACTATCCAAGTGGATTAACTCCTATACAGTCTATAACATAGAGCTGATCAAATGAGCAATGCTAATTTTTCTCCAGTTCTAAGATTTCAAGATTTTAAGGAAAAAATCGTCAATTTTAATGATTACGGGGAAATACCTCCTACAAGTTGTCATCATTCAAATACTTCAACTCAATATATATATAGATAGTTTTGATGAGCTTTTGACGTTTGATGCTGAAAAGGAAAGTCTCTGCAGTAAGCCAAAAACTGTATTTCAAATCCTTGTTTGCGGCTATCAATTGCACAAACTTGTTAGAGGATATTTTACTGATGATGTGTGCAAAGTTTCAAGCAATTCCTTTAGTGGTTTTGGAGAAGATTTAAACAAAAAATTTAATGATGAAGGCGAACGACAGCAGATGCCAAGTAATACCAATAGCTTAGGATCCGGTGAGCTAAACGTGGAGAAACTTTCACGCACTATTCCGTAATAGCAGGTGCCCAACTTCAATGTTTCTTTCTGCAAAGTTTAGGAATCTGGTTTGCATTGATTGCACAAAAAATTTAATGAAAAATGTCTCATGTATAGCAAAATGGGGAAAATTTTCATATTATAATAGCAGGTTTACAACTCCAATATGTGTGCAATGTTTCTTGCAAGTTTCATAGATCTGGGCTAAAACTGTGGGTGTGTGAGGGAACTTATTGAAGCTAAAGCAAATATTGTACACAACTTTCTGAAGCTAAAGCAAATATTATACACAATTTATTGAAGCTAAAGCAACCATTGTACACAACTTATTGAAGCTAACGAAACCATTGTAGACAAAGTTAAAACATCAAGCTATACCTTTGGATACTGGATATTCTCCTCCGAGTACTCTTCAAACCAAGTCTGAAAGAAATCTCTGGTATCATGCATTTCATTGTGTTCTTCACAGAAAAATTCCTCGTCTCCTAAATCTGTCAAATCCTTGTAGCTACATCGTCCGAGATTGATGTGAATATTACCATTAGAACACTTGATTTTTTCATAATAGGAAATCCTTCTAGGTTCATATTTGTCTTTCACGGTGTGTACCACTGACCTCAATTCTTCGAGCATTGATTTACATGTTCCTTGCTCTAGTTTTCTCCATTGCCATATTTGCATTGCAATTGCATTTTTAGAGAAACACAAAATAAATTTTCTTGACTTGGTATTGTCAAGGAAGAATACTCCCATACCATGATATAAAGCAGTTCTTCCAGATAATGCTTCAGTGCAAATAGTGTATTTTCTGATGTAATAACAAAACATGTGGTTAAAAAAGTCAAAAGGCATAAAGTCAAACTGGATGCACAGCCATGGTGTTTGTGTACAGGAATCTCTCTTTACACCAAACACATTACAGATTTCTTCAATGGATGTTTTTTCAGAAATCATACATGGCATGTAATATGTCCAAACACTTTGATTTTCTTCCATGCAAGATTGAAGTTTAACAATAACACCAAACATTTCCATTACTTTTACTAAAAGTCTCTCGTGCTTGTAAAATTCACGCTCACGTTCTTTATGCAACAGTTTTACAATTAGAGATTGTTTAAGCTCTCCTGTGTCTTCTAGAGTTTTCCATTCTGGGGTCAGTTTTAGATCGTCATCAAATTTATCTGATACAAAACAACGAAATGCATCTGCGAGCCATTTTGGGTTTAATATAACATGTTCTTTTAAACTTTCAAAGTAAATGATGCTACCAACTTTATGATGATATTTTAGGAAAAGGCTGACCTCAAGTTCATCTTCAATTGAACATTTAGATGCCAAGTCAGTCATATCAGGCCAGGACAGTAAGTTCATACCAGCTCCACGAACAATATCTAAGGTTTGTTCTAAGCGAATCCATCTTAATGGTAGCTTTTTTCCGTAGGATTCTATATTCTTTCCAAACTCAAAAATCGATTTGCGTAAATCATCAAAGTCTTTATCTAATGGTTCTGTGTTTGAGACGTGGCAAATACGTCGTAAATGTTTTTGCTTCTCTTCTTTATGCATCATTGACAGAAGCTGTTTACGAAACTTTTCCTTTCTTTCATGCAACTAAAAGATAAAAACCATGAAAAACATGAAAGGTTTAATCATTTCCATTTTAGACATACATTTAATTTTGATTACTTATATTAAATCTTGATGTGAGAAATACGATAAATTTATTGCATAATAATAACAGAATGTGGACTGATGCAAAGCCTAAGTCCAATATGCCTTGCCTAGAACAAATAACTTGGCCAATATTGAAATCTTCATGCAACTGTAACATGAAGGAAGGATTTTACCTCTTTATGATTATGTGTGCATTAAATTAAACACTTAGATAATATTGCAATAAAGCTCACATGTGCACATTAAACTCCAAGTCAAACATATCAATAACAGCCATGCATTAACAAACTACCATTAGAACCAATAATGTTTAGAAAATCTCCTCCTTAAGTCAAATTTTATTTTGTTTTCTGCATGCAACGACCTGACGAATATCAGCTTTTAATTTAATTGGTCAAATATTGGTAACACTGTTATAAGCACCACCCTGCTTGTTGATTGCCAATCAATAATAAGTGTAATGTAGTTGGTTTATTCATGTTACAAGTGCTTATGAATTACACTACAAACACCATAACCTTAATTCTCATGAAAACCTTAATCTCCTCAATTTCTTTAAGGGAATCCACAAAAGTCAATGTTGGCTTTGAAACTTATGGATAATGAGTTAGTTATTGCACTAAACCTGCAAATTTGTTGTTGGTTATATTAATTCTTTTCACACAGTAAGCAAATTGATCTGAAGATGCAACATTGGTAACATATTAACAATTACTGACTAACAATAGTATACAAGTCTTGATTAAAACTCCCAATACAAGGACTTAGCTGTTTAGTATGCCTTATTGACCCAGTAACTGTTGTAAGTATGCTAAAATGAGATAACATTATACCTGGTCTTTACACTTGTCCATACCAGTACACACAACAATGACAGGTGGATTCAGATAATCTCCTGCGGACTTCTTTGTAACCTCAATAGCTCCACAAGAATGAATACTATCAAACCAGAAATCAATGTATTCTGAAAAGGATAGCTGAAAACACTAACAAAAACAAATATTACACATGGTGGGCAGGTATTCAAAGTTTTATATAATGATTATAGCTATCTGTTTGACAATATAGGTTTATAGTCAGTGGAAATAAACAGAAAAGGCATGTATCTCTGAGTACTTAAATGATATATCTCCCTGTGATGGACAGTTAATAGACATGCAATATTTGATTAAACACACATGTACATTTCATATTGCATAGTGTGTGTGATAATTTATAAGAAGCATAGCGAGTCAATATTTCTGTAAAAAAAATAAAATCCAGGTTACACTAAACTTTTTTGGTTGACGTAGTTTGTCATCTACTATGCCTGTCAACACTTGCGGGTTAATTGAGTCTCACTGCTGGCAGGATGTACTAAACTCTTATCTTAACTGAAAAGGATTGCCAGTTGTCCTATCGAAAGTTGGGGGTTTTCCCCTTGTACTCCTACTCCCCAATAAAGTCTTTACACAATAATATACCTGGAAAATTACTAAAAGTGGCATTCATAAAAGTAGGTGTGTTATAAAATTCAAGAGCTGGTAGAAATTTCAAACGTTAAGAACCTTGTGCTGTATTAGAATATGGAGTAATTTTGTTTTCTGAAACAAGTGCCTGTGTGCTTAACCAGGTCCTTTAATTGTCAGTTTTCTACTGTCATAAATAACATTATCTTGCTGTTTGGTTTTTCTACTGGTTCAATAGAGTCCTCTGTTAAACTTAGTCTTAAATGGCCATGGTGGTCTTACTTAAAAACTATTGTAGAGGACCATCCAATAAATATTTCCAAAAACTTTGATTGGTTAACTGGTTTCAGAGGAGAAGACTTCTACAAAATTTTCCCAAGAAGTCCTGTGTTAAAATAAGTCCTGTGGTAGTGGCCATTTTAAATTTCCAATTGGCCAAAAAAACATAAACCTTATAGAGGACCATCCGAAGAATACTGGTGTTAAGTTTTTTTTCCGATTGGTTAACCAGTTTTAGAGAAGAGGCCTTTTAAAAACGTTTTTCTAATAGGGTGTGATGTTAAACTAAGTTTTGGGATGGTGTCCATATTAGTTTTCCAATCAGAATAAAAAACACAAACTTTGTAAAGGTCCATCCAATGAACATCCTGACCAAGTTTAGTTTCAATTACAGGTTTGACAGAAGATTAAAAATGTAAACAGTGTACACACACTGAAGACGACAATGATGACAGACGCAAAGTGGTACTAATAGCTCACATGACCTGTCAGGTAGGTGAGCTTAAAAAGATACTCTGAAGAGGCTGGACAAACTTTCAATATAAATGTAACATAAGTTTGACCTTTGTGTCAAAAGTCAAGATCATATAAAGGTCATTCTACACAACACTCCGTGTCATGGTGATACATCCACATGTACAATATCTAAGGCACAAGTCAAAAGACAAACAAGCAACAGGCTGGAGGCTGGACAAGATTCACAGAGAAGAAAGACAAGAATAACCAATTAGATAACAAGAAAATGTGTCTGTGCAACACTGATGTCCCGCTTTGCACATGCATGTATTAGTAAACACCTCATTTATTCTAAGTTCACTAAAGCATGAAACATTTGGCTAATCCCTGCATTATTTTGCCAGTGAACGGATCTCAACATGTTGCGACTCGGTAGATGTAAAGTCATCTTCATAAAAAAAACTTCAATGCGAAGGCAATCCCAAAGTTGGAACGGACAAACAACAAACGAATGTACATCTCTCTAATTCTCATTGGCATGACATAAAAACAATGTTTCCTTTCATTTGTGATACTTACCACCAATCTTGTCATAGCCACCTTCAGTGTTTATCTGTTTTATATCTTTTGTTATATCAGAAACCAATAGATGTACAGCATTTGGATTGAGAAAAATTGGATGTGTTGGATAATAATGCTTTTGTCCAGCAAAATCCCAAATTCCACAGTCCACCAAGACTTCATTAGGCATTTCATATTTCTCAATATCATTTATAAACTGGGAAAGTTCATTTAAAATAGTCTCTGTTAACATTTTTTCTAGTCTTGGTTCAATTTTCTTCTCTAACTTTTGTAACTGGTTATATTCTCCTAATGATCTCTGGAACTCATCCTCTGGCAAAATAAATCCATCACTATTTCTCTGTCTGCTGTCATATGTTCCTGGAGCTGATGGTTCAATTTTATTCCTTTTATTGTCCCTAGATTTTCTCTCCACCTTGGTTTGTCCATTCTCTATACTTGTTCCTGGCTGACTTTGCTCGTCTTCAGAAGATCCAGAGTTCCTGTTTTGACTATAATTGTTCTGTTCATTGTTGGCATCCTCCTGTGTCGCTGCATTTACTGGTAAAACCTCGCGTGTCTTTGAATTGACTGGTAACGCCTTGTCTGTTTTTGCATTTACTGATACAGCCTCATGTGTTTCTGCATTTATCGTTGAATCATCATGTTTCTTTGCCTTTTCCTTTACTGCCATTTTTATTCTGGTCATCATGTCTCTTTTTAAATTGGTAACTGTAAAGTAATAATATACCAAATTAGGTTATATCTTAAGTACAATAAATGCATCCAAGTACAGTATCTGATTTTCACCATGTCCCTATTTACATTATACCCAACTGCAGAAATTACTCCAGGCTTAGCAGTTTCACAATCAATAACAGTCATCGTTATTGGCAGCCAATTCATGATGCATCTCAACACCTGGATCAGAACATATGTTGAACAGTTTCTTACATGAATGTTTGTATTTAATTTGACATCTGCTTGTTGTATAAATGACAATGATTTGATATCTTTTTTTCAGTAAATGCAGCGATATAAGTATACCAGAATGGACTTCTATATTATATCTTAAAAACAATGCACATCCATTTCAATGTTTTTCAAGGTGTAGATAGCCTTAGCTGGATTTTGGTATATCGTTTTGGAATTTTGGTGATAAAAGCTCTACAACATCTCATTCATTTGGATTTTAAATTGTGTTTGGGTTTTTATTAAATTTTATTAACCTTGGTATCTTTGATGACATTTTATTTTTATGTGTTTTAAGGTATGTTAAGAAAGCAGTGAAGCTTTTCAGTAGAATACTTGCTATCATCTAATACTTCATTCAACATGATATTAACATGTACCTTCATCAACAACCCACTGTCCGTCATGTTGCCTGATTTTGCACATGTGTACATCTACCCCATCTGTACTTTCCACATCTTCAATGGCTTTTCCAAGCATTCGTCGCAATAAACATGTTTTACCAACCCCATTCTCTCCAATGATCACAATTCTAATGAAAAATCTTGTTTCTGTACCAGATTTGATGATTTCTAAATAAAGTTCTTTTTCTTTATTGCTTAACTGACGAATAGCATGAGGGAGTTCTGAAATAATATACTGAAATGTGTCAATTTTTTGTCATTTATTTCTGGAAGCAGTATAGTAAAATTGTCATGGTTTTAACCTTAAGAAATAGGTACCAGTAAAATGAACCACCATCAGCAGTGGCCTGTAAGTCAGGATTCATTATTACTAAAAACTGATACACATTTTTTATTACTCTTGCATATAGCAACACTGCCTTGTACACTACTTAAAGACCATTCAACTATTCTATAGGGATGGGCAATTTATTACAATAAACCAGTGAAATATTGTGATATATTTGGCTATTTGGTTAGCTTAATAAATTTTAAGAAAAAATACACAAAAACAAAATAACCTATATATATGTAAAAAAAGTTTGAAAAAATCCATGCAGCAGGTTTAAAGCTATTTTGCCGACAAGAAAAAAAGAGAGATAACTGAACAATTAAAGAGTTATGGTTCCTGTGCACTACTCATCACAATCTATCCACGCTCCAGGTTTAAAGTCAATAGGTCAAATATAATTGGAGATATGCTCCAGACAACACTATCCATCCAACTGGTTGTATGTTATTTTCAGGACAATAAAAATAAACTATGAAAGAGTAACTCAACAATTAGTGTATGTAGAGTTATAGTTCTTATGCACCACACTTGATGAACAAACACCTCCACACCCAATTTAAAAGTCAACGGTTTTTACAGATACTACTATGATTGAAGAACAGATTGACAGACAAGTTGGCTATCACATTCGGTGAGGATCAGTATTGAAGGACAATATGAAATCTTTTTTGAATACTACTAGAATAATACGATTCAATGTGTCAGACATTTGCTCTGAAGAGGCTGACAATTAATAGAGACCATATTTTTAACATTCACGAGTGTTGGGTTCCTGAGTAGCTAAGCTCTTATTGGTATTTAGGGTATTTAAATAAAAATACGGTCTTAGATGACAGCAATATTTAACTTGGGAACAACACTAGAAACTCAAATTAATAAAGAGAAACCCAAAGAATTAGTATAGGACCACTGGAATACTCTATTTACTAAAAATTGATTGCTAAAATATATGCAGACTGAACACACACTGTATTACCTTGAACTATAAGTTTGGAACTTCGAACAATTTTTTTTATCCTAATAGAGTATTCTCCTTGATCATCAAGTGTAGTATTGTTTACAACAAGTCTGTGAAGTTTCCCATATTTCTCCACTTGATATCTGCCTGATGTGCTCACTTCAGTGCCATCTTTAAACCACAGGGCTGTTTGATTATCTTCAAGCACTTCACATTCAAAGTGTACATTTTCACCCTCTATACATGTCCTAGTAGCCAATGACTTAGTGACATATTCTGGAGAGGAAATATGAATAATACTTTGTCATTTTTCTGTGTTACTAAAATGTGTTATTGAGTGCAGTGTTTAGGTTGTTATTTACAATATTTCCATCATATTGTTATCTATGATAAAAAATAATGTTTGTTATTAACAAATGTGGACTGTTAGCAGCTCACAAAGGGATACCCGCGCCCCCCCCCCCCCCCCCCGCTTTCAAGTCCAATTATCTCCCCTTAATAAGTTAATGATAACTGAGGTCAATAAAAATTATTCCTGCACATCTACATATAATGTACTTCCTTTATGCTAAATTTCATCAAGCGGTTTAGGAGGAGTTGGGCATACAAGGGATGTGAACAGACGGACAGACAGACAGACAGACAGGGTGATTCCTACATATCTCTCCCTCAAACAAGTTTGTGGGGGTATAATTAACTACTATAATATTCACTTAGATAACAGCAAAACTGCCGATATGATATATTTGGCTGAACCAGTTCAATATGAATTTTTCTAGTTCAATATCGGTATTGGCCTGATTCCAACCTGAATTGGCCTAATTAATTTGGACTAATTAATTAATAAAGATATCATTACGTGATGATTTTTGTATTGGCCTAGCTATTGGTTTTTGGCTGAACCTCAGGCCAATACAGCAAGCCTTAGACCAATACCTAGGCCAATACAGAAATCATTACGTATTAATATCATATTATCTACTTAATAATAATAGTGAAGAACTGGAAGTAAGTGAGTGTATGTTTTTACTTAATCACAACAGAAAATATAGTCTGTGGTATGCACAGTTTTGCTTGTTTTTTTCAGTGATATTAAGTCCACAATAAAACATGCATGCACATTCGAAGAAATTTTTTTCACAGTAAGAAATCCAGTCTTTGTGCAGGCTTTGCGATTACCTGATTACTGAAGACCCAAGCCACACAATGAAGCATACCAGGTGAGAAAGCTACCAACTATACCATGAAGCCAGTATCAATTGGTCAATACAATTGCAACTAGTACAATAAGTTGAATTTCAAAGAAAAATATTTGACAATCAAACCTTTGATGTGTAGTGTTGTTGATCTCAGTCTTCTGTTTATTTTAACCGTGTAATTGCCAGCATCCTGCAATTCAGCCTGTATAATTGATAAAGTATGGATTTTACCGAGTACTTTAATTTCATACTGATCACAATTCTGAAGAACAACACCTTCTTTAACCCAGTCAGCTGTAGCATCTGCATCCAGGACTTCACAACATAGATCTACCTTGTCCCCTTCGATACAGTAAATATTTCTTTCTAGACTCTTTGTAAAATATTCTATAACAGAACATAATAAGTTTTTCATCAGCCTTATGGTTTCAGTACAGCAGTTTACACATAAAAATGTTAATTTATGCAAACATTAAGAGCTGTAAATATAAAGTTAACAAATTATATATAAACAGTAAACTATGACTGTAGAAAGGAATAACGAACATTTTGTAGTTTAACCTTCTAATTACAGTAAACACTAAGATATCATGGTCAATAGAGTTGATGGGTCAAGTTAGGCCTACTGTGCTTTCAAAGAAATTTGCACCTTACCCAGTAAAATGATGAGAATGGCTAGAAGATCAGGACTGGTTTTTTTAGCTTGGGTATCTGATAAAACCAGAATGATTTGCAGATGGGATCCGACTTTTACTGTGTGTTTAATGAAGCAATCTTTCAGCTATTTCATGTTTTTTTTTATTGATGGAAGAAACAGAAATAGGCAAAGAGAAAACAGACAAACAATGTCAATTAAAACTATGGATCAGGCACAATTTGCATAAGAAGCTCATACACACAAGCCAAGCAAACCACTACATGAATTGTACTTATGGTATATCTTAAATAAAATCAGGTTTATACTGGGACGATGATGTTAAAACAGATCATATTGGTAAACATCAATTTCAAATTAACCCTAAATATGCTGTAAGTGATTGTTCTGCAATGTTTGTTTGAGTTTAATGTCCTGTCTGCAAGTTTTCAGCTATATCATGGCTTATCTGAGAAAGAAGTACCTTTGGTAGGAAAACTGGCAATCCTTGTCAATTAAAATAGAAGATGGAGTTTTTGTAAGAAAACCTGAAACTTAAACAAAAAGGTACCAAAAAATGTGATGACTTTTACTTTTAAACTTAAACTTTACAAAAGTTTTCTTTAAACTTGTTCGAAAAGAACGTACACGACTAATAGATATTATACACATACTGTCTGCAGTTAAGGGTATATACTAGATTACCACACAAATGAAGAATAAAACCTGAGATGAAGTCGAGGGAGGTATTCTTTTCTGAGTGTGGCGATCTAGTATACCACCCTCAATTGCAGGCTGTACGAGTTTCTTTCGCTTCCTTACTTATCAATAAGGCTGCAATATATCCTCATCGATGATTGCGAATGACAGTTTTAATGTTTGCCATTGTTATCTGTTAAAATTGTTGCTTGACAGAAGAAAAGTTCAATTAAAATTTTACTTCTTAATGGAAAGGGCCTGAGCGGGTGGTACTAGTATTCTACAGAGGCTTTTATTATTGACAGAAGGGTAGTTTTCATCACAGAAAGGTGGTATTTGTAAATTAATGGTGGTTTACAGGGAAATGGGGGAAAATTTTTAAGTACCAATGTATGATTTTGTTAAACATAAATAATTACCATATAAATTTCTAGTTTCATTGTAGAAAATGAGGGTACAATTCCAATTTAATCACAAACTTTCATAATTTACTTTCAGATGTCGAGGACACATTATAATACACAATGCCTTTCATTCCACAACCTTGCTTAACCTTTATATACATTTTGGGGTGCAATAGACCAAACTGTAATTAAATGGGCTGTTTAAAAAAAGGACCCCAAGATTTAAAAAAAAATTTCAATTTTAAGCATGAGCATATCAAGTTTTTGTTCATAATTTCCAAATGTGCATAAGTTGAAGTTAATAAAAAGAAAGAAAGAAATGTAAAGGTAAGAAATAAAGTTTTTATAATATTTTTTTTTACAAATTTTGAAATATAAAACACCTTTAACATTTATACATTTTACTTCAGTTTAACAATGTTATGCTTCATATAACTTGTTGCTGTTTTCTTAAAAAATGTAAAAAGACTTTCTGTGCAAGATTTTGAACAATATGCAATTGTACTTTTTCAAAAAATAATTTTCTTTTCAAAAGTTTTTGAAACATTCTTTTGTTATCTACCTCTTAAATTTTCAAAAGTAGAATGCATTTTTGCATTTAGGAACAAAACTATTATATTGTAATTATAAATCATCCCTGGAGAAAAAAAATTCATGATAAAGTTAAAAGAAAGAAATACATTCTTTTAAAAGTATTGAGGTAATTTTGTGATATTGTTGGGAACAAATTTCATATATCTTAACAATTTTAATAGGATATTTAAGATAGAACAAAATTAATATGTGAGCTGTTTAAAAAAATCACCCGAACAGGTTTTGGTCCTCTAAATGTATGGCTAGTTGTTGGGAAATTGTCTGCAAAAAATCTTGAAGATATGTCAGAAAACAAAAAAGTTATGCCAAAATTGTCAGGAGTGCAACGCTTTTCTGTGACGCCTACAAATGTCATTTTTTAAAAGGTGACCAAAAGGTGACCCTGTCAGAAGTGCAACACAAATATAAGCCATGTTGCATTAAGTTCTTTGTAGAAATTTTTTCCTTTTGTTTTCAATGATCGATGGAACCAAAATTAAATCATAAATATAACTTTGCTGCATCAAAGCAGTCACTGCAAGATACCCTAAAACTGGTTAACTGATCAGGTAAACCAAATAAAACAGAGCACCCTCATTTGTCAGGAGTGCAACAAATGACATGTTCTTAGATATATATTTTCTTTATACATTGACTTATTTTGTGTTTTTCTTAAGTTTTCAGCAGAAGCTACACAGAAGCATTGAATAAATATTTTAGAATGTATAATTTCAATGTATATATATCATGTATATCTATCACGACAAGAGATGTTGCCCTGATTCTGTTGTTTATACTGACTGTATAATATACAATTACTGCACTTGAACGAGATCAATATTAGATTTTATGGAGCAGGTTTAGAATAATAATGAACGAGGCAAAGCCAAGTTCAATATTATTCTACCCTGCTCCATAAAACCCCATACTGATCAAGGTCAAGTGTAGTAATTGCTTTATTACATAATTTATTGAATCATGTAATGGAATGTACAGGACTTTTTTTATTCCTGAAACTGACTGTCTTTCATAATGTTTATTTCTCGAAAATCAGTAAAATATGGACATAAATGACGAACTGTTTGCAGTGATTATTTCTTGTATAATTTCCCATCCTCTGAGTCCTTCTGCACAAAATTTACAAAGATTTGAGTACAAATACAAAGATTCCGCCATTTCCAAACTAACAGACATGTCCATTTCACCTAAATATTTCGCAAAACAACGAATCGCTTGCTCTTTCAATTTGCATGTGTGTTTACATCATCTCTTTTCTTAATGATTTCATTAATTTCCAAGTTAGTAATATCTGCAAATCTTTGATTATTAGCACCAGAACAATCCGTATTACTTACACTCGATGATGTTACCATGTTTACAAACAACAACATAATCCAAACAAAGCCAGAACAATAATTGTGATTGGTTTAGTGGAATAAAGAAGGAAGATTTGATTGCCTATCGGATTTCCGTTGGAGGAAACAGCACGTGCTAGGTATTTCCATTCATAAATTTCTCAAGTCATGTGTATTTGTTTAGGCCAATAGAAAAAAGTCAAAAATATATATTATGTGTTACTTCTCAATATCATGTATATTTACCTATCACAACAAGAGATGTTTCTCTGACTGTTTTGTTTATACTGACTGTATAATTCTCAATACCATGTATATTTACCTATCACAACAAGAGATGTTTCTCTGACTGTTTTGTTTATACTGACTGTATGTTTGTTTGTTTGATGGTGTTTAACGCCACTTTCAGCAATTTTTCAGCTATATCATGGCGTCCAGTTTTTATTGGGGGAGGAAGCCGGAGTACCCGGAGAAAACCCCGACCTGCGGTAGGAAAACTGGCAATCCTTGTCAATTAAGATTGGAGTCGAGTAAACCCTGCCTGCAGTGAGAATCGAACCCGCAATCTCAGTGTTGACAGACCACGTGATCAATAGTAGACGAACTACCTTGACCACTCGGCCAACGAGGCCCCTATACTGACTGTATAATTCTCAATACCATGTATATTTACCTATCACAACAAGAGATGTTTCTCTGACTCTGTTGTTTATACTGACTGTATAATTCTCAATATCATGTATATTTACCTATCACAACAAGAGATGTTTCCGGGACTGTTGTTTATACTGACTGAATAATTCTCAATATCATGTATATTTACCTATCACAACAAGAGATGTTTCTCTGACTCTGTTGTTTATACTGACTGTATAATTCTCAATACCATGTATATTTACCTATCACAACAAGAGATGTTTCTCTGACTCTGTTGTTTATACTGACTGTATAATTCTCAATATCATGTATATTTACCTATCACAACAAGAGATGTTTCTCGGACTGTTGTTTATACTGACTGTATAATTCTCAATATCATGTATATTTACCTATCACAACAAGAGATGTTGCTCTGACTCTGTTGTTTATACTGACTGTATAATTCTCAATATCATGTATATTTACCTATCACAACACGAGATGTTTCTCGGACTGTTGTTTATACTGACTGAATAATTCTCAATATCATGTATATTTACCTATCACAAAAAGAGATGTTGCTCTGACTCTGTTGTTTATACTGATTGTATAATTCTCAATATCATGTATATTTACCTATCACAACACGAGATGTTTCTCGGACTGTTATTTATACTGACTGAATAATTCTTAATATCATGTATATTTACCTATCACAACAAGAGATGTTGCTCTGACTCTGTTGTTCATACTGACTGTATAATTCTCAATACCATGTATATTTACCTATCAAAACAAGAGATGTTGTTCTGACTCTGTTGTTTATACTGACTGTATCTCAATATCATGTATATTTACCTATCACAACAAGAGATGTTTCTCAGACTCTGTCGTTTATACTGACTGTATAATTCTCAATAGCATGTATATTTACTTATCACAACAAGAGAAGTTTCTCTGATCCTGTTGTTTCTACTGACAGTATAATTCTCAATACCATGTATATTTACCTATCACAACAAGAGATGTTTCCGGGACTGTTGTTTATACTGACTGAATAATTCTCAATATCATGTATATTTACCTATCACAACAAGAGATGTTTCCCGGACTGTTGTTTATACTGACTGAATAATTCTCAATATCATGTATATTTACCTATCACAACAAGAGATGTTTCTCTGACTCTGTTGTTTATACTGACTGTATAATTCTCAATACCATGTATATTTACCTATCACAACAAGAGATGTTTCTCTGACTCTGTTGTTTATACTGACTGTATAATTCTCAATATCATGTATATTTACCTATCACAACAAGAGATGTTTCCCGGACTGTTGTTTATACTGACTGAATAATTCTCAATATCATGTATATTTACCTATCACAACAAGAGATGTTTCTCTGACTCTGTTGTTTATACTGACTGTATAATTCTCAATACCATGTATATTTACCTATCACAACAAGAGATGTTTCTCTGACTCTGTTGTTTATACTGACTGTATAATTCTCAATATCATGTATATTTACCTATCACAACAAGAGATGTTTCTCGGACTGTTGTTTATACTGATTGTATAATTCTCAATATCATGTATATTTACCTATCACAACAAGAGATGTTGCTCTGACTCTGTTGTTTATACTGACTGTATAATTCTCAATATCATGTATATTTACCTATCACAACACGAGATGTTTCTCGGACTGTTGTTTATACTGACTGAATAATTCTCAATATCATGTATATTTACCTATCACAAAAAGAGATGTTGCTCTGACTCTGTTGTTTATACTGACTGTATAATTCTCAATATCATGTATATTTACCTATCACAACACGAGATGTTTCTCGGACTGTTATTTATACTGACTGAATAATTCTTAATATCATGTATATTTACCTATCACAACAAGAGATGTTGCTCTGACTCTGTTGTTCATACTGACT
Organism: Limnoperna fortunei; assembly: GCA_944474755.1. Taxonomy (NCBI): domain Eukaryota; kingdom Metazoa; phylum Mollusca; class Bivalvia; order Mytilida; family Modiolidae; genus Limnoperna; species Limnoperna fortunei. Next base: position 49,856,366 of record OX104125.1, read on the forward strand.
GTTATAATTCTCAATACCATGTATATTTACCTATCACAACAAGAGATGTTGTTCTGACTCTGTTGTTTATACTGACTGTATCTCAATATCATGTATATTTACCTATCACAACAAGAGATGTTTCTCAGACTCTGTCGTTTATACTGACTGTATAATTCTCAATAGCATGTATATTTACTTATCACAACAAGAGAAGTTTCTCTGATTCTGTTGTTTCTTCTGACGGTATAATTCTCAATATCATGTATATTTACCCATCACAACAAGAGATGTTTCTCTGACTCTGTTGTTTATCCTGCCAGTATAATTCTCAATATCATGTATATTTACCTATCACAACAAGGGATGTTTCTCTGACTCTGTTGTTTATACTGACTGTATACTTTGATGTATCATTTAGCTCACAATTCTTAATGGATAGTCTGTGAAGTTTTCCTGCTTGTAAAATTTCATACTTTCCATCATTTTCCATGTGGATTCCATTTTTGTTCCAGCAGGCAGGTAAGCTGTCTTCTATAACTTCACATGTAAATTGTGCTGTTTCTCCCTCAATACATTCCACACTTTGATCGAGATTCGTTGCAAAGTATTCTGTAAATAATGCAAGTCACAAAACTAACTAGTGAAGAGACAAAATTCAATGTGTACATGACTATTGATCAACGACAATGTATAAATAGTGACATGTTTGGACACAGAAAAATGTATAGCCTGCATTTCGCATCAGCAATGAAAATAATAACAAATTAACATGTTGTGGTAATTTATATTGTAATTCTGTTTAATTCGTGCAGCATTCACTTAATATCGTAATTCTTTATCAAAGGCAAACTACTTACACATACATAAAGTAACACATAAACATTTGTGGCAATCTATATTTTACAATGTAAACTAAAAAGAAAAATTGATCGTTTAATTCTATTTAGTTTATGTAGCATTCATTTAAGACAGTAATTCTTTCTCCAATTAGAAACGTAATAAATTATATTCTCAAAGAAAGACAACATGAACCAGCACTAAGTCCTGCTAAGTATACCCTCACTCCACCATTTTTCTGCTTGGAAAACAGGAAGTACATAAATGACTGACCTGGAAAGGAGAAGTGCAGTACAACTCATCAGGATTAAGCTGTACACCACATTTGAAATCAAACATTTGAGTAGAAGCCAAAAATCTGTTACAAATGTTTGCACCGGACGGACAGACGGCCGAACGGACAAGGTGATAGCAATGTAGCCCTCTTACCAAAGGGGTATAATTATAAAAGTTATCATGTAACTGTATTTTTGAAATCTTGAGAAATCTGGAATGCTGGTATCCAATCTAATGCTTGCGACAACTAATATCCAGCACTACTTATTTGTAATTTAATGTGCCAGTACACATTTATATATATATATATTGTAAATTAAAATGACAATCAGATTCTATCTATAAGTCACAAATCATAAATCCTTTTATGAATGTACTAATTACATGCATTAATTGTACAGGATTATAATATACATGAAATTTTTTTAAAATTCTTATAATTCATCTACAATGAAACTGAAATAGGTTGAGAAGGATTATCATAACATACTGTTCACTTATATTTTAATATAATACAATTACTGCACTTGAATAAGATCAATGCCAAGTTTTATGGAGCAGGGTAAAACAAAATTGAACGAGGCAAAATGAAAACCAGAGGCTTTAAAAAGCCTATCATAACCTTTGGGACTTAATTAAATTCATCCAAGTGAAATAACTTTAATTAGGTTGGATATTTATACATTTTACATCATCAATAATTGTACTGTGGACACAGATAAAATGTTTTGCCTGTATTCCCATCATTATTAACTAGAGAAAGACGATCTAGCGATCACTGATACCACCGAAAATCGATAGGCTTCTTCCCATCATATTATACAACAATATTCCACAGTTTTATTCAAATCAGATGCAAACTTTTTGAGTTATTGTACGGAAACAACTGCGACCAAGAAATTTGACGGATTTGATCTGCACTAATCCAAAATCTTTAACGTAGTCACCAGATCGTGAAATTGAGGTCAAGGACAGGTGACAGGTGACTGAATGGCAAGTACTTATCATAAGCTACCACTTGACCAAATTTGATGGACCTAGGGATTAAGCCATACTATAATGATGAATTCAGGCTATCTCATTAAATGTCACCCTATACGACGAAAGTTTAGTTACCTGTGTTTGTGGATAGTATTTGGTCGTGTTAAAATATAATGGAATATGTAACAAGTATGTATAAATCTGTATGTTTTATAACCTGTTTAAAATGAATCTTGTGGAAACACTTTTTGAATGATAAATCAGATAAATCAGACACAATTTCAAAGATTTAAGTAGAATAAAAACAGTCTTAAGGTAGATTATCTTTGTTTTAAATCTATTTAATATGAATTTCTGAAGATTTATTGAAAAGTTTTACATATACTAGTGAATGCATGCATTACACTGTCAATCAAGGCAACTAGTGGACAGAACACCAAATACATCAAAATACCAGACTGAGAAATTGAGGTGAATGTCAGTTGACAACAAGACTGTCATATTCTATTTATTAGCAATCTATATATCAAGTATCATGAGTATTTTGTCATCCTAGCACCCATGATTTTTGAGGAACTTCAGTACTCCAATAACATTATTGTAGCCACAGGACCATGAAATTGAGATGATTGACAGGTGACAGACTTTCAAGTACTCATCATTAGCTACCACAGGAAAAAAATTGATGGACCTATACCTTAATCATACAAAGATATCAAGCAAAATGTCAAGTGTTAACACCATCGCTGGAAATCCATATGAATGTCTTTTCTTCAACACTCATCACAGACATGTCGAAAGCAGCTATTCCTTAAAAGGTGTAAAATATAATCTAACTCCTATAATTAAACTTAATCTCAGAGAACAATTAACTAATATCAGTCATTAGAAACAAGGAGGATCAGGAAAATATGTTAAACCTGACCAAAGACCACCATACTTCAACCCCACAAAGAAATCATGCAATTGATGAAAACTGTATGTATTAACATTTCTAAAATCTTATTTGCTAATGGCATGGCCATGTAAGACACTGTACAAATTTTACAAGTCCAGTAATTCTTCATTTATTTATTTCTTAAGACACTATTCCCACAAAGCGTCATTAAAATTGGTTGAGGAAGAGAAGATTAAAATCTAAATGGACATTGGATGACCGACAAAGAGTGATCACACCTGACAGTCCAATTTGTCAGGTATGTTAATATTGGTAAAAATATAACAATAAAATGTTCAATAAATTTACCATAAATGTCAAGTCGTGAGCTTCTTTGACAACCTTCAAATTTAGCATTATACATTCCTCGATCTGTTAGGTCTGCATTTCTTACGATAAGTGTGTGCTTTAGACCAGAGGTTTCTACAACAAATTTGTCAGAAACCTCTATTCTATTGCCCTCTTTAAACCATTCAACAATATTGTTACGCTCTTTGGTCCAAAGTTCAAATCTGGCATCACAGCCTTCAACTACTCTGATATCATCAAGGTCCCTGGTGAGGCATTCTGCAAAGAAATTAATAAGGGTAAAGTTTCACCCTGTTCTGGTTAATATACAAAAGGGGAAAGCTACTGTCAATCCTTGATTGCCACTTGGATCAGTCATTAGCCATGTTTAGATATTCTGCAAATAATTTAATTTGCTTTGTAAGCTGAAATCTGATTGGTCAATTCAAATCGGGCAAACCATATTATAAGAAATAACTTGTGTGACCTATGACCTATTCTAACGCCGTTAAAATTCAAATAGTTCCACAACGTCATCGACGCATTTACCACAAAATTTGATAAGATTTATACATGTAGTTAAAATTAACTTATAAGGAATATTTCAAATTTCTGAACAGATTATACGATATAATATGGTTTGGGTCTGTTTACACCATTCATTAGGCGTAAACAGACCCAAACCATATTATATCGTATAATCTGTTCAAAAATTTGAAGTATTCCTTAAGTAATTATTCATTATAAATTGTATAGTCACGTGCTTTCCACCAATATAACTTTAATTTGTAATTCTTTTTTCAGATCACCACAAACTATGTTCTAAAACAGGGATTCCTGTTGATTCTTGCACATGACAATATTTATTTATATGTGCAAGGAACAAGATGAATGTGAAAAATTATTGTTTACATGTACCGGTATACATGTAAAAACAAGTGTGGACACAGAAAAACGTCTCGCCTGAATTCCGCATCAGTAACGAAAATAAATTTCATCATAAGCATTACGTAAGTAGCATTTTTAATGAGCAGCCGCGTGTATACCAAATATTGCCACCATACTATGCATAGTTACAGATGGACTGTCCTAATACAAAAACTTTAACATAGTCCCTGAACCGTGAAATTGAGGTCAAGGTCAGGTGACACCTACCAGACAATCATGTACTATTCATCAGCAACCTATATACCAAATATTGTCATCCTACCATGCTTGGTTACAGGGGAACAGCAGTAACCTAAAAACTTTAACGTAGTCACTGGACCGTGAAGTTGAGGTCAAGGTCACGTGGCACCTACCAGACAGTCATGTACAATTCATCAGCAACCTATATACCAAATATTGTCATCCTACCATGCATAGTTACAGAGAAACTGCAGTAACACAAAAACTTTAACATAGTCGCTGGACCGTGAAATTGAGGTCAAGGTCAGGTGACACCTACCAGACAGTCATGTACTAGTCATCAGCAACCTATACACCAAATATTGTCATCCTACTATGCATAGTTACAGAGGAACTGCCGTAACCCAAAAACTTTAACGTAGTCACTGGACCATGAAATTGAGGTCAAGGTCAGGTGACAGGTGACTGACTGGCAAGTACTCATCATAAGCTACCTCGGTACCAAATTTGATGGACCTAGGGCTTGGGCTTACAAATATATGAAGCAAGATGTCAAGTGTTTACGCCGCCGCCGGATTCCCATACATATGTCTCGCCTCCAGCGACTTTCGCAGGCGAGACAAAAACAGTGCAGCCACTCAATTTCTAGAAGATTAAGGACAAGAATATGAATTATTAATTTATAACAAAACTTTATTGGTATTAAAATTATATTGATAAAACAAGAAAGCAAATAAGTAAATAAGGTTAAACACTACTATAAATGCTGCGAAGTGATGGACTCATACATGTACTATACACTAAAGATCGTGTGGATTCTCCGATTCCATGCAGGCGCTATGGACGTGGGCATCCCGTGCCCAGTGATTGGTGTCCACCAATGTACATTGCCACAGTGGGCCACACACTACCGCCTGGTGTCAAGTCCACATTTGCCAACCTATACATGAGGGCGGATTTTATATGTTCAACCGAGTGGACTGAAGAATTTAGAAATGTCTTAAACCACAACTGCTGTCGATTTGACAACTGGGGGTTAGGGTTACCACTATGAAGCCAATGGGATGGAGTGTGCATTTGGTAAGAAAATCCATGTGATCTGTAGTGTAATTAATACATACAAATTTGTAAACATTTTAATTTGGCGACCATGTAAAAAAGTACTGCTTACTACTGAATTTAGTTTGTCATCCCAGTGTTTAATGAAACATACCTGGTAGTGTTTTTTCTGGCAAAAGTCTTTTTATTGTCTGAAAACACAAATTATTCTCTGTAATTATGACAGTAAGAAAGCAAGCTAGAAATACACAATACATGTTTTTTTTTTTTCATTTTTACATGTTTGCATCAAAGCTCTCAAGTATATGATGTTGTTTATATTGGTTTAAAATATACTGTTATAATATCCTTGAATCTGTGCATTGTACTAGTATACTGTTAAACATCCATCAATCTGTGTCAACAATGACATGAATAAAAGAAATCTTACCTCCTCTAACTGACATTGTTGCAGAAGTGTATTCTGTTGTTCAAGAAGAGTATTTTGAAGCTGCAGACATATTGCTATATTTAGTGGTTGTTTAGCAATATCTCTCAGCCTTTGTTTTGTTTCTGCTTCTTTATTATAAACCTTTGCTAAAACTAGTAACGAAGCCTCTACATCGGTCATGGACTTTTGGTATTCACTATTGGAGATTTTCCCTTCCTTGGCATGAGCAAATGAGTGGTTCCTGGAATTAACTAGTTCATCAAGAGCATTTCTCTCTCGAGATCCTTGTGGCACAAGTGTTGTAAAGTTAACCAAAAGAAGTCTAGCCAGGGTAAAGTCAAGGTCCTGTAGCTGGAGGTTAGGATTGACAGGACGGCAACAGTAGGGAGCTGATTTAGTTCCATGGTAATGACCCAGTAACTTGTTGCCAGTTGTGTCAAACAATATGTCCAGTTGTTGTGGATGTAGGACTCTATTGCCTCTGGTTCCTGTCCGAGTTCCAGGAGGACACTGACAACATGGATAACGGTTGAAACACAGGTGATAGATGTCATGTCCATTTATATCAATGAACCTCAGGAGTGTTATGCCTTGATTTGTCAAATGGAAATCCAGTAGATGTAGGAAGGAATCTTTGGTTTCATCTACGATTACTGTTGAATGGCGGTAGAAGTTTTCTTGTTCCTGTGTCATTATACTTTCAGCTTCATTCACTAAAAGAGACAAATTAACATTGCATTAAAGTGATTATAGAATGGTCAACTAGGATTAAATCAGACTTTACTATTGTGACTATTCCTGACGAGGTTGTAAATATGGAATGTAATACATGATGTCTACTAAGGAATGTGAAATATAGACAAGTTAGTGAGTGATCTAATGATGACTTAAATCACAAACTAATAAGTGGACAATAACAGAATTTTTGTACCTGGTGATTATGTACACATTGACAATATAGTGATATACCCTACAAAGCATAAAAGACACTTATGGACATGCACTAAACTCGTGGAATAGAGACAAATAGATAGGTTCGAATGATTGATTTATTGTGTTTGTGACAATGTTGTTCAATTGTTTGTTGTGTAATGTTTTATTTAATCATGAATCTTTATGCAACACAATATTTCACCATGAGCCATTTCAGACTGGTCTAACATTTTATTTAATTAAAAAACTACCTTGACCTAATCTGCCTATGACTAGTATGACTGCTGAAACTAGTTAAAAAGTGACCCAAGTCCTATGAGAAAAACAGGCAAAAATACCAGCTTAATAAAACTGATGATAAATTTTGAAAAAAAACACAAAGGACATGCCAGCTGGCGCTCCAGACCACAATTAATTATATATAACTGATCAGAAGATTTATGATAAATTGCCACCAAAGATACAAAGACTTATTGTCATACAGAAAATAAAATATTTCCCTTCCCATAAGGAATTAAAAACCATGTATATGAGATTAGAGCATAACCTGTCATGCCTGTGCCACACTTTAATAATGTACATTATACATGGATTTTCATTGATGAGTAGGTAGCAGTTTTTTATACACACTTGTCTATCAAACTTGAAACAGGGTCAGCTTGAAATATAAACATATAGTTGGACTGACAGATGAACAGACCCAAACATTATTATATCCCTTTCATGAGCAGTGCATAAGCAAATGTCAGAAGGATATTCGCTTCGTCATTATGTACCAGACACTTGTTTCAAAATTTTTTTTACCAATATACAAGATTTATAGGTTGTTTCATACCATGTCCATTTCATACCACAAAAACAACCATATTGTACCATGTCTGATTCATACCATATGAAAACTCGGTAAATTTCAATGTGAATATTATGTTATTACAACTGGGAACCATTTTCTACGATGTGAAATGTTAATTGTTTAATTTATTTACTTTTTCAGTACTACATGCAGTCATTGCGTACTATCTTAAACATGCAAAACTATTTGATGGAATATTTTCGATACCCTTAACTTCGTACCATATTTAAATGTCTGTTGGGATTTTTTTATGATCATTTTGGAAATATATTTCTGTATTTTGGATATTTTTCTATTGTTATTTTTGGATCCTATTTTATTTCTAGAGAATCAGTAAAATAGCGTTTTTTATTTGTTTGTTTATTTAAACAGGAACATCATATTTTTTAAATTAGGCAAATCATTGAATATCTAGCTCTTATCAACACTGAAGTATTTTGACGGTTGTATAAAATTGTTTGTTTGTTTGGTGCTTAACGGCACATTAAGCAATGTTTCAGCTATATCATGTCAATTTTTATTGGGGGAGAAAGCGGGAGTACCCATAGAATACCCCTGACCTGAGGTAGGAAAACTGACAATCGTTGTCAATTAAGATTGGAGTCAAGTACATGTTATGAAATGTGGGTATGTAGCCCACATGGCACGAAACGACTAGACACAAACACACACCACAAGCACCCTGTAAATTATCTATGGCGATCTCTGTAACCTTTATGCCACATACTCAAATGGGTCAAAGGTTTAACCATAATAGCGCAAACTGTGCTTTTTAAAAGCCTTCACATTTTTTTAAAAGATGCAGAAGACTTTCCATAGACTTCGTCTCAAATGTTTAATAAACAACACCATACCAGTACTTTGATGTACTCGGAATGACTCAAACTTAAGTTCTTGTAATACATGCACGTGAAGAGTTCCGAACTAGAGGCTCCCAGGAGCCTGTATCGCTCACCTGAACCTGAAACCAAACAACCCTTTTTTATCCAGCTTTTCTTTGCTATAAGGAATTATTGCCCAACACTTCTGCAAAAGTCATTAATGTTGACTTTTTAAGGGAAATAATTCCTATAAGGAGGAGCTTTTGATGCTTAGAGGGAGAAGGGAGGTTCACTTCAAATTTGCTGTACCTGTTATACTTTTTTAACTATCAGTCGAAAACTCTCTAACTCCCCCCCCCCCCACCCCCCCCCCAATTTTCTATTTGAAGCCAACATAACCATGTAGGTAGTCAGGTGTCATGATTTGCACAATTTTGGTAGAGGACGTCTAAAAGATGATGTGTGCAATGTTTCAAAGCAGTCCTTTAATGGGTTAAAGAGGAGAAGATTTTTTTAAATCAAGTAAAATTGATTCAAAAAATGTTCAAGGAGAATAATTCCTAAACGGTTCATCAGACAATCTTTACCCTAAGTCATTTTTGTAGCCCTCATAGAGCAGAACAATTAAGCAATGCTAACTTTTTCTCTAGTTCTTATAATTTTCAAGATTTTGAGGCAAAAATGTCAAAAATAAGCAATTTTGACAATTAAAGGGCAATAACTCCTATAAGGAGACATACAACTTCAACCCAATTGAGTGTTTCATAAATACTTTGATGCCGATGAAGGCATGTCTCTTCGGTTTTCCTGTATCTGTTACACTTTTTTAAACATAAGCCAAAACCTGTATTTACCCCCCCCCTTTTCCATTATATTTTTAGCCATGGCAGCCATGTTGGTTAATCTGCAGCCATGGTTGGTGCAAACTTGGTTGAGGACATTTGACGGATGATGTGTAAAAGTTTCAAAGAAGTACTTTCAGTGGTTTCAGAGGAGAAGATTTTTTTTTAATTTAAACTGATTAAAAAAAACAGTTCAAGGGAATTAACTCTTAAACGGTTCATCAGACAATCCTTACCATAAGTCATTTTTGTAGCCCTCATAAAGCAGAACAATTAAGCAATGCTAACTTTTTCTCTAGTTCTAATAATTTTCAATATTTTGAGGCAAAAATGTCAAAAATAATCAATTTTGACAATTACAGGGCAATAACTCCTATAAGGTTGTCATCATACAACTTTGACCCAATGGAGTGTTTCCTAGAGCTTTTGATGCCGATGATGGCATGTCTCTTCGGTTTACCTGTATCTGTTATCTTTTTGAACTATAAGCCAAAAATTGTATTTTGACCCCCCCCCCCCCTCCCGTTCTTTTTTTAGCCATGGCGGCCACGTTGGTTAATCTGCGGCCATGGTGTGGTTGAGGACATTTGACGGATGATGGGTACAAAGTTTCAAAGCAGTACTTTCAGTGGTTTCAGAGGAGAAGATTTTAAAAAATCAATTAAAACCGATTAAAATTAACAGTTCAAGGGGAATAACTCTTAAACGGTTAATCAAACAATCTTGACTCTAAAGCCAATTTTGCAGCCCTCATAGAGCAGAACAATTAAGCAATTCTTACTTTTTCTCTAGTTCTAATAATTTTCAAGATTTTGAGGCAAAAATGGCAAAAATCATCAATTTCGACAATTAAATGGCAATAACTCCTACAAGGAGTCGTCATACAACTTTAACCCAATGGAGTGTTTTGTAGAGCCTTTGATGCTGAAGAAGGAATCTCTGTTTGGTTTTCCTGTATCTGTTATACTTTTTTAACTATAAGCCAAAAACTGTATTTTGACCCCCCTGTTCTATTTTAAGCCATGGTGGCCATGTTGGTTGGTCTGAGGCCATGAGTTTAGCAAACTTGGCAGAGGACATTTTACTAATGATGTGTGCAAAGTTTCAAAGCAATCCCTTCAGTGGTTTTGGAGGACAAGATTTTTAAAGAAAAGTTAACGACGACGACGACGGACCCCAAGTGATGGCAATAGCTCACATGACCCTTCGGGACAGGTAAGCTAAAAAAATACAGTGCTAAAATAATATGTAAAATATATGAAAAATTGTGGGCTCCCTTACATCTTATTTTCTCATTATTTCAAATTTCAAATTGATTGTCAAGTTTGATATACATGTACATGTTAATATAGTTTTATGTTATTGTAAACTACAAAGATCACTTTAGATTATAAATAGGTGTTGGTTGTATGAGGTTGCATGAGAGTGTGAGAGAGTGTGAGCAACTTCTCTTTTATTTTTTACAGGCTCTTTATGTATTTAGTTCAAATGTATTATATACCAAAATTAATTGACTTATTTATAATCCCTGAAAACCCTAGTCAGGTGGTATTGTACAGGGAATTGTCAAATCCTGACTTCTGAAAAAAAAAACAAAAAAAGAAAAAATAATAATAATATGCAATTACCGACCCCGTTTTTTTTTTATTTCCACATAATCATGGTAATGGTGAATAGGAAGGTCAGCAGAGAAAATAATAATAAAATTCAATTGCACAGCTTTTATTTTTATTCCTATATCGGCCAAATTGGATTGTGCTAGCATTCACTTGTGACAGCTTAAATCCTGGAATTGATCCCATGATTTTTGTTTGTTTGAATGATGTTTAACGCCATTTTCAGCAATTTTTCAGTTACATCATAGCGTCCAGTTTTTATTGTGGGAGGAAGCCGAAGTACCCAGAGAAAAACCCAAACTTGCGGTAGGAAAACTGGCAATCCTTTTCAATTAAGATTGGAGTCGAGTACACCCTGACCACAGTGAGAATCAAACCCACAATCTCAGTGTTGACAGACCATGTGATCAATAGTAGAGAACTACATGTACCTTAAACCACTCAGCAAACGCTGCCATGCAATTATACATGTTGTCCAAATAAAAATTGATGTTACATCAAGAACTGCATTATTATTTATTTTCATTGTTTAATTTAAAACATTAACCCCCGAATTTCTTAAATGTAATGGTTTAAATGTGTTTTCCATTAAATTTATTAGATGAATATGTACCTGGTAATACAAATTTAGAAAATCAGCCACATGCATAAGCAAATTTGTACATTTCACTGATAAACTACATTGCTTAATTTTTTTATTTTAGAAAATTGTTTACAACATTTTGTCCTTGATCCATATCTAACCCAGATCAAAAAGTTAAAAGAAAAAGACAAAAGATCTGTTTAGACACTTTTACTAGTATCTTGTACTATTGTGAGATCTTCATTTCTTTGGTGTTGAATTAAGAACAAAGAAAGTACTTTTAATCATTGACAGTAAACACTACATTTTTGAACTGCTGTGGTGACAATTGTTTCAGGCTACCTGCAAATTGTCTACAACTTACTTTAACCATTATTTATGGTCTTATTTCTAGTAATTTTGTCAGTTTGCAATTAGGAAATGATGGTGCAAAAGACAATAATTTGTCCCCAATAGAAATAACAAATTGCAAATGGTGATGGGATTCACAAAGCCCAGGGCAACCCTTGTCAAACATGTGCAGTATAAGCCAATTCATGAAAATAACATTTTTTTCAGCAAGGGAGATAATTCTGTTATTATTGTTTTTACTAGTTATCTTTAATGGATACAAAATTATTAATGATTTTTTTCCATAACTAAAACTGTATAAAGATGTACACATATACAATTTTGTTTTCCCAAAATTTCCAAAAAGCATTAAATAAATTATGAAATCAATATATCAAATAACCAAAAGAAAAAATTCAAAGAACAAAATACTAATGTACATACATGTACATGTATTATCAATATGAGAGAATTAGATACTCTGGCCAGGTGGACCAAATTTTAGCAGGTCATGTGACTGCTTTATAAGTCGCAAACATGCAGTAAGAGTTTAATTCTTTGGTTTAAATTATATATCATTATCAAGTCTGTTCATCTTGATTTATAATTTTAAAATAGAATATTTAGGATACAATTAATTGGGCATTTTGTTTGTTTTTATATTATCAAGATGCTAATATACCAGAATTGAAATTATATGAATATATTTTGAGCAGTTGAAATTATTAAGGATAAAGTACCAATGAAAAAAAGACCAGTAAAAATACATTACAATAAAAGAATTAACTGCAGCAAAATAGTTCATTAAAATAAATGGGTTTTTTTAAAAGTTGCTAGAATTTTAAAAATACATGAAAACTAGTAAAAAATTACAACGCTGTGAATTCTATAAAAATAGTATGTATTTAATGTAAAATACATTTTTACAAGTATGTTAACTCATTTAAAGTAAAAAAAATTGCAAATGACTGCCAAAATACTAATTTTTATAACTTTTTAAATCATTGCAATACTTGTTCAACACTGGCAGCATCGTATATTCAAGTTCCAGCAAAGAGTTCATATCCGCACCCAATTTTTTCTGAACTTCTTTTGTTTTGAACTGGTTTGCGGTCATATTTTCTCACTGCACAGTTGTAGGTGTAGGACCACCATTGTTTTTGGACTCTTTGGCTATATTAAATTTGATGATTTTGACTTATCCTGGAAAATTTACCTTTATTCAAATAAAATGACACTTCTGTCCGATATAAATATGCAACAGCCAGCGGGTCAACATTCTTTCAAAACTTCACAATGTTTCATTGTACATCAGAACGAATGCTCAATCAAAGTCCATATGGTCTAAAAATCTACTTTCACTTCCGCTTTCAGTCCAAATTGACTCTCAACATTTTTATGTTCATTTAAAACCAATAAAACACAAGTTTCCTAAAGTGTTCAGCTTTCCAAAAATACCAAATTTATTATACTATCGATTCATGTGCGATTCAAATTTTCTATATTAGGCAACAGTGAACCAGTCTGTTGAATAACACTACTTTTACATGTACGTACAACCTCTGGACTGGTTCCCCATATTTGGTGTTCCTACATCTAAACAAGGTAAAAGTCAGAAGGGAATCAGTTTACACTGTTTTGTTTTGGCGCCTAAACACAATAAACACGATGCAATGAAAAAAATATGAACATTTCTTATTAAAATGGGAATTAAAAATAGAACAGCGGGTCAAACTCATAGCCATGAATAATGTAGACCAATGCTGCTCTTATGGTTTTCTGTTGGGATTTTTGTCATAAATTGGGAAATATTTAGATATATTTTGGGAGTTTGCTCCAGGGAAAACAGCTGAAATTCAGATGCAACTTCAAGCTAACAAAATCACTGTAAATTCAGCTAATAGCTGTTTGTTTTTAAAACTGTGTTCTGATATTGTTAATCTAATTTAAATTACAGTAGAAGTATAATTTCAATTTTTTATCTATATTGAATATTTTAAAAATAAATTTGGCAAGATAAAACAATTGTTGGAACATCTTTTTTTGACTGCAGTATTAATTTTACAGTTAGGTCCATATATTATACTAGTATAGTCTTTAGCAGCAAAGTTACTTCTTAAGACCTAAATTTGTTTTACAGTATCTTAAGAATGGATGACAAAAGATCGCAGAGACTAAGTACAGGAAAACCCTTTTAAACCCGCCTCTGAATAAACTGATCTCCTGTTGAGTCCGGTCGAAAATTTAGGTCTTAATCTATAAAAAACAAACCTTTGCACAATAAATAAGTCCAATATTCTGTTGAGGATATTACATATACTATTACTTCAATATTTAATGGTTCTTTCAAATAAATAGCAGCTTATGAAAATGCTAATTTTTTCTAACTATACTGTTGGTTTAGAGACATATAAACAAATTAACATATTGTGAAGTTTATAGTTACATAAAGTCATAACAATTCATAAATATTCTCTTTTTTTTACTTTTATAAAGGGAGATTATTTGCCTGGTTTTTTTCATTATTTAGGATGCTGAGCTTTAAAAATTATTTGTTTAGCAAAATACATTATAAGTTAACTGTTGTAGACCATAACTAGGTAAACATTTTATCAATTACAATTTTCTCTTTCTGCTATGATTGTTAAGTTATAGGCCAATATTGTAAAAACCCCATTTTAAACAAATGTACACTGCCAGGTTTCAGAAAAATGTTTTAAAGATATGCAAATACCAACAGTCTAAGCCCATGTTACATTTTAAGCAAATCTGCCTATTTTGTTTTCCAATACACTACAAAAACATGATTGCAAGCACTGAGATGATGATTCCTACCATATTGGAATTTAATACCTTAAACAGTTTCTGAAAAATAGGATATAACACTGATTTAAATGCAAACATTGGGAAAAATCAACATACAAACTCCAACAATAGTTTTAAGATCATTTTTAAAAATTGCACACAGGTCAATATTATCTTTCTGAACGAGTTGATCCTTCCAAGATTTTAGATAAATGTAGCATTTTTGTAATTTTTAAGATATTTGCAAAAAGCTATGTTTTGGCCACAATGTTCTATTTTTACCGATGACAGCCATTTGTTTCACCGGTGTCGTACATATAATTATAGGTTCCCCCAATTTACTTATCGAGCCGGATATCTCTTAAAATTTCTGCGTATATTTTCATAATTTCTGTTTTCATGTCTGTTTACATATGTGTTTACATATGTGTTTAACTTCCTAGGGTTTTAAATGACAGAAAATGGCAGACACAATCCATAAACTGTACATTTCATGTGTCCTGGCCATAAAATTAATATAAAAAGTGGACCTGTAAATGAGTGTAAACTGTAAATTGTAGGGCTCCAGGGCTATGCAAAAACTTGAATAAGATATGCGGATCGGCGGATCCATAGTAAATTTCATGGGTCAAAGCTTAAACATAACCTGTAAACTGTACAATTTATGGGTATGGGGCTATTAAATTTATAAATAATATAAACTAGACAAAGTCGATCTAGTGATCGCTGATACCCCAGCTTTTGTGAAAATTTCTAACGTTTTTCGTGGACTGTGACCTTGAAATTTGATGGATTTCCACCAAAATCAATAGGCTTCTTAACAACAAAATATATAACAATATTTTACAGTTTCATTAAAATCGGATGCAAACTTTTTGAGTTATTGTCCGGAAACAACTTTTTTGTTAAAATTTCTAATGTTTTTCGTAGACTGTGACCTTGAAATTTGACGGATTTCCCCCACAATCGATAGGCTTCTTACCAACCTGATATATAACAATATCCCAAAGTTTCATTCAAATCACATGCAAACTGTTTGAGTTATCATCCGGAAAAAACTTTTTTGTAAAAATTTCTAACGTTTTTCGTGGACTGCGACCTTGAAATTTGACGGATTTCCCCCAAAATCAAAAGGCTTTTTACCAACCTGATATATAACAATATCCCAAAGTTTCATTCAAATCGGATGCAAACTGTTTGAGTTATTGTCCGGAAACAACTTTTTAGTTAAAATTTCTAACGTTTTTCGTGGACTGTGACCTTGAAATTTGACGGATTTCCCCCAAAATCAAAAGGCTTCTTACCAACCTGATATATGATAGTATCCCAAAGTTTCATTCAAATCGGATGTAAACTTTTTGAGTTATTGTCCGGAAACAACTTTTTTGTTAAAATTTCTAAAGTTTTTCGTGGACTGTGACCTTGAAATTTGACGGATTTCCCCCAAAATCAAAAGGCTTCTTACCAACCTGATATATGATAGTATCCCAAAGTTTCATTCAAATCGGATGTAAACTTTTTGAGTTATTGTCCGGAAACAACTTTTTTGTTAAAATTTCTAAAGTTTTTCGTGGACTGTGACCTTGAAAATTGATGGATTTTCCCCAAAATCGATAGGCTTCTTACCAACCTGATATATGATAGTATCCCAAAGTTTCATTCAAATCGGATGTAAACTTTTTGAATTATCATCCGGAAACCAAATGTGGACGGACGAACGGACGGACGGACGGACATGAGGACCACTATATACCCCCGACTCTGTCGAGCGGGGGTATAAAAATAGGGCATCTAATGGGACATTAAATGATACCCCGCCACGATATTTATCAATAGTTAAATATATTTGTATATACTAGTATATTATACTGTATATACTATACATCCACTATATACTAGTATATAGAGACAGAAGGAAATGAGTTATCTTTCTTAGACCAGAAAATTTCATTATTGTCAAATTTGAAAATTTATAAAGTGGCAAAACTTCAATAATATTTTTCGGATCATCCTGAATAATGAACTTGACCTGTATTTTATTGTACTGAACAGCTGTGCAAAATATTATTCAAATCCCTTGAGGCGTTTTCAAGTTATCATCTGGAAACCTTCTGGGTATGAACGGACACCGAACGAAACTGAGGGTATAACATAATACCTCGCCACTTCGTGTGGCGGGGTATAAAAAAGTAGCCTACACAGGAGTTTACAGTGGAATTACTGATATAATGTTCCACCCCGAACCTATAACCTGGTCTCCTGTTGCAATATTTTTCATTTAAGCAAGCTACATTTAAATATAACATCAGGTCAGGGCCTTCCATGCTTAATGCTAAAGATCAGGGGTCACCACACTCTAAAAAAGTAGGGAGAAGTGATTTCTCCCTGGCAGCCAAACAGGGAGAAGTCAGGCCCTGATAGGGAGACTTCAGGAGACACTAGGGAGAAGTCAGGGGGACCGTACAAATAATTAATTTCGCAGTAGTTACATACATTTTTCATTATTTACATCAATTTCCAGGATTATTTCTCTTGTGTTTTAAAACCATAAAACACTTAGATTCAGTTTTTTCTCTTTCTTTTTCATTATTATTCATGATATGCAATATCAAAAAGCACATAACCTTTATCATTAATCAAAGTTGTACTGATCCAAATTGCTTCATGGGACACCCATCTACAGAACTTATCATGATGTCAATAATTGCTATACATCTTTATTCTTTCAAGTGAAGCTCAAATACTTATCAAAGAAAATTGTTAAAGTACAATACTCTTTGAAAGAACTGAAGTTTGAAACCAATTAAAAGTGTTTGTTTATCAAAAATATTACGATTTTTCATAATGGGCCGTTGTACATTACTTTCCTTCGTTGTTCACTTCTGGTAATAAGTCACATCCGGTAAATAAACAAATGGCACGTAATACATTTGAAAGACATAAATTGTTTGAAAATATGTTAAATGCGCATATTGTTTGCCGTTTTTTATTGGAATTACACATTTACTGATAAATTGGTAGTCAGGGTGAAGTATTTGGACCAGATTTACAAGTATCTTATGTGAACCATCGGGCGACTTGAGGGAAATGACAGGGCGACTTCGACTTCGCTTTTGAGGCGCATTAGGGCGACTTCAGGTCCTAGTAGGGCGACAAAGTCGCCCACTTCGCCCAGTGTGGTGAGCCCTGAAAGATGATATTATCGTCAGAGTACCAGAATACACGGACCTATAGTTATAGACAAAAATCGATCGAAAGTGGACCCAAAATATTAACATTAGGGTCAGGGCAGACCCAGACGGCCAGACCTGCAATTATATGACACCAGCAAACTTAACAAACACAAACTTGATAGAAGACACCTTTATGTGACTGGTCAAGTCTCAATTAAATCCTTTTAGCAGTTAAGGAGAAGATTTCAGGAAAAAAATATTAGACTATGACAATGATGATGCACAGTGATGACAAAAGCTGACATGGACCTCTAGTTCAGAAAAGCGAACTAAAACTAATAAAAATCGAACTATATTTATCAATAAATTTATTAAGAATTAATTAATATCAAGGGTCTGTTCATATGTGGATTCTTTAAAAGAATGTGTACAGTATTAAGGAATAAAACATCCATTCCATTATCTTTCTTTGTTCAATCTGTTCATTTCGTTCCCAACACTACACAATTTCAATATGTTCAGAAAATCAGGACCATCTGAAACATCAACCTATGATATCCACGATTTTTTTTAACTCCGCAGATGATTCCATGTTTGCTTACTTCATACTCATAGTGAATTACTGAATATGCCAAAGAGACTGCGTATTTGGATTTTGATTATACGATAGCCATTCACTTGGCACAACTTTCTAGTTCCATCTGGGTTTCTTTGTTTTTCTAAGCTTGTCACTTACTTATTCATATGATGATCTCTTCACCCTCACAAATTATTTCATAAATTGCTTCACATTTTTGGTAACAACCTTTTTTTCACGTCTTCAATCAATGCCAAAAGCCAGGTGATCTTCACTAATTGTCTTTCTGACATTGGGATAATGCTGTGTAATGGCTGGGAGATTGGTTTAAATGTTGAGAGTCCACATGAATGATGGTCAAATTTGTACAACAAACAATAATTCACTTGGTTTTTCAGTTCCACTCGTTTGTTTTTGGTTTACAGAAAATGGAAAGTTTAAAAATGGGAGGTAATTCGAGGTTATGCTAAAACACTGCAGTTTATTATTTATATAAATTTACTAGTATACAGAAAATAATGTTACCATTACTATTTCTACAGCTGTTACAGAAGTGAATATATAAAGAAGGGTTGTACTTTCACATAACTACCTTATTGCAACATCCATCAAATCTTATATTTAGTTGGAATCGTTTGAAAACTCATAAATGAGTTAGAATTTTTACAAAAATATGATGAAAATAACATCATAAACATGTTACTTATTCATTTTATGTTAAAATATAAATAAATATGCAACTTTTTTGTTTATTATCAATTCAATAATAAACATTGAACTTTAATTATGCTTATAGAGATTAATCAATAGAAAACTAAAAGAGAATTCCTAAGAAGAAAGTCAAATTTTTTGTGGAATTCATCGTATTTTAGAATGGTTGCCATGACAACATGTAATTATTGCCCAGCAAAAAAATCATACAGTAGGTAGAAAGGATCATGGAGGAAAATATGACAGTTATTTGTTGTAAATAAAAGTACTACTTCAAAAGATAATTTAATTTGATTATGCATAGAAATCCAGTTTTTCTTTTTTGTCCAATTCTTGATCATTTAGAGTTACATTTTTGTATTAGAAAACAAAAAGTGGCAAAAAATTTAGTTTTTGTTTTCAGAAGAAGCACCTTAAGACTTCTTAATTCCATTAACAATTGTTTGAAACTCTGCTTAACTTTTTCAAAATAAATCAACGAAAAGTGCTTGTTTTTTCATGATTCCAACACCATTATTTATGTATTTTATAGGTGGCGCTGTTTTACAATAAAAACAACATCCAAATTTTTTTTCTCACATAAACCCGGTTCAGCCTGCAAAGTTTCATTAAAATTGGTTAACCTACCTTGTGGACTCACTTTAAGGAAATTGCATGGTTTTCTCAGAGACTGGGTGTTAATTAAACAACATGATTATACCGATCACATTAACTGAAGCCGCAATTATTAATGATAATTGTAAGTGTTTTCTTAATTCTTAAGATTTTATTTGTTAATTGTGTTGCTTTTCTCATGATATATTATTATTAAAATTCAACGTCGATATAATTTACATTCGAGTACAACAATTGCAATTTACTAGAAAAAATTATAAAGTTATATTGTTAAATATTCAAAATAAGACTATCCTATTTTAATATTTTAATCCCAGTATTCAAAGAAATATATGCAGTCCGAGTTGTCCTTATTGCGGCCCGAGTTGTCACAATCCGAGTTGTCAGCTGTCTGAGTTGTCCGGTTACCAGCTAGAAATCCATGTCAACTAAGATTGGTGTAAAGTTCAACCTGCTTGTAGTGAGACTCGAACTTGCAACCAGTGTGATCAATAATTGCGAGCACAGCTCGCAGCGGGTAGCAAAGATGCCCGCGAAGAGCGGTGAGCTCTACGGCAATTATGTGTCATGTGATCAAAATGAAATCACGTGATCAAAATCTGCTTAATGCTGATATTGATTATTTTTCGTCCGGAAGTTGATATCGTCAAAAAACTGGAACAAAGTGAATGAAGAAAAGTACTAAAAATAATTCTAAGAAAGACTTGAAAATAAAGTTGACATTAACCACTCGGCCACAGAGACCCCTAACATAACATTTGATTTTAACAAGGGAGATAATTATGTAAAAAAAATTCTACTAGGTATTTTTTCAATTAGATGCAAAATTAACTCTGAAAACTCTTATCTCCCATCACTTAAATGTATACCAAATACTATAAATGTGCATCAAAGTGTTCAAACATGTTATAAACTTGAGTGTTTTGCGGTACCCTCGGTAATGGCGGTATGCAACAGCCTGAACAGGGTGTGACTTTTTACCACACGACACCACAGGTTACCACAGGCTACCACATGCACCATCAAAATACCACAATTTCCACTTTCTTTAGAGTTTTATAGGTTTTTTACTTTATTTTATGTAGAAATAATGTCTTCCATGCGTTTTGTAACTTTAATCTAAGTAGCAGAATCAACATTGAATCCGTTTTGTATACATTGATATTGAGCCACTTATGATCATGAAAAAACAACCACAGGAACTTACAAAACTGCATACTGGTGTATGTCCCGCATAATTACATGTGATAAAAATGCATAAAACAAGTAATTTATTTTAAAATAACAAATAAATTAATGATAGAAATAATAAAACATATCATGCTGTTTTGTAAGTTCCTCTAGTTGTCTTTTCATGATCATAAATGACTCATTATCAAAGATATTCGAAACGGACTTAATGTTTATTCTGCTATTAAAAAAGATGTTAAAAAGCACTAAAGACATTATTTCTACATCAAAATAAAGTAAAAAAACCTATAAAACTGTAAAGAAAGTGTATATTGTGGTATTTTGATGGTGCATGTGGTAGCCTGTGGTAACCTGTGGTGTCGTGTGGTAAAAAGTCACACCGGCCTGAACAGGTGTGGGATTCATAGGTTTCGTTTACAAACTTTTGATACAAATCATGTGATAGTAACTACAATATAAATCTACCTACCTTAATGTATCATTATCTGTAGTTTCATACAGTGTCGTTCGTGATATGACAACTTACAACAAAATAAAACCCACTACTTTCGTTTTCAGAAATTTTCCACCTTGCAAAATTTGGTCACGTGATCAAACGTGCAAGGGAAGTAAATCCATAACAACACAGATAATTTCCTAAAACTATGCAGTGAATCCCGACCCCATTATCTTTTTTGAGTATAAGTCGATATTTTTCCAAACTACCATGACAACAAAAAAAATGAAAAGTTTTGATTGGAAGAAATTGAGAATAGAATTTTCAGCAAAGAATGTGTTTATTGCACATTGGACAGAACATTTATGAGGCGATCCAGAGAAACTATTTTTTGTTCTTAGCGTGAAAATAATATTGTAAAAAATAAAACCAATAGTAGTAGAAACCTTAAAGAGTTAATAATGGAATATCATAGTTTCCCAAAACATTGACAGTAGACAATTATCTGTAGAAAGTAGGTGGAAAAACATCTTTCTCTAATGTTGACCTAATATCTCAACCGTTTGACCGGTGTGGAAAATATAGTTCTCTAATTTTGACGTAATATTTCAACAGCTTGACCGGTGTAGAAAATACAGTTCTCGTCACTAGTGAATTTCTTGTTCTCAGCAGTTGATTGGTTTTAAAATAATAACGTCACAATAAGAACTTATGACGTCATAAACCTGTCTTGTTTGTTTATATGTGTGATTTATATGCCCTCAATGGGCCCCTTTAATTGGGCTTAATAAAGAATTTGAATTTGAATTTGAATAAACAAAACACCTTCCAATACCGCGTATTTAAGTCATGAACGTAAAATTGAGGTTGGAAGAATTTGTACTTCATTTCGCAAATTTACTACATTTTAAAATTAGAAAAACAGAATCTTACATTTGTACACTTGGATTATCGGATTTCTCCAATCTCGATGGTTAACTTATGGAAATATATGTCCTCGTCAAGGCTTGGACTTAAAATTCCACAATTTAACTATCTCTATTGGAGAAATCCGATAATCCACTCGTACCCATGTAAGATCCTATATATATCGGTCTCTCCTACTTTACTGCTATCTTATTTTTAGATTTCAAAAAAGCTTTTGATACTGTTAATTATAATATTCTATTATCAAAACTAAGTTTTTATAAGTGTGATGACCACTCAATAAAATGTTTTTTTCATCTTATTTGACAGATCGAATACAATAAGTTGGTCTTGGCACAGTAACATCAGAGATAAAAATATAAACTTGGGGGTTCCACAAGGATCAATACTTGGTCCTTTACTATTTCTCATCTAAATCAATGATCTACCCTTTTCTCTGGAATATTCTGAATCAGACTTGTATGCTGATGACACAACTTTACATCTCTCATCTAAGGATAATTCCTAATTTAAACATGTATCTTAACAAAGACTTTAATAATGTTATTGAATGGAGTAAAATAATGATATGGTTATAAATAACAAGAAGTCCAAAAGCAATAGACTTTCTGTCTTGATATAACGTCAAGAATTGATAATAACAGCACCATAATTTTTGGTAGTATGAGTACCCTATTGGTTTTGTTTGGAAATCGTTTAATGCCACTTTCAGCAATTTTTCAGCTATATTATGGCGTCCAGATTTTATTGGGAAGGAAGCCGGAGTACCCGGACCTTCGGTAGGAAAACTGGCAATCATTGTTAAAAAAAAGATTGTAGTCGAGTACACCCTGCCTGCAGTGAGAATCGAACATACAATTGCAGTGTTGACAGACCACGTGATCAATAGCAGACGAACTGCCTTAACCACTCGGCCATCGAGTCCACTTATGAGTGTGCAAATCATCATCTTCCATTGATTTATGATAACATCTTCCGCAGCCATAATTTCAGATGACAATCGGACTATTTATTTTTGCCAAAGGTAAACAACATTTAGTCGACATGCTCATTAACAAAGTTATGCATCGCTTATTACGACAAGCCAAAGATCAATGTTAGGGTAAATGATAAATTATAACTGATCAGATGATTAAATTTACATTCTCACGTAACTTATTAGCCGTAGAAGAAATGGACAGAAATTATACAGTAAAGTAACTTAAAATCCGCGTAGTGTTAGTCTCCAAAATATATGAATAGGTACCTTTTTCATTGAAAAATGTATCATTGGGTAGTTGTAATTATCAAAATATATCCATGCCTCAATCCTCATCTTAAGCATGTTAAGCCCACCGGGGGGGTGTGGGGGGGGGGGGGTAACTTGGTATATATAGGGTAATAAGGATGTGCGGCCCGAATGTGTCACATTTTTACCTCTACAAAATATATGAATAGGTAGTTTTTTATTGAAAAATATATAATTTGGTAGTTGTAAATTATCTAAATATATCCATGCCTCAAGTCTCATCTTAAGCACGTTAAGCCTATGAAAACAACAGTGATTTTACAAATAAGAGTGTTCCATTAACATCACTTGATCATTTTGGTAGTGACTGTACCATTTTGTCAATGGGGATGTGCAGTAATAAAATATATATTAAAATATATGTTTAAAAATTCAATATATGATGAGGACCTGTTTTATAACGTCCGAAAATATATGAATAGGGTGGGTTTACGAATCTCCGTCCGCAGACCGACCGGTACCTAAAAGTATCCTTAGTCCCCCCTTTTCGTATTTAGATGCAGATGTAAAACGTGTAATGATTACACACTCATTTATGTGTGAATTATATTAACCCACCCTCCCATTTTGTTCAATTTTGATCTTGGCCCCGTGCGGGATCCGGGTGGCTAAAGGAATAGACCGCAGTCGCGCTAGCTTGTCGTAAAAGGCGACTAAATAGCGTCCAGTACCCTGACCGTCGTGTCAGGTCGGTTTGCCTAAAGACCAACTGGGATGTGTGCCCCAGTTGGTTGAATGGGGTACCCCTGGCAAGCTGGGAAAACCTGACCGCAAACCATATTAGTGAACCGTGTTGGGAAAAATGCCACGTTCCTCGCACGTTAAAGAACGCTGCTGTAGTATTCCCTATGAGTAGGGATTTCGATCCCGCTACAGGAGGCTGAATTGCCCGACCCTATCCATCCTCCCATTTGCCAGTGGCAATCTAAAATCCGTTGCCCCTATTTTTCCTTGTGTCCCATCCCATTTTCATTCATCATCATTTCATGTTCATTTTATCATCCATTTCATGTTCATCGCCTGAATATAGCTGAAATATTGCTGCTCGGGCGTTAAACACCATTAATCAATCAACCAATCAATCAATTTTGATCTTGCGACTAAATGATTTATATATGGCGGACATGTGTGTCAAAAAATGTTATTTATTTATTTACAAGTCTTATATTTAAATGTCATTTATACGAATTGATATATTTATGTACATTGTCTTATATTTATAGATATTTTTTACTCACATCAATAATCTACTTTTGTGTTTTGTTTATATTTATTCCCCTGATATTATTTGGAACACTTTAAACCGTTTATCACTGTGAAAGAACAATAGTTAAACCATAGCATGCATTAAATGAAGAACTACAGTATATATTTATGAACTTAACATACAATAACGGAACTACGTCCATAGTCGTAGCACCCATAAAAATAATGGTGCAGTCGGTTAAAATAGTGGCACGGTCGGTAAAAGGTCGACAACCCGTTTACCGTGAATGTTTAAATATTGATAGGGTTTTCCATAAGCTGTTATTTGTCACTAACCAAATTCCACCAGAGATCGTAGAGGTAGCTGTTTTATATTGAATGTTATCTTTAAAAATTGATTTATGTTGAACGTTTCACAGTTTAAAGATTTAATGAAATTCTATCATTTTTTATTTCAATTTAAAAAAAACTGGTACGGTTTTCCGTATACCAGCAATTTAAAGTGGTACAGTCGGAGCCGTACAAGATGTACCGCTTGCTACGCCTATGACGTCACATAATAACGGTACAACATAATGTAATGCTCGAGCAACAGCAGTAAAATAAACTGCAGCGTAAAATGATGTAACTACAGCATATAACAACGAACCACGACATATACATTTGTAATGACGACAAAAAAGCTCACTAGAGCTAATGTTATTGATAATCGACTATAAATGAATGAAGGAACCACAGTATATAAGAGCATGAAGAGATTGAGAATTGACACATAAATTCTAACTTTATGGACGTCGGACTGTTTTTGAACTTCCCAACATAATTAACACTATCTGTTTAAATAACAATTATGTTAAACAAAAATAAAATTGGTGAGACATTATAACGAGGTCAGAATATTTTGCAAAAAATTGTTGTTTTATGCATTTGGAATAAGTATTTTCTCACCGAAAGTTATTGATATTCATATACTGCTCGTGAGAGTCATATACATGTAAATCACATCTATCTGACCCCTTTAAGGGAGGTACAATACACATGTAAATCACATCTATCTGACCCCTTTAAGAGAGGTACAATACACATGTAAATCACATCTATCTAAGGGAGGTAACATACACATGTAAATCACATCTATCTGACCCCTTTAAGGGAGGTAACATACACATGTAAATCACATCTTTCTGACCCCTTTAAGGGAGGTAACATACACATGTAAATCACATCTATCTGACCCCTTTAAGGGAGGTACAATACACATGTAAATCACATCTATCTGACCCCTTTAAGGGAGGTAACATACACATGTAAATCACATCTATCTGACCCCTTTTAAGGGAGGTACAATACACATGTAAATCACATCTATCTGACCCCTTTAAGGGAGGTAACATACACATGTAAATCACATCTGACCCCTTTAAGGGAGGTACAATACACATGTAAATCACATCTATCTGACCCGTTTAAGGGAGGTGACATACACATGTAAATCACATCTGACCCCTTTAAGGGAGGTACAATACACATGTAAATCACATCTGACCCCTTTAAGGGAGGTACAATACACATGTAAATCACATCTATCTGACCTCTTTAAGGGAGGTACAATACACATGTAAATCACATCTATCTGACCCTTTTAAGGGAGGTAACATACACATGTAAATCACATCTGACCCCTTTAAGGGAGGTAACATACACATGTAAAATCATAGCTATCTGACCCCTTTAAGGGAGGTGCAATACACATGTAAATCACATCTATCTGACCCCTTTAAGGGAGGTACAATACACATGTAAATCACATCTATCTGACCCCTTTAAGGGAGGTACAATACACATGTAAATCACATCTATCTGACCCCTTTAATGGAGGTAACATATACATGTAAATCACATCTATCTAAGGAAGGTAACATATACATGCAAATCACATCTATCTAAGGGAGGTAACATAATGTTAAAATACTAAAATAGCAAAATTTAAGGAAACCGATAATGATATAAAACAAATGTGGTACATGTATATACCAAGACTACAGGTTATATGGAAAAAGAGTGTGCAAGAGCTGGAATGGTGGGTGGTTGGGGGTACGGAAGGCAAGAAAAACAACATCGTACAAATATTGTATTAAAGTCGTCTTTAATAAGTTTTACTATAGATACTATTATAGAACTTACACACTACAGTAATGGAAGAGGGAAGTCTGGCATGCCATAAACCTGGTTTTAACATCAATTCTTTTTAAATGTCTGTACCATTGCTGCAGTTGCTATATTTTTGGTTGTTGGTTCTCGACTTTGATTTCTGGATTGTCATTTTTGAAAGTTGACTTGGTGTTACGGTATTTTGTTTATTGCTTTCACTCAATCTTTTCATATCAAATTTTAAAGAAATATTCGAATGGAAAAGTAGCTTCACATTCGTTTTTAATAATAAGAATGCAGTTCCACATTGTAGACTTAGGACTAACGATCGCAATCATTCAAATAAAAATAATGGCTAAAATGATATAGAAAAAAATAATTGTGTTTCCACTATGTTATACAAACGAATTAGAGATGCAATCCTTTTTATTCTGTATGGAATTTACTGTACACATAAAGATACATAAATACATTTGGTTAATTTCTGATTAGTCGCCTGGTACCCTTATCTTACCTTCCAACGATATGTACATTGATGTAGTATTCCTCGCCTGGTACCCTTATCTTACTTTCCAACGATATTTAGTATTCCTCGCCTGGTTCTCTTATCTTACTTTCCAACCATATTAATCTCTTTCATTCCAGACAACCACCATCGTATGACCGAACTGTTGTTAAGCTCCATAGTGTGTTGCCGAGACTGTGAACGGCTATTTTGTTGTATACTTTTCGCTTTCATTTTAAACTACTGTACCAAATAGTAAACAGGAAAACCGCAATCTTTGTCTATTAAAGATGTAGTCGAGTACACCCTACCCCTAGTACGACTTAAACTTTCAACCTCAGTCTATAAACTCTGTGATCAATAGTTTATCACAAACTGCATTAACAAGAAATGATATGGGTTACACCCATATCCAGAGATGTTCGATTTATATGTTATAGGTGTATCCGATTTGGTTTTAATAGTTTTGTTTCAACTTGTTTTATTTAAAATTTCATCATATGCTGTAAAAGGTTACAAATATAGACGATTGTGCAAGGCAAGAAATAATCATCTTGATTATAATATCTCAACTTTGAGATGAGTATTGTAATCAAAAAAGCAATGTGTATGAAAGACAAATGTTTACCGTACAATTACAATACATTGACCTTTTCGAAATCACATAATCACGTGGTTCTGTGGGAAAAAAAAAGGGGGTGGTAAGATCCACAGTTATCGCGTACTTCCGTCGGGCATCCTCGGAAGGTCAAAGAAAAATACCGACAAGTTACAATTTCAATTGATTTAATTTTACAGTAATTAAAATTGTTTTTCAAAAAATTTGCAATTAAAATGTATTCAAACGTCAAACTAACGTTCATTTGCATAAACATTGCTAAGAACTTAATAATATTTTCAGACTGTAAAATAAAAAAAAAAATATAAAGAAGAGTCTTATTTTTGCCTGAGACATGTAGTTATATGCCTCTGTTTTTGCAAAACAATTTATGAGATTATTAACTTCTAGAATTATTTTCAACTATTACAACTGTTGATGACCTTTATTGGAATGTAACTGAATTGTTTTTCTATTGTATTTTTATATACATTTTTCAAAATTTCATTTAGCTTTTAGTTTTTCTATTGTATTATTATTTTTCAAAATTTCATATAGCTTTTTTTAATTTCTGTTTGTTTAAAGGACTTCATATACGATCTTAGAGGTAGGTTTTTTAATATAATTCTATAAGTATCTAAATATAACCGCTTCTTTAAAATAGTTCTACATAAAAAAAATTTTAAATCTTGAATTAAATAAAAATGCAAACCTTTTGTGTTTTTTTTTTCTTATTATAAAGAAATTTATTTTCCCTACCAATGTCTATGACATTTTTCACTCATTCAGAAAATCAAATTTCTTTAAATAACATGTCTGTTTTAAAATCTTATTTTCGTATAAAAATCATAATCTAAATTAGCATTTTCGTGGCTAATTATGTGAGTCTAAATGGTCTTCCATTTATACCTTTCATTAAAGTTCAGTGTCATAAATAAGCAATTAGCAAATAAACAAGGCACATCTAATTTACAATTTACAATTACATCACAGAAATATCTCTTACCCCTCACCCCCACCATGCACACACACACACACACGCCTCGTTCTCGGCCAATCTCGTGCGAGAGAGTTTCGGATTTCGAAATCGTAAATAATCAAAACCCAGGGAAATTAAATTTAATGTTCAAGATTGATGAATTTCTACATAAAGGTTTCATTTTCTACCCTAATTATGAAATAATCCAGAAATAATACTGAAAATTATCGATCATGCATTACGTAATACTACAAAATTTTAAAATGCATTATTTTTATCAAATCATCTTATGAATTCCCATAAAAACAAATACATTCATATTCTATTATGTGAAGATTAAAAACTGCATAAAAACTACAAGGCTTAAGTACCCTAGAAATTATGACATAACAAAAGAAATAAAATTGAAAATTATCGATAAAGTCAAATTTATAATCATCTACAGTTTTATGTAAAGATACGAATGCAAAAAAGATATGAAGCTTGCTCTATCAAGCATGAAATTATCCAAACAAAAAAATATAATGATAAAATTGAACTGAACAAGTCTTTCTAACATATACATTACGTAATATAACGTAATAAAATCTAAAAATGACTTTTTATTATCAAATTATCTAACTAATTAATAAAAGAAACACCGATATATACAATTTATTTTGTAAAGATAAGAATGCATTAAAAAAAATACTAAGCATACCCTATAAATCGTGAAATAATCCAAGAAATAAAATTGAATCGATGATCCTATCTAGCGAGGTCAAAAGCGCATTAATATACAATTTTGTTCATCTTTACTACTCCTTATTAGATTAGGACAGAAGAATGTATTTTAAAGTTAGGAGGATTTAACAAATACGAAAAACTGTAATTGAAATATTTTCTTTAGCATTAAATTAGCCATTTTATCACTTACAACATGAACTATATTGTAGAGTATGGTTTTTACCTTTTTGCTCAATTTACCCGAAAACAATTATATATCATTAAGAGATAATAAGAAGAGATCGAACATATGAAAACACAAACACCGAAGCCATGTGACGTTATCCGTATATCGGTTGAGTTTGATTGATTTGAATGCATGGTATTTTAGCCAGTGTCAGCAATTTTTCAGCTATATCATTCAAACAAAGACAACATTACGATTTTAAAACGAGTTTACATTTGGTACCTAATTTATAATTTTACTTTGATGACATTTTCAGCACACATAGAAAACACTTTTATATTCTTGATGGAAATAAATGTTAAATGTTTAATGGCGCGATAATATTGTTAGCTGAATTTTATGCTTTAACTATATTTTCATTTTTTAACGCCCAATTGAATAAAACGTGACAAAAGTAAATAATTCTGTTTTATGTTTGGTTTATTTTTTAAATGATGTTAAGAGCCACTTTTTAGCATTTTTGCAGCTATATCTAGTTTTTATGGGAACAGGAAGTCGGATGCCGGGATAAAAATGTAGCAGACAAAATGCTGAAAGTGACATAAACCTCCAATCAGTCTGCCTTATTACATACAACACATAACTAACAATAAAGTGGCATAAACCTCCAATCAGTCAGACTTATTACATACAACACATAACTAACAATAAAGTGACATAAACCTCCAATCAGTCAGACTTATTACATACAACACATAACTAACAATAAAGTGGCATAAACCTCCAATCAGTCAGACTTATTACATACAACACATAACTAACAATAAAGTGACATAAACCTCCAATCAGTCAGACTTATTACATACAACACATAACTAACAATAAAGTGGCATAAACCTCCAATCAGTCTGACTTATTACATACAACACATAACTAACAATAAAGTGGCATAAACCTCCAATCAGTAAGACTTATTACATACAACACATAACTAACAATAAAGTGACATAAATCTCAAATCAGTCTGACTAATTACATACAACACACAACTAACAATAAAGTTACATAAACCTCCAATCAGTCTGACTTATTACATACAACACATAACTAACAATAAAGTGTCATAAACCTCCAATCATTCTGACTTATTACATACAACACATAACTAACAATAAAGTGTCATTAACCTCCAATCAGTCTGACTTATTACATACAACACATAACTAACAATAAAGTGGCATAAACCTTCAATCAGTCAGACTAATAACATACAACACATAACTAACAATAAAGTGACATAAACCTCCAATCAGTCTGACTTATTACATACAACACATAACTAACAATAAAGTGTCATAAACCTCCAATCAGTCTGACTTATTACATACAACACATAACTAACAATAAAGTGACATAAACCTCCAATCATTCTGACTTATTACATACAACACATAACTAACAATAAAGTGTCATAAACATCCAATCAGTCTGACTTATTACATACAACACATAACTAACAATAAAGTGGCATAAACCTTCAATCAGTCAGACTAATAACATACAACACATAACTAACAATAAAGTGACATAAACCTCCAATCAGTCTGACTTATTACATACAACACATAACTAACAATAAAGTGTCATAAACCTCCAATCAGTCTGACTTATTACATACAACACATAACTAACAATAAAGTGACATAAACCTCCAATCATTCTGACTTATTACATACAACACATAACTAACAATAAAGTGTCATAAACATCCAATCAGTCTGACTTATTACATACAACACATAACTAACAATAAAGTGACATAAACCTCCAATCAGTCTGACTTATTACATACAAGACATAACTAACAATAAAGTGACATAAACCTCCAATCATTCTGACTTATTACATACAACACATAACTAACAATAAAGTGACATAAACCTCCAATCAGTCTGACTTATTACATACAACACATAACTAACAATAATGTGACATAAACCTCCAATCAGTCAGACTTATTACATACAACACATAACTAACAATAATGTGACATAAACCTCCAATCAGTCAGACTTATTACATACAACACATAACTAACAATAAAGTGACATAAACCTCCAATCAGTCAGACTTATTACATACAACACATAACTAACAATAAAGTGGCATAAACCTCCAATCAGTCAGACTTATTACATACAACACATAACTAACAATAAATTGACATAAACCTCCAATCAGTCAGACTTATTACATACAACACATAACTAACAATAAAGTGGCATAAACCTCCAATCAGTCTGACTTATTACATACAACACATAACTAACAATAAAGTGTCATAAACCTCCAATCAGTCAGACTTATTACATACAACACATAACTAACAATAAAGTGTCATAAACCCCCAATCAGTCTGACTTATTACATACAACACATAGCTAACAATAAAGTGACATAAACCTCCAATCAGTCTAACTTATTACATACAACAAATAACTAAAAATAAAGTGTCATAAACCTCCAATCAGTCAGACTTATTACATACAACACATAACTAACAATAAAGTGGCATAAACCTCCAATCAGTCTGACTTATTACATACAACACATAACTAACATTAAAGTGGCATAAACCTCCAATCAGTCTGACTTATTACATACAACACATAACTAAAAATAAAGTGTCATAAACCTCCAATCAGTCTGACCTATTGCCTACAACACATAACTAACAATAAAGTTACATAAACCTCCAATCAGTCTGATTTATTACATACAACACATAACTAACAATAAAGTGGCATAAACCTCCAATCAGTCTGACTTATTACATACAACACATAACTAACAATAAAGTGACATAAACCTCCAATCAGTCAGACTTATTACATACAACACATAACTAACAATAAAGTGGCATAAACCTCCAATCAGTCTGACCTATTACATACAACACATAACTAACAATAAAGTTACATAAACCTCCAATCAGTCTGACTTATTACATACAACACATAACTAACAATAAAGTGGCATAAACCTCCAATCAGTCTAACTTATTACATACAACACATAACTAACAATAAAGTGGCATAAACCTTCAATCAGTCAGACTAATAACATACAACACATAACTAACAATAAAGTGGCATAAACCTTCAATCAGTCAGACTTGTTACATACAACACATAACTAACAATAAAGTGGCATAAACCTTCAATCAGTCAGACTAATAACATACAACACATAACTAACAATAAAGTGGCATAAACCTTCAATCAGTCAGACTTGTTACATACAACACATAACTAACAATAAAGTGGCATAAACCTTCAATCAGTCAGACTAATAACATACAACACATAACTAACAATAAAGTGGCATAAACCTTCAATCAGTCAGACTAATAACATACAACACATAACCAACAATAAAGTGGCATAAACCTTCAATCAGTCAGACTTATTACATACAACACATAACTAACAATAAAGTGGCATAAACCTCCAATCAGTCTGACTTATTACATACAACACATTATAACAGAATCTTCCAACTTATTAAATGTGACTTACTTTATCTTTATTATGCTGCTTCTGATCAATTTAAAATATATTGATTGACAATCAGTTTATAAATCTGTTGAAAATAATGAAGCCCTGCAGTCTTTACGAATTTCATATGTTATCATATTCTTAGATGGATTACCTATTTAACATCTGGATTATCAATTGATGGTTACTGTTTAAAGTCATATTTGATAACATGATTCTTTACAAATAGTAAAGGGAGTTAACTCTAACTCAAAATAGGATGAAGCAATTTTTCATGAACGCAAAATACCAATAATTAAACAGATCATCAGTATTACAATAAACAAAATGTTTTTGCATAGCTCGAATAGTAATTGACTAAATGGTATTAAATACCTAAAGAACTGCAGTATTATTGGTTGCTATTTAACTATAACTTAAAATTAAAGTAAATTCAGAGACAGGACAAGACATGACATTAAATTACAATTTAATGTATACATAATTAACAAGTCGGTGGTTTTGAGTCCGCAGGTCCGCTCCTGATTTGGGAAGTGATTAACTGGAATCCTAGTCAACTCGTACCTCAACCAGCTCGTACCTTGAATAACTTGGTAGATTGAAAAGGAACACAATCTGAAAATTGCTGATATTATGTTAAACTAAAAAATAATTTATTATCACATTTATTGTCATGATAGCACAAACAAAAACAAAGCAAGCAAACAAAACCATTAAACACGCGACAATTTAATAAACATGATGCATATCTCATAAGAAATATATTTTAAAATCGGCGCTTATGCTTTTCTGGAAGGCTATAGGCTCTATTAACAGTCATATTATATATAGTTTAATATCATATTTGTATTTAATTTAGGTGAATTGTGAATTCGGTCCGTTCAAATGCCGCTAAAGTTGGCTGGCGGAGATCTCGTCGCTGGTATGTCCGACAACTTGAAAAATTCCGCCTGACTGGTATGAATTTCGAATAGGATCTCTGCTGCCGACTTCGGATGTAATCATTTCAGTTGTGTGGGTAGAAGAGCAGCTTCTTCTTGTACGTTTGGAAGGCTTCTCATCGCCAGATTTCTTGTTAATGCGACGATCAACATCGTTCTGTTTTTTTGTTTTTTTTGTTTTTGTTTTTTTTGTTTTTTTGTTTTTTTGTTTTTTTGTTTTTTTTTTTTTTTTTGCTTAGGACTTTTTTATGCCTGCTTATAAGAGGTTGATTTTATTTTAAAATAGAATATGATCTGCTAATCATGAGTGAGGGAAGCAGATATTTTCATGGCGAGGATCCCAAATTACTTTTAAAATGTGAATGTGTCTGAATAAAATTAGTTAACGACAGATTAAAATGACAAACCTTGGTATTTTTACTAAGATCAAACCAGTGTTCCCCTTGTTTTATTGGACAGCACAGGTCGTTATATGCATGAGAAAAAATAAATTTTCAAATTCTTTTAAGTTGTATTATAAATCAGGCGTTAATACCGACTCTTGTAGGAATTAAATACACCACTCACTGCTCGGGACCAACGCTGCATATACCAATCGTGGCCTGGGACCAACGATTCTACAAATCGAGAAACATATGGTTATATTTTGTTGAAGAATGTTTGTTTGTTTGTTTGTTTTATGGTGTTTAACGCCAATTCAGCATTTTTCAGCTATATCATGGCGTCCAGTTTTTATTGGGGGAGGAAGCCGGAGAAAACCCCCGACCTGCGGTAGGAAAACTGGCAATCCTTGTCAATTAAGATTGGAGTCGAGAACACCCTGCCTGTAGTGAGAATCGAACCCGCAATCTCAGTGTTGACAGACCACGTGATCAAAATTAGACGAACTACCTTGACCACTCGGCCACCGAGGCCCCTGTTGAAGAATGAAAAACATGACAGTGTAAATGCCGTATACGCCGGGACAATACTGTGAGGGTTCACAGTGCTCGACCTACAGAGCTGCCAAGTGCGTTCCTGGGTTGCGGATAGTGGAAACCCCCTTGGGGGGGGGTAATGTCATAAAGCCTGACTGCAGACCACAGTGGGTAACTTGTTTGCCACGCTCCTTGCACGAAAAAGATTTCTTTTGTTGATGTCGATAAGGGTAGGCACTTTTTAGCTGCTACAATATAGTCCAAATTTTCTGCCCAAACCCATGCCCGATATGTTTACAGTGGCATTCAAAATCCTTGTCATTTGGTCCATATTTCCTAAATTGATTTATTTGTTAGCTTGTCCTCGTCTCTGAATATAGCTGAAATACTGCTCGCTGGGCGTCAATCAATCAATCAATCAATCAATCAATCAATCAATCAATCAATCAATCAATCAATCAATCAATCAATCAATCAATCAATCAATCCATCCATCCATCCACGCTTCGCCGTTTATTCAGCGTAAATCGACCCAAAGTCGTATTTATCCAATAATCTAACCAGCAATTGAAAACAACCCTTTAATAAATTACTAATATTTTAAAGTTATAACGAATAAAAGAGTACGTGTCTATCCCAAAGAAGTTTTTCTTTGGGTTAAACTTCCTAAACATTTACCTGAACATTGCTTGACAATGTTTGTGTACATTTACTAGGGAGGCTAACACTGGAGTGTCGATTTTATCAATGAACCAATGAATGAAATAATCGCTTTCCTGAGTTTCAATCTTAGCAAACTTTCAATTATTACTAACGTGCCGTCATTTCAGATTTTAAACACATTCAGTCAAGTCTGAGGAGTGTGATCAAGAGAGATAAATCCATGTATTCAGATTTTCAAAAACAATTTACACTACCCGATTCCTGAACTTTGAAGGAACAAGAGACACTTTCAAATTCTGTTTACAAAGATAGAGGCATTTTTTGTCAAAACGACATTCCCAGTTTAGGGTAAACTTAGTCACGTTAGTACGTTCAACAAAAAATATTAAAGTTAGACGCAGACTGGAAACCGTACATATTACATCAAACATAGAAGTTTTGAGACATTATATAGACAAGGTATTATTAACTTACCGATAACGAGTCCTATCGTACTTGTTACTAAACGAGCAAAAAGACACCAAAAAAATATAGGAAAACAGGCTGAAGATTTAATTTGTGACTTACGATAATCAAATGAGCAGACTTTGATTACCAAATTTGGATGAATTGGCTGAAGTTTTATTTCACTTACTGCTATACGATAATGTCAGCTTCGACGTGCTTGCCTATTTAATTGGTTCAGAAAATATATTCCGAATTTCAATTCGCAGATATCTCTAACAGCCAAATTATTTCAGAAATAACACATTTTACTATAGAAGTGAGCTCTTTCTTATTTAGTATTCGTTTGTTTGAATGGTAATTAACACCAATTTTTCAGCATATCGTGGCGTCCAATTTTTTTTGCGGAGGAAGCCGGAGTACACGCAGACAACCTTAGTCCTTCGGCAGGAAAACTTGCAATCCTCGTCAAGATTGAAACCGAGCACACTTAACCCGCATTTAGGCTCAAACCCGAAACCTCAGACCACGTAATCAAAAGTAGATGAATAACTACCTTAACCACTCGGCAAATGGGGCCCTTTGTTTATTTTCAAATATAACGAACTCTGATTTATATGCATTAACTCGTTTAGATGAGCCGTAGACACTTAGTCAAGTGACATAGAGTTAAAGTTCAAATCCGAAATCCCAAACTCTCGCGCACGAGATTTGGATGGGGTTGGAGGGTGGAGGTGTTAAGAGATATTTCTTTGATGTTATTGTATATTAAGTGTGCCTTGTTTATCTATTACCTGACACTTAACTTTGATGAAAGGTAAAAATCAAAGACCAATAAAAGACCTACATAATAAGCTGCGAAAATGTAAATTAAGATTATGATTTTCATACAAAAATTAGATTAAAAAAAACAGTATGTTTTAAAAAAATATATCTTAGTCAGTAAAAATCAGTCAGTGGTAAAAATGCAAGAGCAAACAGAAGAATAATAAATATCTAAAGTCACAAAATATATTGAATGATTTTTTATTCATTTTGAGAAATAAAAATTTTCATGTAAAACTATTTTTAAAATGCAAGTTATATTTAGATACTACTTATAGAATGAAATTTAAAATACCTAGGATCTTATATGAGGAGGTTGATACTTTATCCGAGTGGGTAAAGGCCTTGAGGTCATTGATTGAAATAAGAATAAGTCGTTTAAGAAGGTTCATGAGTACTAAAGCATCATCAATTTTCAAAAATCTTGATGCTCTTAAAACGTTGTCCGACATTCATGACAAATATGTTGTTGTGCCAGCAGATAAGGCCCCTAACAGCATCATTTTTATCTGCAAAAAACATTACATAGAGTGTTTAATTAATGAGTTAGGCATTGACAAATCACTAGGCAATCCTACTTACATTCACTGCTCTTTCAAAAGAGGAGGTTATTGAAAATCACAAATTGGTATTGACATCCTCTGATCTCAAAATCAAAGTCGAAGATTGTGATCTCCCTTTATTGTATTGGATTCCTAAACTTCACAAAAATCCATACAAACAGCGTTTCATAGCAGGATCGTCTAAGTGTACTACCAAAACACTATCGCAACTCCTGACCACTATTTTAACAACAGTAAAAACGGGACTTCAAAAATACAATGACATTTTCTACTCCAGAAGTGGAATAAATGAAATGTGGATATTAAAAAATTCAAAAGACCTGATAGACATCGTGAGGTCTGGATCTCTTTCAAATTGTAACATCATTAAAACATT
The DNA here is from genome assembly GCA_944474755.1 of Limnoperna fortunei. Lineage (NCBI taxonomy): Eukaryota > Metazoa > Mollusca > Bivalvia > Mytilida > Modiolidae > Limnoperna > Limnoperna fortunei. The sequence goes on from OX104125.1 coordinate 49,894,602, forward strand.
TGATTTTTCGACACTCTATACGGCCATCCCTCATACGCAGCTTAAGACCAGACTAAAAGATCTTATAAGAAAAATAGCAAAGAAAACCGACCGAACAACAAGAGCCAAAAGTCAAGGGACAGTTACAAATCCGGATATAGACAAAACGCAACACAAAAACCAAAAACACAAAAAACAGAAAGAGAGTAACCCGAACCCAATAAAAAAACATGGGTGCACTCAGGTGCTCCGGACGAGTAAGCAGTGCCTGCCTCTAATTAGACACCCGTCGAGTTACTCATTGTCATGTCTAGGGAAAAGTCAAATCCAGGAACAGGAATCACTACCTATGACTCCGCAAACATGTCAGATCGTATTTGAGACACTGATTTCCCATAACGATCAATTAAGTCATGGTGACGACCATAGAATTTCTGGAGAGATAACATCAACCTAGGGGCAACAAACCCTTGTTTGAGTAGTTTAGCAGTCAACAACAGGGATCGGTCTAGAAAATCGGAATACCGATCGCAGGATCTAGAATAACGTATAAGTTGTGAAATGTACACACTATACGCTGGAGCTGCTGGAATGTTGCTGTCGATGAACGGGATGTTGACAATTGGAAAGTTGAAGTCATCACGTTTGTCGTAGAGTCTAGTTTGTAGTTTTCCTGAGTATTTCTAGAAGTAGGTCAAGGTAAGAGGCTGAGCTTAGTGTATTGGTGGTGTCTTTAATTTCAAGCTCGCTAGGGTAAATTGAATGTAAATAGTCACCAAATTTAGCATTGTTGAGGGACAAAACATCAATATAGCGGAATGTTAAATTAAAGGTCTGGGCCAGTGTCTTTTCTTCTTCAGCAGGCCTTCTAGGAACTCAGCCTCATAAGAGTACAAAAACAGGTCGGCGAGGAGAGGAGCACAATTAGTACCCATTGGAATACCAACAGTCTGTTGAAAAACATGTCATCCAAACATGACGAATATATTGTCAATCAGAAAATCTAACAAATGACAGATTAGGTCTTCAGTATGTTTAGTAGTAGATTTAGAGTCATTAATGACGAAGTAAGTGCTGTCATGACTAATTACTAGGTATTTGTATCGTCTCTTTCCGTTGTTCTTGAAAAAGCGTTTTATAAGATCTTTAAGCCTAGTTTTAAGCTGGATATGAGGGATGGCCGTATAGAGTGTCGAAAAATCAAATGTTTTAATGCTGTTACAATGGGAAAGAGATCCAGACCTCAAAATGTCTATCAGATCTTTTGAATTTGTTAATATCCACATTTCATTTATTCCACTCCTGGAGTAAAAAGTGTCGCTATATTTTTGAAGCCCCGTTTTTACTGTTGTTAAAATAGTGGTCAGGAGTTGCGATAGTGTTTTGGTAGTACACTTAGACGATCCTGCTATAAAACGCTGTTTGTATGGATTTTTGTGAAGTTTTGGTATCCAATACAATAAGGGGAGATCACAATCTTCGACTTTGATGTTGAGACCAAAGGATGCCAATATCAATTTGTGATTTTCAATAATCGCATCTTTTGAAAGCGCAGTAAATGTGTAAGTAGGATTGCCAAGTGAACTGTCCATGCTTAACTCATTAATTAAACACTATGTAAAACGCTGCTTTTTCAAGAAAAGGGAAAGAGATGATATAAATACCTGGTAATTAGTCATGATAGATCTTACTTCGTCATCAATGACTTCAAAGCTAATTCTAAATATACTGAAGACCAAATCTGTCACATGCATGTTAGATTTTCTGATTGACAACATATTCGTCATGTTTGGAGGACATGTTTTTCAACAGACTGTTGGTATTCTAATGGGTACTAATTGTGCTCCTCTCCTCGCCGACCTGTTTTTGTACTCCTATGAGGCTGAGTTCATAGAAGGCCTACTGAAAAAGAAAGAAAAGACTCTGGCCCAGACCATTAATTTCACATTCCACTATATTGATGATGTTTTGTCCCTCAACAATGCTAAATTTGGTGACTATTTACATTCGATTTACCCTAGCAAGCTTGAAATTAAAGACACCACCAATACACTAAGATCAGCCTCTTACTTAGACCTACTTCTAATAATAGACTCGGGAAAACTACAAACTAGGCTCTACGACAAGCGTGATGACTTCAACTTTCCAATTGTCAACTTCCCGTTCATCGACAGCAACATTCCAGCAGCTCCAGCGTATGGTGTATACATTTCACAACTTATACGTTATTCTAGATCCTGCGATCGTTATTAAGATTTTCTAGACCGATCAATGCTGTTGACTGCTAAACTACTCAAACAAGGGTTTGTTGTACCTAGGTTGATGTTATCTCTCCAGAAGTTCTATGGTCGGCACCACGACACAATTGATCGTTATGGGAAATCAGTGTCTCAAATACGATCTGACATTTTCGCTGAGTCATAGTTAGTTTTTCCTATTCCTGGATTTGACTATTCCTGGATTTGACTTTTACCTAGACAAGACAATGAGTAACTCGACGGGTGTCTAATTAGAGGCAGGCACTGCTTACTCGTCCGGAGCACCTGAGTGCACCCATGGTTTTTATTTGGTTCGGGTTACTCTCTTTCTGTGTTTTATGTTTTTGATTTTTGTGTTGTGTTTGTCTATATCCGGATTTGTAACTGTCCCTTGGTTTTTGGCTCTTGTTGTTCGGTCGGTCGGTTTTCTTTCCTAATTCCTTAACATAAATTAAAAAAGCTAATTGAAATTTTGCAAAATGTAGTAATAATACAATAAAAAATAATTCTGTTAAGTTAAAAAAATGTCATCACCAGTTTATATAGTTTTAAAAATCACAAAAGTGAATTAGTTCATAAATACGACTCTTCTTCTAACATTTTTGAGGCTTTTTTTAAGTGTGAAAATATTAAGTTCTTAACAATGTCTACACACATGAATGTTAGTTTTCCGTTTGTAATTACAAATCTTTTGAAAAAATTTTCGTTACTGTAAAATTATTTCAATGGAAATTGTAATTTGTCGGTATCTTTTCTTTGATCTTCCGACGATGCTCGACGGAAAGACACGATAACTGTCGATCTTATCGCCCCCCCCCCCCCCCACACACACACACCAAAACCCCACAGAAACACGTGACTATGGGATTTTGATATGGTCATTAGGAAAGGTGAGGAAACACAAATAGTTCCAAGAATCAGGTCCAACATTTTGATTGAGGCAAATGCCAACAATTATATGGCACTTGTTTAATGGAATTGCTAGGTCCTCGCCTATGTAGACTATTTACATGGAAATAAATTTATTGTAAAATCCGATCACCGGATTTCAAACCAATATTTCAGAAACATGTACAATTTATGAAAAATTTATGGCATTTTACAACAGTTTACCTTTGAAATGGAGTATAAACTTGCGTACAAATGCAAGTAGCAGACGCATTATTACGTTTTCACTTGAATAGACCCAAATATTTCTGACCAAGTAGTTTGGCAATCTTTGTCAATTACCGTCTAAATGGGGTTTTTTTTGCGCGGTGATTAAATTTTCGCTATATTCGAGGTAAAAGTTGGAACGCGAAAATAAAAACGCGCGAAATATTGAGTCATTTGATAGAGTTATTTATGATGATTTCGGACCGCGAAAATTACATTACGCCAAAATAACCTCACACAGTTTTTTTTAACAAAAACGCTTAATTTTTCCCACTCTAAAAACCACTTATACGGTATTATGGGAGTCGAGCACACCCTGCCCGCAGCCTAAGTGTGTGGTGACAGGGGCGTTATTAATAGTAGCTGTATACCTACCTTAATCACTCGACCACAGAGGCCCAAACAGGGTAAACAATATAAATAGACACTCGTCCTTTGTTATAACTCTTTTTCAAGATTGCTACTCATCTCTTTACCGCAACCCAAAATGTAAGCTTAAGCTAAGGATAAACTCCCATTCATGTCTTCAGCTCTGCTGATTTTCCATTTAAGTAAAGGAGGCCTTCATATTTGAGTTAGGGGGCCTCGGTGGCCGAGTGGTCAAGGTAGTTCGTTTACTATTGATCACGTGGTCTGTCAACACTGAGATAGCGGGTTCGATTCTCACTGCAGCCAGGGTGTACTCGACTCCAATCTTAATTGACAACGATTGCCAGTTTTCCTACCGCAGGTCGGGCGTTTTCTCCGGGTACTCCGGCTTCCTCCCCCAATAAAAACTGGACGCCATGATATAGCTGAAAAATTGCTGAAAGTGGCGTTAAACACCATCAAACAAACAAACAAACATATTTGAGTTCAGAGCTTAAGAAGGGGCAAAACATTAAGTATGATAAATGTTAATGTTACAACGGTAATAAAACATGATATTTTTGAAAAGACAACAATGGTGTATACACAACAAAATAACTTTATAACTTCTTCTTAACACTAGAGATGATAACATTATATACAGATGTCCACTGTAACTATAAGCAACTAGACCTAGTGGTGTGTACCACACATACATATGTACAGCCATACACACACAAACAACCATACACTCAAATTGAACATACATGTATAATAAAATCATTTGTTGTATTATACTAGCCAATTGGTTGTATATTATTAGCCATCTTGAAAAGAATAATAGCAAGAAAACACACTGAACTGACTTTCCTTATGAATCCCTGATATGAAATAAAGTACAAAAATAACAAATTGCGGAAATATATTACTATTAGCTAAAAATTCTGTTTGTGGAAAAAAATCAATGGCCAAATGCAATAGAAAATGTCGAATTCAGCTAATAAAACTGTACAATACATGAAAGTATAAACAAGTTCGCCACATTCCTTCCAAAACATACTCTCATAAAACAGTGAGAAATATTTCTGTTATATTTATATTTCTTTATATATTTTACAATGTACATAAATGAAAATAATATTATGCAATGTATTTATTAACAAAGATATCCATAACAACAAGTTTTGTTTAAAAAAGTTACTAATGCATACTTTTGCAAATATGCTTTTGCATACGACAAATAAATAATGCTGTATATTTAACTTTAAGCTTTATTTTTAAATCTGATTTATTGTAGATCAACATTGATATAAACCAAAATCTGTTGAAGTTATTACTATAATGTACAGGTGACATCATTACCTGACAAAGGCCTCGGTACTCCGTTATGTACAGGTGACATCATTACCTGACAGTGGCCTTGGTACTGTAATGTACAGGTGACATCCTTACCTGACAGTGGCCTCGGTACTGTAATGTACAGGTGACATCCTTACCTGACAGTGGCCTCGGTACTGTTATATACAGGTGACATCCTTACCTGACAATGACCTCGGTACTGTAATGTACAGGTGACATTCTTACCTGACAATGATCTCGGCACTGTAATGTACAGGTGACATCCTTACCTGACAATGGCCTCGGTACTGTAATGTACAGGTGACATCCTTATTTGACAGTGGCCTCGGTACTGTAATATACAGGTGACAGCCTTACCTGACAATGGCCTCGGTACTGTTATATACAGGTGACAGCCTTACCTGACAATGGCCTCGGTACTGTAATATACAAGTGACATCCTTACCTGACAATGGCCTCGGTATTGTAATGTACAGATGACATCCTTACCTGACAGTGACCTCTGTACTGTTATATACAGGTGACAGCCTTACCTGACAATGGCCTCGGTACTGTAATATACAAGTGACATCCTTACCTGACAATGGCCTCGGTATTGTAATGTACAGATGACATTCTTACCTGACAGTGGCCTCGGTACTGTAATGTACAGGTGACATTCTTACCCGACAGTGGCCTCGGTACTGTTATGTACAGGTAACATCTTTTCCTGACAATGACCTCGGTACGTTAATGTACAAATGCCATCCTTACCTGATAGTGCCCTTGGTACTGTTATGTAAAGGTGACATCCTTTCCTGACAATGACCTCGGTACTGTATTACACAGATGACATTCTTACCTGACAGTGGCCCCGGTACCGTAATTTACAGGTGACATTCTTACCCGACAGTGTCCTCTGTAGTGTTATGCACAGGTGACATCCTTACCTGACAATGACCTCGGTACTTTAATGTACAGGTGACATTCTTACCTGAGAGTGGCCTCGGTACTGTAATGTACAGGTGACATCATTACCTTGCAGTGGCCTCGGTACTGTAATGTACAGGTGACAGCCTTACCTGACGGTGGACTTGGTACTGTTATGTACAGTTGACATCCTTACCTGACAATGACCTCGGTACTGTAATATACAAGCGACAGCTTTACCTGACAGTGGCCTCTGTGCTGTTATGTACAGGTGACATTCTTACCTGACAGTGGCCTCGGTACTGTAATGTACAGATGACACCCTTACCTGACGGTGGCCTTGGTACTGTAATGTACAGGTGACATCCTTACCTGACAATGGCCTCGGTACTGTAATGTACAGGCGACAGCTCCACCTGACAGTGTCCTCTGTACTGTTATGTACAGGTGACATCCTTACATGACAATTGCCTCGGTACTGTAATGTACAGATGACATTCCTACCTGACAATGGCCTCGGTATTGTAATGTACAGATGACATTCTTACCTGACAGTGGCCTCGGTAGTTATTTACAGATGAAATCCTTTCCTGACAATGACCTCGGTTCGTTAATGTACAAATGCCATCCTTACCTGACAGTGCACTTGGTACTGTTATGTACAGGTGACATCCTTTCCTGACAATGACCTCGGTACGTTAATGTACAAATGCCATCCTTACCTGACAGTGCCCTTGGTACTGTTATGTACAGGTGACATCCTTTCCTGACAATGACCTCGGTACTGTATTACACAGATGACATTCTTACCTGACAGTGGCCCCGGTACCGTAATTTACAGGTGACATTCTTACCTGACAGTGTCCTCTGTAGTGTTATGTACAGGTGACATCCTTACCTGACAATGACCTCGGTACTGTAATGTACAGGTGACATTCTTACCTGAGAGTGGCCTCGGTACTGTAATGTACAGGTGACATCATTACCTTGCAGTGGCCTCGGTACTGTAATGTACAGGTGACAGCCTTACCTGACGGTGGACTTGGTACTGTTATGTACAGTTGACATCCTTACCTGACAATGACCTCGGTACTGTAATATACAAGCGACAGCTTTACCTGACAGTGGCCTCTGTGCTGTTATGTACAGGTGACATTCTTACCTGACAGTGGCCTCGGTACTGTAATGTACAGATGACATCCTTACCTGACGGTTGCCTTGGTACTGTAATGTACAGGTGACATCCTTACCTGACAATGGCCTCGGTACTGTAATGTACAGGCGACAGCTCCACCTGACAGTGTCCTCTGTACTGTTATGTACAGGTGACATCCTTACATGACAATTGCCTCGGTACTGTAATGTACAGATGACATTCCTACCTGACAATGGCCTCTGTATTGTAATGTACAGATGACATTCTTACCTGACAGTGGCCTCGGTAGTTATTTACAGATGAAATCCTTTCCTGACAATGACCTCGGTTCGTTAATGTACAAATGCCATCCTTACCTGACAGTGCACTTGGTACTGTTATGTACAGGTGACATCCTTTCCTGACAATGACCTCGGTACGTTAATGTACAAATGCCATCCTTACCTGACAGTGCCCTTGGTACTGTTATGTACAGGTGACATCCTTTCCTGACAATGACCTCGGTACTGTATTACACAGATGACATTCTTACCTGACAGTGGCCCCGGTACCGTAATTTACAGGTGACATTCTTACCTGACAGTGTCCTCTGTAGTGTTATGTACAGGTGACATCCTTACCTGACAATGACCTCGGTACTGTAATGTACAGGTGACATTCTTACCTGAGAGTGGCCTCTGTACTGTAATGTACAGGTGACATCCTTACCTGGCAGTGGCCTCGGTACTGTAATGTACAGGTGACAGCCTTACCTGACGGTGGACTTGGTACTGTTATGTACAGTTGACATCCTTACCTGACAATGACCTCGGTACTGTAATATACAAGCGACAGCTTTACCTGACAGTGGCCTCTGTGCTGTTATGTACAGGTGACATTCTTACCTGACAGTGGCCTCGGTACTGTAATGTACAGATGACATCCTTACCTGACGGTTGCCTTGGTACTGTAATGTACAGGTGACATCCTTACCTGACAATGGCCTCGGTACTGTAATGTACAGGCGACAGCTCCACCTGACAGTGTCCTCTGTACTGTTATGTACAGGTGACATCCTTACATGACAATTGCCTCGGTACTGTAATGTACAGATGACATTCCTACCTGACAATGGCCTCTGTATTGTAATGTACAGATGACATTCTTACCTGACAGTGGCCTCGGTAGTTATTTACAGATGAAATCCTTTCCTGACAATGACCTCGGTTCGTTAATGTACAAATGCCATCCTTACCTGACAGTGCACTTGGTACTGTTATGTACAGGTGACATCCTTTCCTGACAATGACCTCGGTACGTTAATGTACAAATGCCATCCTTACCTGACAGTGCCCTTGGTACTGTTATGTACAGGTGACATCCTTTCCTGACAATGACCTCGGTACTGTATTACACAGATGACATTCTTACCTGACAGTGGCCCCGGTACCGTAATTTACAGGTGACATTCTTACCTGACAGTGTCCTCTGTAGTGTTATGTACAGGTGACATCCTTACCTGACAATGACCTCGGTACTGTAATGTACAGGTGACATTCTTACCTGAGAGTGGCCTCTGTACTGTAATGTACAGGTGACATCCTTACCTGGCAGTGGCCTCGGTACTGTAATGTACAGGTGACAGCCTTACCTGACGGTGGCCTTGGTACTGTTATGTACAGTTGACATCCTTACCTGACAATGGCCTTGGTACTGTAATATACAAGCGACAGCTTTACCTGACAGTGGCCTCTGTGCTGTTATGTACAGGTGACATTCTTACCTGACAGTGGCCTCGGTACTGTAATGTACAGATGACAGCCTTACCTGACGGTGGCCTTGGTACTGTAATGTACAGGTGACATCCTTACCTGACAATGGCCTCGATACTGTAATGTACAGGCGACAGCTCTACCTGACAGTGTTCTCTGTACTGTTATGTACAGGTGACATCCTTACATGACAATTGCCTCGGTACTGTAATGTACAGGTGACATCCTTACCTGGCAGTGGCCTCGGTACTGTAATGTACAGGTGACAGCCTTACCTGACGGTGGCCTTGGTACTGTTATGTACAGTTGACATCCTTACATGACAATTGCCTCGGTACTGTAATGTACAGATGACATTCCTACCTGACAATTGCCTCGGTACTGTAATGTACAGGTGACAGCCTTACCTGACAATGGCCTCGGTACTGTAATGTATAGGTAATATTCTTATCTGACAATGGCCTCGGCACTGTTATGTACAGCGATAGCACTTCACAACTCATCATATAAAAATATAGTATAAATAGTATAAGTTTTCATAAAAATACAAATTTTCTGAAAATGCCTCTCTTGACTTATGTATTGCACATCAGTCGAGCGGTACATTTTAAGAAACTTTGTACTTGTAGAAATTTAAATTATTTCGTTTACAGAAATACAATAAAGACCAGATTATAATTTCAGAGAAAACAAAAGAGGGGTCCTTTCCGTGCTTTTGGTTGCATAACACCTATACTGAGGTACAACTGGCTAACTGGACTCAACAATATAGGAATCGTCAATTTGGGAATCGTCAATCTGGGATGCTACCGGTACAACACACCCATGTTTGAGAATCGTTATTGACGATTTCCAAAATCTTGCGTACGAGATTTATCGAAAACGAAGCTTGAACCTTGACCTCAAGTGACTCCATTAATATTACATATTTTAAATGTATATAATAATTTGTTTTGCTTAAATGCTCGCTTCAATTAGAGTAAATGTCATTCAGATTATATTCAGTTTAGTATAAACATTATATTTTTTCTTATTTCCCAAGTTGTTTTTATCAAAATACGTCTCTTCAGTGTCGAATTTTTGCACGTTCGTGTAGCTTTATTATCAAAGCGTTTAAAATTCATGGTTTATACAAGTATAAAGAAATGAGAATCTGTTAGAGTTTATTTCATACTTATTGCTGAAACAAAATCTGTATGTTTTAACATGTATTATTGCTTAAAGTTTTCCATATTCGCTAAGTTATTGTATGGACAGCGGCTAGCCAAATTGGACTGAAGGTAAGCCAAAACATGCCTAGACGAGGACCAATTACTCAGCCAATACGAAAACTCAACAAGGTTACACCGTGTTTGACAAAGCATTTCAATATGTAATAACTGGATCCAAAACTAGGCCAATACCTGATATTGAAATACATTAGTAATTGCTACTGCGCCAATACCTGATATTGACATACACTAGTAATTGGTACTGGGCCAATACCTGATATTGACATACATTAGTAATTGGTACTGGGCCAATACCTGATATTGACATACACTAGTAATTGGTACTGGGCCAATACCTGATATTGACATACATTAGTAATTGGTACTGGGCCAATACGGCATATTGGTGAACTAGGTATTTTAGTCATATCAATACTTGCATATTTTTTTGTTATTAATCAATAATTACAGGAACCAGAGTATATAATGACAGTAAAGCAGGAACCAGAGTATATCATGACGTACCACAGCATACAATGACGTCTACAATGGTTAAACCAGGAACCAGAGTATATAATGACGTACAACAGCATACAATTGTTAAACCAGGAACAAGAGTATATAATGACGTACCACAACATACAATGGTTAACCACAAAATGTAATACTACAGTATGTATTTATAAACTTGTCATACCATTACGGAACTACATTCACATGCGTAGCGCTCAGAAAAATAGTGGTACAGTCGGTTAAATTAGTAGCACGGTCTATTAAGGGTCGACAATCCGTTTACCGTGAATATTTAAATGTAGATAGGGGTTTTCCATGTGCTATTATTTGACACTTACGAATTGCACCGGAGATCGTAAAGGTTGAGCTGTTTTATATTATTTAAAAAGTTATTTTTAAGAAATTAGATTTATGTTGAACGTTTCTCAATTTAAAGAGTATATATAATGAAATTCTATCATTTTTTATTTTAATTTTCATAAAACTGATACGGTTTTCCGTACCAGTAATTTAAAGTTGTACGTAGGCTTGCTACGCCTATGACGTCACATAATATCGGCACAACATAATGTAATGATCGAGCAACAACAGTAAAATAAACTGCAGCGTATAATGATGTAACTACAGCATATAACAACGAACCACGACATATACATTTGTAATGACGACACCACAATATATATAGTTACATGTATGTAACCAGTGTTTTACTCGCGTCACATGAAATCACAATATATTACTATGGAGCCTCATTAAATAATGTCCACAGCAGGTAATGATGAAACATCAGCATCAAATGATGGGGCTAAGTCAAATAAAGATGGAACCACAGTATATAGTGACGACTCCACACCATATCATTAGGAAACCACAATATATAATAAGGCAGTCACAGCAAATAATGTTGACACTACAGGATGTAATAAGGAAGCACGAAAAAAAAATAACGGATCCACTGCATATAATGAAGGAACCTTAACATATAATAATGGAACCATGGCATATAATGTTGAAACTACAGGATGTAATAAGGGAGCAAGACAAAGAAAGCGGAACCACTGCATATAATGAAGGAACCATGGCATATAATGATGAACCTCAACATATAATAATGTAACCACGGCATATAATGATGAATCCACGACATATAATGATGGAACCACAATATGTAATAATAAAACCACAGCATATGACAAAACCACTGCGAATAATGATAGAATCACAGCATTTAATGATGTAACCACTGCATATAATGATGGAACCACGGCATACAATGATGGAACCACGGCATATAGTGATGGAACCACGGCATATATGATGGAAGCAACACATATAATTATGGAACCACAATATATAATGATGGAACCACATCATTTAATGATAGAAAAACAACATATAATAATGGAACCACAGGTATATAAATGATGTAACCATGGAATATAATGATGGAAACACGCATATAATGATGAAACCACAACATATAATAATGGAACCACGGTATATAATTGCTTAACCACGGCATATAATGATTGAAACACGCATAAAATGATGGAACCACAACATATAATAATGGAACCATATCTTATAATATTGAAACCACATCATATAATGATGGATCCACTGCATATAAATATAAAACTACGTCATTTGATGATGAAATTACGGCATATATGACCACACACTCGAATTTCGTCCACACTCGAACTCGAATTTCGTTCATACTCGAATTTCGGCGATTTAAAATATCTTCCATTTATTGCTCTAAACAAATTATTTCTTAATATAAAATACAGTGGGTTTCAACGACATTAACTTCCGTTAAAGCAACCCACTTTCATCGCCAAAATTCGAGTGTACTAGACGTATATGGAACCACAGCATATATTAATGGACTGCTTGTTTTAATGGTGTTTAACGCACCTTCATCAATTTATCAGCTATATCAGGGCGTCCAGTTTTTATTGGGGAGGAAGCCGGAGTACCCGGAGAAAACACTCTGCCTCCAGAGAGAATAGAATGCGCAACCTTTGTGTCGGCAGGCATGTGATTAATAGAAGACAAACTAACATAACCACTCGGCCACTTATAATGATGGAACCAAAACATAAAATAATACAACCACAACATATGATTGAACCACCGCATAGTATGATGGATTCGCGGTATGTGATGTTCGACAACTGTATACAAGTACTATTTTCAACGGGAAAAAAAACACTATCTACGAGATATTTTCTCAAAGTGTTTGTAAAGAACAGCGTTTACACGATGTGATAATATATTGCGTTGGCGTATTAATTTAATTCTACATCATGTTCAAAGAGCGTGACGAGATTGACATTTGACACATAAATTCCCACTTTATGCACGTCGGATTAACTTCCCAACATAAAAGAATTTTCCCGCATTTCGATAGTAAGAGCGGGAAAATTTTGTATTTACGGTACATAGGTACTAATTTTTATTTGGCGTAGTAATCGAGTAGACCGGGAAAATTGAGCGGGTATTTTAGTTTGGTTCATTTTCTAGCCGCCTTTCAGGCAGTAAACATCAAACTTAAAATGGACGCTGACATGCACAACCTGATAAGACAAGAAGTTATAACTACAGTAACTGAGTCTCAGAATGCTATGATGTCTCAGTTTAAACATTTAATCGCGCATGAGATGGGAAAAATGCAGGAACAGCAGAAAAAGTTAGCAGAAACGCAAATGAGCAAGATTGAGGAGACGTTTACCGACGGCCACAGGTTCAAACGACGAGGCAATGAGGAGCAATTTAAACACAACACTAAAGTTATGAACAAAATCAAGGAAGCTAATAGAAACCTGGACGTAAACAATGTTTCGGTAGAAGGAATTACGAAGACTAAAGAAAAACTTGCTGAAGGTATGGATATTCTAAATCACAGACAGAAACTTATAAATATAAAGGATTTTTCCGAATTAGGATGGCGTGTAGTACAAGAGTACGAAGCAAACCCTCTCGCAGAGGATTCAGACGACGAGAAGAAGCTGTTTAAGGCCGAAACTAGAGGAGAAATGAAAATGAAGGCGGCAAAAACTAAAAAGGCAAAGATGTCGAGGACGCACCCATATGCACAGCCGGAGGCAGAGAAATTTAAAAGACCAGGCAGATGTTTTAATTGCGGAGTACAAGGGCACTGGAAACAGGATTGTCCAGAGTCTGTAAAAAAGCAATGAAAAGATAAGGATTGATTATGTACAATGTCATATGGCCAGTGAATGCCAAAGTATTGTAACACCTGTTAACAGTTTACGAAATCATATTAAACGTTGGCAAGAAGTCAATGCTAATGATTATATTTTGAGTGTCATAGATCAAGGTTACAAGTTACCATTTAAAACTTTACCTGTAGATGTATTTTTAGATAACAATAGGTCAGCTAAGGACAATGCAGCATTCGTCCGAGACGAAAAAAAACCAAATTCTTATTGAAAGGTTGCATATCACAAGTACCAAACAAACCACGTGTGGTAAACCCGCTTACAGTTGCGGGTAATAAGACAAAACTTAGATTGCTTTTAGATTGTCGTCATATTAATCCACACTTGTATCAATTTAAGCATAAATATGAGGATGCAAATGTGGCTAGAAGTATGTTTTTCAAAGGGAATTATTTATTTTCTTATGATCTTAAATCGATCTACCATCATATTATGATATATGAGGAAGACAAAACATATCTAGGTTTTTGTTGGGATGAAACATTTTTTATTTTCAATGTGTTGTGTTTTGATTTTGCTACAGCAGGCTATATATTTTCAAAATTTTAAGAGAATTTATTAAACACTGGCGATCAAATGGTTTAAGAGTTATTATTTGGATGATGGTTTGGGAGGAGCAGACGATTATGAAAATTGCAAAATGGTCAGTGCAAGAGTGAGGCAAGACCTCTTGAATTTGGGTTTTATAATTGCAGAAGAAAAATGCAACTGGGAACCAGTACATGTTACAACATGGTTAGGTTTGGTATACTTTACAAGGAAAAATTAAAGTGACACAAGAACGAATAGACAGGATTTTGTGTTGTATCAATTCAATATGTAACAGGCTTTCACATAACAGAGTAATGCCTGTGAGGGTTTTAGCCTCAGTTATAGGACAACTGATTTCAACCCAAGTGGTTATAGGTTCAGTTGTTAGGTTAAGAACGAGGTACGCATAATCGCCAAATTATATAGTTTTTGGTTTTTAATGTCATTACGAAATGGAGATTGAATGATTGGTAGAGACTCGAGTTAAGTTAATACTCAGAATTAGACCTGTTTAAGTGGTCAGTTGTATAGTAATCAGTATTAGACCTGTTTATATGATCAGTTGTATGGTGATAAGTGTTAGACCTATTTTTTATGGTCAGTGTATGGTAATCAGTATTAGATCTCTTTATATGGTCAGTGTATGGTAATCAGTGTAAGACCTGCCACATAATCAGTTTAAGAACTGTTTATGTGGTCAGTTGTATGGTAATCAGTAATGGATCTGTGTGTGGTCACTTGCATGATAATCAGTTTTAGACCTTTTTGTATGGTCAGTTGTATGGTAATCAGTTTTAGACCTGTTTATGTGGTCAGTTGTATGATAAACAGTATTAGAACTGTTTATGTGGTCAGTTATATGGTAATCAGTATTAGACCTGTTTATGTGGTCAGTTGTATGATAAACAGTATTAGACCTCTTTATGTGGACAGTTATATGGTAATCAGTGTTAGACATGTTTGTGTGGTCAGTTGTATGATAAACAGTATTAGACCTGTTCATGTGGACAGTTATATGGTAATCAGTGTTAGGCCTGTTTGTGTGGTCAGTTCTATGATAAACAGTATGAGACCTGTTAATGCGGTCAGTTATATGGTAATCAGTATTAGACCTGTTGATGTGGTCAGTTGTATGGTAATCAGTATAAGACCTGTTTATATGGTCAGTTATATGGTAATCAGTATTAGACCTATTTATATGGTCAGTTATATGGTAATCAGTATTAGACCTGTTTATGTGGTCAGTTGTATGGTAATCACTATTAGACCTGTTTATATGGTCAGTTGCATGGTATTCAGTATTAGACCTGTTTATGTGGTCAGTTATATGGTAATCAGTATTAGACCTGTTTATGTGGTCAGTAATATGGTAATCAGTATTAGACCTGTTGATGTGGTCAGTTGTATGGTAATCATTAATAGACCTGTTGGTTTTGTCATGTGTATGGTAATCAGTATTAGACCTGTTTATGTGATCAGTTGTATGGTAATCAGTAATAGACCTGTTGATTTCGTCATGTGTATGGTAATCAGTATTAGACCTGTTTATATGGTCAGTCATATGGTAATCAGTATTAGACTTGTTTATATGGTCACTTGCATGGTAATCAGTATTAGACCTGTTTATGTGGTCACTTGCATGGTAATCAGTATTAGACCTGTTTATGTGGTCAGTTATATGGTAATCAGTATTAGACCTGTTGATGTTTTCAGTTGTATGGTAATCAGTATTAGACCTTTTTGTGTGGTCAGTTGTATGGTTATCAGTATTAGACCTGTTTGTGTGGTCAGTTGTATGGTAATCAGTATTAGACCTGTTGATGTGGTCAGTGTTATGGTAATCAATAATATGTTCTTACATATGTTTCTGGAAAAGACTGGGTTATCTTCCATGAAATATAAATGTGTATGTCTTTTCGTGAGTGGAGCTCAGCAGAAGCAAAAAATAATGAGTGGAACATCACTTGTTTTCCTAGAAACTTATGAAAATACCTATTTCTTCCTTAAACCAACAACGATTACATTGCGATGACCTATAGACTCTCCACTGTTTTATATCCCGCATCCGAACACCTGCAACAAGGACGTTAAACAAGAATATCATAGAAGCTTGTGACATGATATCATAGGACACATAAACATTTCATTCTAACACATGTCCTCTCACCAAGTCAAAAGTCACCTAAGGGATATAATTTACATCACACGTATCTCAAGAACACATGTCATCTCTCACAACACAACTCTGGCACATTCCACATGGCACCTCATAGACACATGTCACATGGAGTAATATCATCTCACATCTCACATGACATCAAACCAACATGTCAGATGACATCACACTGACATCTCACATGACATCACACTGACACATCTCACATGATACTGACACCTCTCATAATAACATCTTATCGACACATGTCACAAGACATCACACCTACACATCTCACATGACATCAAACCGACACATCTCACTAGATATCACACCGACAAATCTCACATGACATCACACCAACACGACCACACCGACACATCTCACATGACATCACACTGACACATCTCACATGACACTGACACATGTCACATGGCATCACTCCGACAAATCTCACATGACATCACACCGAACCATCTCACGTGACATCACACTGACACATGTCACATGACATCACACCGACACATCTCACATGACATCACACTGACACATCTCACATGACATCACACCGACACATCTCACATGATATCACACCAACACATCTCACATGACATAACACCGACACATCTCACATGACATCACACCAACACATCTCACATAACATCACTGACACATCTCACATGACATCACACCGACACATCTCACATGACATCACAGCGACACATCTCACAATGAGATATATCATCCCACAGGGACAGGTGTCACCTTACAGTCTAGTCTTTGGTAAAACATAACTGGAAAACCACTTTTGTGAATAAGATACCAATTATTTTAATCATTTCATGTACACATTTTATTTAAAGTAAATCATGTAACACAATATTCATATTGATTACAAAAGAATATAAAATAATTGACATCATTTTTATTACATGGTATCACTAATAAAATACATGATGTTATTGTAAAATAACCAAGACAGTGAATATAATACTTGTCAATTTAATAAAAATATGTATATTATTTACATGATGTTATTATTAGACAGAATATTATCTTTCACTAATTCTTTACATATTCACAATATTCAATACATTCAATGAGAAGTCAGGACTACAATTATCAACCATTACTAGACCTGTTCATGTTAAACCTATTTAACTGAGTAATTATATTGATTACAAAAGAGTACACAGAAATTGACATTACCTTTAAATAGAAACCATTAATACAACATATCTAATTATAGATATTTAGGTCAATAGGTCAATCATTCAAAACATGTCATAATGTCAAATTTCATAATATATTGGACATTTATTAAAGAGTTAATTAGACACATGTTAGACAGAATAGAATATTATCTTAATTCTTTATATATTCACAATATTTACGTGTAGTAATTTAATACATTGATACACATTATTTACATCCAGTGATCAGTAACAACAGATAAGTCAGACATATGTAAACTAGATCATCACTTCTTGGTGTCAATCAGAATATATTGTAATATGGATTATTTATACTTTCTTATAAACATAAACACTGTCAAATCGACCAATAACAACAGATTTAGACAGTGAATTATAACATATGTATGGAAACCAATCAGATGATGGTTTCTGCGTAATAATAACCTGACTCTGTTTACCATCAGGACTAATCCTGAGTACATTGTTAGACCTGTGACATATAACAAGTACATGTCCTTCATCATCTGTTGTAATTCCCCATAGTTCCCTCATTTTAGGATCAGTAAATGTAAACAAGGTGTTCCCCACTGTATCAATACAGTACAACTTATCTATGTCAGTATAGTAGATACGTCCTGCCTCACCACCACAGATAAACTCAGGTCTTACACCCACTGGTATTAGACGTGTTACCTCCCCTGACATGTTCATTACCTTTATTGTTCTATCATCACAGTCTACAAACAGCTGGTTATCTCTGTACATGATACCCCAACACATCACCTTTACATCAATACGTTGTATAACTTGTCTCTGTCTGACATCTACTATCACTACAGTAGTAGTATAATATAATGTAACAGCTACAGTGTTGTTGTCTACCACAGCTATACGCCATGGTCCACCAGGTAATGGAATGGTATGTTGTTGTTGTCCTGTTATATCACATGTTACTAATTGTTGACCATAATCAGCTATAACCAACACATCATCATGTAACACCTTTATATCCCTGATCAGTCCTACATTGACCTTGAAGTTATAATCCAGTGAATACATGTCCTGTACATGTTGTACAATGTGATATTTAGTATCTGTTGATTTTCTGTGTTGATTGTTACAGTCCTGACACATAGATCTCTGACAGCCATGACACCAGTATACAGATGGTTCCTTGTCACAGACATGACACCTGTAAAGGATTTATATAAATGTAATATCATAATTCTGATATAAAAAACAATTGAACTTTTAATTATATAAAGTAAACAAAACACCATGTTGTGTGTCTTCCATTTAAATAGATTAAAGGATGACCTCAAGATCATCATTAATTTATATAAATATAATATCCTAATGATTCAAGCTATTATTGTGTACAATTGTATAAAGTAAACGTAATAAAATAACAGTAACAATATGTCTGTATATAAATAGGTCACATGATGACAACTTGAATCTTTAAACTTGTGCGGTAGTAAAAATGTCTGTATTTTAATAGGTCACATGATGACAACTTGAATGATTTGACCTGTGTGTTAGTTACAATGTCTGTATTTAAATAGGTCACATGATGACAACTTGAATCTTTAAACTTGTGCGGTAGTAAAAATGTCTGTATTTTATTAGGTCACATGATGACAACTTGAATGCTTAGACCTGTGTGTTAGTAACAATATCTGTATTTAAATAGGTCACATGATGACAACTTGAATCTTTAAACTTGTGCGGTAGTAAAAATGTCTGTATTTTAATAGGTCACATGGTGACAACTTGAATGATTTGACCTGTGTCTTAGTTACAATGTCTGTATTTAAATAGGTTACATGATGACAACTTGAATGCTTTGATCTGTGTGTTAGTAACAATATCTGTATTTAAATAGGTCACATGGTGACAACTTGAATACTTAAACCTGTGTGTTAGTTACAATGTCTGTATTTAAACAGGTCACATGATGACAACTTAAATCTTTAAAGTTGTGTGGTAGTAACAATGAAAGTGTACAATGAAATAGACATTTAATGTAACATGTTTGGTGCCATGTGTTGATAGTTATAGTCCTGATACAGAGATGACTTCATGATTAATATCAATAAATTACACTTTACTAACTTGAATAATTAAATCTTCAAAACTTGTGGTGTCATAAAAATGTACAAAAATGTACATGCAGTGCAGTGGGGACTTACAAATGGTAATGTTCTTGAAGGGATCAAGTTAAAAGAATTAGCAGTTACATTCCTTACAGCGGTCACATGGACAGGTTTTAAGTACAAATCAGTCCATGTGACTCGCTGTAAAGTACTTACTACTTACCATGTCTATGTGACTCGCTGTAAAGTACTTACTACTGACCCTGTCCCTGTGACTCCCTGTAAGGTACTTATTACTGACCTTGTCCATGTGACTCGCTGTAAAGTACTTACTACTGACCCTGTCCCTGTGACTCGCTGTAAGCTACTTACTACTTACCTTGTCCATGTGACTCCCTGTAAGCTACTTACTACTTACCTTGTCCATGTGACTCCCTGTAAGGTACTTACTACTGACCTTGTCCATGTGACTCGCTGTAAGCTACTTACTACTGACCTTGTCCATGTGACTCCCTGTAAGCTACTTACTACTGACCTTGTCTATGTGACTCGCTGTAAAGTACTTACTACTGACCCTGTCCCTGTGACTCGCTGTAAAGTACTTACTACTGACCCTGTCCCTGTGACTCCCTGTAAGGTACTTATACTGACCCTGTCCATGTGACTCCCTGTAAGGGACTTACTACTGACCCTGTCCATGTGACTCGCTGTAAAGTACTTACTACTGACCCTGTCCCTGTGACTCCCTGTAAGGTACTTATACTGACCCTGTCCATGTGACTCCCTGTAAGGGACTTACTATTGACCCTGTCCATGTGACCCCTGTAAGTTACTTACTACTGACCCTGTCCATGTGACCCCTGTCAGCTACTTACTACTTATCCTGTCCATGTGACTCCCTGTAAAGTACTTACTACTGACCATGTCTATGTGACTCGCTGTAAAGTACTTACTACTGACCCTGTCCCTGTGACTCCCTGTAAGGTACTTATACTAACCCTGTCCATGTGACTCCCTGTAAGGGACTTACTACTGACCCTGTCCATGTGACCCCTGTCAGCTACTTACTACTTATCCTGTCCATGTGACTCCCTGTAAAGTACTTACTACTGACCCTGTCCATGTGACTCCCTGTAAGGTATTTACTACTGACCCTGTCCATGTGACCCCTGTCAGCTACTTACTACTTATCCTGTTCATGTGACTCCCTGTAAAGTACTTACTACTGACCCTGTCCATGTGACTCCCTGTAAGGTACTTACTACTGACCATGTCTATGTGACTCCTTGTAAAGTACTTACTACTGACCCTGTCCATGTGACTCCCTGTAAGGTACTTACTACTGACCCTGTCCATGTGACCCCTGTAAGCTACTTACTACTTATCCTGTCTATGTGATTCCCTGTAAGGTACTTACTACTGACCCTGTCCATGTGACCCCTGTAAGCTACTTACTACTTATCCTGTCTATGTGATTCCCTGTAAGGTACTTACTACTGACCCTGTCCATGTGACCCCTGTAAGCTACTTACTACTTATCCTGTCTATGTGACTCCTTGTAAAGTACTTACTACTGACCTTGTCCATGTGACACTCTGTAAGGTACTTACTGCTGACCCTGTCTATATGATTCCCTGTAAGGTACTTACTACTGACCCTGTCTATTTGACTCCCTGTAAGGTACTTACTACTGACCCTGTCCATGTGACCCCTGTAAGGTACTTACTACTGACCCTGTCTATTTGACTCTGTGTAAGGTATTTACTATTGACCCTGTTCATATGACTCCCTGTAAGGTACTTACTACTGGCCCTGTCAATGTGACTCCTGTAAGGTAAATACTACTGACCCTGTCCATATGACCCCTGTAAGGTACTTACTACTAACCCTGTCCATGTGACTCCCTATAAGGTACTTACTACTGGCCATGTCCATGTGACTCCCTGTAAGGTACTTACTACTGACCCTGTCTATTTGACTCTGTGTAAGGTACTTACTATTGACCCTGTCCATATGACTCCCTTTAAGGTAATTACTACTGACCTTGTCCATGTGACACCTGTAAGGTACTTACTACTAACCCTGTCCATGTAACCCCTTTAAGGTACTTACTACTCGCCATGTCCATGTGACCACTGTAAGGTACTTACTACTGACCCTGTCCATGTGACCCTGTAAGGTACTTACTACTGACCCTATCCATGTGACTCCCTGTAAGGGACAGACCATTTAACTTGAAGGATGCAGTCCTTGGTTATTTGTTTTGGTCAGAAAATTTTTATTTTTTGAAGGCGTCACGACAGAATATTTTTTTTTATTAAAAGCATTATTTTATAGAGGATAAATCCTTCCAAAATATTTTTTCATCCAAAATCATTTTCAAAATATCTTTTTAGGAAAAAACCAAGGCCCCCCTTGCAAGTTAAATGGTCGGTCCTTAAGGTACCTACTACTGACCCTGTCTATGTGACTCCTTGTAAGATACTTACTACTGACCCTGTCTATGTGACTCCCTGTAAGGTACTTACTACTGACCCTGTCTATGCGACTCCCTCCCTGTAAGCTACTTACTACTGACCCTGTCTATGTGACTCCCTGTAAGGTACTTACTACTGACCCTGTCTATGTGACTCCCTGTAATGTACTTACTACTGACCCTGTCTATGTGACTCCCTGTAAGGTACTTACTACTGACCCTGTCCATGTGACTCCCTGTAAGGTACTTACTACTGACCCTGTCTATGTGACTCCCTGTAAGGTTCTTACTACTGATCCTGTCTATGTGACTCCCTGTAATGTACTTACTACTGACCCTGTCTATGTGACTCCCTGAAAGGTACTTACTACTGACCCTGTCTATGTGACTCCCTGTAAGGTACTTAATACTGACCCTGTCCATGTGACTCCCTGTAAGGTACTTACTACTGACCCTGTCTATGTGACTCCCTGTAAGGTTCTTACTACTGATCCTGTCTATGTGACTCCCTGTAATGTACTTACTACTGACCCTGTCTATGTGACTCCTTGAAAGGTACTTACTACTGACCCTGTCTATGTGACTCCCTGTAAGGTACTTAATACTGACCCTGTCCATGTGACTCCCTGTAAGGTACTTACTACTGACCCTGTCTATGTGACTGCCTGAAAGGTACTTACTACTGACCCTGTCTATGTGACTCCCTGTAATGTACTTACTACTGACCCTGTCTATGTGACTCCCTGTAAGGTACTTACTACTGACCCTGTCCATGTGACTCCCTGTAAAGTACTTACTACTGACCCTGTCTATGTGACTCCCTGTAAGGTACTTACTACTGACCCTGTCTATGTGACTCCCTGTAAGGTACTTACTTCTGACCTTGTCTATGTGATTCCCTGTAAGGTACTTACTACTGACCCTGTCTATGTGACTCCCTGTAAAGTGTAAAGTACTTACTACTGACCCTGTCTATGTGACTCCCTGTAAGGTTCTTACTACTGATCCTGTCTATGTGACTCCCTGTAATGTACTTACTACTGACCCTTTCTATGTGACTCCCTGAAAGGTACTTACTACTGACCCTGTCTATGTGATTCCCTGTAAGGTACTTACTTCTGACCCTGTCTATGTGACTCCCTCCATGTAAGCTACTTACTACTGACCCTGTCTATGTGATTCCCTGTAAGGTACTTACTTCTGACCCTGTCTATGTGACTCCCTCCCTGTAAGCTACTTACTACTGACCCTGTCTATGTGACTCCCTGTAAGGTACTTACTACTGACCGTGTCTATGTGACTCCCTGTAATGTACTTACTACTGACCCTGTCTATGTGACTCCCTGTAAGGTACTTACTACTGACCCTGTCCATGTGACTCCCTGTAAGGTACTTACTACTGACCCTGTCTATGTGACTCCCTGTAAGGTTCTTACTACTGATCCTGTCTATGTGACTCCCTGTAATGTACTTACTACTGACCCTGTCTATGTGACTCCCTGAAAGGTACTTACTACTGACCCTGTCTATGTGACTCCCTGTAAGGTACTTAATACTGACCCTGTCCATGTGACTCCCTGTAAGGTACTTACTACTGACCCTGTCTATGTGACTCCCTGTAAGGTTCTTACTACTGATCCTGTCTATGTGACTCCCTGTAATGTACTTACTACTGACCCTGTCTATGTGACTCCTTGAAAGGTACTTACGACTGACCCTGTCTATATGACTCCCTGTAAGGTACTTAATACTGACCCTGTCCATGTGACTCCCTGTAAGGTACTTACTACTGACCCTGTCTATGTGACTCCCTGTAAGGTTCTTACTACTGATGCTGTCTATGTGACTCCCTGTAATGTACTTACTACTGATCCTGTCTATGTGACTGCCTGAAAGGTACTTACTACTGACCCTGTCTATGTGACTCCCTGTAATGTACTTACTACTGACCCTGTCTATGTGACTCCCTGTAAGGTACTTACTACTGACCCTGTCCATGTGACTCCCTGTAAAGTACTTACTACTGACCCTGTCTATGTGACTCCCTGTAAGGTACTTACTACTGACCCTGTCTATGTGACTCCCTGTAAGGTACTTACTTCTGACCTTGTCTATGTGATTCCCTGTAAGGTACTTACTACTGACCCTGTCTTTGTGACTCCCTGTAAAGTACTTACTACTGACCCTGTCTATGTGACTCCCTGTAAGGTTCCTACTACTGATCCTGTCTATGTGACTCCCTGTAATGTACTTACTACTGACCCTGTCTATGTGACTCCCTGAAAGGTACTTACTACTGACCCTGTCTATGTGATTCCCTGTAAGGTACTCACTTCTGACCCTGTCTATGTGACTCCCTGAAAGGTACTTACTACTGACCCTGTCTATGTGATTCCCTGTAAGGTACTTACTTCTGACCCTGTCTATGTGACTCCCTGAAAGGTACTTACTACTGACCCTGTCTATGTGATTCCCTGTAAGGTACTTACTTCTGACCCTGTCTATGTGACTCCCTGAAAGGTACTTACTACTGACCCTGTCTATGTGATTCCCTGTAAGGTACTTACTTCTGACCCTGTCCATGTGACCCCCTGTAAGGTACTTACTACTGACCCTGTCTATGTGACTCCCTGTAAGGTACTTACTACTGACCCTGTCCATGTGACCCCTGTCAGCTACTTACTACTTATCCTGTCCATGTGTCTCCCTGTCAGCTACTTACTACTTATCCTGTCCATGTGTCTCCCTGTAAAGTACTTACTACTGACCCTGTCTATGTGACTCCCGGTAAGGTACTTACTACTGACCCTGTCTATGTGTCTCCCTGTAAGGTACTTACTACTGACCCTGTCTATGTGACTCCCTGCAAGGTACTTACTACTGATACTGTCCATGTGACTCCCTGTAAGGTACTTACTACTGACCCTGTCTATGTGACTCCCTGTAAGGTACTTACTACTGACCCTGTCTATGTGACTCCCTGTAAGGTACTTACTACTGACCCTGTCTATGTGACTCCCTGTAAGGTACTCACTACTGATACTGTCCATGTGACTCCTTGTAAAGTACTTACTACTGACCATGTCTATGTGACTCCCTGTAAGGTACTCACTACTGATACTGTCCATGTGACTCCCTGTAAAGTACTTACTACTTATCCTGTCTATGTGACTCCCTGTAAGGTACTTACTACTGACCCTGTCTATGTGATTCCCTGAAAGGTACTTAATACTGACCCTGTCCATGTGACTCCTTGTAAAGTACTTACTACTGACCATGTCTATGTGACTCCCTGTAAGGTACTTACTACTGACCCTGTCCCTGTGACTCCCTGTAAGGTACTTACTACTGACCCTGTCCATGTGAGTACCTGTAAGATACTTACTACTGACCCTGTCCATGTGACTCCCTGTAAGGTACTTACTACTGACCCTGTCCATGTGACTCCCTGTAAGGTACTTACTACTGACCATGTCTATGTGACTCCATGTAAAGTACTTACTACTGACCCTGTCTATGTGACTCCCTGTAAGGTTCTTACTACTGACCCTGTCTATGTGATTCCCTGAAAGGTACTTAATACTGACTCTGTCTATGTGACTCCCGGTAAGGTACTTACTACTGACCATGTCTATGTGACTCCCTGTAAGGTACTTACTACTGACCATGTCTATGTGACTCAATGTAAAGTACTTACTACTGACCCTGTCTATGTGATTCCCTGAAAGGTACTTAATACTGATACTGTCCATGTGACTCCCTGTAAGGTTCTTACTACTGACCCTGTCTATGTGATTCCCTGAAAGGTACTTAATACTGACTCTGTCTATGTGACTCCCGGTAAGGTACTTACTACTGACCATGTCTACGTGACTCCCTGTAAGGTACTTACTACTGACCCTGTCTATGTGACTCCTTGTAAGGTACTTACTACTGACCCTGTCTATGTGACTCCCTGTAAGGTACTTACTACTGACCCTGTCCATGTGACTCCCTGTAAGGTACTTACTACTGACCCTGTCTATGTGACTCCTTGTAAGTACTTACTACTGATCCTGTCTATGTGACTCCCTGTAAGGTACTTATTACTGACCATGTCTATGTGACTCCTTGTAAAGTACTTACTACTGACCCTGTCTATGTGACTCCCTGTAAGGTACTTACTACTGATCCTGTCTATGTGACTCCCTGTAAGGTACTTACTACTGACCCTGTCTATGTGATTCCCTGTAAGGTACTTACTACTGACCCTGTCTATGTGATTCCCTGTAAGGTACTTACTACTGATCCTGTCTATGTGACTCCCTGTAAGGTTCTTACTACTGACCCTGTCTATGTGACTCCCTGAAAGGTACTTAATACTGACTCTGTCTATGTGACTCCCTGTAAGGTACTTACTACTGACCCTGTCTATGTGACTCCCTGTAAGGTACTTACTACTGACCCTGTCTATGTGACTCCCTGTAAGGTACTTACTACTGACCATGTCTATGTGACTCCTTGTAAAGTACTTACTACTGACCCTGTCTATGTGACACCCTGTAAGGTACTTACTACTGACACTGTCTATGTGACTCCCTGTAAGGTACTTACTACTGACCCTGTCTATGTGACTCCCGGTAAGGTACTTACTACTGACCCTGTCTATGTGACTCCCTGTAAGGTACTTACTACTGATACTGTCCATGTGACTCCCTGTAAGGTACTTACTACTGATACTGTCCATGTGACTCACTGTAAGGTACTTACTACTGATACTGTCCATGTGACTCCCGGTAAGGTACTCACTACTGATACTGTCCATGTGACTCCCTGTAAGGTACTTACTACTGACCCTGTCTATGTGACTCCCTGTAAGGTATTTACTACTGACCCTGTCTATGTGACTCCCTGTAAGGTACTTACTACTGACCATGTCTATGTGACTCCTTGTAAAGTACTTACTACTGACCCTGTCTATGTGACACCCTGTAAGGTACTTACCACTGACCCTGTCTATGTGACCTGTAAGGTACTTACTACTGACCCTGTCTATGTGACTCCCGGTAAGGTACTTACTACTGACCCTGTCTATGTGACTCCCTGTAAGGTACTTACTACTGATACTGTCCATGTGACTCCCTGTAAGGTACTTACTACTGATACTGTCCATGTGACTCCCTGTAAGGTACTTACTACTGACTCTGTCTATGTGACTCCCTGTAAGGTACTTACTACTGACCATGTCTATGTGACTCCCTGTAAGGTACTTACTACTGACCCTGTCCATGTGACTCCCTGTAAGGTACTTACTACTGACCCTGTCTATGTGACTCCTTGTAAAGTACTTACTACTGACCCTGTCCATGTGACTCCCTGTAAGGTACTTTCTACTGACCCTGTCCATGTGACTCCCTGTAAGGTACTTTGTACTGACACTGTCCATGTGACTCCCTGTAAGGTATTTACTACTGACCTTGTCCATGTGACTCCTTGTAAGGTACTTACTACTGACCCTGTCTATGTGATTCCCTGTAAGGTACTTACTACTGATCCTGTCTATGTGACTCCCTGTAATGTAGTTACTACTGACCTGTCTATGTGACTTCCTGTAAGGTACTTACTACTTACCCTGTCTATGTGACTCCCTGTAATGTACTTACTACTGACCCTGTCTTTGTGACTTCCTGTAATGTACTTACTACTGACCCTGTCTATGTGACTTCCTGTAATGTACTTACTACTGACCCTGTCTATGTGACTTCCTGTAATGTACAAATACTACTGACCCTGTCTATGTGACTTCCTGTAATGTACTTACTACTTACCCTGTCTATGTGACTTCCTGTAATGTACTTACTACTGACCCTGTCTATGTGACTCCCTGTAAGGTACTTACTACTGACCCTGTCCATGTGACTCCCTGTAAGGTATTTACTACTGACCCTGTCCATGTGACTTCCTGTAAGGTACTTACTACTTACCCTGTCTATGTGACTCCCTGTAAGGTACTTACTACCGACCCTGTCCATATGACTCCAGGTAAGGTACTTAATACTGACCCTGTCCATGTGACTCCTTGTAAAGTACTTACTACTGACCCTGTCCATGTGACTCCCTGCAAGGTATTTACTACTGACCCTGTCTATGTGACTTCCTGTAAGGTACTTATTACTGACCTTGTCCATGTGACTCCCTGTAAGGTATTTACTTCTGACCCTGTCCGTGTGACTCCTTGTAAGGTACTTACTACTGACCGTGTCTATGTGATTCCCTGTAAGGTACTTACTACTGACCCTGTCTATGTGATTCCCTGTAAGGTACTTACTACTGACCGTGTCTATGTGATTCCCTGTAAGGTACTTACTACTGACCCTGTCTATGTGATTCCCGGTAAGGTACTTACTACTGACCGTGTCTATGTGATTCCCTGTAAGGTACTTACTACTGACCCTGTCCATGTGACTCCCTGTAAGGTACTTACTACTGACCATGTCTATGTGATTCCCTCTAAGGTACTTACTACTGACCCTGTCTATGTGATACCCTGTAAGGTACTTACTACTGACCGTGTCTATGTGATTCCCTGTAAGGTACTTACTACTGACCCTGTCTATGTGATTCCCTGTAAGGTACTTACTACTGACCGTGTCTATGTGATTCCCTGTAAGGTACTTACTACTGACCCTGTCCATGTGACTCCCTGTAAGGTTCTTACTACTGATCCTGTCTATGTGATTCCCTGTAAGGTACTTACTACTGACCCTGTCCATGTGACTCCCTGTAAGGTACTTACTACTGACCCTGTCTATGTGATTCCCTGAAAGGTACTTACTACTGACCTTGCCTATGTGACTCCCTGTAAGGTTCTTAGTACTGACCCTGTCTATGTGATTCCCTGAAAGGTACTTACTACTGACCGTGTCTATGTGATTCCCTGTAAGGTACTTACTACTGACCCTGTCCATGTGACTCCCTGTAAGGTTCTTACTACTGATCCTGTCTATGTGACCCCCTGTAAGGTACTTACTACTGACCCTGTCTATGTGATTCCCTGTAAAGTACTTACTACTGACCTTGTCCATGTGACTCCCTGTAAGGTACTTACAACTGACCCTGTCCATGTGACTCCCTGTAAGGTACTTATTACTGACCTTGTCCATGTGACTCCCTGTAAGGTATTTACTTCTGACCCTGTCCGTGTGACTCCATGTAAGGTACTTACTACTGACCCTGTCTATGTGACTCCCTGCAAGGTACTTAATACTGACCATGTCTATGTGACTCACTGTATGGTACTTACTACTGACCCTGTCTATGTGACTCCCTGTAACGTACTTACTACTGACCATGTCTATGTGACTCCCTGTAAGGTACTTACTACTGACCCTGTCTGTGACTCCCTGTAAGGTACTTATTACTGACCTTGTCCATGTGACTCCCTGTAAGGTACTTACTACTGACCGTGTCTATGTGATTCCCTGTAAGGTATTTACTACTGACCCTGTCCATGTGACCCCTGTATGGTACTTACTACTGACCCTGTCTATGTGACTCCCTGCAGGTACTTAATACTGACCCTGTATATGTGACTCACTGTATGGTACTTACTACTGACCCTGTCTATGTGACTCACTGTAAGATATTTACTACTGACCCTGTCCATGTGACTCCCTGTAAGGTATTTACTACTGACACAGTCCATGTGACTTCCTGTAAATTACTTGCTACTGAGATCCTGTCAATGTGACTCCCTGTATGGTACTTACTACCTACCCTGTCCATGCTACTCCCTGTAAGGTACTTACTACTGACCTTGTCCATGTGACTTCCTGTAAGGTACTTACTACTGACCCTGTCTATGTGACTCCCTGTATGGTATTTAATACTGAACCTGTCCATGTGACTCCCTGTAAGGTACCTATTACTGACACTGTCTTTGTGACCCTCTGTAAGGTACTTACTACTGACTGTCTATCTGACTCCCTGTAAGGGACTTACTACTGATCCTGTTCATGTGACTTCCTGTAAGGTACCTAATACTGACCCTGTCCATGTGACTCCCTGTCAGGTACTTACTACTGACCCTGTGTATGTGACTCCCTGTAAGGTACTTACTACTGACCCTGTCCATGTGACTCCCTGTAAGGTACTTACTACTGACCCTGTTCATGTGATTCCCTTTAAGGTATTTACTACTGACCCTGTGTATGTGACTCCCTGTAAGATACTTACTGCTGACCCTGTCTCTGTGACTCCGTCTAAGGTACTTACTACTGACCCTGTCTATTTGACCCTCTGTAAGGTACTTACTACTGACCCTGTGTATGTGACTCCCTGTATGGTATTTAACACTGAACCTGTCCATGTGACTCCCTGTAAGGTACCTAATACTGACCCTGTCTTTGTGACCCTCTGTAAGGTACTTACTACTGACTGTCTATGTGACTCCATGTAAGGGACTTTCTACTCACCCTGTCTATGTGACTCCCTGAAAGATACTTACTGCTGACCCTGTCTATGTGACTCCTTGTAAGATACTTACTGCTGACCCTGTCTATGTGACTCCGTCTAAGGTACTTACTACTGACACTGTCCATGTGACTCCCTGCAAGGTATTTACTACTGACCCTGTCTATGTGACTCCCTGTAAGATACTTACTGCTGACCCTGTCTGTGTGACTCTGTCTAAGGTACTTACTAATGACCCTGTCCATGTGACTCTCTGTATGTGAACCCTTGATTTTAAGTTGGAAATCAATGTCATTGCTGTTGAAATTTAAGCCAATATGAGAAAGACCACTGAAAATTAGTTTAACAATCAGCATTTCAATATTTAACTTACTTTTGTTTAAATCTGGTATCTTGAATTCCTGTAAAACACACAATATGTCAGTCAGATATAACTTAACAATATATAAATATACTTCAGACAAAAACATTTCTCTATTACACATATTTAAACAATAGGACACTGGAGCACCTGGACTCGGTGGGATTCCTGTTGCTTTATTGTTGGTTTTGTGTGTTTGTTTTTGTTGTTGTCCCCTCTTTTGTGTTACCATGCCATTTTGACGGTCCTCGATATTTTGTTTTCTGAATACACCTCTGTATCTTTGATTTTTTTTTCTTGATTGTGGTATGTTCAATTAACTCTTGTTTGCAAATTATCAACAGCTGTTATTATGAAAACTTGTCGTTAATAGCTTTTACCTTCTGAAAACTAAATATGTTTTACCTTCCTGATGTTTTAAATTAAGCTGTGCTGGCACATAATCATCATCCTAGAAAAAGAAAATTAACATTTATGAACATATCTGATCAACATGTTACAAGGGTTTTTGTATCAAATATTTCATTTCAACTTAGATATGTACTTATGCAACAGTTACATTCACTTGTAAATGCACATATGACAAAAAGAAAAAGAAAACTGAACGTAAACAGCGTCTCTTCAAAAATGTGAAACAACTGGGAATCCCCAATGAGTTGACATAGTTATTAATAGACAATTCAACATTATTTTATTTAGCATGTTCAGTGTATATGTACACTTTGTTTAAGACATATCCAGATTCCAAGTAGACAAGTTCTTACTTTACCTCCTTCAAGCATGTTTAGTTTTGTTTGATTGCTTAAATGATGTTTAATGCCAGCAATAACATGATTATTCGGCTATATCATGGCATCCAGTTTTTATCTGGGAAGCCTGAGTACCAAGAGAATACTCCCGACCTTCTGTAGGAAAACTTGCAATTCTTTTCAATTAAGATTGGAGCTGAGCACACCCTGCCCACAATCTCTGTGTTGACAGACCATGTGATCAATAGTACAGGAATTACCTCAACCAACCGGCAACTGAGACCACTGAGACCACAGCATGTTAAGTGCATTTTGTTTATAGACTGTGTTATACATGTACTATTAAAAAATACCGGATTCAGTGTTTACCAGTTGTGCATGTTTAGTGCAGAAGTACCAATGTTAATGGTTCAGGTTCGTCCTAATAATGCATTCAGTTGTTAAAGATTATGTTGTCTTTGGAAGCATTAAATAAAGTATCTGTTACAATTATCATGATTAATTATAATACATGTAATAAGATTCTCACAATTGTTTTTAATAAGATTTTAATGCCATTTTCAACAAGTTATTTAGCTACTAGTATACCAGCTAACATCAAATTTTTATTTAAGAAAGCTGGAGTAACCCATGGAAATCCCTGACTTTTGGTACATGTAGCTGGAGTACACAGTGGAAACTCCTGACTTTTGGTAGCTGGAATTCCCAATGGAAACCCTTGACCTTTCGCAGCACGAGTACCCAGCGATTACCCTGTCCTTTGTTAGCTGGAGTATCCAGTGGAAACTCTGACTTTTGGTAGTTGGAGATCCTACTGGAAACCCCTGACATTTGGTAGCTTCAGTACAGAGTGGAAACCCGGATCTTTGGTAGCTGGAGTATCCAGTGGAAACACCAAACATTTGTAGCATAAGTACCCAGTAAACAGACTGTTCTTTGTTAGCTGGATTACCCAGTGGAAACCCCTGACCTTTGGTAGCATGAGTACCCAGTAGACACCCTGTCCTTTGTTAACTGGATTACCCAGTGGAAACCCCTGACATTTGGTAGCATAAGTTCCCAGTAGACATCCTGTCCTTTGTTAGCTGGATTATCCAGTGGAAACCTCTGACCTTGGGTAGCTTGAGAACCCAGTGGAAACCCCTGACCTTTGGTAGCACAAGTGCCCAGTAGATATCCTGTCCTTTGTTCATGTTGTTAGCTGGATTACCCAGTGGAAACCTCTGACCTTGGGTAGCTTGAGAACCCAGTGGAAACCCTTGACCTTTGATAGCACAAGTGCCCAGTAGATATCCTGTCCTTTGTTAGCTGGATTACCCAGTGGAAAGCCCTAACCTTTGATACCTGGAGTATCCAGTGGAAACCCCTCACCTTTGGTACCAGTAGCTGGAGTAACCAGTGGAAGCTGCAGACATTTGGTAGCTGGCCTACTTGGTGGAAACCCTCGACATTTGGTAGCTGGTGTACTTAGTGGAAACCCTGACCATTGAAAGCTGATGTACCCAGTGGAAACCCCCAACCTTAGGTAGCTGAAGCACCCTGTGGAAACCCCAAAAATTGGTAGCTGGAGTACCCTGTGGAAACCATAAATATTGGTAGCTGGAGTACCCTGTGGAAACCACAAATATTGGAAGCTGGAGTAAACACTGGAAAACTCTTAAACGGTTAATCAGACAATCTTGACTCTTAAGCCAATTTTGTATCCCTCATAGAGCAGAACAATTAAACAATGCTAACTTTTCTCTAGTTGTAATAATTTTCAAGATTTTGAGGCAAAAATGGCAAAAATCATCAATTTCGACAATTCATATAACTTCGACCCAATGGAGTGTTTCATAGAGCTTTAGATGCTAATGATGGCATGTCTCTTCGGTTTTCCTGAATCTTTTATACTAATTGATCTGTAAGCCGAAAACTGTATTCTGATCCCCCCGCCCCAAGTTCTATTTTTAGTAATTGCGGCCATGTTGGCTTATCTGCGGCCATGGTTTGTGCAAATTTGCTAGAGGACATTTGACGGATGACGTGTACAAAGTTTAAAAGCAGTACTTTCAGTGGTTTCAGAGAAGATTTTTAAAAATCAATTAAAACCGATTAAAAAAACAGGGGTATTACTCTTTAAAAGGTTTGACCCTATAGCAATTATTGTAGCTCATAGGGCAGACAATTAACTTTGTCTATAGTTCAAATAATTTTTAAGATTTTGAGGCAAAATCGTAAAAATCCTCGGTTTGACAATTAAAGGGCATAATTCCTACAAGGCGTCATCATACAACTTTGACTCGATGGAGTGTTTTCTAGAGCTTTTGATGCTTAAGATGGTAAGTCTCTCCGGTTTTTCTGTATCTTTTATAATTTTTGAACTATAAGCCTAAATCTGTATTTGACCCCCCGTTCTATTTTTAGCCATGGCAGCCATGTTGGTTGGTCTGAGGCCATGATTTGTGCTAACTTGGTAGAGGACGTTTTACTGAAGATGTGTGCAAAGTTTCAAAGCAATCCCTTCAGTTATTTTGGAGAAGATTTTTAAAGAAAAGTTAACGACAACAAGAAAGACAGACGGTTGACAATCATGGAAGCCTAGTGATGACAATAGCTCACCTGACCTGAAGGTCAGGTAAGCTAAAAATTATGTTCAATTATTATAAAATACATGTATGTATAACATATGGCCGTATATGTGATGCAGACACACTCACTTCTTTTACCATAACAATGCAATTATTATACACATGTACGATTTCCTACCTCTTTATAGTCCTCAAACCATGTTTGAAAGAAATCTTGAATGCTATGACTTTGACTATGGTCATCACAAAAGTATTCATCTTCTAAATCCAGTAACTCACTGTAGCTATGGCGACCAGCAGACGTGTGTATGTTGCCATCCGAGCACTTTGACTTCACTGTGTATGACACTGATCTTGTTTCAAATTTTTCTTTGGCTACCTCAGTTGTTCTTGTCAATTCCTCTAGAAGTGCTTTACATCTCCCTTTCTCCACATTTTTCCATTGCCATATCTGCAGTGCTATTGTGTTTTTACAGAAACACAAAATAAATTTTCGGAACTTGGTACTGTCGAGAAAGAACACTCCCATACCATGATAAATAGCCATTCGACCATTTTGTGGTTCAGCGCACACAGGATATTTACTGATATAATAACACAAGATATGGTTGAAAAAGTCAAATGGCATAAAATCAAACTCTATACACAACCATGGTGTTCGCTTACAGTTATCTTTCTTTGCATTAAACCTATCAATGATATCTGTAAATGAAGCTTTCTCAGAGATCATGCAAGGCATATAATAAGTAGGTAAGATTTGCCTTTGTCCGTTTTCCTTTAAAGTTGTAACTTTTACTATAATGCCAAATATTTCCATTACATTTAGTAAGTGACTGCTATGTTTGTTAAAGTCAAGTTCTGGTTCTTTATCAAAGAGTTTTACAATCAGAGAGGGCACAAGCTTTCCTGTGTCTTCTAGTGCTTTCCATTCATTAGTCAGCTTCAGGTTGGAATCAAATTTGTCTGATACAAGACATCTGAAAGCATTTGCTAACCATTTTTGGTTTAGAATAATATATTCTTTTAAACTCTCAAAATATACGACACCTCCCACTTTATGTTGATATTTCAGGAAAAGTTTTATTTCATCCTCACTATCAATTGAACACTGAGAAGATAGTTCGACAATATCCAACCAAGATAATATGTTCATCTCGGCCTCCCTTAAAACACCAATTGATTGTTCTAAACGTATCCAACGTAAGGGTAACTTTTCAGCAAACGTTTTGACTTGCTTTCCATATTTAAAAACTGTGTTGCGCAAAACATTAAAATCCCCTTCGTCTGACTCAGTGTTTGAAACATAACATATCTCTCTTACATGTTTTTTCTTAGCTTCGTTTTTTAATACAGACAGTAGTTGTTTTCGGAAATCATCTTTTCTTTCCTGCAGCTAAAAGAAACAAAAATCCTAAATTTTCACCTGTTTTGCTCCTGAATATTGTTTTTGTCACAAACAATTATTTGTTAACTGACAAAGAAAATATATACTGGAAATCTTAAATTGATGATTATAGATTATATACTTTTTTAAACGAGATGCATTTTTCCGTCCATATCTTATCGAAGGGCCACAGCCCTGAGATGAGATAACGAGAAAATGCATCAAGTTTCAAAAAACGTAAATAATCTGATTATTGCTGTTTTGGAACATTGTGATGTCACTGTGTTTACTTAACTTGACAGATGTGCATACTAGTTAAGGATAAAGTACAATGTAAATGTTATAAAATGTTTTACTGCAGATGTCTGAATGATTTACCCTGTCTTAATAACAAGACACATATTTTAGAGTTACGATATTACTGACTTGGTTATTAAGGTTTGCCAGCATCTTACAGAGTTTCTGATATGATTGATTGATTGATTGGTGTTAAACGTCTAGCAAGCAATATTTCAGCTATATTCAGGACGTTTTTGATATGATAATTATCAGAGGGATAGATACACAATATAACTTATTTTAATTCTATTATCATTTAATTGGTCTTACTCCATTGAAATTTCAATGGAAATAAAAATATTTACTATTTTAAATATTTAATTGACCATATTAGACATCTATATTGTATTCAAAACACTTATAAAATGAGATCAAGAAGCTGTTTAATAACCTAATATTTGCTCAAAACACTTACATGATCTCTGCACTCGTCAATTCTGGTACAAACAATGATTGCTGGCGGATAGAGAAGTTCTGTCTCCTTTTTCATTTCCTCCTTATTGGCACATGAGTGAATAGTATCAAGCCAGAAATCTATATACTCTATAAAAATAAAGGAGTCAATTAAAAATATGAAATAGATTTCAAGGGGGCAATATGCCAATAAGAGCATTTGGAATTATTATTAATATTATATACTTTCTAAGGATCATTTAAAGATGGTTTAATGGTTTCAGAATGGCATAACATCTGAAATCCAGATATAAAACAAAGTGAATACATGTGATACCACAATAACACAAGTTAGTTTGAATATCGTTTAAAGCCACTTTCAGCAATTTTACAGCTACATCGTGGCATCCAGTGATTATTAGGGGGAAGCCGGAGGACCCAGAGAAAAACCCCTAACCTTAGGTAGGGAAACTGGTACTTGTTAATTAAGATTGTAGTCAAGCACACCCATTATAGTGAGACTTGAGCCAGCAATCTAGGTTTTGACAGACCATGTGATCAATAGTGGATGAATTACCTTAACTACTCAGCCACCAAGGGACCTTACACAAGTTAATGAAGATCTGATATATTTGACTGATAAGTGTATGTTTAACATACATTAAATCAATGTGCATGCACAGTCTATAATACAGACAAAACATTGGATATGTTGGTCATCTGGGTGGTGAAGTTAAATAGATTTGAACATAGACCAGCACTAAGTCACGCTAACCATACCCCCACTCAACCATTTTTATGACTAATCCTTATAATAACACTGTATGGTTTCAGGAAGTAGATAACTGAATGACCTGGAAATGGGAGGCTCGGTACAACTCATCATGCTAAAGGCTTTAGCTGTATACAAATTTTGAAATCAAGCCCTATAGAAGAAGCTGAGAAATCTCTTACGAAAAATTTTCCTATTTTGACCCTGGAAACAGTCTTAGTCGGCTCGGAAGTAGATAACTGACTGGCCAAGAAAGGGGAGGCAAAGTACAACTCATCATGCTAAAGCTGTGTACCAAATTTAAATTTATAACAAACACATGGATCCAAATAGAAAAGTTGTTCCAGAGGAGAAGATTAAAAAAAGAAAACTGGATGGCAATATATTTAGGGGAAACAGGGTATGTGATGAAAATATCTCACCCTGACCTTTAACAAAGCTAACTAAAAAGAGAAACATTATTTGTACCAGACTTATATTTTATCTAATTTTAAAGTTTCAAACCTCCAATTTTATCAAAGCCATCTTCTGATCTAATTGGTTTAACATCTTTCATGATGTTTGCAACCAGAATATTTAAGGCACTTTGATTAAGGAATATTGGGTGAGTGGCATAGTAATCTTTCTCTCCAGCAAAA
Source organism: Limnoperna fortunei (assembly GCA_944474755.1). NCBI lineage: Eukaryota > Metazoa > Mollusca > Bivalvia > Mytilida > Modiolidae > Limnoperna > Limnoperna fortunei. Next base: position 49,932,600 of record OX104125.1, read on the forward strand.
TCCAAAATTCCACATTCCACAAACTTATCAGCTGGTACATCCACTTTTTCTATACCATCCAGTAAATCACCCAGACCTTGTAAAATTTTGTCAGTCAATAATTTAGTAATTGACTTGGAGTGACTATCTATTTCCACTTCAAAGTTTTCTGGAAAATTAGAAGTTGTTGCAAATGACTGGTCTTCACTTGTTCTTATCTTTCTTTTTCTTAGAGAGTCATCTTCCTGTACATCATGGCTAGTCTTCCTTTTTCTTTCTGATCTACGATGAGAAACATTGAGAGACTCTCTATTGCTATCCTTGCCGCCATTATCATCTTGTAAACCAATGGTATTCAAACTGTCAGCTTTGTCTTGTACAGTCTCGTTTTCTGCAGTACTTGAATGACTAGCTGTTTAAATTCTAGTCAACAATTCTTTCTTTTTATCTGATACTGCAATTGAAAATCCCAAATTTAGTACATAAAGATTAAGACTTGGTGAACATATGCATAAAATAGACTTACTGTCCAAGTGTTGCACTTCTTATGTAAGACATGTATCATAAAAAAATGAAAAAAACTTGTTGTAGAATCAACCTTTGAATTAGTCCCTCTGTGATCGAGATAAAAGAATGACAAAAACTGTATTGTACATATTATCAATCAAGACTTTGGGGCCTCAGTGGCCAAGTGGCTAAAGTAGTCTAATATTGGGTATACTCGACTCCACTCTAAACTGAGATGGATTGCTAGGTTTCCTACCGCAGGTCCCGGGTTTTCACCGGGTACTCTGGCTTTCTCCCCAATAAAACATGATATTGCTGAAAATTGCTGTAAGTGGTGTTAAACACTATTCAAACAAAACCAAACACTTCATTTGCATTTTAAGTACATGACTGTTGCTGAACACCAAATTAAAATACTAAAAAATGATCTAAATAAATCCACTGTAGGAATAATGGATTACACGAAAACAAGTGTGTCACTTTCAATTATACCCAAATCATCAAAATTAGCACATGCAGAGTCTGCCCAACGTTAGGACAGACATACCTCAATGTTTTGTCAGTCCTACCAAGTAACTGTCAGACCCATATTTTTCATTATTTTTATAGATTGAAAAGCGAAATAATAAAGTCAGCATGGGTCGCCACACTCTAAACCAGAGGCTCTTAAGAGCCTGTATCGCTCACCTGATTTTATAGGCAATGAAGATGGCATTTCCCTGATGTTAAAGTAAGTCCTGTAATTTTCAATAAAGTTTATATATAATAGGACCATCCAAACAATATTACTAGAAAGCTTTGTTTCATTGGTTAACCGGTTGTATAGAGAAGATTTTTTTTATTTGCCCATATGGTCCTATGTTAAACTAAGTCCTGCGGCGGTGGCGGCCATTTTGAATTTCCAATTGCCATAAAAAACATTAACTTTATAGAGGACCATCCAAACAATATTGCTAGTAAGTTTTGTTTCCATTGGTTGACCGGTTTCAGAAAAGAAGCCTTTCAAACTTTTTCCCATAGGGTCCAATGTTAAATTAAGTCCTTCGGTGGCAGCCATTTTGAATTTCCAATTGCCATAAAAACACAAACTTTATAGAGGACCATCCGAACAATATTGCTAGTAAGTTTTTGTTTCCATTGATTAACCGGTTTCAGAGAAGAAGCCTTTTAAAACTTTTTCCCATAGGGTTCTATGTTAAACTAAGTCCTTCGGTGGCAGCCATTTTGATTTTCCAATTCCCATCAAAAACACAAACTTTATAGAGGACCATCCAAACAATATTGCTAGTAAGTTTTGTTTTGATTGTTTAAACGGTTTCAGAGAAGAAGCCCTTTTTAACTTTTTTCCCATAGGGTCCTATGTTAAACTAAGTCTTGAGGTGGTGGCCATATTGGTTTACCAATCAAAATAAAAAACACAAACTTTGTAAAGGTCCATCCAATGAACATTATGGCCAAGTTTGGTTTCAATTGGCCAAGTGGTTTCAGAGAAGAAGATTAAAATGTAAAAAGTTTACAGACGCCGCCGCCGCCGACGACGACGACGACGCAGACGTACGCAAAGTGATAACAATAGCTCACATGACCCTTTGGGTCAAGTGAGCTAAAAAGTAGGGAAAAGTTGCAACCAAACAGGGAGAAGTGAGGCCCTGATAGGGAGATACTAGGGAAAAGTAAGAGAAACCATAAACATACTTAATTTTGCAGTCATTATATAATTTTCCTAGTATTTACACAAAATTATTAATAATTGTGGTTTTTCAGAATGATTCTGCTTGCATTTTTAAACAATAACACACTAAGATTAGGTTTTTTAATTATTATTCATGGTAAGCAATATCATCAACAGGACATACCTTTACCATTAATCATTGAAAAAAGCACCAGATATAGCAACTATTTTGATGTCTATTAGTAGCCATAAAAAGGTATTTGCTGATAAAAATAGATCAACATCATCAGTAATTGTATACATCATAATTTTACAATCAGTTTATCATGTACATGCCATTGCATAAACGACTGTGGCGCAGTAAATGACCAAAAGTTAAACGCGAAGTCAGAACCAGAGAAAGGTATTCGGAAATTGCAGGAGGAAGAGCACATGGCTTATGTCATTGGGAAATCCCTTTATCAACACACCTGCTAAAAAATGTAAACAATTTTATTAAAACTCAATTTTACAAGAAAATATTTAAAATTAGGATTTAACTATTATTTCATTTACATACAAAGCAAAGTTTTAATTTTTACACTTTAACCCATCAATTAAAGAAAATTTACTGCACCACAGTCTTTTATGGCCGACTCCCTGAAGTTAAGAATGTGTTTCAGTCCAAGAAAAAGTTTGGCGATCGCAAAATATGGATCTATTAAAGGAATAGATGTCACAATCTTAAAGAATAAATGTCCGTGAGTACGTTGAACACCTACAATCAGGTTGGCAGTGCAAATTTCCAAAGAGAACTAAACAAAAAAAGGTAGTTGGTAGGAATTGTTTGTTTTTGCATTAGACTCATTCGGTCACTTCATTAGTGACAATACTTTTTTTTCTATTTCAGGCCATATTTCGCCCTAAAGGATATGGGGTCAAATTCCTGTGGTCGGCCATTGACCTATGAATTAAATTTTAATAAACTATATGCCGCTTGGAGGGAAATCCAGGAAATGTGGCAATTTGATTGGTTACAAAAATAACCAATCGGTCATAACTATATTTAGTAACAGGGAAATTATGTGGAATGTAGAAAGCAGATCGGTGGTTATTCAAGTAAAACAAAATCAATTTCGATATAAATTTTCACAAAGTTCAACAGGACGTGAAACAAACACTGTAGTACATTCAAGAGTAAAATAGACTGCACTATGCAGGCACATGGGTTCAATGTCTCTCTGAACAGTTTTCTGATCATATGCATCAAATGGGCATGGCGCACAACGTTATCACTGTTATATTATTTTGGGAATTCCCAGATCTTTATTTTTAGTTTTTACAATGTTTATGTTACAGAAGGTATCATTGTTTATCAGACAAAAAAAGTTTGCTGGACCTTGCTATGAAATTTTTTGATAGGACAGTATAGGTCCTACACGATAATCAAATCAACTGATCCGTAAGATAATTTTCCGGTCAGGAGGGGATGTGGGACGATTTTTGGCAACTGTGCACATGCAATTGAACCAAATAAGGCAAATGACTATCACCCCAATACTATTATGTAATCTGAATCACCATAACCATCAAGTTAGACCACTATTGTTATACTGATCCACATAATTTATTAAATTAATATAAATGAAAGGTGGTTATCATTTTTTTTATCATTTAATATTTTTAAAGTGAAAGTGAAAGTAGTACTAACCTCAACCAATAATCTAAAGATAATGTTTATTGTCTTATTTTTTTGTGTGTTTAAGGTTTTATCCCACTTTCAGCAGCTTTTTGTTGGTCAGACACACCTTGCAGTCAGACTAATTTAAATCCAAGTAATTTTCTTTTTAAAATAATTTGTCTTAAAGGTTAATACTGTCAAACTACATCTTTTAATATAATTACCCTCATCAAAGATCCATTTGCCATCCCTAATGCGAATTTTACATCGATGTATATCAATCCCGTCAGTACTTTGGACTCCTGTGGTACTCTGTTTTAGTAGCCGTCTAAGCAAACAGGTTTTGCCTACACCATTTTCTCCAATTATAACAATTCTGAGATAGTACCGTGTCTCAGTACCAGACTTGATGATTTTATTGTAGAGCACTTTATCTTCTTCACTTAAATGTTGGATAGCAGTTGGCATTTCTATTATAAAAAGTTAATAATCAAACAGTCCATTGCTCATTATTTGTAAATATTATAATACAATAAATGTATTTGTTTAAAAATATATTAATACAACTTACTACGAATAGTTCTGTAATAAAGGATATTGAACTATAATTGAAGAAAGTATACAGAGAATGCTACACATACAATTAAACTAAAAGTCACACCTCTACATGGAGTGCGGTGTTTTGCTTGTATTTTTTTATTATTTCATATTGTACCTTTTTATTATGAAAATCTTGAAGGAAAAATTATCCTACAATGACAGGTCCATACTTTATACAATGCCTCCATTATTTAATTGTCACAAATCATCCTTGAATTTTGCTACTGGAATTTTAAATGTTAAGTCGGCCATTTTGGTTCATAAAGGGATATAATATTGTTTACAAAAGTTTGTCTGCTTTCCTGACGTTCAATGAACAAACCATGAGATTTTTACGCCTCAACTGCAGACGACATTACCCTAAGGATTTCTAAAAGACAACAATCGACTGTACCTTCTGTACACTTTCTTTCTAGTTTAGGTCAAAATTTACTAAAGAAAAATTGAAAATACTTTTTTGCACCTACAAAAGAAGCATATGCTGGACCATACGCAGTAAGCAGCTTTTATTTGTCACTCTGCCAATGTAAACCGACTTTCACTATAATCTACTGTTTAGCTTGTATGCGAATGTAATACTTTGCTTTTGCATCCTGTGCATCCTGGCAATTTATCAATCCTAATTTACAGTACATTAAACCAGCAGTTGGACAAAATATAATTCATAATTATTTTTTGTTGTGTTAAATGTCTTACTGAAATATAAAATTTCTATGTACATGTATAATCCCTTTATTTCTTAACCTTACCTTGAACAATAAGTTGAGAACATCGAACACAATTTTTTATCTTGACAGAGTACTCTCCCTTATCATCAAGACTTGTTTTGATTACAGCAAGCCTGTGAAGTCTTCCATGCCTATCTGCTTTATATTTCTCTGATGTGCTTACTTCAATACCATCTTTGTACCACAGGGCAGTTTGATTGTCATCCAGTACTTCACATTCAAACTGAACATTTTCACCCTCTCTACATGTCATAGTAACCAATGGTTTAGTAAAATATTCTGTGGAGGAAATAGATAATGTTTTGCCATTTTGTAATATTAGTAAAATCTTGCTAATATCTGTAGTACCAACATAAATAGTATTTGCTCTAAAACTAAAAGTAAACTAGAGTAAAAAAAACCTGGGAGCAATGCTCACCATTGATACCCCCCGCTTCACAATTACTTTGAAAATTCAGGTGTTCTTTATTATGAAATTGAAACTTTATCTAATTAAACGTGAAGGTGAAATTGCAGATAATAAATGTAACCCTCCCCAATCCCCCAAAGAATGGCATCCCTTATGTCAATGACAAAGTCCATGTTTTTCTATGGGGAAACCTCCAATAATATTCTGATCAAAATGTTTAATATCCAATGCACAATGGCAATATGTGACTAAGATTCTGTGCAAGTTTCAACAAATTCCATTCAGTGGTGTAGGAGGAGTTGCAAATAAAAGATGGGTATCCCATTATGTCCATTACAAACTCCATGTTTTTCTACCCAAATATCATTCCGATCAAAATGTTAAATATCTCCTGCACAATGGCACTATGTGACATGGATTCTGTGTAAGTTTCATCAAATTCCATTCAGTGGTGTAGGAGGAGTTGCACATAAGAGATGAGTATCCCCTTATGTCTTTTTCTATGGGAAACCCCAAATATCATTCCAATCGAAATGTTATATATCCAGAGCACAATGGCAATATGTGACAATATTCTGTGTAAGTTTCATCAAATTCCATTTAGTGGTGTAGGTGGAGTCGCACTTAAGAAATGGGTATCCCCTTATGTCAATGACAGTCCGTGTTTTTCTATGGGAAACCCCAAATATCATTCCGATCAAAATAATAAATATCTCCTGCACAATCGCACTATGTGACATGGATTCTGTGTAAGTTTCAACAAATTCCATTCAGTGGTGTAGGAGGAGTTGCACATAAGAGATGAGGACCCCCTTAGGTCAATGACAAAGTCCCTGTTTTTTATGGGAAACCCCAAATATCGATCCGATCAAAATGTTTAATATCTCCTGCACAATGGCACTATGTGACAAGGATTCTGTGTAAGTTTCATTAAATTCCATTCAGTGGTGTAGGAGGAGTTGCACATAAGAGATAGGGACCCCCTTAGGTCAATCACAACGTCCATGTTTTTCTATGGGAAACCCTAAATATCATTCTGATCAAAATGTTAAATATCTCCTGCACAATGGCACTATGAGACAAAGATTCTGTGTAAGTTTCATCAAATTCCTTTCAGTGGTGTAGGAGGAGTTGCAAATAATAGAAAGTGTAACGGACGGACGGACGGACACCATGAACACTATATACCCCCCGCTTTTCAAGCGGGGGGTATAAAAATATCAATCATCCAACTTAATATAGCCAAGAAGGGTAAAAACTAATCTCACACTGACCTTAAATATGCTATAAAAGGTTCATTACAGTAAGTAACACCCTGGCAACTCTGAATAAAAGTACCTCATTAAAATGATTCACAATTTATTTTGAGATCAAAAACACACATTATAATACACAGTGTCATCTACTCCCCAACCACCCATATATATGTTTGAGAGAGTAGACCAAACTTCAATTATATGGGCACTGATTCTATAACAAGGTAGAAGTTTGTTTACCTATCACAACAAGAGATGTTTCTCTGACTCTGTTGTTTATACTGACTGCGTAATTGGCTGTATCATGTAACTCACAATTCTTAATGGATAGTCTGTGAATTTTTCCTGCTTGCAAAATTTCATAGTTTTCTTTAAAAGTCAAGGGGATTCCATTTTTGTTCCTGCTAGCAAGTACGATGTCTTCTTTAACTTCACATGTGAATTCAGCTCTCTCTCCTTCAATACACTTCACACTTTGGAGGTTCTTTGTGAAGTATTCTATACAAAAAGTAAAAAGTAAGTTATTATTTACAATATTCCATCTATCATTCTATGTATAATATATCCATGGTTTACAGACCACATCAATGACTATCGAGGCTCTATAAAGAAACTTTAGTTGCTCGATAGCGTTGCAAATTGGAATTCAGTATTTTTTTATTAGTTTCCATCTTGCAGTTTAGCCCTGACACATATAAATTTAAAAGAGGAATATTCAACTCCATTTTTATCTATGCCAAATATTGTTCATTTCAGGAATAAGTTTAGACATGCATGTTCGGTGATCAACTTTGGTACCTACTGCAATATTGAAAATATGAATGGTCCTGACTTGAAAATTGGCCTTTCCACAGATATGCTGAGGACTAAATTAAAAAATTGTTTGTTTCCCCATTCCCCGACCGACCCAGAAATTGCCGCCGACTCAAAAAATTTTTTTGTTCCAAGTTCGGGATAATTTTTTTTTTGGCAAAACCGGAAGTGTGGATCGTGTCAATTCAGGGATCACCACACTGGGCGAAGTGGGCGACAAAGTCGCTCTACTATGTCCTGAAGTCGCCCTACGGCGCCTCAAAAGCGAAGTCCAAGTCGCCCGGTTATTTCCCTCAAGTCTTCACAGAAGATACTTGTATATCTGGTCCAAATAATTCACCCATACTACCAATTTATCAGTAAATGTGTAATTCCAATAAGAAACGGCAAACAATATGCGTATTTAACATTTTTTCATTTTATTTATGTCTTTTAGCTGGATTACGCGCCATTTGTTTATTTACCGGATGTGACTAATTACCGGAAGTGAACAATGAAGAAAAGTAAACTACAACGGCCCGTAATGAAAAATCGTACTTTTTTTTTATAAACAAGCACTTTCAATTGGTTTCAAACTTCAGTTCTTTAAAAGTGTATTTTATTTTAACAAATTTCTTTGATAAATATATGAGCTGCACTTGAAAGAATAAAGATGTATAGTAATTATTGACATCATGTTTAGTTCTGTAGATGGGTGTTCCATGAAGAAATTTTGCACAACTTTGTCCAAGTGGAAGTGTGTTGAACAGAAGAATTATTTCTGGGTTTAATGTTATGTTATTCTATCTATCTTCATTGAAAATTTTGCTCAGATAAACATGGCATGTTCATAACAAACTGTTAGAAATATTATGATATACAAGAACTTCATGAATGATGTTTACATGGTTTATGTCTACACCTATACAAATATTTTTAGGTAATCTATTTTTATTTGTGAATACCTTGTATGGCTACAAGTACTGAAATAGATAGAAAAATAGCTGCTATATCTGGTGGTTTTTTTTCTTTGATTTTATAATGATAAAGGTTATGTGCTATTTGATATTGCATACCATGATTATAATAATGAAAAAGAAAGAAAAAAAACTGAATTGCAGGCAAACAAGTCGGCTAAAAAAATGGCTGAAAAGTTACCAAATTTAATGGTTAGATCTGTAGTTATTTAAGATTTTACTTAAGACATGTATTGTAAGAAATTCTGGCATCTTTTCTCTGCAAAGAATATGTTCCTTTAGGATAAGGGGAACTGGCCAAGATCTTTGCAGTTTTCACAGCTCTATTTAAATAAGAAAAAAATATACATTACCTGGCCAGAGACCCCCTTATTATAGATATTAAAGCTAAGGTGTATCAATGGGATAATAAAATGTCACAAAAAATCATTGAAGTGTACATACATAGACGAGGTCGGGTCCCTCTTTAATTATTCAACAGCCCCACCCCCCCCCAAGCACAATTACTTGATCCATTAACTTAGAATAAGCCAAAAAAAACACCTACCTACCTACCCATCTTGAAAAATGTGGGTAGGGGAGTGGGGAAACAAACATTTTTTTAATTGTGGCCTGATCAAGTTGACCCTGATTTTATGGCAGAATGCAGACCTTTCCTGTCTAATGAACCATAACAGTCACACAAAGCTTCTAATGGGAAATTCCAAAAGAGCAGATTTTGATGTAATTTATGTGATGTTTGTAAGTTTTAGTATTTTAATATTTACAAATTTAAATTCAAATTATAAAATTGTTCACCTTCTACATATAGATGTGCCTGTCTTTCATCGTCCTTCACCCTGACAGTGTATAGTCCTTTATCAGAGAGTAAAGTGTTTCTTATGTCCAGACTGTGGATTTTACCAGACGTTCCTGCTATAAACTTCTCAGATCTTGCAATCCCCACCCCATCTTGCAACCATAATGAGCACAGCCCACATTCCTTTGTCCTGATCTCAAAGTGAGCGTCACAACCTTCAGTAACAGTGACATCACATAGATCTGTGGTCAAACATTCTGGATAGATCAAAATGATATTCTTAAAAAAAGATCCCTCAAAACACAGCAAACATATTCTTTAAATCATGTATATTTTGCAAATGTAAATGTAACGAGACAAAGTTGATCTTGTCAACTGGTGACCTTGACGATTGATGGAATTCCTGCAGCATCAATAGGCATCTGAGTTTTTGTCCAAAGAGTTTTTTTTGTACTAATTTCTAACATTTTTTGCCAACTGTGTCCTTGAAATTTGAAAGATTTCCCCAAAAATCGATAGGCTTCTGATTATTTTTATTATTATTATTACAATTCTTATAAAGCGCTCCATCTATACAAAATAATACTCAAAGTGCTGTACACTTATAATTAAAATATTTAAAAAAGTTACGATAATATACACAAAGACAAATACAAAGATAATTATATAGATGGTTGAATAAATAAATTATAAAACAAAAGAAGAATGATTGGATAACTGTTAAAATATAAGTTTTGCCTGACTTCATTAAGTGACTTCAGAAGGAAGCCTTTTTAAACTTGTTTCCCTATGGTCCTACAATGTATGTTAAACTAAGTCCCGAGGTGGTGGCCATTTTGAATTGCTGATTTGCAAAAAAACATGACCTTTATATAGGACCATCTAGTTTTGTTTTTTTAGATAAGTGGCCTTTTAAAACTTTTTCCCATAGGGTCCTATGTTTAGCTCAGTCCTGGGCTCAGGTTGCTGCCATTTTGAATTTTCAACGGCATTTACTGACCCAATTCAAAAACCTTAACATGATCACATGCATCAAAATTTAGGTCAAGTTAAGATGTCAACTTCAAGACTGTCATGCACTATTCATTTTAAACCCATATGACATCCTAGAATGTATGGTTACTGAGAAACTCACTTTGTAATAAAACTAAAATTGTAACTGGACCGTGAAATAGAGGTCCAGGCCAAGTGACAGGTGACTAACTGACATGTATTCATTATAAGCTTCCAATGCCTCAAAATCGGTGGGGTGGAACCTACATTTTGTATGGCTTGAGTTTAAAAACTAGAGGCCCACAGGAGCCTGTATTTCTCACCTGAACCTGAAACCAAACAACCCGTTTTGTCCAGCTTTTCTTTCCTATAAGGAACTGCCCAACACTTCTGCAAACGTCATTAATTTTGACCTTTTAAGGGAAATAACTCCTATAAGGAGGAAATTTTGATGCTTAGAGGGAGAAGGGAGGTTCACTTCAAATTTGTGGTACCTGTTATACTTTTTTAACTATCAGCCGAAAACTCTCTTGACCCCCACCCCCCCCCCCCCTTTTCTATTTTATGCCAACATAGCCATGTAGGTAGTCAGCTGTCATGATTTGCACAATTTTGGTAGAGGACATCCTAAAGACGATGTGTGCAATGTTTCAAAGCAGTCCTTTCATTGGCTGAAGAGGAGTATAATTTTTAAATGAATTAAAATTGATTGAAAAAAAATGAAGAATGTGTCCATGGGACACGGATGACCCGCGAAAGGAAGTCCCAAACAGGAAGTAGTTTTCCAACAGGTCTGAAAGTCGCTTAGGACGTACAACTTGTGATACTTAACCATCCAGCTAATTTTCAAATTGTTGTTCTAACGTACGTTTTCTGAGTAAAGCTTGACGGAAATTTTCATACTCGTGTTAACACATTTTCAAATCGGCCCAGTCGAAAAGAGGAAGTAGTTGTCCGACAGGTCTGACAGTCGCTTAGGACGTACAACTTGTGATACTTAACCATCCAGCCAATTTTCAAATAGTTGTTCTAACGTACGGTTTCTGAGTAAAGCTTGACGGAAATTTTCATACTCGTGTTAACACATTTTCAAATCGGCCAAGTCGAAAAGAGGAAGTAGTTGTCCGACAGGTCTGACAGTTGCTTAGGACGTACAACTTGTGATACTGAACTACCCTGTCAAATTTCAAATTGTTCTTGTGTATGGCTTCTGAGAAAAGCTTGATGGAAATTTTCATACTCGTGTTAACACATTTTCCTATTGGCCCAGTCGCAACAGGAAGTAGTTGTCCAACAGGTCGGAAATCGCTTAGGACGTACAACTTGTGATATTAAACCACAATGCCAAATTTCAAATTGTTCTCATGTACGGTTTCTGAGAAAAGATTGACAGAAATTTTCATACTCATGTTAACACATTTTCATATCAACCCAATCGCAAACAAGAAGTAGTTGTCCCATGCTTAGGATGTACAACTTGTGATATTGAATTACCCTGCCAAATTTCAAATTGTTCTGATGTACGGTTTCTGAGAAAAGCTTGACGGAATTTTTCAAACTCATGTTAACACATTTTCATATCAGCCCAGTCCCAAACAGGAATGAGTTGTCCTTCAGGTCTGAAAGTCGCTTAGGACGTACAACTTGTGATACTGAACCACCCTGCCAAATTTCAAATTGTTCTGATGTGTGGTTTCTGAAAAAAGCTTGACGGAAATTTATACGGACGGACAGACAGACGAACGCACATGAGTAAAACTTAATGCCTGGCATAAAATTGAAGAATGTGCCCATGCCTCCGCTAAATGGAGTTCTAAACATGAAGTAGTTGTCCAATAGGTCTGACAGTCGCTTAGGACATAAAAATTGTGATACTGAATCACCCTGCCAAATTTCAAATTGATCTGATGTACGGTTTCTGAGAAAAGCTTGACGGAATTTTTCATACTCATGTTAACACATTTTCATATCAGCCCAGTCCCAAACAGGAAGTAGCTGTCCTTCAGGTCAGACAGTCGCTTAGGACGTACAACTTGTGATACTGAACCACCCTGACAAATTTCAAATTGTTCTGATGTACGGTTTCTGATAAAAGCTTGACGGAAATTCGTACGGACGGACTGACGAACATGAGTAAAACTTAATGCCCCCGACTTGTCGTCGCGGGGGTATAAAAATCCATGGGACACAGATGCCCCCTCTAAATGAAGTCCCAAACAGGAAGTAGTTGTCCGACAGGTCTGAAAGTTGCATTGGACGTACAACTTTTGATACTGAACCACCCTGCTAAATTTCAAATTGTTCTCATGTTCGGTTTCTGAGAAAAGCTTGAAGAAAAAAAGCGTACATACGGACAGACGTATTTACATACAAATGAAGTCCAAAACAGGAAGTAGTTGTCCGACAGGTCTGAAAGTCGATTAGGACGTACAACTTGTGATACTGAACCACCCTGCCAAATTGCAAATTGTTCTCATGTACAGTTTCTGTGAAAAGCTTGACGGAAATGTGTTAGTTCGGACATACATATATACAAACGTACATACGGAAGGACAGACATGAGTAAAACTTAAAAACAGTTCCAAGAAGAATAACTGAACTCTTAAACGGTTAATCAAACAATCTTGAATCTAAAGCTATTTTTGTAGCTCTCATCATGCTCACAGAGCAGAACAATTAAGCAATGCTAACGTTTTCTCAAGTTCTAATAATTTTCAAGATTTTAGGGCAAAAATGGCAAAAATCCTCAATTTTGACAATTAAAGGGCAATAACTCCTACAAGGAGTCATCATACAACTTTGACCTAATGAAGTGTTTTGTAGAGCTTTTGATGCTCAAGAAGGAAGGTCTCTTCAGTTTTCCTATATATCTGTTATACTTTTTGAAATATAAGCCAAAAATTTTTAATTTTGCCCCACCCCCTGTTCTATTTTTAGCCATGGTGGCCATGTTGCAGGTTGTGCAAACTTGATAGAGGACATTTTACTGATGATGTGTGCAAAGTTTCAAAGCAATTCCTTCAATGGCTTTGGAGAATATAAAGTGCATGCAAGCTCATGTACATACCTGGTAATGATTTCTCTGCTAAAAGTCTTTTAATTGTCTGAAAATATAACTTGTTTTCTTTATTGGGTTATAAAGACAAATCAATTACATTATTGGCTTATAAAGTTTGTCAGCAAATTCATAAACAAGTGATAGTAAGGTAATGTTAAGTTGTTCATTGTTACTTTGTAGCAATGTTGTCAAAGATACTAGTATCGTTACAAAATTGACTATCCTAGACAGGACTTAACAGTGCACTAGCATTCAAACAAAAAATATTTACAATCCAAATGACTAAAATATATTGTAGAGCTTAAAATATCATCACAAATGGAAAATGTCATACTCAATCCAGCTAAGCCCATCATCAGTACCAGTGAGTGCACCATGCTAATAGAAATTATTATCATTTAAATCATTTTCAAAAATAATAAAGCAGTAAGTTCAGACAATGATCACTAAATTAATCAATGATATTGCTGTCAGCACAAAAATGTGGTGATACCCATGGGACTAACAGTTCACCAGCAGAGGCATTGACACAGTGGTTGGTGGTGATACCCATGGGACTAACAGTTCACCAGCAGAGGCATTGACACAGTGGTTGGTGGTGATACCCATGGGACTAACAGTTCACCAGCAGAGGCATTGACACAGTGGTTGGTGGTGATACCCATGGGACTAACAGTTCACCAGCAGAGGCATTGACGCAGTGGTTACAAATATAATTTCATCAAAGATACAAATGATACTCTACACTTTAAACCTATATCAATATACATTTTCTTATAAAAAATGCCACTGAAGCTACCAGTAGGCTATAACAAGAACAAAGGGGTGGATACCAAGAACAAAGGAGTGGATAACAAGAACAAAGGGGTGGACTATCAAGAACAAACAGGTGGATAACAAGAACAAAGGGGTGGACTAACAAGAACAAAAAGGTGGATAACAAGAACAAAGGGGTGGACTAACAAGAACAAAGGGGTGGATAACAAGAACAAAGGGGTGGATACCAAGAACAAACGGGTGGATAACTAGAGGCTCTTAACAGCCTATATCGCTCACCTGACTTACAAAAAAAACTTTTTAAAACAAGACTTTTCTTGCAAATTTTGATATTAAATGCTAAATAGTTTATGTGAAGATGCTATTTCTATGAATGTTGCCATGTTGAATTCACAATCAGCAGTAGGAGAGTTTCTGAGAAGAAGCAGTTTTTATGTTTTTTCATAGGTTAGTTTGTTAAGTGATGTTCCATGGTGGCAGCAATCTTGTCTTTCGGGACAAAACAAAAAATCAAAATTAGTAGAATACAATATCACATATCCTAAAATCTGCCTATCGCTTTGAGAGAAAACGAATTTTGAAATCTCAGCCAGCCAGAACGCATTTGCAGCTCTGGCAGCCATGTTGAATTTCCTATCGGGTTGAAACATACTTAAAATAATAAGATTACTATCTAAGATTCACTTCTGCATTATTTGGTTAAATTGTGTGGAACTGAGTTTCAGAGAAAAAGCTGTTTGTATGGTTTTCCCAAAGGGACCTATGTTAAGATGTGTTCTACTGTGGCCACCATCTTGGAATTTGGATCACCACAAAAAACTCAAATTTTGTAGAAGACCATCTAAGGTACATTTGTGCAATATTTCAAATCAATCTGCTATGCAGTTTGTAAAAAGAAGATTTTTGAAATTTCAGCCAATCAGAACCAATTAGTTGCCCTGGAAGCCATGTTCAATTTGCAATTGGCTAAAAAAACTCAAAATAATAAGATAAATATCCATTAATCATTTCTTCATAATTTGGCTTCATTGTGTGGAACAGTTTCAGAGAATAAGTTGTATGTATGTTTTTCCCGTAGGGTCCTATGTTAAACTAAGTCCTGCAATGGCAGCCATCTTGGATTTTGGATCAGTTCAAAAAACTCAAACTTTGTAAAGGACCACCTGAGGCACATTTCTGCAATATTTCAAATCAATCTGCCAAGCAGTTTATGAGAAGAAGATTTTTGAATTTCAGTCAATTAGAACGCATAAATGGCTCTGGCAGCCATGTTTTATATTTGATCAGCACCAAAAACTCAAACTTTGTAAAGAACCACCCAATAAACATTTCTGTCATGTTTGGTTCCAACTGGCCAAGGGGTTTTGGAAAAGAAGACTGAAATGTGAAAAGTTTACGGCCGACGACGACGACAGACACAAAATGATGAGAATAGCTCACACTGACCCTTAGGTGAGCTAACAAGAACAAAGGGGTGGATAACAAGAACAAAGGGGTGGATAACAAGAACAAAAGGGTGGATAACAAGAACAAAGGGGTGGACTAGCAAGAACAAAGGGGTGGACTAGCAAGAACAAAGGGGTGGATTACAAGAACAAAAGGGCAGGACTAACAATAACAAAGGGGTGGATAACAAGAACAAACAGGTGGACAACAAGAACAAACAGGTGGATAACAAGAACAAAGGGGTGGACTAACAAGAACAAACAGGTGGATAACAAGAACAAAGTGGTGGACTAACAAGAACAAAGGGGTGGATAACAAGAACAAAGTGGTGGACTAACAAGAACAAAATGTTGACCGCAAAGTTTTTGGCACGAAAAGAGAATGTTACTTTTAATCTAAGTTCAGTGCAAACATATACATGTACATGTAATGATGTTGACCAACATACACAATAGCATACCTGCATCATTTCAACATTTTCCATCAACTTTGTTTGATACATTCTGAGGATTGTTTCATCTAAAGGACGTACTGCAGCATCACTCAACTTTTGTTTAAATTCAGATTCTCTCCCCTGGGCCTTTGCTAGTACCATAATAGACTTTTCGATCTGTGCCTTGATTATCTGGTAATCATGATCTGAAATCTTTCTATTAGTAGCATGTCCATAGGACTCGTTCCTGAACTTTATCAACTCATCAACTGCTAGGCGTTCTGGCGATCTGTCAGGAATGACAGTTGTAAAATTCAACAAGAGACATCTTGTTAGTGTCAGGTCCAACTGGTCATAATTTATATTGGGGTTGGCAGGACAACAACAGTGCTTTGTCTGACTGTTTGGGTTATGTCCTGGTAACTAGGCTGATGTATCTTGCAGGATGTCCAGTTGAGCAGGATTGAGGATTCTATTAATATGTCGGAAGACTGGGACCCTGCTTCCTGGTGGACACATACAACATGGCTTGTTGTTATAGCATAAATGGTATATCTCATGTTGTTTTGCTTGTATAAGTTGTAACAGGGTGTGTCCTTGTTTTGTCAAATCATGGTGCAGTAACCCTGTAAAGGCTTCGTTAGTGTGATCCACTATCAAAGTGGAGTTACGATAAAAATTCTCCCTTTCTCTACACGTCTGTGTCATACTGCTGCAGGCTTTTGCATACACTGAAACATAATAACATTACAATTATACTGAAACATTGACTTTCTTATAATAGGAATCAAACTCAAATGTTATTAATATATATGCTAGTAGAGATTCTTATTAAAATCTTCAATCTATATCTGATTATTAAAATGCAGTGATTTACAAATAAATTTATTACCTGTAAGACTTTATAACTGTATTTTCATACATTTTGTATTAATATTGCTTTATTGAAACTTTCAGTTAGACAGAATTGTGTTTTGTCAGGCACATTATTTACAACTGATGTGAAGACTGCATGACGATTACTACAGGTCAACTATCACAGATTCAAACCTTGACTTGGGGTGAGTTTTTAACACCGACAACCTAATGCCATTGGTCAGACAGAGATTCAGACCTCAATTTTGTCTAGTAAAATACTAAACAGTTGTCAGAGCAACCCAACTTGTGTACCATGTGTACTGGCAACTAAAAATCAATAACCAGAGGCACTCCAAGAGCCTGTAACCACTCACCTGGAACGCAATTTTTATGACTTAAAACTATATTTAAATTTTTGTTTCAGTTAAAGTTTCAGTCTAGCTGTTATTGTTCAGTGGTCCTTAATGGAACTAGAGGCTCCCAGTAGCCTGCAATCACTCACTATTCATGGAATTTTCGCAGAGCCATTCGAAATGGAAATTAGTCTAGACTTTGTACTCCATTCATAAATAAATAGCAATTTAACTATTTTAAGAAAACTTATTGGTCAATGCAGCTGTTTTCGTTGCATGGAAAACCTGTGAGAAAAATGGGCAAATAAATACAATGTAACATTTAGATTTACTTGAAAAATATGGCATAGATATTTGTTTATTGTATTTGGCTTGAGAAATCATTTTTTCGTGACACGAAGAAGTTGTCATATTGGAGGGTTTAATTGGTTAATAAATTGATTTAAATAGTTAAAGTTAGCTGTCATACTTGTAGTAGCTTAGCAATAAACCTTTGTCTTGCTACCAAAGTAGCATAGCCAGGTTTGCCAGCATGTTCCAACTCGACCCAAATGTAATACCCGGCAAGACAACATATTTATTTTTTCTTTGGTCTTGTAAAAGATGATTCGGTCTGGTAAAGTTTCTCAGGTTACCAGACTGAATGTTCTTTAAAATCTTTTACATTTCGCGATCACTGATACCTAAATGTACTATATACACTCATTTACTACCATTTTATTCCATAGAAACAAATTTTACTGACCCCAACTGGCCAAGTGACTCTGATCAAATATATAGATTGCTTAAGTCTAATGCTAGGGCCAACAACTAATTTTTAGGATTTAATATATTAAATGTTTTTTTTTACCTAAAGTTAATTATTTTTTTATAAATTTCTTTTAATAATGTTCCTTTACACAGAATCTACATATAATTTACATTTTAGAAAAACTTGGCATTCATTTCCTATTTTATTACACTTTGGACATTTATATCTCTCATATTCAATTTCTAAGTGAAGATCACAGACTCTAAAATTGTGTCATTAGCTACTAGTAGTAGTTTTTAAATCTTCCTTCTGGCTGGAGATTAGTTTTCATTTTAATATCAGATTTTTGTTTGTTGACTATATAAATAATAATAAAAAATACCAGTTAGACAAGTGTTTATATAATGTCTTTATTATTGTTATTGTTTATTTAGTTTAGTTTATAAGTAAGGTCTTTACAACTTTTTTGAAGTTTATATAATGGTTCATCAAGAAAAGTCAGTTATGCAATCTCAGCCTCACATTCACAGAATATCTTAGAAGCAGTGTAGAAACCATCATTAGATAAATTATCTAATATCTAACTCTAATGCTTTGTTAAACTACATGTAGAGGCTCCCCGGACCTTTTAATGGAAATAACTCCTATAAGGAGAAGCTTTTGATGCTTTAAGGAGGGAGGTTCACTTCAAATTTACTGTGCATGTTATACCTTTTTAACTATCAACAAAGAACTATCTTGACCCCGTCCCCTTTCTATTTTAAGCCAACGTAGCTACGTAGGTAGTCAGCTGTCATGATTTGAACAATTTTGGTAACATACATCCTTAAGATGATGTGTGCAATTTTTAAAAGCAGTCCTTTCATTGGTTAAAGAGGCGAAGATATTAAAATTCATTAACAAATGTTCGAGGAGAATAATTCTTATACAGTTAATCAGACAATCGAACTTTAAGTCATTTTTGTAGCTCTCATAGAGCAGAACAATTAAGCCATGCTAACTTTTTTCTCTAGTTTTAATAATTTTAAAAGATTTGAGGCAAAAATGGCAAAATCATCAATTTCGACAATAAAAGTGCAATTACTCCTATAAGGAGTCATCATACAACTTCTACCCAATGGAGTGTTTTGTAGAGCTTTTGATGCTGATGAAGGAAGGTCTCTTCGGTTTTCCTGTATCTATTATACTTTTTGAACTATAAGCCAAAAACTGTATTTTGACACCCCGTTCTATTTTAAGCCATGTGGGCCATGTTGGTTAATCTGCTGCCATGGGTTTGTGCAAACTTGGTAGAGGACATTTGACGGATGATGTGTACAAAGTTTCAAAGCAGTTACTTTCAGTGGTTTGAGAGAAGAAGGTTTGTAATAATCAATTTAAACCTATCAAAAAAACAGTTCAAGGGAAATAACTCTTAAACGATTAATTAAGACAATCTTGACCCTAAAGCCGCCTAGTTTTCAGTTTCGGTACTAAAAACTGCGGCTATAGTCTTTAATAAATTTTCACTCTTAGTTCAGGTGAATAACAGTTGTCAATATCCGAGTGAGGATGATATTATAGTAGGACCTCACGGTATCGATCTATTTATTAATCCACTTACTTTCGTCAACCATAAACAACAAATAAATAGACAAACTTATCTCGGTTCCCTTCTTTGTTATATCCACTGATATTACTAGTCAATGTGTTCAATACCATGGTAATAGTATCTAATAATAATATAATATTAGGTCAAAGGAAGTTGTTTTTAGTCTATGCTTTTATCATGTTTATTTTATTTTGATTGTCTTAACCTGGCTTAATCATTGGTATTTTTACTCACTAGATGCTTACTAATACTTGATTTTATGCTTTCTAAATTATTTTAACCTGCTGCTTTTTACTCGCTAGTTGCTTAGCTACATGTACCTGTGCTGTTTTTATGTATATTGCTTTAGCATATATGTATGTATGTATATTTTAATGTTGTGTCCCTGTTGTTGTCTATGTACATGTATGTATATCATTTTAATCATGCTAAGCCTATGTAAACCACAGTTATTTTACAAAGTATTCCATTAAGCTCATTTGATCATTTTGGTAGTGAATGGACTATTTTGTCCATGGGGATGTGCAGTAACAAAATATATGAATAGGTCTGATTTTATAATTCAACATATGATTGGTACCCGTTTAAAACGTCCGAAAATATATGAATAGGGTGGGTTTCAAATCTCCGTCCGCAGACCTGTACCTAAAAGTATCCTTAGTTTACCCCACCTCCTTTAGTGAGAATTTTCTTAATATAAGAAAATTGTCTTTCACTAACAGAGTGGTTGACAATTTGAACTGTTATATTTGTGGCTTTAATACTGGTTATTGAAATCTGAGTAAATTGTGTATTGCTTTACCCATTATCACGCCCCTGTTGAAATGCATGTTTAATTAGATTAGATAAGGATAATGTTCGAATGTATAGATATTGAATTTTAGAAGTAAGAAAATAAAAGGAATATAAATTTATTAAAGAAATATCGGTTTAGTTTTAATTTGAATACAGAATATCTGTAAGTGAGAAAAACAGATATTTCAGAACAACTTGTCTGAAGAAGTGGTAAACGCTAAAAATATTCTGCAATTTGAAGTTAGACTAGACAAATATTGGGAAAATAAAGAATTAAAATATGACTATACCAAAGACATCACATTACAAACCAAAACCGGAAGTTACACAAGCTCGAGCAACAAAGAGGAAGAGATAGATGTGGATAAAGGGGCCAGAGACGCCTCCACTAATGTTCCTACGATATAAACTGGGCATATAAACATAAAATGTGCCTCATCTTCGATACAGTGTAAAGTGGATTTTTAACAGATTTGTTCGCTATGTTGTAAGATTAATGGTTTACACATGTGTTTTGTTTGTCAATACAGCTAGATATACAAGACACCAATTTTATTAAAAATTACACAAACATAAGAATAGTGGGAGCCTGTGTGTCCGAGTAATAAATGTAGTTAGTCATATACTCTATTCGCGTGAGTGTTGACAGTGAGTTTGAGTGTCAATGCGGGCAGGGTGTGCTCGGCCCTAATTTTAATTAACAATGTTTGCCATTTTCATTCCGAATGTGCCGGAGGTTGGGTGGTTTTGTACTCAGTCTTCTTTACAAAAATGTGCTGAAATGGGCGTTTAACACAATCCAACAAGCAAACAAACTGTTTAGCATAATTACTGGTGATTGTACGAAATGCCATTGCAAATATGAGGGAAAAAAATTGCTTTGTTATCTTTGATTCAAATAGAGCAGAAAAAATGAAACAAAACATAACACGAATGGCCAGTGACATCTTTTCGGGACGACTAAAATCGTAGTAGGAATCAGAACTTCGTGCTTGATTAATGTAACGTCGAGGAGGACAACTTTATAATTTCCTTCACTTAATGTACGATTGTTTACGTAATAAATATAACTTGTGGTCACATTTAAATTTTCAAGGAATTTTAATAAAACGGTGATAAAAGATGGCATTTATTTTCACTGTAACAGTGACGATTAGTGCCATTACGAAAAATTGCATAAAAATGAACTCTTTAAAATTTAATAAATACAATAATAAAGAAAACATATTGAAAACGTGCATAGCCAAATATCTAGTTAATGCAGTATTCTGAAAACAAGCAGCACAAACTTACATATACAGACAATTCTTTTGCAACTCTGATCAAGTCGTCCTGGATTTTTTAAACGATCGAAGTGTTTTGATTTGGATTACGCATGTTAAGAAAATATAAATATCTGCAGAAAGTTAGTATGTTTAATACACACAAAGCACTTGTCTACCACGTGTTGTCTACATGAATACACTGGTATTGAAATTTACGACAAAAAGTTACATATAAGTTACGGTTTACTGCGTGTCACATATTACTAGTTGTCATATAACGGAGGTCAATTGTTAATTGTTGGTTATTTTAGTTTTGTTTTAGGCGTCGGTCACTAAAGATATTCTATTTTCAGTAGCGAGATAACAAGGTAGGTCGCAGATCACTACACGGCATTTATTGCAGACAGACAGTCACTGTAGACCGACTAGTGTTAGCCGTCGATTACTGTAGGCCAATTAGTGTAAGCCATCGAATACTGTAGGCCAATTAGTGTAAGACCTTGATTACCGTAGACCAATCAATGTAAGCCGTCGATTACTGTAGACCAATCAATGTAAGCCGTCAATTACTGTAGACCAATAAGTGTAAGACTTTGATTACCGTAGACCGACTAGTTTCAGCCGTCGATTAATGTAGACCAATCAGTGTAAGACGTTGAATACTGTAGACCGACTAGTTGTTAGCCGTCGATTACTGTAGGCCAATCAGTGTAAGAAGTTGATTACCGTAGACCGACTAGTGTTAGCCGTCGATTACTGTAGGCCAATCAGTGTAAGACGTTGATTACTGTAGACCGACTAGTTGTTAGCCGTCGATTACTGTAGGCCAATCAGTGTAAGACGTTGATTACCGTAGACCGACTAGTGTTAGCCGTCGATTACTGTAGACCAATAAGTGTAAGACGTTGATTACCGTAGACCGACTAGTGTTAGCCGTCGATTACTGTAGACCGACTAGTGTTAGCCGTCGATTACTGTAGGCCAATCAGTGTAAGACGTTGATTACTGTAAACCAAAAAGTGTAAGCCGTTGATTACTATAGACCAACTACTGTAAAGCCATTGATTACTGTAGACCGACTAGTGTTAGCCGTCGAATACTGTAGGCCAATCAGTGTTAGACGTTGATTACCGTAGACCGACTAGTGTTAGCCATCGATTAGTGAAAGCCGTCGAACACTGTAGGCCAATTAGTGTAAGCCGTTGATTACTGTAGACAAATAAGAGAAAGCCGTTGATTACTGTGGACCAACTACTCTAAAGCCCTTGATTAATGTAGATCAATCAGTGAAAGACTTTGATTACCGTAGACCGACTAGTGTGAGCCGTCGATTACTGGAGGCTAATTAGTGTAAGACGTTGATTACTGTAGACCAACTACTGTAAAACCGTTGATTACTGTAGACCAATCAGTGTAAGACGTTGATTACCGTAGACCGACTAATGGTAGCCATCGATGACTGTAGGCCAATCAGTGTAAGACGTTGATTACCGTAGACCAATCAGTGTAAGACGTTGATTACCGTAGACCGACTAGTATTAGCCGTCGATAACTGTAGACCAATCAGTGTAAGACGTTGATTACTGTAGACCGACTTGTGTTCGCCTTCGATTACTGTAGACCAATCAGTGTAAGACGTTGATTACTGTAGACCAATAAGTGTAAGCCGTTGATAACCGTAGACCGACTAGTGTCAGCCGTCGATTACTGTAGACCAATCAGTGTAAGACGTTGATTAACGTAGACCGACTAGTGTTCGTCGTCGAGTACTGTACGCCAATTAGTGTAAGATGTTGATTACTGTAGACGAATAAGTGTGAGACGTTGATTACTGTAAACCAATTAGTGTTAGCCGTCGATTACTGTAGGCCAATCAGTGTAAGAGGTTGATTATCGTAGACCGACTAGTGTTAGCCGTCGATTACTGTAGACCAATCAGTGTAAGACGTTTATTACCGTAGACCGACTAGTGTTAGCCGTGGATTACGTTGGCCAATCCGTGTAAGAGGTTGATTACTTTAGACCGAATAGTGTAAGCCGTCGATTATTGTAGGCGAATCTGAGTTAGCCGTCATTACTGTAAGCCAATCGGTGTAAGACGTTGATTACCGTAGACCAAATAGTGTTACCCATCGATTACTGTAGGCCAATCAGTGTAAGACGTTGATTACCGTAGACCAATTAGTGTAAGACGTTGATTACTGTAGTCCAATCAGTGTAAGACGTTGATTACTGTAGACCAATCAGTGTAAGCCGTCAATTACTGTAGGCCAATCAGTGTAAGGCGTCAATTACTTTAGGTCAATCAGTGTAAGACGTTGATTACTGTAGACCAATCAGTGTTAGCCGTCAATTACTGTAGGCCAATCAGTGTAAGACGTTGATTACCGTAGCCCAATTAGTGTAAGACGTTGATTACCGTAGACCAATTAGTGTAAGACGTTAATTACCGTAGCCCAATTAGTGTAAGACGTTGATTACCGTAGCCCAATTAGTGTAAGACGCTGATTACCGTAGACCAATTAGTGTAAGGCGTTGATTACCGTAGCCCAATTAGTGTAAGACGTTGATTACCGTAGACCAATTAGTGTAAGGCGTTGATTACCGTAGCCCAATTAGTGTAAGACGTTGATTACCGTAGACCAATTAGTGTAAGGCGTTGATTACTGTAGACTAATAAGTGTAAGACGTCAATTACTGTAGGTCAATCAGTGTAAGGCGTTGATTACTGTAGACCAATCAGTGTTAGCCGTCAATTACTGTAGGCCAATCATTGTAAGACGTTGATTACCGTAGCCCAATTAGTGTAAGACGGTGATTACCGTAGACCGAATAGTGTTAGCCGTCGATAACTGTAGGCCAATCAGTGTAAGACGTTGATTACCGTAGACCAATTAGTGTAAGACGTTGATTACTGTACACCAATCAGTGTAAGACGTTGATTACTGTAGACCAATCAGTGTAAGCCGTCAATTACTGTAGGCCAATCAGTGTAAGACGTTGATTACCGTAGACCAATTAGTGTAAGACGTCAATTACTGTAGGTCAATCAGTGTAAGACGTTGATTACTGTAGACCAATCAGTGTAAGCCGTCAATTACTGTAGGCCAATCAGTGTAAGACGTTGATTACTGTAGACCAATCAGTGTAAGACGTCAATTACTGTAGGTCAATCAATGTAAGACGTTGAATACTATAGACCGATTAGTGTTAGCCGTCGATAACTGTAGGCCAATCAGTGTAAGACGTTGATTACCGTAGACCGAATAGTGTTAGCCGTCGATAACTGTAGACCAATCAGTGTAAGCCGTCAATTACTGTAGGCCAATCAGTGTAAGACGTTGAATACTGTAGACCGATTAGTGTAAGCCGAAACTTACTGTAGGCCAGTCAGTGTAAGACGTTGATTACCGTAGACCAATCAGTGTAAGCTGTCGATTACTGTAGGCCAATCAGTGTAAGACGTTGATAACCGTAGATTGACAAGTGTTAGCCGTTGATTACTCTTAGCCAATCAGTGTAAGACGTTGATTACCGTAGACCAATTAGTGTAAGAGGTTGATTACTGTAGACCAATCAGTAAAAGACGTTGATTACAGTAGGCCAATCAGTGTCAGACGTTGATTACCGTAGACCGACTAGTGCCAGACTTGATTACCGTAGTCCGACTAGTGTTAGCCATCGATGACTGTTAGCCAATCAGTGTAAGACGTTGGTTATCGTAGACCAATTAGTGTGAGACGTTGATTACTGTAGACCAATCAGTGTAAGCCGTCACTTACTGTAGGCCAATCAGTGTAAGACGTTGATTACTGTAGACCAATCAGTGTAAGACGTTGATTACCGTAGACCAAGTAGTGTAAGACGTTGATTACCGTAGACCGACTAGTATTAGCCGTCGATTACTGTAGACCAATCAGTGTAAGACATTGATGACTGTAGACCAATCAGTGTAAGCCGTCACTTACTGTAGGCCAATCAGTGTAAAACGTTGATTACTGTAGACCAATCAGTGTAAGACGTTGATTACCGTAGACCAAGTAGTGTAAGACGTTGATTAACGTAGACCGACTAGTTTAAGCCGTCGTTTACTGTAGACCAATCAGTGTAAGACGTCGATTACTGTAGACCAATCAGTGTAAGCCTTAATTACTGTTAGCCAATTCAGTGTAAGACGTTGATTACCGTAGACCAATTAGTGTAAGAGGTTGATTACTGTAGGCCAATCAGTATAAGACGTTGATTACTGTAGGCCAATCAGTGTAAGACTAATAGGTTCTTTCAGACGTTTTTGGGAAAGACCGGTTGATCTTTCACGAGTGATAGAAATTTTATGTCTTTTCGCGAGTGGAGCGCAGCTGAAAGAGCCAAAAGACTTTATAAATTGCTATCACGAGTGAAAGTGCACACGGACTTTCCCACAGATGTATGAAAGTACCTATTTTTTCCGAAAAACAAACAACTTTCACATCGCTATAACATATAGACTCTCCATTGTTGTAGACTCCATTGTCTCTGACGTCCAATCAGAACGGCGGAAACAAGAACGTCATAGAAGAACGTTGTTATACTTCCATAACAACGTTCTTGTTTCTGGCGTTTCGATTGGATGACGCAGCAAGTACAGATGTGTGCGCGTGAGCTTATCTGTACTGGGTCATCTGTACCAGAAATCGGCCAATCATATTGATAATACACGTAAGTTGTATTTTGTTATAATTTGATTGTTTCATTTTTTTCATTTGTACCATTATGTTACGAAATAAACTTTCAACATCTTATAATGCTATCTAACAGGTTTTACACAATTCTATTAAAATGCTTAAACTAAAACATCAGAATATTCAAGTATTTTATTACATGTTTTCGTGAATTCAAGTAAAACCTCCAAAACCAACTTTTGCCAAAAGCGCCCCGACTCCACCATCTTTTCCAAAATCGCCAAAATCGGGGTAGCTCCTCTCCGCTGAAATTTGAAGGGTTAAAAA
The DNA here is from genome assembly GCA_944474755.1 of Limnoperna fortunei. NCBI lineage: Eukaryota > Metazoa > Mollusca > Bivalvia > Mytilida > Modiolidae > Limnoperna > Limnoperna fortunei. Next base: position 49,959,287 of record OX104125.1, read on the forward strand.
TAAAATAAATCATAGAATGAAAATATTGTATCCCCGTTTCCTTGTTAAAGCTGAAAAGTGCTGAAAAACACGAATAATTAATACCGTAAAAATGATTTTTTAATTCAACCAATGAAATGCGGCATTAAGATATATTAGTCGTTCTGGTTGGAATTCAAAAATAGGATATTAAAATAATTGGCAAACTATTGATCATAAGCCTGTCAACAATGTGGCTGCCGGTTCGATTTTCATTGTTGGCAGGGTGTGCTCGACTTTGATTTTAATTTGATAAAGGTCCGAAGGTCGAGGGTTTTATTGGGCCTCGGTGGCCGAGTGGTAAAGGTAGTTAGCCTTCTACTATTGATCACATGTCTGTCAACACTCAGGTTGGTGGTTCGATCGAGTCTTGATGAGTTTTCCTACCGATGATCGAAGGTCAGACGTGTGATGGTGCCTCGGTAGCCGAGTGGTTAAGGTAGTTATTCATCTACTATTGATCACATGTCTGTCAAGATTAATGTTGCGGGTTAAAGCCCCACTGCGGGCAGGGTGTGTTCCACTCCAATTGACAAGGATTGCCAGGTCAGGAGGTTTTTATCTTGTATTAAGGCTTCCTCCCCTATACAATTGGACGTCAGGATACAGCTGACAAATTGTTGAAAGCTGCATTTAAACAAAATAAAAAATTAGTAAAGAAGTTTCTAAAATAAATAAATAGATTTCAATCATTTAAAAACAGAAAAAATGTGTGTTTTGTACTTAGAACAATTAAATGCGTAAGAACAACGTAACTACAGTATTCAAACAAGTGATATTCTTTCAACAAAAACTATTAGATTTTATTGAGATTCAACAGAAACTAGAAACATCTAAAGAATGTGTGTACGATTCAAGACAGCTAATAAATCAAAGACTAATTCAGATGTGAAACGAACAAAATATGAACAAATAAGCAGGTATCCAGGGATATATGGGTATTTTTTTTTCACACATAACTTCTTTCTAAATTGCTTTGTTAAACAGTATAATGGGGTTCATGTTTTTAAATGTGATGCATTAGCATGTTTTCATTGGTAGTCAATTTTTAATAATGCTGAATTTTATAGATATTAAATGCTTTGATGTGATAACAACAGATGGCGTCCTACTGGCGTATCGTAATGCTTTGATTTGATAACAACAGATGGCGTCCCACTGGCGTATCGTAATGCTTTGATTTGATAACAACAGATGGCGTCCTACTGACGTATCGTAATGTTTTGATTTGATAACAACAGATGGTGTCCTACTGGCGTATCGTAATGCTTTGATTTGATAACAACAGATGGCGTCCTACTGACGTATCGTAATGCTTTGATTTGATAACAACAGATGGCGTCCTACTGACGTATCGTAATGCTTTGATTTGATAACAACAGATGGCGCCCTTCTGGCGTATCGTTATGCTTTGATTTGATAACAACAGATAACGTCCTACTGGCGTATCGTAATGCTTTGATTTGATAACAACAGATGGCGTCCTACTGGCGTATCGTAATGCTTTGATTTGATAACAACAGATGGCGTCCCACTGGCGTATCGTAATGCTTTGATTTGATAACAACAGATGGCGTCCTACTGTCGTATCGTAATGCTTTGATTTGATAACAACAGATGGCGTCCTACTGGCGTATCGTAATGCTTTGATTTGATAACAACAGATGGCGTCCTACTGGCGTATCGCAATGCTTTGATTTGATAACAACAGATGGCGTCCTACTGGCGTATTCATGTTCATTTTATCATCCATTTCATGTTCATCGCCTGAATATAGCTGAAATATTGCTGCTCGGGCGTTAAACACCATTAATCAATCAATCAATCAATCCTACTGGCGTATCGTAATGCTTTGATTTGATAACAACAGATGGCGTCCTACTGGCGTATCGCAATGCTTTGATTTGATAACAACAGATGGCGTCCTACTGACATATCGTACTTTATAGGTATTAAATGCTTCGATTTGATAACAACAAATGGCTTCCTACTGGTGTATCGTAATGGAGAGGGAATGCTGTTTTGTGTGTCGTAATGATTTCTATTTAAATTGATGCAGCAAATAAAATATAAAAATATAATTTTTAAAAATGTTTCACTTTCTTGTTTTTTCTACAGAACCGAGATTCCATCTGTAGTATGTTTTGTATATTCCTACGCTTTCCTGCCCAGGTACATTTTAAGGCCTAGATGGTTTCTTGGGTAAGGACAAAATCTTTTTCGTATAATTTAGCATAGGCGGACAAATCCCCCCTGTAAAATTGACAAGGCAGACAAAATCCTTCCAGAATCTGATTATGATAATGCCGAAAAGTATCGTACATTTGTACTTGTCTAGTTCAATAGTTCTCTACGTGGTACTTGAAATGATGAACGAAACAAAGAAAAAACATGTTTTATTAATTTTTCATTGGGACATAGAGTTGGTAAATAAATAAAACTGTTTGTATAGTTTTTTTACAATATATTTTATTAATTTAGCATCCTATAAGGCGTCACCCCGTTTGATCCTTTGAATAATATTTTATTAAATTATAACTTAGTAATTAAAGCCATACGCGTTTCATTGTCCACAACATGTACAGGTTAAGCGATATTCGTTTGATCAATGTGAGTCTACAAACACACTAATAGATTGATTGTTTGTTGTTTTACGTCCAGCAAGCAATATAATAATAATAATAAATAATAATTTATTTATTTATTATAGTGTCACATATCAGATTATCAATAAATATTACAAAATTGAATACATACATGTACAACTCACGCATTAAAACAATAATCTTACATAAAACACATTAGATAAAATAGAGAAAAGTAAATCTGATACCCGGCCACTATGACACTTGTTAACAAATCTCTATCGTTAAAATGTAACGTACTGGAAGTGGCTAAAAACGGACGATGAAATAATAATAATGAAATTAATATATTTAGAAAAAGATATATATATACATAATAAGTGAATAGTAAATAAAATAAATTTTAAAAATTCACAAGAACGAAAACTAAACGATTAGGAAGAACAAATTATCATATTAAAATTACAATTAAATCCCATTAATGAAAAAAAATTAGAATAATAGAAATAATAGAAATAATAAAATTAGAAACTAAAGGTTTACAAAAAACAATAAAAAATCATCTGACTAATAAGGCACGACGTCTCTTTATTATATTGAATATTAAAATACCAAGGCTATACTGCATTTCACACTTTTGTAAAATAAAAGTAAATTTCTCAATATATGACATAAAAGCAAATGTAGGTTCGATAATCACAGCTTGCTCGATCAAAGTTGATTTGAGGTCACTATATACATCACAGTTTATCAAAAATGGACTTCATCCTTTATTTCATTACGACAGAACGGACAAGTTCTTTGACATAAGGACGTAGGAGGATTATTATAACATCCCGTTTCAACGGCTAGCCGTAAAGTCCCACATCTAACCTTTGCTATACAACTTCGGAGGTGGCGCGGTAAAGAGTTAATCACATAATGTTCAGGAATAAGGTCCTTTTTAACACGTCTATAAAGTCTAAGTTTATTTCCATTCATGTTGTTATTGTCATTCCAAAGTTTGGTGAACCAAGATTGTTCTTCAACATTGTTCATTATGATCTATTTGCCATAAGTGCACTTGACAACACACGTTCGAGAAAATAGTCATTTACCATCTTGACAACCAAAGCGTCCCAAGATCGACGTTTTCATTTAGACCAAACATTACTTTAAGTATCACTTCAAGTCTCTGTTTATAAATGCAAGACGTCCATCCTGGTTCACCGTGTGCTGCGATTTTACTAATGTTTTTCGGTAGACCAAGAAATAGTTCTGCTGATCTGTTTTCTACTTTGTTAATCAATTTGCTCGGATATACCCCATATAGACGCACCATATAATAAAATAGGCTGCACAAGACTTTCATAGAGTTTAGTAAAGACATGATAGTTCATACCACCACAACTGTAAAATTTCGTAGTCAGATATCCTAACGCACGACTCTCTGATTTTGACAGTTCTGTAATCGCTTTATCTCATGTTACATGTTCGTTGAACCATACGCCAAGATATTTATATGAATCAACATAACTGACAGTTTTATCGCCACAATTGAAACAAGACGGAGATAGTTCAGTAGAAACGGGTCTAAAGTATACAATATGACTTATCACAGTTTATACTAAGGCGCCATTTATAATACCAATTATGCACACAATTGAGCATACATTGTAAGTCATGTTCTGATGGCGCAAGTAAAACAATATCATCTGCATAAAGCAAAATGCTAACATTAACACTATCAACATCAATACTCTTGTTCAGTGCCTTTATATCTGTAGCCAGATCATGTATATAAATTGCATAAATCTTGTTTTACCCCACTATAAACAGGAAACATAGACTGATGTAAGTTTGTTATTGACATGAATACTACAAGTAATATTCAGGACGGCAAACACATTAATTAAATATAATCAATCAAGCACTGCAGACGAGACAAACGATTATATAACTATAAGACTGTTCGGTTGGACATTATTAAAAATGTATCTTAAAAAGTCACTTTCTGGAGGGATTTTGTCCGTCTTGTATTTGTACATCGTCTAACTATGCTAATTATACGGAAGCGATTTTGTCCGTGTGTGTGTGTGGGGGGGGGGGGGCGGTTGATTGTCCTACACTCGGATATCTGTAACTGTTTTTGTGTTGTAGTCTGGTTTTCCAGCAGTTATAAAAGACATCAGGTAGGCAACAATCATAGTTACCGACATCAGGTAGGCAACTATTATTTTGCCGAAATCAGGCAGGCAACTATTGCACTTGTTGACATCAGATAGGCAACTATTATTTTGCCGAAATCAGGCAGGCAACTATTGCACTTGTTGACATCAGGTAGGCAACTATTATTTTGCCGAAATCAGGCAGGCAACTATTGCACTTGTTGACATCAGGTAGGCAACTATTATTTTGCCGAAATCAGGCAGGCAACTATTGCACTTGCTGACATCAGTTAGGCAACTATTATTCTTGTTAAAATCAGGTAGGCAGCTATTATTCTTGTCAAAATCAGGTAGGCAACTATTGCATTTGTAGACATCAGGTAGGCAACTATTATACTTGCCGACATCAGGTACACTACACCTTCCAATTTGGGATAAGTAATTATTACACTTGTCGACATCGGGTAAGTAACTATAACACTTGTCATCGACAGGAAACTATTGCACTTGTCGACATCAGGTAGGCAACCTTTATAGTTGCTGACATCAGTTAGGTATCTATTATTCTTGTCAAAATCAGTTATCAAACTATTGCATTTGTAGACATCAGGTAGGCAACTTTTATAATTGCCGACATCAGGCAGGCAACTATTGAACTTTTCGACTTCAGGTAGGCATCTATTATACTTGCCGACATAAGGTACTTGCCGAGATCAGAATGTCTTTTTCAGGTAAGTAATTATTACACTTATCGACATCGTGTAGGTAACTATTACATTTTTTTATATCAGGTAGGTAACTATTACACATCTCCACATCGGAAGCAAACAATTATAACTATATCGGGTAATTAACTCTTACACGTGTCGATATCAAGTAAGGAACCATTACCTTTGTCAACATTGGGTAGGTAACTATTACACTTGTCGACATCAGGTAGATAACTAACACAATTGTCAACATGTAAATGATTACACCTCTCGACATCAGCTAGGTAGCTAACTAAAACACTTGTCGACATCAGGTAGGCAACTATTACACTTGTCGACATCAGGTAGGCAACTATTACACTTGTCGACATCAGGTAGGCATCTATTACACTTGTCGACATCAGGTAGCTAACTAAAACACTTGTCGACATTAGGTAGGCAACTATTACACTTGTCGATTTCGTGTAGGTAACTTTTATACTTGTCGACATCATGTAGGTAACTAATACACTTGTCGGCATCGTGTAGGTAACTATGGAAACGTATTTAGGACATTCACTTGTTGTTGTTTTCGACATAATTCAGCATTTTTATCTCGCCATATCAACATCTTCCGCAAGAAACGGGGTTTTAAATATTCGATAAAAGGCATTAATGTGTCTTTGTCGATATAATTTATATCGCAATGATGAAATTCATTAATTTATGTTGATATGAGTTTTATTAATTTTTAGTATATGCTTATGAAACAAATCTACATTTTAAGGTCGATATATTTTATATTGAATTGTTATAGAACATGTAAAGATGTCGATAAGAAAGATATCCTCAGCACGCGAAATGAATCTCGACAGCGACTAAGCTTAATACGATTACACGAGTGGTTTTTCTTCAACGTCTTTTTACTTAGTATCCCGGAGTGTTTTGGTTTGTGATGGAGTTTTAGGAATTGTGGCTCTTTAAGGTACTCGAGCTTTTGTTCGCTTTTTCCTTTCCAGCGACATTTTTCTTCTTGTGTTCAGAGGGACCTCGGCGGCCGAGTGGTTAAGGTGATTCGTCTACTATTAATCACGTTGTCTGTCAACACTGAGATTGCGGGTTCGAGTCTCACTGCAGGCAGGGTGTACTTGACTCCAATCTTAATTGACAAGGATTGCCAGTTTTTCTGCTGCAGATCGGGGGTTTTCTCCGGGTACTCCGGATTCCTCCCCAATGAACCCTGGATGCCATGAAACAGCTAAAATAATACTGAAAGTGGCGTTAAACCCCATTCTTGTATTCAGCAAATCCCATCTTAATCGGGCTGGCCCAGGCGGACGATCTGGTACTGCACTGTAACCAGAGCCAGGTTCAAGCTTCAGCGGGATAGCCTCAAAATTATATTTTATTTATTAGGGTTACGGGACGTTGGGCTTTGTACAGCGGTAAAAAAACATTAACATGTGCATTCTGCATGCCGAGAGTTTTCTCAAGAAACTCCCTGACGAGTATATTTGTCGTTTTTTGGGAACTCTCTAACATCAGAGTGGCATTTTATTCCGCAATTAATTAAACTTACGTCCCCATAACTCAAGCTTGATCCTTTCGTTGCGTTCAGCTTCTAGTTGTGCTTCTAAGTTGAGCATCAGCTTGTTGTAAAGGTACTTACATTCTGCATTAAAGAATTCAACCTGTTTTTGACTACGTCTATTCGTTTGATGAACTCACTATACTCAAACTTTATTGCTACAATTTCAGTTTCTATTTGACTGTGGAGGCGTTTAAAACATGCAGCAATATCTTTAAAGTCTTTACACTCGTATTTTGATCTTTCTGTTGACATTTCAGTTGATTGTTTATGTTTATGTTTACAAAATCTCTGTGCTGCGGCGGTGGGAACAAAACAAAACATTCCTGGTCTGTATTTATTTTGGCATAAAGTCTTATTTAGCTTCCTAAACTCACACAATTTCATATTATTATGCAGTCTACTGTTAAAATAGTTATATCCGGTCACGTTTTTAGGCAGTAGTTATTAGAAAATTAGGATTGAAGTTTGCCACCAGTAATACCATCATGGCTATCATCCGGAAGTTACTCAATCACGCTTACCTACAGTATGAGCCGGTCCTCGATCACACTTACCTGAAGTTCACTCTACAAGCACACAGACGTTTCTCTACAACTGTGCACAACCGTGTCTTCACAGTGAACACAGCCTTGCCTAACTACACGAAGCGCAATGTTTAACAACCGAAGCCCCCAAGTAATGTTCTGGCGTGAACATTTTTTACTGAATATTGTTATGCATTTTGCGAAATAGATAGGTTTCATACCTATAGTTATTAAATTATTATGTTGTACAAATCTTGTAAATTCTTAATAGTAATTTTGAAAAACGAGAATCGAATGTAACGAGGAGCAATCAAAAAACGGTAAGTCAAGGACAGACAAAACCATGGTTACACACATCAGGGGACATAAACAAAACAAACAGACACACCAAAAACAAAAGATAGAACCCCACTGAAAACCGGGGGTGAGTTCATGTACTCCGAAGGTTAAGCAAATTATGCCTCATGCGTCGCACCTGTCGTAACACTCAGGTTAAAATCGAATAATTAGTCATATACCCGGTGTAGTCATATTCCAGTAAGAAGGAGGTTAAGTGTTTACGACAAACAGAACAAATATATGGTCTTTTGTGAAACGGATTTATGATAACAGTCAACTGAGTCATTATGGCGGCCGTAAAACTTTCTAAGTGAGTACCTCGAATTTGTTAAATGTACCTGTACAATATATTTATGTTTATTGAAAACAAACTAATTTTCTGCTGGTTGTTTTAGTTGAAAGTATCGTAATACGTCATGGGGGAATCTTATTTCCAAACACGCCTCTCCCAAATCTCCATAGTTTATTCTTTTTAGCAGATTGCTCTTAATCCATAATAAAGACGAGCCAAACGAATGAACTAAATTATACATTAGGGCTGGTATGAATCATGCAAATTAAGGCATCTCCCGTTGATTACAAATTTTTTCTGCTTTCGTGACGTTCTATTGTATTCAAACAAACCGCGAGTCTTTACCAGAGTAAACTGCAAAGGACATTACCGAAGGGTTTAGAACTAACAACATTCGACTGCTCCTAGATAATAATTCCGTTCAAAACAAAAACGGAACAAAAACAAGCTAAAAACAAACAAATAAACAATAAAAACGTCGTTTTTTAAAACGCTGATAACATGTGAAAAATAATTGTTGATTTTAATTTGCGCCTTTCTAAAACAATGATTTTGCGTACGTTAAAAAGAAAAAGCAGCGCGGATGTCATTACTTTATAGGGGCCTCGGTGGCCGAGTGGTTAAGGTAGTTCGTCTACTATTGATCACGTGGTCTGTCAACACTGAGATTGCGGGTTCGATACTTACTGCAGGTAGGGTGTACTCGACTCCAATCTTAATTGACAAGGATTGCCAGTTTTCCGACCGAAGGTCTGGGGTTCTCTCCGGGTACTCCGGCTTCCTCCCCAATAAAAACTGGACGCCATGATATAGCTGAAAAAATGCTGAAAGTGGCGTTAAAACACCATTTAAACAAACAGACATTACTTTATATTAAATAACATACAGATGCATTATGTCGTTATTTTTTGTCACAATACACTGACTCGTTTATTTGTAATCAATCATTACATTTAATTAGAAATAAAATTCATATATTCATAAACAAAACACTCATTTTAACCACCAGTGTGCAGAAATGTGCAGATCCATTTTTGTGATTAAACTTGATATCGCGCTGACCTACGTACAGCAAAAAAACTAGTAATCCTTTTCAGTTAAGTCAGACTCGTACGGAAGCCTACGGAAGCCCATTAGTGCCAGGGTGGTGTTTTATTTTGTCTAACGTATTATTACTACTTAGCTAACTCGTTATAACAACTTACTAGCAGTAACTCGTAACATCGAGTTATTTAAGTCGTAATAACGAGTTAGCTAAGTCGTTATAACGAGTTAGCTATGTCGTTAAAACGAGTTACTAAGTCGTTATAACGAATTAGCTACGTCGTTATAACGAGTTACCTATGTCGTGACAACAAATCAGCTAATTCGTTATAACGAGCTCTGTACAATATTGATTTTGCAGAGTTGAACTTCGATATCCAGTAATAGTGTCGTTCTTAGATTTGATAGTGACTGTGCATGCCTGTATAAGTACACTTTCAGCACGGATAGTTTTTACCCGGAAAAGATAACCATTAAAGACTTAGTATCTGTAAAAAATGTTATTTTATCCATTTCATTTTTTCAGTTGCAATAACTGCACATTTGTATAATACCCATTTCAAGAATAATCAGCACCGTTTGTTGTAGCCCTTTTTAACCACTTAAACAACAATACTTAATTACTAGTATGTGATTTTAAAAATGTTGGCATTCCGGGAATACACCACTTTAAGAATGCAAGAACCATAGATGCATAGATGCATTTTGTATTCCAAACATATGTGTTTTTATAAATTTTAATACAAAATAAAATTTTAAAAATAAGCAAGAGACGCGTGATGCACTATTAAGTCATTTGAAAATACGAAAACGTAATTTTATTGTAATGATTGTTACTATGTGTCATCTACCTGTAGCTACCTGAGGTATAAAGGTGCACTAATAAGAGACGTTAATTGTATAATATGTTAATTACAATCACCACATGTAATAGAGGATAACGTATCCCTTTGAAGTGATTTTATTACAGTGTAAATTTTATAACAACTTGATTATGAATAATTACTCTAATTTCGAAGTAAGCATGTCATAAGGTCATCATCATATTAAGTTTATGAAAAGGTGGAGATACATGTATTTTTCTAGATACATCGTAAACTACTGTTAGTAAAGACAAAGAAAAACATCTTTATATATTTCATCGTTTTGATAAAATGTTATTAGACATACGAGTAAACCTTGTGGATAAATGTTATAATTTTAAATCAATTCGGATGCAAACGGTCATATTCAAAGTTCGAATAAATATATGAAGTTGTCGTTTAATTAAAATTAACATAGGTAATTATGAAAAAAAATCATATTTTTTAACAAACATAATATACTAGTCCCGCTTGTTACATGCATATGCAAAACCCGCGTTCCTAAAACAAAAAAAAAAATTTATAAAAAAGGTATAAAATCAATTTGAAATAGGAGTGTCTCGTGCATGCAGTTACGCACAAAAGTTACATTAATGTAACTTCTTTGAACATTGTTTTATCTCGACGGAGCTACATTACTTAAGCTATTGTACACAAGTTTAGCAGTTACTGTTTTTGTATCTGTAGCATGTGATATGAATATCACATCTCCTGTTCAGTATACTTGTTTATTACTTGTATCATTTAAAGTGCAGATATAAACTACACATAAAATGGACATGTTCCCTAGGATCGGTTAAACAGCTCATGGGATAGCTGGTGTTCTTTTCTTATAAACCATATGGACTTTAAATAAAACTTTTCTGTATGTTCCGATTTATTCGTATCGACTTAAAAGAATATTTATTTATTTATTTATTTATTTATTTATTTATTTATTTATTTATTTATTTATTTATTTATTTATTTATTTATTTATTTATTTATTTATTTATTTATTTATTTATTTATTTATTTATTTATTTATTTATTTATTTATTTATTTATTTATTTATTTTTAACTGACGACTAAATTACAGTTTATAATATTTAAAAAAATCAGATCCTCTTTAATGCAATATTGTATCAACTTGTAGGCATTTTGTTAAGGTCAATGATTCATTAAACGTATTTAAAAACTATTAATGCACAGTTATTATGCTTAGAGCAGAAAGATGTTATTTAATGTTGCAGTTAATTAAACGTAAATAACGATGTACATGTAAAATCAAATTGCCCAAGCACTATACGATGTACGATATTACAACAGAAAAACCATACGGCGAACGATAACACAGACGATAAACCATACGATGTACGATAAACCAGACGATATACGCTAACATAAACGGAAAACCATGCGATAAACGATAGAACAAAATATTCACCATACGATGCACGCTGGAGAAAACGATGCACGATATACTATACGTTATATATATTTCTATTTCGGGTAGAATGGGCTTTTATATAAGTTAGTACATGTACATATAAATTATAAATAACTTGTTTGGTCAGTTTTGAAGTTGTTTGGTCAGTTCTAAAGTTAAGTGCGGGTAGAATGCACGCTTTTACACTGCACTGCACGATTTGCATAATATGGGCGGACGCGGACTGATATATATAGTGTTGACGGGTATTACGGGTATCGACGCTTGCATTAACCTCAAAGAAACGGGTGTTTTTTCTTTGCATACTATGTCACATGGAGAAGATTTTAGTGAATTCTACAGAATTATCAACAGAAGCGGCTATAACACAATTTACTGCTACGCTGAACCAAGCTTTGGAACGACAGAAAACCACAATAATTCAACATTTTGAAGATAGTTTGAATGTTCCACATCTCGAAAAGCTACCGGTGTAGATGGTTATGATTATGTTTTTAAGAAAGAGGGAAATTAAATTCAATATGGCTTTAACGGTGAAAGGTTGCACAAGTAATCTATGTTGGAAAGTTGTTTGAAGTTTGGCAAGTTGGAAGACGCTTTTGATTTGATCACTGCAGAGAAAGAAGTTATTGGGAAGAGAAATAAGATATTGAAGATTGCAGACAAGTGCGGGTGGGACACCGTTAAAGAGTACTTGGACAGTCCTTTGGCGGACAACAAAGATGCAGCAGACCTACGTGCCGCTATTTCTTGGTAAAGAGATATAAAAATAAATTGGGCTATTATACATAGTAATAATAAGAACAACATATTGTTATTTGAATATACACTTTTCATTCTGCAAATATATTATTTTTTGTTAATTGTGTAACGTCATGTCTTCGGTAGTGAGCAAAACAGTTTACTTGCGGTCCTACGGTTCTTATAAGTACTTTATTTTATTCCTAATATATATTTAGAATTAGCTAGTTGTTCTTTTATAGATTGAAAAACATTTTGGTATGTATAAAATAGGTTTATTCGTTTATTATATGCGATATGTAATTTATATTGTTGGTACTGTTAATAATAATCATTATTAATAGAATTATTAAACAAATTAAAAAACAAACAAACAGAAAAAAACTTTCGCAAATACGTTTACCTGTAAAATAAATAAATATACAAGATTTTCATGCATATGTTGTAATTCTATCCAGTTTATTGAAGTACTAATTATGTTTTTAAGAGCTTATTGCAATAGGACCTTTAAGTATTATGACAGAGTTCGGCCTACTGAATCATCAAGATTCTCGCAAAATTCGTCTGTTAGGAGAGGAAATTTTACTCTGGAAGTTTTTTTCGTGGCTTTGGCCAATACAGCGATCGGATATCCAAGGAAGAAACCAGAAAACACCAGAATTCTTTAAATGCTTCTACTGTAATCAACCGGGTCATTTCGCCAGTGCCTGTCCTCAAAGGGGATCACTCCCTGCAGCTAGTTCAATCTCATCAGTTCCAAAAGACCTCACAAAAGATCAGTGAACCAGACACAGCAGATATAGTTGAACATTCAACTCCTAGTACGTCTAGTATAAACATTGACAGCTTTCAAAGTAGTTCAATAATGTTAAGTGTTAAAAGCAATTTAAAGAAACATGTTAGTTTATGGAAAAATAATTTGCATTGCAATACATTTATTTTGAATGTTATCAATTTCGGTGACCGGATTCCTTTTTCATACCACACCTACGTCTGCGTTTTTGCGTAATAATAAATCTGCACTTCAACATTCGGATTTTGTTGTACAATCTATTAATGAACTATTGCAGAAAAATTGTATCAATTAAGTAGATTGTCCTTTTGTTGTAAATCCATTAACAGTATCGGTTAATAGCTCCGGAAAGAAAAGGTTAGTTTTGGATCTTCGTCATATAAACGAATTTGTTGATAAGATGAAAGTTAAATTTGAAGGTGTAAAAGAAGATAAAACTTTTGTGACTTCTAATTGTTATGCATTTAGGTTTGATTTAACATCCGGGTATCACCATAATGATATTCATCCTGATGATCAAAAATTTCTAGGATTTTCTTGGATATTTGGTAACACACAGTTCAAGAATTATGCCACCGATTCAAGATTTTCTAGTATTGTTAAACAGTTACCTAATTATGTATAATTTTCCAAATCAGAAAATACAATCAAGAAATACAAATGCTATTTTAAAAAATGTAAGACTTGGTGCAATTCTAATTCATTACAGTGTTTGCAACCTACAGAAACCACTGTGTCACTTTATATTGGTAGTATTATTCAGAGTAAATGCAGTGAAGCAGTCTTATTATCCAATTTTTATGCTGTCAAATGGTTTCATGATTTTCATTTTAAGATAAATCCTTGTTCTAATAAATTTTTGAATCTAATTTAAGAAGTTGGAATCTTGGCATTTAATTCTTAACAACTCCTTTTTTTCAAAATAACTGCGAGCAACTAAGCCCAGATATTTGTTTCACGCCATTCGCCATGGAGTAGAAATAATTGAAATTCGTACGATTTTACTTTACTTTATTAAGTAAACACTCAGACACATATACATGTGTTACATGAGGTCATTTAACATAACATTTGTACAATAGACGTATACAGAATGAACATGTGGTGAATTAATGAAAGCAATATGAAAACAATATATAACAGTATCAAGGACAATATCAAAAAAATAACAACATTATTTAGAGAAGAGAAGCAACTTTTCTAATGAAAAATGACAATCTTTTATAAACTTCGACGTTACAGTACGACATCAAACCTTTTAGTTTCGTAATATTTTGATTAAATCTATAGTATGGAGGTAAATATTTGCTTCTTAAACAAGTAATATTTTCATCTTTACAACAAAAAAAGATATGGTATTCATCTCCGACATTTTCTTTGCAGAAGTTACATAGTCTATCATTTCTTGGTATGTTATGCCATCTACCAGTTTCAATCGGTAATCGTAAATTTGATGTTCTAAATTTTGTGATCCAGGATCTTGAAGTCTCTGATAATTTCAGTAAATAGTTTTCCATAGAAAATGTTTTCTTAAAAATTGAGTAGAATTGACCACGTGATGCGTTTGACATATCACTGAACCATTTTTGGATAAATTGATCAGACAGTATTTGACGCACTAAAGTTTTGTCATAATATGTGAATTGGCTGGTAAAAATAAAACCAATACCAGTTTCATTAAATATAGACTCTACATATCTGATCCATTTGAAATCATATTCGTAGTTATTTCGTAAGCTTAACATCAATCTGTACAGAATGCTACTAAGTTTTTTCTCATTTTGTACCAATTTTAACCAAAAGGAAATCATTCTAAGTTTAATTCTAATTTCAAGAGGAAATCTACCTAATTCGCCGTAAACCATAAAATTTGGAGTTGAGTTTCTAACTTTAAGAATTCTCTTACAGAATTTCAAGTGAATTTGTTCAATTATTTTCACATTTTCTAATCCCCATACTTCTGACCCATATAATAAAATTGGTTCAATCATAGAATCAAACATTTTGAGCTGGATATCTATCGGTATGTTTTCATTTCGGATAAGCTTATAAATACAGAATAAAGACTTTTGTGATTGGTCTACCAGTTTCTTTTTGGTTTCAATAAAAGAGCCATTATATTTAAAAACAACACCAAGATATGTATAAGTATCAACAATCTCTAATTCCGCATCTTGAAATGTAAATTTATATTTATGTTTTGCCTTTCTTTTACAAAATATCATAACCTTTGTTTTATTTACATTCACTTGTAATTTCCAAAGTTCACAATATGATTGAAATATATTAAGAGCATCTTGCATACCCTTTTCTGTTTCTGCCAAAATCACAGTATCGTCGGCATAAAGGATTACAAAAAGTTTGTAAAAAATATGTAATTCATTTTCAAGTTTTTCTTTAATAATTTCCATAGGCGTTCCGTTTAGATTGCAAAAATATTCTTCTAAATCATTCAAAAATACAGAGAAAAGAAATGGAGATAAATTTTCTCCTTGTCGTACACCTGTTAGGCAAGGAAAAAAGTCGGACTGGTCATCGTTACACCTGATACAAGATTTAATGCCTTTGTACATATTGAAAATTACTTTAAAACATTTTCCTTTTATTTCACAATTTTGCAATTTTTTCCAAAGGCCCGCTCGCCAAACCGTGTCGAACGCTTTTCCCAAATCTACGAAAGTACAAAATATTTTTTTACCAAATGAAAAATATAATTCTATTAAAACATGTAGTACAAATATATTATCAACAGTTGAGTAGCCTTTCCGAAATCCTGCTTGGTTCTCAGATATAAGAGAAAACTCTGTCGACAAGATATTTAATCTTGTATTTAAAATAGATGTAAATAGTTTACCCAGACAACTTATGAGAGTAATTGCTCTAACGTTGTCTGGGTTAGTTGGACTACCTTTATTTTTGAATATCGGTCTTATAATACCACTTGTCCAACTTTCTGGTACAACTCCTGTATCTAAAACTACATTAAATAATTTACAGTATACAGAGATTAAAAATGGAGTTGAGTATTTTAAGTACTCGTTCAAAATGTTATCAGTACCTGGAGCTTTATTATTTTTAAGCTCTGCTTCTACAATTTCTTGTTCACTAATAAACCCATTCAATATTTCATCATACAGAGGATTATTACAAACGTCATCAACATTAATATCAATATGATCAGGTGCTTCGTCTCTATCACCTGCATTTAAAGTTTTAAAATACTCATAAAAAGTGTTCATATCGATGTGTGTATTTTTGTTTCGATTGTTTGTATATTTATGCAATGTTTTCCAGAACCCTTTTGTATTTGATTTTGATAAAGTTCTCAGCTCGTTTGAACAATTTTCTTGATATTTTTTTAGTTTGTTTGTAAAATGTGTCTATATTCCTTAGCGGTCTTGTTCATCGATATTTTGTTCTGTTCTGTTTTAAATTTTGTGTATTTTTGCCGTGCCAGGTGAAACTCATCCCGCTTATATTTGCAAGACTTATTAAACCATGGTTTGTTAGATCTATGTACACAGTTTGAGTACCTCATCTTGTCTTGTCCGAATACTGAGTATGCAGTATTTAACAGTACATTCCCTAGTTCATTTACTAAATCATTTACTTGCTCAGGAGAAACTGATTGTATATTTATATTCTCGAGTTTAAAATTAACCTCATTAAGAGCATCAGTGTTGTGATTGTCGCCTAGAGCATGTGTAAAGTCGTCTGCTTTGTTTGTGTTCCATTTCACGTTAGTCGTACCTTTGTTATTGTTTACGTTTTGTTGTGGTGTATTGATTATTGGAATATTTAATTGAAAATGCAGTTGACAATGTACATCCGAAAATAAAGGATTATATACAATAATATCAAATTCAGACACTATATCAAACATATTTGATGACAGGATTAAGTAGTCTACCAAGCTTTTATCTTTACATGTAAGTTTGCCTCTAAACTTATCTTTATACAATCTACCATTGGCAATATATAAAGAACATCGTTTACATAATTCGATCAGTTTTGCACCATATTTATTTACACAAGATTTGTCCTCACTAAACCTTTCAATGGGTATACCCTTTTCTTTCAGTGTGTTGTGAGGTAACATATTCTCATTCAATAAATCTTCAGTATTTACAATATCTAGGATTTCATAGAGGTCTTCATCTATTTCAACGATATCACTGACAGTACTTGTTTTTGAATTAAAATCACCCACCAGTGCGATATTATTAGTATTACATTTACTTGAAAAATGTATCATTTCATCTTCTACGTCTGTAAAAGCATCTTCAGATGAATATTTGGAGGACTCGGGTGGGATATAGATACAGCCGAAAAGTATTGTGCTGCGTGTGCTTGAATTACATGTGTTTTGGACCGAATTATCTAAAAGTAACTCAAACCACTGAACGTATTCTGAATCGGATTTTAAGAGGGAGAATTTTAACTATACCATATACATGTACGAACGATATACGCACGATGTACGAACGATGTACGGATGTTGTACGAACGAAATCGTTAACTTATACGTTCCAGCAGGAACCTATAAATCAACTATACTTGTCCCAGGTTCCAGGGACTATAATATCAAACAGCGTTTAATTATCGGGTAAAATATTGCTGTTTGTTTCAATATTTCAATTATAACCAATCGTCAAAACCTAAATATGGAACTAATAGAAATATTAACAATATATTCATGCGTCATCAGGTATTTTTATTCAAGAACGAACTATACGCATTTTAATTACACCTCATATACAAAAGGTCATTAGACAGTGTATTTTTCGCACAGTAAGCGTAACATGGGTACTCGATTTTGAAAACCGGTCCCGATAGTAAAGAGTCAAAAAACAGCAAGTGGTCTAGTATCACCACTCTTTGAAATCATGATATTCGGTGTAAATAAATAGATAAATCATGTCTGGGAGGGCTATTCGTGAAAAATACCAGTCTCCAGAATCAAATTTCGCTCGCCTAACGACTTGGGAAATATTTCATCTCTCGGCTGATACTTTACACAAATACCTGTCCTATACATGATATATATGTTTATAATTTACACAGTTATAACAGTATAGTAACGGATACAACCTATTTATTAGTAAGGCGTTCATTCTGCAGTTAATATATGCTATAAAAATCAGTAATGCTTATCGGAGGACTACGACTTTAATAACAAATTCGTTTCATCATGGCAATGGGTCGTGTGTTTCTACAGTGATGTTCTCATCAATTTACCTTAAATCACATTTTGACCATTCAAACGTAATCAAGCATTAGGGACTGTACAATATATTTATCTAATGGATGGGTCGATCCAAATCTGGACGCGCAAACAAACTTTTTCTGCTTATAATTAGCTGTTTAAAAAACAAACAAACAAAAAACAACAGCAAACAAACAAAAAAAAACAAAAAAAAAAAAATAATAATAATAACTTTGTCGGGTGGGAACGTTGTTGAAACTTTGAAAAATATATAATTAAAGTGCTAAATAAAGTTTTAAAGTTTTAACTGTATTTATAAAAAACAACATAACAAAATATAGACTGTGTTGTTTAACGCATGAATAACTATAATGGTTTATTGTTTATTTTTCTTAAAAATGGATATGCCTTTTAGGCTCCACTTTCAGATAAAAATTGCACAGTCCGTAATAAATTTGAGGAACCTGTTGTTATACTTTTCATACAAAAAGCTGAATTAAACTAATGAATTTCTCATATAAAAGAGTCCAAAGCATGTTTAAAGCGACTGTTTTCAAATTCAACTTCCTAACACGCAGAGGTAACCCATGATGATTAATATCCCTGATTTCAAAAAGTAAGCTGAACAAAATTTAAGTTGTTTGTGAAGATGTCATGTCAACAAGATGTATGAACAAACACTACGAATTAAAAGCTGCCGAGGAAAATGAATCTTACAAATGTGGCATAATGGCGGTTTTAACTCCGTTTCAGTTTTAACGGATATACCGAATGTACTATGGAGTGTTCTTCAAACTCGCGTGTTTTAGCAAACCAATCAGTTTGGTCGTTTTGCAGGAAATGATACATGTATGTCAAACTACATTTTTTTTTTAAATCATGATAATGTTTTACACAAAATATTTATTCATTCAGTTTCTTGGTCGTAATTGATGCTATAGAGTTTTTGGGATTGTGGGGATTCAGGACAATTTCACTAAAAGTAATTTGTTATTGATTTTTCTTTAAACTTGCCAATATTTATTAAAAATAATAATAGGGGTTTCAGAGCTTATTTTTTAAGGGCTGAACAATTTGTTATAGATTATACCGTGAGAGAAGCGGTTCTAGTCTCACTGCGGCAGGATGTGCTCGACTCCAACCATAATTGGCAACTTTTCCCACCAAATGTTGAGGGTTTTTACCATAGGTACTACGCCTTGATAACCAATAAAAAAACTGAACGCCAGTACATAGCTCAAAAATAGCCAAAAGTGGCGTTAAAAACCAAACAAACAACACGAACGTTAACATTTACAGACAAAATTTTTTAGGGGTTTTTTTAATTAGACGTGAAAAAACATTTTTATATTCTTCTATTTTCTATTCGTACTAGGACATCAAAAATATTTTCGTATAAACGTTTCGAGCACCTTATCTGACGTGGATCGAGCATAGTTATCAAATGACCGAATAAACTGCAGAAAATTCGAAAGAAGATAAATAATCAACGAAGGTTGAGAAGGTCTAATTCGTTCGCATAACTAAAAGTTGCTAAAGATCGAATGGAATTGGTCCTTCGACTATAGTCTCAACAATAGTATTGCGAGATTCCGATGATTATTCTTTATTAATTATATTCATGCTGTAATTTATTTATATTGAGTGTTTTGATTGGATGAAAACACTAAAATGGCATCTCAGATAACTTATTTATCGATATTTCCTCTGAGCGGACTACTTTCAGTATCCAATGTAAACAAGATGGCGTCCTCCTAGCGTATCGTCAGGTGAAGGGACAATGTTTTCTCTGCCTCCAATTAAAATCGATTGAGATTTCAAATAAAATATAATATAAATACAATTTAGTGTTTCATTTTTTTCCTATCAATATCTACAGAACCGGGATTCCTTTGGTACTATGTTTTGCATATCCCTACACGTTCGGCCTAGGTACGTTTTGAGGTCTAGATGGGTTTCTGTATTAACACTGGGTTTTAGGAAATTATCTATGTGTAAACTCCGGGACTCCCTCACAAACTTGACATAAAGTCCTTCGGACTTTATTTAGTTTGTGAGTGAGTCGCCGGAGTTTACACATTGATAATTTCCTAAAACACAGTGTTTAATCCTATAATAAAATAGGTTAAGCACAATTTCAATATTTTTCATTAACTATTGACCGGTCACTATTTTACCGCAAACGTCATTACATTTCCTGACATTTCAATAAATGGCTACGGATTGGCTATAGCGGTTTTAAGACATATTTCGGAATTATCGGTACTTTTTGTCATTTTAACGGATGATTCTATCAATTGAAAGCACCAAAACATCAGTCGAAAGGTGAATAATGGAAGGACGTTGAGTTAAGTTATATGTTGTCTCTTTCGGTACAATAAAACACTCACTGACTGAATATTCGTGGAATAGTAAGTTTATTTTTTCCTTGGCTTCGCCTCGGGGCAATAGCTGTACTTAGAGGAAACGAGGAAAAAACCTAATATTCCCTTCATACCTAGTCAATAAGTATACATTAATTTACCTGAGGGCCAGCAAATAAAAAAATACATAATTTGATTACATGAATAGAATTTTACGTGTTTTTGATTGTTCTGATAACTACTGTTAGGTCATGTTAAATAACAACAGGGCTTAAATGGAATCAACATATAGTATATTGAACTTCATTCTGATTCGATGCATGTACACGTCTGTAACCTAAAGTGCTGTTCATAAATTTACTACGATAAAGGATAATTTGTTTGATTTTGTAAATGTGATAAAACAGTTACTGCCTTTGATATGGGGTCACTATCGGAATTTCTCAGCCCTCAAAAATATATATTCACTTCGCCTAACGGCTCGGTGAATATGACATTTTCTCTGGTTGAGACATGCCCGATATCGACATATTTCAAGGTCAATAATTGCATATTATTGCATGAATATAATTTGGGTGTTTTTGATTGATCTACAAACTACATCGAGTCATGTTAAATGGCAACAGTACTAAAATTGCATATAAATATGGTTTATGTACGCGTCTGTAACACAAAAAATGGACACACCTGCTGCTACGACATCCAATGATTTATTGGTTTTATTCATGTAATAGAACAGTTATTGCATTGTCAAAAAGACAATCCCAATTTAGGGTACACTTAGTCATGTTAGTACGTTCAACAAAACATATTAAGTTAGACGCAGACTGGAAACCGTACATATTACATCAAACATAGAAGTTTTGAGACATTATATAGACAAGGTATTCTTAAATTACCGATAACGAGTCCTATCGTACTTGTTACTAAACGAGCAAAAAAGACACCCCAAAAATATAGGAAAACAGGCTGAAGAATTAAATTGTGACTTGCGATAATCAAATGAGAAGACTTTGATTACCAAATTCACTTACTGCTATACGATAATGTCAGCTTCGACGTGCTTGCCTATTTAATTGGTTCAGGAAATATATTCCGAATTTCAAGTCGAAAATATCTCTAATAGACAAATTATATAAGAAATAACACATTTTACTATAGAAGTGAGCAGTATTCGTTTTTTTTAATGGTAATTAACACCAATTTTTAAGCATATCGTGGTGTCCAAATTTATTGGCGGAGGAAGCCGGAGTACACGGAGACAACCCTAGTCCCTCGGTAGGAAAACTTGCAATCCTCGTCAAGACTGAAACCGAATTGAGGCTCAAACCCGCAACCTCAGACCACGTAATCAAAAGTCAGATGACTAACTACCTTAACCACTCTGCAAATGGGGCCCTTTGTTTGTTTTCAAATATAACGAACTCTGATTTATATGCATTAACTCGTTTACATGAGCCGTAGACACTTTGTCAAGTGACATAGAGTTAATGTTCAAATCCGAAATCCCAAACTCTCGCGCACGAGATTTGAGTGGAGGGGGTGAAAAGGTTTTAAGAGATCTTTCTTTGATGTAATTGTATATTTAATGTGCCTTGTTTATTTATTACCTGACACTTAACTTTGATCAAAGGTAAAAATCAAAGACCAACAAAAGACCTACATAATAAGCTGGGAAAATGTAAATTAAGATTATGATTTTCATACCAAAAAAAGATTAAAAAACAGTATGTTTTAAAAAAAATATGTCTAATTCAGTAAAAATCAGTCAGTAGTAAAACTGCAAGGGCAAACAAGAGAATAATAAATATCTAAAGTCACAAAAGAGTGAATGAATTTTTATTTATTTTGAGATCTAAAAATTTGCCTGTATAACTATTTTAAAAATTCAAGTTATATTTAGATACTACTTATAGAATGAAATTTAAAATACAAAGGATCGTATATGAAGTCCTTAACATAAATTTAAAAAGCTAATCAAAATTTTGCAAAATGTAGTAATAATTCAATAAAAAAATAATTCAGTTCAGTTAAAAAATCACCAGTTTATATAAAAAAAAATCATAAAAGTTAATTATTTCATAAATGGTGTTGCAAAAATGCTGATCTTCTTCTAACATTTTTGCTGGTTTATTTTAAAGTGTGAGAATAGTAAGTTCTTAACAATGTTTACACAAATGAATGTTAGTTTTCCGTTTGTAATTGCAAATCTGTTGAAAAAATTCTCATTAAGTGTAAAAATAATTCAATGGAAATTGTAATTTGTCGGTATCTTTTCTTTGATCTTCCGACGATGCTTGACGGAAAGACACGATAACGGTTGATCTTACCCCCTACCCCCCCCCCCCCCCAATCAAAACCCCACGGAACCACGTGACCATGGGATTTTGATATGGTCAATAGGAAAGGTGAGCAAACAGAAATAATTCCAAGATTCAGGTCCAAAATTTTGATTGAGGCAAATGTCAACAATTATATGGCACTTGTTAAATGGAATTGCTTGGTCCTCGACTATGTGGACTATATGTACATGGAAATAAATTTATTGTAAAATGCGATCACCGGACTTCAAACCAATATTTCAGAAACATGTACAATTTATGAACAATTTATGGCATTTTACAACAGCTTAACCTTGAAATTATGGACTATAAACTTGCGTGCAAATGCATGTAACAGACGCATTATCGCGTTTTCACTGGAATATACCCAAATATTTCTGACCAAGTAGTTTGGAAATCTTTGTCAATTACCACATAAGTGGTTTTTTTGCGATGTGGTTTAATTTTCGCTATATTCGAGGTAAAAGTTGGACCGCGAAAATAAAAAAACGCGCGAAATATTGAGACATATGATAGAGTTATTCATTATGTTTTCGGACAGCGAAAATTATACATTACGCCAAAATAAACTCACACAGTTTTTTCAGCAAAAACGCTAAATTTTTCCCACACCAAAAATCGCTTATACAGTTTTATTGGAGTCGAGCACACCCTGCCCGCAGCCTAAGTGTGTGTTGACAGGGGCGTTATTAATAGTAGCTGTATACCTACCATAACCACTCGACCACAGAAGCCCCAAACAGGGTAAACAATATAAATAGACAATCGTCCTTAGTAAAAACTTTTATCAAGATTGCTACTCATCTCTTTAACGCAAACCAAAATGTAAGCCCAACCTAAGGATAAACTCCAATTCATGTCTTCAGCTCTGCTGATTTTCCATTTAAGTAAAGGAGGCCTTCATATTTGAGATCAGAGCTTAAGAAGGGGCAAAATATTAAGGAATATAAATGTTAATGTTACAACGATAATAAAATATGATATTTTTGAAATAAAACAACAATGGTTTATACACAACAAAATAACTTTATAACTTCTTCTTAACACTAGAGATGATAACATTATATACAGATGTCCACTGTAACTCTAAGCGAGTAGACCTAATGGTGTCTACCACACATACATATGTACAGCCATACACACACAAACAACCATACGCTCAAATTGAACATACATGTATAAAAAAATCATTTGTCGTATTCTACTAGCCAATTTGTTGTATATTAGTAGCCATCTTGAAAAGAATAATAGCAAGAAAACACACATCCTCACAAGTCAGTGTTTCTGTGTCTACATGTGTCCACGAAACCCCGACAAACTTAGATAGGAAATTCCCGGGCTAGAAGATTTTCGTATGACGTCAATCCTTCAAAATATCAACTAATGAAATCGCTTGAAAGAAGCAAGTGATTGGCGTTAGTCATTCTTACTCATTCTTGAGTGGTAAGAAAATGTAACGCAACTAATAAATTACACGGTAATAACAAACTATTAACACTACTGTACAAAATACACTGATTTTCACATGGTCTATGCAACACATCCGTGTGGTTTATTTACAATCAACATCGGGATATCCCCTAACCAAGTCTTGAATGAAAGCGAGCTTTTGATTGGCTACATTAAGGTATGATGTAGCCAATCAAAATAGTGACTTCTAGCCCGGGAATTTCCTAGCTAAGTTTGTCAGGGTTTCGTGGACACACATGTAGACACAGAAACACTGACTTGTGAGGATGGAAAACACACTGAACATACCTTCCTTATGAATCCCTGATATGAAATAAAATAACAAAAAACGAATTGGGAGAATATATTACTATTAGCTAAAAATTCTGTTTGCGAAAAAAATCAATGGCCAAATGCAATCGAAAATGTCAAATTCAGCTAATAAAACTGCACAATACATGAAAGTATAAACAAGTTCGGCACACTCCTCCCATAACATACTCTCATAAAACAGTGAGAAATATTTGTTTTATTTATATTTCTTTATATATTTTAAAATGTACATAAATGAAAATAATATAAAACATTGTATCTATTTACAAATTTATCCATTACAACAAGTTTTGTTTAAAAAAAAGTTTCAAATGCATACTTGTGCAAATATGCTTTTGTATACGACATTAAATAATGCTGTATATTTAACGAGCTTTATGTTTACCTATTAAAACTGATTTATTGCAGATCAACATTGATATACACGAAAATCTGTTGCAGTTATTACTATAATGTACAGGTAACATCCTTACCTGACAGTGACCTTGGTACTGTAATGTACAGGTGACATCCTTACCTGACAGTGGCCTTGGTACTGTAATGTACTGGGGACATCCTTACCTGACAGTGGCCTTGGTACTGTAATGTACAGGTGACATCCTTACCTGACAGTGACCTTGGTACTGTAATGTATAGGCGACAGCCTTACCTGACAGTGGCCTTGGTACTGTAATGTATAGGCGACAGCCTTACCTGACAGTGGCCTTGGTACTGTAATGTACAGGTGACATCCTTACTTGACAGTGGCCTTGGTACTGTAATGTACAGGTGACATCCTTACCTGACAGTGGCCTCGGTATTGTAATGTACAGGTGACAGCATTACTTGACAGTGGCCTCGGTACGGTAATGTACAGGTGACATCATTACCTGACAGTGGCCTCGGTACTGTAATGTACAGATGACAGCCTTACCTGACAGTGGCTTTGGTACTATAATGTACAGGTGACATTCGTACCTGACAGTGGCTTCGGAACTATAATGTACAAGTGAGATCCTTACTTGACAATGGCTAGGGAATTGTCATGTACAGGTGACAGCCTTACCTGACAGTGGCCTCGGTACTGTAATGTACAGGTGACATCCTTAATTGACAATGACCAGGGAACTGTAATGTACAGGTGACAACCTTACCTGACAGTGGCCTCGGTACTGTAATGTACAGGTAACAGCTTTATCTTACAATTGCCTATATACTGAAATGTACAGGTGACATCATAACCTGACAATGGCCTCGGTAGTGTAATGTACAGGTGACAGCCTTACTTGACAATGGCCTCGGTACTGTAATGTACAGGTGACATTCTTACCTGACCGTGGCCTTGGTATTAAAATGTACAGGTAACATCCTTACCTGAAAATGGCCTCGGTACTGTAATGTACAGATAACATCCTTACCTGACAATAGCCTCGGTACTGTAATGTACAGGTGACAGCCTTACCTGACAGTGTCCTCTCTACTGTAATGTACAGGTGACATCCTTATCTGGCAATGGCCTCGGTACTGTAATGTACAGGTGACAGGGTTACCTGACAGTGGCCTCAGGACTGTAATGTACAGGTGACATCTTTACTTGACAACGGCCTTGGTATTTTAATGTACACGTAACAGCCTTACCTGACAATGACCTCGGTACTGTAATGTACAGGTGACAGCATTACCTGACAGTAGCCTCTGTACTGTAATGTACAGGTGACATCCTTATCTGACAATGGCCTCAGTACTGTAATGTACAGGTGACATTCTTACCCGACAGTGGCCTCTGTACTGTAATGTACAGGTGACATCCTTATCTGACAATGGCCTCAGTACTGTATTGTATAGGTGACATTCTTACTTGACAGTGGCCTTGGAACTGTAATGTACAGGTGACATTCTTACTTGACAATGGCCTAGGTACTGTATTGTATAGGTAACATCTTTACTTGACAATGACCTCGGTATTGTATTGTACAGGTGACAGCCTTACCTGACAATGGCCTCGGTACTGTAATGTGTAGGTAACAGCATTACTTGACAATGGCCTCGATACTGTAATGTACAGGTAACAGCATTACTTGACAATGGCCTCGATACTGTAATGTACAGTTGACATCATTACCTGACAATGGCCTCGGTACTGTAATGTACAGGTGACATCCTTACCTGACAATGGCTTCGGTACTGTAATGTACAGGTGACATTCTTACCTGACAATGGCCTCGATACTGTAATGTACAGATGACATCATTACCTGACAATGGCCTCTGTACTGTAATGTACAGGTGACATCCTTACCTGACAATGGCTTCGGTACTGTAATGTACAGGTGACATTCTTACCTGACAGTGGCCTTGGTACTAAAATGTACAGGTAACATCCATACCTGACAATGGCCTCGGTACTGTAATGTACAGGTGACAGCCTTACCTGACAGTAGCCTCTGTACCGAATGTACAGGTGACTTCCTCACCTGACAGTGTCCTCTGTACTGTTTTGTACAGGTGACATACTTACCTGACAGTGTCCTCGGTACTGCAATGTACAGGTGACACCCTTACCTGACCGTGCTTTTGGGGGCATAACATCTATACTTAGGTAGCAAGATACGGTTTTGTTTTCCTGCTTGGAAATGGATCTAAATAAACAAATATATATGTCATATTGTGCTCTTCTGTTAGGCGTTAAAGTGTCAGAATTTTTCAAATGAAGGTAAATGCTAAGGATTTGTCCGATTTTCTCACTTGAAACAGCTGATTTTATCAATGATTTGATAAAAATCTTATCAAATTACCATGAAACTGAAAATGCAGGACACAAATTTAATATATGTACAACATTTCCAGTACAATTGGATCCATGAAAAAATGTCACACATGTTTTTATTTGACAAAACAAGACCACGATCTCTGTTGATGCAAAAAACCGTATATTGCATCCTTAGGTACAACAAATCCATGTTTGAGAATACTTATTGACGATTTCCAAAATCTTGCGTATGGGATTTATCGAGAATGAAGCTTGAACCTGGACGTCAAGTCACTACATTAATATTACATATTTTAAATGTATATAATAATTTGTTTTGTTTTAATGCTCGGTTCAATTACAGTAAATGTCATTTAGATTATATTCAGTTTAGTATAAACATTATATTTTATAATATTTCCTAAGTTGTTTTTATTAAAATACGTCTCTTCAGTGTCGAATATTTGCTAATTCACGAATCTTTATTATCACAGCGTTTAAAATTCATGGTTTATACAAGTATAAAGAAATGAGAATCTGTTAGAGTTAATTTCATACTTATTGCTGAAACAAAATCTGTATGTTTTAACATGTATTATTGCTAAAAGTTTTCCATATTCGTTGAGTTATTGGTCTGCGGCTAGCCATATTGGACTGAAGGGAAGCCGAGCCATGCCTAGACGAGGACCAATTACTCAGCCAATACGAAAACTCTACACAGTTACATCGTGTTTGACAAAGTATGTCAATATGTAATAACTGGATCCAAAACTAGGCCAATACCTGATATTGACATACATTAGTAATTGCTACTGGGCTAATACCTGATATTGACATACATTAGTAATTGATACTGGGCCAATACCTGATATTGACATACATTAGTAATTGATACTGGGCCAATACCTGATATTGACATACATTAGTAATTGGTACTGGGCTAATACCTGATATTGACATACATTAGTAATTGATACTGGGCCAATACCTGATATTGACATACATTAGTAATTGCTACTGGGCTAATACCTGATATTGACGTACATTAGTAATTGATACTGGGCCAATACCTGATATTGACATACATTAGTAATTGGTACTGGCCCAATACGGCATATTGGTGAACAAGGTATTTTAGTCACTTTCAGCAATTTTTCAGCTATATCATGGCGTCCAGTTTTTATTGGGGGAGGAAGCCGCAGTACCCGGAGAAAACCCCCGACCTGCGGTAGGAAAACTGGCAATCCTTGTCAATTAAGATTGGAGTCGAGTACACCCTGCCTGCAGTGAGAATCGAACCCACAATCTCAGTGTTGACAGACCACGTGATCAATAGTAGAAGAACTACCTTGACGACTCGGCCACCGAGGCCTCTTTAAGAAATTAGATTAATGTTGAACGTTTCTCAATTTAAAGAGTATATATAATGAAATTCTATCATTTTTTATTTTAATTTCCAAAAAACTGATAGGGTTTTCCGTACCAGTAATTTAAAGTTGTACGTAGGCTTGCTACGCCTATGACGTCACATAATATCGGCACAACATAATGTAATGATCGAGCAACAACAGTAAAAGTAACCGAGCGTAAAATGATGTAACTACAGTATATAACAACGAACCACGACATATACATTTGTAATGACGACACCACACTATATATAGTTACATGTATGTAACCAGTTGTTTACTCGCGTCACATGAAATCACAATATATTACTATGGAGCCTCATTAAATAATGACGGACTCATATTAATGTTCACAGCAGGTATTGATGAAACATCAGCATCAAATGATGGGGCTAAGTCAAATAAAGAAGGAACCACAGTATATAGTGACGACTCCACACCATATCATTAGGAACCACAGTATATAGTGACGACTCCCCACCATATCATTAGGAACCACAGTATATAGTGACGACTCCACACCATATCATTAGGAACCACAGTATATAGTGACGACTCCACACCATATCATTAGGAACCACAGTATATAGTGACGACTCCACACCATATCATTAGGAACCATAGTATATAGTGACGACTCCACACCATATCATTAGGAAACCACAATATATAATAAGGCACTCACAGCAAATAATGTTGAAACTACAGGATGTAATAAGGGAGCAAGACAAAGATAATGGAACCACTGCATATAATGAAGGAACCATGGCATATAATGATGAACCTCAACATATAATAATGTAACCACGGCATATAATGATGGAACCACAATATATAATAATAAAACCACAACTTATGACGAAACCACTGCGAATAATGATAAAACCACAGCATTTAATGATGTAACCACTGCATATAATGATGGAACCACGGCATACAATGATGGAACCACGACATATAATGATGGAAGCACGACATATAATGATGGAACCACGGCATACAATGATGGAACCACGGCATATAATGATGGAACCACGGCATATAATGATGGAACCACGGCATACAATGATGGAACCACGGCATACAATGATGAAACCACGGCATATAATGATGGAACCACGGCATACAATGATGAAACCACGGCATACAATGATGAAACCACGGCATACAATGATGGAACCACGGCATACAATGATGAAACCACGGCATATAATGATGGAACCACGGCATACAATGATGGAACCACGGCATACAATGATGGAACCACGGCATATAATGAAGGAAGCACACCATATAATTATGGAACCACAATATATAATGATGGAACCACATCATTTATTGATAGAAAAACAACACATAATAATGGAACCACATGTATATAATTGATGTAACCATGGAATATAATAATGGAAACACGCATAAAATGATGGAACCACAACATATAATAATGGAACCATATTTTATAATATTGAAACCACATCATATAATGATGGAACCACGGCATACAATGATGCAAATACAGTTGGTTTCAACGAAATAAACGTCCGTTAAAGCAACACACTTTCATCGCCGATATTCTAGTGTACTAGACATATAGGGAACCACAGCATAATGGACTGTTTGTTTTAATGGTGTCTAACGCACCTTCATCAATTTATCAGCTATATCAGGGCGTCCAGTTTTTATTGAGAAGGAAGCCGGAGTATCCGGAGAAAACACTCTGCCTCCAGAGAGAATAGAATGCGCAACCTTTGTGTCGGCAGGCATGTGATTAATAGAAGACCAACTTACATAACCACTCGGCCACTTATAATGATGGAACCAAAACATAAAATAATACAACCACAACATATGATTGAACCACGGCATAGTATGATGGATTCACGGTATGTGAAATTAATAATTTAACAAACTGTATCATTTTAAAATTATTCAATAGCAAATCCCCCACCATACTAAAGCTATTTGCTAATTTTATACAAGAATGCCTACAAAGTAGGCAAAATAAACTTGAAAGGGGATAATTTATTGAATTTCCTTACTTTTTCTACTACAAACGTCTAATTTCAACATTGTATGACTATTATAATAATTGTAACATGAATTTTATTCTTTCCACTGTCATTCCCAACTATTATTGTCTTTTGTAGCTTATAGTTCACTACTTTGGCAATGACCATTTATTGTAAATGTGTTTCGCTAATAAATATTATTATTATTATTATTATTGTGATGTTCGACAACTGTATACAAGTACTATTTTCAACGGAATTTAAAACAAAACATTATCTAAGAGATAGTTTTTCAAAGTGTTTTTAAAGTACAGCGTTTACACGATGTGATAACATATTGCGTTGGCGTATTAATTTAATTCTACACCATGTTCAAAGAGCGTGAAGAGATTGACAATTGACACATAAATTCCCACTTTATGCACGTCAGATTAACTTCCCAACATAAAAATTTTTTTCCCGCGTTTCGATAGTAAGAGGGAAAATTTTGTATTTACGGTACATAGGTACTAATTTTTATTTGGCGTAGTAATCGAGTAGACCGGGAAAATTAATGTGGTCAGTTATATGGTAATCAGTGTTAGACCTATTTATGTGGTCAGTTATATGGTAATCAGTATTAGACCTGTTTATGTGGTCAGTTATATAGTAATCAGTATTAGACCCGTTTATGTGGTCAGTTATATGGTAATCAGTGTTAGACCTATTTGTGGTCAGTTGTATGATAAACAGTATTAAACCTGTTTATGTGGTCAGTTGTATGATAATCAGTGTAAGACCTATTTATGTGGTCAGTTGTATGGTAATCAGTATTAAATCTGTTTATGTGGTCAGTTGTATGGTAATCAGTATTAGACCTGTTAATTTCGTCATGTGTATGGTAATCAGTATTAGACCTGTTTATGTGGTCAGTTATATGGTAATCAGTATTCGACCTGTTTATATGGTCAGCTGTATGGTAATCAGTATTAGACCTGTTTATATGGTCAGTTGTTTGGTAATCAGTATTAGACCTGTTTATGTGGTCACTTATATGGCAATCAGTACAAGACCTGTTTATGTGGTCAGTTATATGGTAATCAGTATTAGACCTGTTGATGTGGTCAGTTGTATGGTAATCAGTAATAGACCTGTATATGGTCAGTTGTATGGTAATCAGTATTAGACCTGTTTCTGTGGTCAGTTATATGGTAATCAGTATAAGACCTGTTTATGTGGTCCGTTGTATGGTAATCAGTATTAGACCTGTTTATGTGGTCAGTTGTATGGTAATCAGTATTAGACCTGTTTATGTGGTCAGTTGTATGGTAATCAGTATTAGACCTGTTGATGTTTTCAGTTGTATGGTAATCAGTATTAGACCTTTTTGTGTGGTCAGTTGTATGGTAATCAGTATTAGACCTGTTGTGTGGTCAGTTGTATGGTAAGCAGTATTAGACCTGTTGATGTGGTCAGTTTTATGGTAATCAATAATAGGTTCTTACATATGTTTCTGGGAAAGACTGGGGCATCTTCCATGAAAGATAAATGTGTATGTCTTTTCGTGAGTGGAGCTCAGCAGAAGCAAAAAATAATGAGTGGAACATCACTTGTTTTCCTAGAAACTTATGAAAATACCTATTTCTTCTTTAAACCAACGTTTACATTGCGATATCCTATACACTCTTCACTGTTTTATATCCCACATCCCATCACCTGCAACAAGGACGTTAAACAAGAATTTTGGTATGCTACAATAATAACATTCTTGTTTCAGATGTTTTGTTAAGATGAAGAAGATGAGTCACCTCTCACAAACACATGTCACTTCGCAAATGTTATAGAAGCTTGTGACATGATATCATAGGACACATAAACATTTCATTCTAACACATGTCCTCTCACCAAGTCAAAAGTCACCTAAAAAGATATAATTTACATCACAGGTATCTCAAGGACACATGTCATCTCTCACATTATATCGACTTATCTCACATGACATCACACAGACACATCTCACATGACATCACACTGACACATCTCACATGACATCACATTCACTGACACATCTCACATGACATCACACCTACATATCTCACATGACATCACACCCATACATCTCACATGACATTACACCGACATATCTCACATGACATCACACCCACACATCTCACATGACATCACACCGACACATCTCACATGACATCACACCGACACATCTCACATGACATCACACCAACAAATGACATCACACCGACACATCTCACATGACATCACACCAACACATCTCACATCACATCACACCGACACATCTCACATCAGATCACACCAACACACCTCACATCACATAACAACGACACATCTCACATGACATCTTACATCACATCACACTGACACATTTCACATCACATCACAACGACACATCTCACATGACATCACACCAACACATCTCACATGACATCACACCAACACATCTCACATGACATAACACCGACACATCTCACATGACATCACACCTACATGACATCACACTGACACATCTCACATGACATCACACCAACACATCTCACATGACATAACACCGACACAGCTCACATGACTTCACACCCACATGACATCACACTGACACATGACATCACACTGACACATCTCACATGACATCACACCAACACATCTCACATGACATCACACCAACACATCTCACATGACATAACACAGACACAGCTCACACGACATCACACCCACATGACATCACACTGACACATGACATCACACCGACACATCTCACATGACATCACAACGACACATCTCACAATGAGATATATCATCCAACAGGGACAGGTGTCACCTTACACAGTCTAGTCCTTGGAAAAACATAACTGAAAAACCAGTTTTGTGAATAAGTTTCCAATTATTTTAATCATTTCATGTACACATTTTATTAAAAGTAAATCATTTAACAGAGTAATCATATTGATTACAAAAGAATACAAAATAATTGACATCATTTTTATTACATGGTATCACTAATACACATAGACAGTAAAATACATGATGTTATTGTAAAATAACCAATACAGTGAATATAATACATGTACTGTTGACATTGTCAGTTAAATAAAAAAATATGTAAATTATTTACATGATGTGTATTATCTTTCACTAATTCTTTACATATTCACACTATTCAATACATTCAAGGAGAAGTCCTACAATTATAAATCATTACTAGACCAGTTCATGTAAAAGCCATTTAACAGAGTAATTATATTGATTACAAAAGAGTACACAGAAATTGACATTACCTTTAAATAGTAACTATTTATATAAGATGTCTAATTATAGATATTTAGGTCAATAGGTCAATTCAATCATTCTAAACATATCAGCTTTCATACTATATTGGACATTTATTTAAGAGTTCATTATTCAGAATATTATCTTTAATTCTTGACATATTCACAATATTTACATGTAGTTATTTAATACATTGATACACATTGTTTACATCCAGTGATCAATAACAACAGATAAGTCAGACAAATGTAAACTACATGATCACTTCCTGGTGTCAATCAGAATATATTGTAATGTGGATTATTTATACTTTTTTATAAACATAAACATTGTCATCACGACCAATAACAACAGATAAGTCAGACATATGTAAACTACATGATCACTTCCTGGTGTCAATCAGAATATATTGTAATGTGGATTATTTATACTTTCTTATAAACATAAACATTGTCATGACAACCAATAACAACAGATAAGTCAGACATATGTAAACTACATGATCACTTCCTGGTGTCAATCAGAATATATTGTAATGTGGATTATTTATACTTTTTTATAAACATAAACATTGTCATGACAACCAATAACAACAGATAAGTCAGACATATGTAAACTACATGATCACTTCCTGGTGACAGAATATATTGTAATGTGGATTATTTATACTTTCTTATAAACATAAACATTGTCATGCTGACCAATAACAACAGATAAGTTAGACATATGTAAACTACATGATCACTTCCTGGTGTCAATCAGAATATATTGTAATGTGGATTATTTATACTTTCTTATAAACATAAACATTGTCATGACAACCAATAACAACAGATTTAGACAGTGAATTATAACATATATATGGAGACCAAATAGATGATAATGGTATCTGTGAAATAATAACCTGACTGTGTTTACCATCAGGACTAATCCTGAGTACATTGTTAGACTCATCACATATAACAAGTACATGTCCTTCATCATCTGTTGTAATTCCCAGTGGTCTTCTCATGTTAGGATCAGTAAATGTAAACAAAGTGTTCCCCACTGTATCAATACAGTACAACTTATCCCAGTCAGTATAGTAGATACGTCCTGCCTCACCACCACAGATATACCTTGGTATTACACCTACTGGTATTGTACGTGTTACCTCACCTGACATGTTCATTACCTTTATTGTTCCTTCATAACAGCCTACAAACAGCTGGTTATCTCTGTACATGATACCATGACACCACAACTTTACATCAGTATGTTGTATAACTTGTCTCTGTCTGACATCTACTATCACTACAGTAGTATAATATAATGTAACAGCTACAGTGTTGTTGTCTACTACAGCTATACACCATGGTATACCAGGTAATGGAATGGTATGTTGTTGTTGTCCTGTTATATTACATGTTACTAATTGTTTACCATCATTATCAGCTATAACTAACACATCATCATGTAACACCTTTATATCACTGATCTCCTTTAAAATGACCTTGAAGTTATAATCCAGTGAATACATGTCCTGTACATGTTGTACAATGTGATATTTAGTATCTGTTGATTTTCTGTGTTGATTGTTACAGTCCTGACACATAGATCTATGACAGTCATGACACCAGTATACAGATGGTTCCTTGTCACAGACATGACACCTGTAAAGGATTTATATAAATGTAATACCATAATTATGACATAAAAAGCAATTGAACTTTAAATTATACAAAGTAAACAAAACATCATGATGTGTGTCTCTCCATTTAAATAGATGACCTCAATATTAGCGTTAATTTATATAAAATGTAACATTCTAATGATTCAAGCTATTATTGTGTATAATTATATAAAGTAAACATAATAAAATAACAGTCACAATATGTCTGTTTTTAAATAGGTCACATGATGACAACTTGAATCTTTAAACTTGTGTGGTAGTAACAATGCAGTGTACAATGAAATAAACATTTAAGGTAACATATTTAGTTCCATGTGTTAATGGTTATAGTCCTGACACAGAGATGACTTCATGATTAATATCAATAAATTACACTATACTAACTTGAATAATTATATCTTTCAAACTTGTGTCATAAAAATCACAACAACCAGGGGTGGGGACTTAAAATATGATGTTTGTGGTAATGTTCATACTGTGGTAAAGTTTGAAATAATAAGTAGTTACATTCCCTATAGGTAGTAACATGGAAAGGTTTTATATACAAATTAGTTCATGTGACCGCTGAAAGGTATTTACTTGTAAACCCATCTGCTTGACCCCTGTAATTACTTCCTGTCCATGTGACCCCTGTAAGGTATTTACTTGTAAACCCATCTGCTTGACCCCTGTAATTCCTACTTGTTCATGTGACCCCTGTAAGGTATTTACTTGTAAACCCATCTGCTTGACCCCTGTAATTACTACTTGTTCATGTGACCCCTGTAAGGTATTTACTTGTAAACCCATCTGTTTGACCCCTGTAATTACTACTTGTTCATGTGACCCCTGTAAGGTATTTACTTGTAAACCCATCTGCTTGACCCCTGTAATTACTACCTGTCCATGTGACCCCTGTAAGGTATTTACTTGTAAACCCATCTGCTTGACCCCTGTAATTACTACCTGTCCATGTGACCCCTGTAAGGTATTTACTTGTAAACCCATCTGCTTGACCCCTGTAATTACTACTTGTTCATGTGACCCCTGTAAGGTATTTACTTGTAAACCCATCTGTTTGACCCCTGTAATTACTACCTGTCCATGTGACCCTTGTAAGATATTTACTTGTAAACCCATCTGCTTGACCCCCTGTAATTACCACCTGTCCATGTGACCCCTGTAAGGTATTTACTTGTAAACCCATCTGCTTGACCCCTGTAATTACTACCTGTCCATGTGACCCCTGTAAGGTATTTACTTGTAAACCCATCTGCTTGACCCCTGTAATTACTACTTGTTCATGTGACCCCTGTAAGGTATTTACTTGTAAACCCATCTGCTTGACCCCTGTAATTACTACCTGTCCATGTGACCCCTGTAAGGTATTTACTTGTTAACCCATCTGCTTGACCCCTGTAATTACCACCTGTCCATGTGACCCTTGTAAGGTATTTACTTGTAAACCCATCTGCTTGACCCCTGTAATTACTACCTGTCCATGTGACCCCTGTAAGGTATTTACTTGTAAACCCATCTGCTTGACACCTGTAATTACTACTTGTTCATGTGACCCTTGTAAGATATTTACTTGTAAACCCATCTGCTTGACCCCTGTAATTACTTCCTGTCCATGTGACCCCTGTAAGGTATTTACTTGTAAACCCATCTGCTTGACCCCTGTAATTCCTACTTGCTCATGTGACCCCTGTAAGGTCTTTACTTGTAAACCCATCTGCTTGGCCCCTGTAATTACTACTTGTTCATGTGACCCCTGTAAGGTATTTACTTGTAAACCCATCTGTTTGACCCCTGTAATTACTACTTGTTCATGTGACCCCTGTAAGGTATTTACTTGTAAACCCATCTGCTTGACCCCTGTAATTACTACCTGTCCATGTGACCCCTGTAAGGTATTTACTTGTAAACCCATCTGTTTGACCCCTGTAATTACTACCTGTCCATGTGACCCCTGTAAGGTATTTACTTGTAAACCCATCTGCTTGACCCCTGTAATTACTACTTGTTCATGTGACCCCTGTAAGGTATTTACTTGTAAACCCATCTGTTTGACCCCTGTAATTACTACCTGTCCATGTGACCCTTGTAAGATATTTACTTGTAAACCCATCTGCTTGACCCCCTGTAATTACCACCTGTCCATGTGACCCCTGTAAGGTATTTACTTGTAAACCCATCTGCTTGACCCCTGTAATTACTACCTGTCCATGTGACCCCTGTAAGGTATTTACTTGTAAACCCATCTGCTTGACCCCTGTAATTACTACCTGTCCATGTGACCCCTGTAAGGTATTTACTTGTAAACCCATCTGCTTGACCCCTGTAATTACTACTTGTTCATGTGACCCCTGTAAGGTATTTACTTGTAAACCCATCTGTTTGACCCCTGTAATTACTACCTGTCCATGTGACCCTTGTAAGATATTTACTTGTAAACCCATCTGCTTGACCCCCTGTAATTACCACCTGTCCATGTGACCCCTGTAAGGTATTTACTTGTAAACCCATCTGCTTGACCCCTGTAATTACTACCTGTCCATGTGACCCCTGTAAGGTATTTACTTGTAAACCCATCTGCTTGACCCCTGTAATTACTACTTGTTCATGTGACCCCTGTAAGGTATTTACTTGTAAACCCATCTGCTTGACCCCTGTAATTACTACCTGTCCATGTGACCCCTGTAAGGTATTTACTTGTTAACCCATCTGCTTGACCCCTGTAATTACCACCTGTCCATGTGACCCTTGTAAGGTATTTACTTGTAAACCCATCTGCTTGACCCCTGTAATTACTACCTGTCCATGTGACCCCTGTAAGGTATTTACTTGTAAACCCATCTGCTTGACACCTGTAATTACTACTTGTTCATGTGACCCTTGTAAGATATTTACTTGTAAACCCATCTGCTTGACCCCTGTAATTACTTCCTGTCCATGTGACCCCTGTAAGGTATTTACTTGTAAACCCATCTGCTTGACCCCTGTAATTCCTACTTGCTCATGTGACCCCTGTAAGGTCTTTACTTGTAAACCCATCTGCTTGGCCCCTGTAATTACTACTTGTTCATGTGACCCCTGTAAGGTATTTACTTGTAAACCCATCTGTTTGACCCCTGTAATTACTACTTGTTCATGTGACCCCTGTAAGGTATTTACTTGTAAACCCATCTGCTTGACCCCTGTAATTACTACCTGTCCATGTGACCCCTGTAAGGTATTTACTTGTAAACCCATCTGTTTGACCCCTGTAATTACTACCTGTCCATGTGACCCCTGTAAGGTATTTACTTGTAAACCCATCTGCTTGACCCCTGTAATTACTACTTGTTCATGTGACCCCTGTAAGGTATTTACTTGTAAACCCATCTGTTTGACCCCTGTAATTACTACCTGTCCATGTGACCCTTGTAAGATATTTACTTGTAAACCCATCTGCTTGACCCCCTGTAATTACCACCTGTCCATGTGACCCCTGTAAGGTATTTACTTGTAAACCCATCTGCTTGACCCCTGTAATTACTACCTGTCCATGTGACCCCTGTAAGGTATTTACTTGTAAACCCATCTGCTTGACCCCTGTAATTACTACTTGTTCATGTGACCCCTGTAAGGTATTTACTTGTAAACCCATCTGCTTGACCCCTGTAATTACTACCTGTCCATGTGACCCCTGTAAGGTATTTACTTGTTAACCCATCTGCTTGACCCCTGTAATTACCACCTGTCCATGTGACCCTTGTAAGGTATTTACTTGTAAACCCATCTGCTTGACCCCTGTAATTACTACCTGTCCATGTGACCCCTGTAAGGTATTTACTTGTAAACCCATCTGCTTGACACCTGTAATTACTACTTGTTCATGTGACCCTTGTAAGATATTTACTTGTAAACCCATCTGCTTGACCCCTGTAATTACTTCCTGTCCATGTGACCCCTGTAAGGTATTTACTTGTAAACCCATCTGCCTGACCCCTGTAATTCCTACTTGATCATGTGACCCCTGTAAGGTATTTACTTGTAAACCCATCTGCTTGACCCCTGTAATTACTACTTGTTCATGTGACCCCTGTAAGGTATTTACTTGTAAACCCATCTGCTTGACCCCTGTAATTACTACCTGTCCATGTGACCCCTGTAAGGTATTTACTTGTAAACCCATCTGTTTGACCCCTGTAATTACTACCTGTCCATGTGACCCCTGTAAGGTATTTACTTGTAAACCCATCTGCTTGACCCCTGTAATTACTACTTGTTCATGTGACCCCTGTAAGGTATTTACTTGTAAACCCATCTGTTTGACCCCTGTAATTACTACCTGTCCATGTGACCCTTGTAAGATATTTACTTGTAAACCCATCTGCTTCACCCCCTGTAATTACCACCTGTCCATGTGACCCCTGTAAGGTATTTACTTGTAAACCCATCTGCTTGACCCCTGTAATTACTACCTGTCCATGTGACCCCTGTAAGGTATTTACTTGTAAACCCATCTGCTTGACCCCTGTAATTACTACTTGTTCATGTGACCCCTGTAAGGTATTTACTTGTAAACCCATCTGCTTGACCCCTGTAATTACTACCTGTCCATGTGACCCCTGTAAGGTATTTACTTGTTAACCCATGTGCTTGACCCCTGTAATTACCACCTGTCCATGTGACCCTTGTAAGGTATTTACTTGTAAACCCATCTGCTTGACCCCTGTAATTACTACCTGTCCATGTGACCCCTGTAAGGTATTTACTTGTAAACCCATCTGCTTGACACCTGTAATTACTACTTGTTCATGTGACCCTTGTAAGATATTTACTTGTAAACCCATCTGCTTGACCCCTGTAATTACTACCTGTCCATGTGACCCCTGTAAGGTATTTACTTGTAAACCCATCTGTTTGACCCCTGTAATTACTACTTGTTCATGTGACCCCTGTAAGGTATTTACTTGTAAACCCATCTGCTCGACCCCTGTAATTGCTACCTGTCCATGTGACCCTTGTAAGGTATTTACTTGTAAATCCATCTGCTTGACCCCTGTAATTACTACCTGTCCATGTGACCGCTGTAAGATATTTACTTGTAAACCCATCTGCTTGACCCCTGTAATTACTACCTGTCCATGTGACCCCTGTAAGGTATTTACTTGTAAACCCATCTGCTTGACCCCTGTAATTACTATCTGTCCATGTGACCCCTGTAAGGTATTTACTTGTAAACCCATCTGCTTGACCCCTGTAATTACTACTTGTTCATGTGACCCCTGTAAGGTATTTACTTGTAAACCCATCTGCTCGACCCCTGTAATTACTACCTGTCCATGTGACCGCTGTAAGGTATTTACTTGTAAATCCATCTGCTTGACCCCTGTAATTACTACCTGTCCATGTGACCCCTGTAAGGTATTTACTTGTAAACCCATCTGTTTGACCCCTGTAATTACTACTTGTTCATGTGACCCCTGTAAGGTATTTACTTGTAAACCCTCTGCTTAATCCGCTGTAATTACTACTTGTTCATGTGACCCCTGTAAGGTATTTACTTGTAAACCCATCTGCTTGACCCCCTGTAATTACTACTTGTTCATGTGACCCCTGTAAGGTATTTACTTGTAAACCCATCTGTTTGACCCTTGTAATTACTACCTGCCCATGTGACCCCTGTAAGGTATTTACTTGTAAACCCATCTGCTTGACCCCTGTAATTACTACTTGTTCATGTGACCCCTGTAAGGTATTTACTTGTAAACCCATCTGCTTGACCCCTGTAATTACTACCTGTCCATGTGACCCCTGTAAGGTATTTACTTGTAAACCCATCTGTTTGACCCCTGTAATTACTACTTGTTCATGTGACCCCTGTAAGGTATTTACTTGTAAACCCATCTGCTCGACCCCTGTAATTACTACCTGTCCATGTGACCCTTGTAAGGTATTTACTTGTAAATCCATCTGCTTGACCCCTGTAATTACTACCTGTCCATGTGACCGCTGTAAGATATTTACTTGTAAACCCATCTGCTTGACCCCTGTAATTACTACCTGTCCATGTGACCCCTGTAAGGTATTTACTTGTAAACCCATCTGCTTGACCCCTGTAATTACTACCTGTCCATGTGACCCCTGTAAGGTATTTACTTGTAAACCCATCTGCTTGACCCCTGTAATTACTACTTGTTCATGTGACCCCTTTAAGGTATTTACTTGTAAACCCATCTGCTCGACCCCTGTAATTACTACCTGTCCATGTGACCGCTGTAAGGTATTTACTTGTAAATCCATCTGCTTGACCCCTGTAATTACTACCTGTCCATGTGACCCCTGTAAGGTATTTACTTATAAACCCATCTGTTTGACCCCTGTAATTACTACTTGTTCATGTGACCCCCGTAAGGTATTTACTTGTAAACCCTCTGCTTAATCCGCTGTAATTACTACTTGTTCATGTGACCCCTGTAAGGTATTTACTTGTAAACCCATCTGCTTGACCCCTGTAATTACTACTTGTTCATGTGACCCCTGTAAGGTATTTACTTGTAAACCCATCTGTTTGACCCCTGTAATTACTACCTGTCCATGTGACCCTTGTAAGATATTTACTTGTAAACCCATCTGCTTGACCCCCTGTAATTACCACCTGTCCATGTGACCCCTGTAAGGTATTTACTTGTAAACCCATCTGCTTGACCCCTGTAATTACTACCTGTCCATGTGACCCCTGTAAGGTATTTACTTGTAAACCCATCTGCTTGACCCCTGTAATTACTACTTGTTCATGTGACCCCTGAAAGGTATTTACTTGTAAACCCATCTGCTTGACCCCTGTAATTACTACCTGTCCATGTGACCCCTGTAAGGTATTTACTTGTTAACCCATCTGCTTGACCCCTGTAATTACCACCTGTCCATGTGACCCTTGTAAGGTATTTACTTGTAAACCCATCTGCTTGACCCCTGTAATTACTACCTGTCCATGTGACCCCTGTAAGGTATTTACTTGTAAACCCATCTGCTTGACCCCTGTAATTACTACTTGTTCATGTGACCCCTGTAAGGTATTTACTTGTAAACATATCTGCTCGACCCCTATAATTACTACCTGTCCATGTGACCGCTGTAAGGTATTTACTTGTAAATCCATCTGCTTGACCCCTGTAATTACTACCTGTCCATGTGACCCCTGTAAGGTATTTACTTGTAAACCCATCTGTTTGACCCCTGTAATTACTACTTGTTCATGTGACCCCTGTAAGGTATTTACTTGTAAACCCTCTGCTTAATCCGCTGTAATTACTACTTGTTCATGTGACCCCTGTAAGGTATTTACTTGTAAACCCATCTGCTTGACCCCCTATAATTACTACTTGTTCATGTGACCCCTGTAAGGTATTTACTTGTAAACCCATCTGTTTGACCCTTGTAATTACTACCTGCCCATGTGACCCCTGTAAGGTATTTACTTGTAAACCCATCTGCTTGACCCCTGTAATTACTACTTGTTCATGTGA
This sequence comes from Limnoperna fortunei, assembly GCA_944474755.1. Lineage (NCBI taxonomy): Eukaryota > Metazoa > Mollusca > Bivalvia > Mytilida > Modiolidae > Limnoperna > Limnoperna fortunei. Next base: position 50,002,631 of record OX104125.1, read on the forward strand.
CCCCTGTAAGGTATTTACTTGTAAACCCATCTGCTTGACCCCTGTAATTACTACCTGTCCATGTGACCCCTGTAAGGTATTTACTTGTAAACCCATCTGTTTGACCCCTGTAATTACTACTTGTTCATGTGACCCCTGTAAGGTATTTACTTGTAAACCCATCTGCTCGACCCCTGTAATTACTACCTGTCCATGTGACCCTTGTAAGGTATTTACTTGTAAATCCATCTGCTTGACCCCTGTAATTACTACCTGTCCATGTGACCGCTGTAAGATATTTACTTGTAAACCCATCTGCTTGACCCTGTAATTACTACCTGTCCATGTGACCCCTGTAAGGTATTTACTTGTAAACCCATCTGCTTGACCCCTGTAATTACTACCTGTCCATGTGACCCCTGTAAGGTATTTACTTGTAAACCCATCTGCTTGACCCCTGTAATTACTACTTGTTCATGTGACCCCTGTAAGGTATTTACTTGTAAACCCATCTGCTCGACCCCTGTAATTACTACCTGTCCATGTGACCGCTGTAAGGTATTTACTTGTAAATCCATCTGCTTGACCCCTGTAATTACTACCTGTCCATGTGACCCCTGTAAGGTATTTACTTGTAAACCCATCTGTTTGACCCCTGTAATTACTACTTGTTCATGTGACCCCTGTAAGGTATTTACTTGTAAACCCTCTGCTTAATCCGCTGTAATTACTACTTGTTCATGTGACCCCTGTAAGATATTTACTTGTAAACCCATCTGCTTGACCCCCTGTAATTACTACTTGTTCATGTGACCCCTGTAAGGTATTTACTTGTAAACCCATCTGTTTGACCCTTGTAATTACTACCTGCCCATGTGACCCCTGTAAGGTATTTACTTGTAAACCCATCTGCTTGACCCCTGTAATTACTACCTGTCCATGTGACCCCTGTAAGGTATTTACTTGTAAACCCATCTGCTTGACCCCTGTAATTACTACTTGTTCATGTGACCCCTGTAAGGTATTTACTTGTAAACCCATCTGTTTCACCCCTGTAATTACTACCTGTCCATGTGACCCTTGTAAGATATTTACTTGTAAACCCATCTGCTTGACCCCCTGTAATTACCACCTGTCCATGTGACCCCTGTAAGGTATTTACTTGTAAACCCATCTGCTTGACCCCTGTAATTACTACCTGTCCATGTGACCCCTGTAAGGTATTTACTTGTAAACCCATCTGCTTGACCCCTGTAATTACTACTTGTTCATGTGACCCCTGAAAGGTATTTACTTGTAAACCCATCTGCTTGACCCCTGTAATTACTACCTGTCCATGTGACCGCTGTAAGATATTTACTTGTAAACCCATCTGCTTGACCCCTGTAATTACTACCTGTCCATGTGACCCCTGTAAGGTATTTACTTGTAAACCCATCTGCTTGACCCCTGTAATTACTATCTGTCCATGTGACCCCTGTAAGGTATTTACTTGTAAACCCATCTGCTTGACCCCTGTAATTACTACTTGTTCATGTGACCCCTGTAAGGTATTTACTTGTAAACCCATCTGCTCGACCCCTGTAATTACTACCTGTCCATGTGACCGCTGTAAGGTATTTACTTGTAAATCCATCTGCTTGACCCCTGTAATTACTACCTGTCCATGTGACCTCTGTAAGGTATTTACTTGTAAACCCATCTGTTTGACCCCTGTAATTACTACTTGTTCATGTGACCCCTGTAAGGTATTTACTTGTAAACCCTCTGCTTAATCCGCTGTAATTACTACTTGTTCATGTGACCCCTGTAAGGTATTTACTTGTAAACCCATCTGCTTGACCCCCTGTAATTACTACTTGTTCATGTGACCCCTGTAAGGTATTTACTTGTAAACCCATCTGTTTGACCCTTGTAATTACTACCTGCCCATGTGACCCCTGTAAGGTATTTACTTGTAAACCCATCTGCTTGACCCCTGTAATTACTACTTGTTCATGTGACCCCTGTAAGGTATTTACTTGTAAACCCATCTGCTTGACCCCTGTAATTACTACCTGTCCATGTGACCCCTGTAAGGTATTTACTTGTAAACCCATCTGTTTGACCCCTGTAATTACTACTTGTTCATGTGACCCCTGTAAGGTATTTACTTGTAAACCCATCTGCTCGACCCCTGTAATTACTACCTGTCCATGTGACCCTTGTAAGGTATTTACTTGTAAATCCATCTGCTTGACCCCTGTAATTACTACCTGTCCATGTGACCGCTGTAAGATATTTACTTGTAAACCCATCTGCTTGACCCCTGTAATTACTACCTGTCCAGGTGACCCCTGTAAGGTATTTACTTGTAAACCCATCTGCTTGACCCCTGTAATTACTACCTGTCCATGTGACCCCTGTAAGGTATTTACTTGTAAACCCATCTGCTTGACCCCTGTAATTACTACTTGTTCATGTGACCCCTGTAAGGTATTTACTTGTAAACCCATCTGCTCGACCCCTGTAATTACTACCTGTCCATGTGACCGCTGTAAGGTATTTACTTGTAAATCCATCTGCTTGACCCCTGTAATTACTACCTGTCCATGTGACCCCTGTAAGGTATTTACTTATAAACCCATCTGTTTGACCCCTGTAATTACTACTTGTTCATGTGACCCCTGTAAGGTATTTACTTGTAAACCCTCTGCTTAATCCGCTGTAATTACTACTTGTTCATGTGACCCCTGTAAGGTATTTACTTGTAAACCCATCTGCTTGACACCTGTAATTACTACTTGTTCATGTGACCCCTGTAAGGTATTTACTTGTAAACCCATCTGTTTGACCCCTGTAATTACTACCTGTCCATGTGACCCTTGTAAGATATTTACTTGTAAACCCATCTGCTTGACCCCCTGTAATTACCACCTGTCCATGTGACCCCTGTAAGGTATTTACTTGTAAACCCATCTGCTTGACCCCTGTAATTACTACCTGTCCATGTGACCCCTGTAAGGTATTTACTTGTAAACCCATCTGCTTGACCCCTGTAATTACTACTTGTTCATGTGACCCCTGAAAGGTATTTACTTGTAAACCCATCTGCTTGACCCCTGTAATTACTACCTGTCCATGTGACCCCTGTAAGGTATTTACTTGTTAACCCATCTGCTTGACCCCTGTAATTACCACCTGTCCATGTGACCCTTGTAAGGTATTTACTTGTAAACCCATCTGCTTGACCCCTGTAATTACTACCTGTCCATGTGACCCCTGTAAGGTATTTACTTGTAAACCCATCTGCTTGACCCCTGTAATTACTACTTGTTCATGTGACCCCTGTAAGGTATTTACTTGTAAACATATCTGCTCGACCCCTATAATTACTACCTGTCCATGTGACCGCTGTATGGTATTTACTTGTAAATCCATCTGCTTGACCCCTGTAATTACTACCTGTCCATGTGACCCCTGTAAGGTATTTACTTGTAAACCCATCTGTTTGACCCCTGTAATTACTACTTGTTCATGTGACCCCTGTAAGGTATTTACTTGTAAACCCTCTGCTTAATCCGCTGTAATTACTACTTGTTCATGTGACCCCTGTAAGGTATTTACTTGTAAACCCATCTGCTTGACCCCCTATAATTACTACTTGTTCATGTGACCCCTGTAAGGTATTTACTTGTAAACCCATCTGTTTGACCCTTGTAATTACTACCTGCCCATGTGACCCCTGTAAGGTATTTACTTGTAAACCCATCTGCTTGACCCCTGTAATTACTACTTGTTCATGTGACCCCTGTAAGGTATTTACTTGTAAACCCATCTGCTTGACCCCTGTAATTACTACCTGTCCATGTGACCCCTGTAAGGTATTTACTTGTAAACCCATCTGTTTGACCCCTGTAATTACTACTTGTTCATGTGACCCCTGTAAGGTATTTACTTGTAAACCCATCTGCTCGACCCCTGTAATTACTACCTGTCCATGTGACCCTTGTAAGGTATTTACTTGTAAATCCATCTGCTTGACCCCTGTAATTACTACCTGTCCATGTGACCGCTGTAAGATATTTACTTGTAAACCCATCTGCTTGACCCTGTAATTACTACCTGTCCATGTGACCCCTGTAAGGTATTTACTTGTAAACCCATCTGCTTGACCCCTGTAATTACTACCTGTCCATGTGACCCCTGTAAGGTATTTACTTGTAAACCCATCTGCTTGACCCCTGTAATTACTACTTGTTCATGTGACCCCTGTAAGGTATTTACTTGTAAACCCATCTGCTCGACCCCTGTAATTACTACCTGTCCATGTGACCGCTGTAAGGTATTTACTTGTAAATCCATCTGCTTGACCCCTGTAATTACTCCCTGTCCATGTGACCCCTGTAAGGTATTTACTTGTAAACCCATCTGTTTGACCCCTGTAATTACTACTTGTTCATGTGACCCCTGTAAGGTATTTACTTGTAAACCCTCTGCTTAATCCGCTGTAATTACTACTTGTTCATGTGACCCCTGTAAGATATTTACTTGTAAACCCATCTGCTTGACCCCCTGTAATTACTACTTGTTCATGTGACCCCTGTAAGGTATTTACTTGTAAACCCATCTGTTTGACCCTTGTAATTACTACCTGCCCATGTGACCCCTGTAAGGTATTTACTTGTAAACCCATCTGCTTGACCCCTGTAATTACTACCTGTCCATGTGACCCCTGTAAGGTATTTACTTGTAAACCCATCTGCTTGACCCCTGTAATTACTACTTGTTCATGTGACCCCTGTAAGGTATTTACTTGTAAACCCATCTGTTTGACCCCTGTAATTACTACCTGTCCATGTGACCCTTGTAAGATATTTACTTGTAAACCCATCTGCTTGACCCCCTGTAATTACCACCTGTCCATGTGACCCCTGTAAGGTATTTACTTGTAAACCCATCTGCTTGACCCCTGTAATTACTACCTGTTCATGTGACCCCTGTAAGGTATTTACTTGTAAACCCATCTGCTTGACCCCTGTAATTACTACTTGTTCATGTGACCCCTGAAAGGTATTTACTTGTAAACCCATCTGCTTGACCCCTGTAATTACTACCTGTCCATGTGACCCCTGTAAGGTATTTACTTGTTAACCCATCTGCTTGACCCCTGTAATTACCACCTGTCCATGTGACCCTTGTAAGGTATTTACTTGTAAACCCATCTGCTTGACCCCTGTAATTACTACCTGTCCATGTGACCCCTGTAAGGTATTTACTTGTAAACCCATCTGCTTGACACCTGTAATTACTACTTGTTCATGTGACCCTTGTAAGATATTTACTTGTAAACCCATCTGCTTGACCCCTGTAATTACTACCTGTCCATGTGACCCCTGTAAGGTATTTACTTGTAAACCCATCTGCTTGACCCCTGTAATTACTACTTGTTCATGTGACCCCTGTAAGGTATTTACTTGTAAACCCATCTGCAAGACCCCTGTAATAACTACCTGTCCATGTGACCCTTGTAAGGTATTTACTTGTAAATCCAACTGCTTGACCCCTGTAATTACTACCTGTCCATGTGACCGCTGTAAGATATTTACTTGTAAACCCATCTGCTTGACCCCTGTAATTACTACCTGTCCATGTGACCCCTGTAAGGTATTTACTTGTAAACCCATCTGCTTGACCCCTGTAATTACTACCTGTTCATGTGACCCCTGTAAGATATTTACTTGTAAACCCATCTGCTTGACCCCTGTAATTACTACTTGTTCATGTGACCCCTGTAAGGTATTTACTTGTAAACCCATCTGCTCGACCCCTGTAATTACTACCTGTCCATGTGACCCCTGTAAGGTATTTACTTGTAAATCCATCTGCTTGACCCCTGTAATTACTACCTGTCCATGTGACCCCTGTAAGGTATTTACTTGTAAACCCATCTGTTTGACCCCTGTAATTACTACTTGTTCATGTGACCCCTGTAAGGTATTTACTTGTAAACCCATCTGCTTGACCCCTGTAATTTACTACCTGTTCATGTGACCCCTGTAAGGTATTTACTTGTAAACCCTCTGCTTAATCCGCTGTAATTACTACTTGTTCATGTGACCCCTGTAAGGTATTTACTTGTAAACCCATCTGCTTGACCCCCTGTAATTACTACTTGTTCATGTGACCCCTGTAAGGTATTTACTTGTAAACCCATCTGTTTGACCCTTGTAATTACTACTTTTTCATGTGACCCCTGTAAGGTATTTACTTGTAAACCCATCTGCTTGACCCCTGTAATTACTATCTGTCCATGTGACCCCTGTAAGGTATTTACTTGTAAACCCATCTGCTTGACCCCTGTAATTACTACCTGTTCATGTGACCCCTGTAAGGTATTTACTTGTAAACCCATCTGCTTGACCCCCTGTAATTACTACTTGTTCATGTGACCCCTGTAAGGTATTTACTTGTAAACCCATCTGTTTGACCCTTGTAATTACTACCTGCCCATGTGACCCCTGTAAGGTATTTACTTGTAAACCCATCTGCTTGACCCCTGTAATTACTACTTGTTCATGTGACCCCTGTAAGGTATTTACTTGTAAACCCATCTGCTTGCTTGACCCCTGTAATTACTACCTGTCCATGTGACCCCTGTAAGGTATTTACTTGTAAATCCAACTGCTTGACCCCTGTAATTACTACCTGTCCATGTGACCGCTGTAAGATATTTACTTGTAAACCCATCTGCTTGACCCCTGTAATTACTACCTGTCCATGTGACCCCTGTAAGGTATTTACTTGTAAACCCATCTGCTTGACCCCTGTAATTACTACCTGTTCATGTGACCCCTGTAAGATATTTACTTGTAAACCCATCTGCTTGACCCCTGTAATTACTACTTGTTCATGTGACCCCTGTAAGGTATTTACTTGTAAACCCATCTGCTCGACCCCTGTAATTACTACCTGTCCATGTGACCCCTGTAAGGTATTTACTTGTAAATCCATCTGCTTGACCCCTGTAATTACTACCTGTCCATGTGACCCCTGTAAGGTATTTACTTGTAAACCCATCTGTTTGACCCCTGTAATTACTACTTGTTCATGTGACCCCTGTAAGGTATTTACTTGTAAACCCATCTGCTTGACCCCTGTAATTTACTACCTGTTCATGTGACCCCTGTAAGGTATTTACTTGTAAACCCTCTGCTTAATCCGCTGTAATTACTACTTGTTCATGTGACCCCTGTAAGGTATTTACTTGTAAACCCATCTGCTTGACCCCCTGTAATTACTACTTGTTCATGTGACCCCTGTAAGGTATTTACTTGTAAACCCATCTGTTTGACCCTTGTAATTACTACTTTTTCATGTGACCCCTGTAAGGTATTTACTTGTAAACCCATCTGCTTGACCCCTGTAATTACTATCTGTCCATGTGACCCCTGTAAGGTATTTACTTGTAAACCCATCTGCTTGACCCCTGTAATTACTACCTGTCCATGTGACCCCTGTAAGGTATTTACTTGTAAACCCATCTGCTTGACCCCCTGTAATTACTACTTGTTCATGTGACCCCTGTAAGGTATTTACTTGTAAACCCATCTGTTTGACCCTTGTAATTACTACCTGCCCATGTGACCCCTGTAAGGTATTTACTTGTAAACCCATCTGCTTGACCCCTGTAATTACTACTTGTTCATGTGACCCCTGTAAGGTATTTACTTGTAAACCCATCTGCTTGCTTGACCCCTGTAATTACTACCTGTCCATGTGACCCCTGTAAGGTATTTACTTGTAAACCCATCTGTTTGACCCCTGTAATTACTACTTGTTCATGTGACCCCTGTAAGGTATTTACTTGTAAACCCATCTGCTCGACCCCTGTAATTACTACCTGTCCATGTGACCCTTGTAAGGTATTTACTTGTAAATCCATCTGCTTGACCCCTGTAATTACTACCTGTCCATGTGACCGCTGTAAGATATTTACTTGTAAACCCATCTGCTTGACCCCTGTAATTACTACCTGTCCATGTGACCCTTGTAAGGTATTTACTTGTAAACCCATCTGCTTGACCCCTGTAATTACTACCTGTCCATGTGACCCCTGTCAGGTATTTACTTGTAAACCCATCTGCTTGACCCCTGTAATTACTACTTGTTCATGTGACCCCTGTAAGGTATTTACTTGTAAACCCATCTGCTCGACCCCTGTAATTACTACCTGTCCATGTGACCGCTGTAAGGTATTTACTTGTAAATCCATCTGCTTGACCTCTGTAATTACTACCTGTCCATGTGACCCCTGTAAGGTATTTACTTGTAAACCCATCTGTTTGACCCCTGTAATTACTACTTGTTCATGTGACCCCTGTAAGGTATTTACTTGTAAACCCTCTGCTTAATCCGCTGTAATTACTACTTGTTCATGTGACCCCTGTAAGGTATTTACTTGTAAACCCATCTGCTTGACCCCCTGTAATTACTACTTGTTCATGTGACCCCTGTAAGGTATTTACTTGTAAACCCCATCTGTTTGACCCTTGTAATTACTTTCTGCCCATGTGACCCCTGTAAGGTATTTACTTGTAAACCCATCTGCTTGACCCCTGTAAGGTATTTACTTGTAAACCCATCTGCTTGACCCCTGTAATTACTACCTGTCCATGTGACCCCTGTAAGGTATTTACTTGTAAACCCATCTGTTTGACCCCTGTAATTACTACCTGTCCATGTGACCCTTGTAAGATATTTACTTGTAAACCCATCTGCTTGACCCCCTGTAATTACCACCTGTCCATGTGACCCCTGTAAGGTATTTACTTGTAAACCCATCTGCTTGACCCCTGTAATTACTACCTGTCCATGTGACCCCTGTAAGGTATTTACTTGTAAACCCATCTGCTTGACCCCTGTAATTACTACTTGTTCATGTGACCCCTGTAAGGTATTTACTTGTAAACCCATCTGCTTGACCCCTGTAATTACTACCTGTCCATGTGACCCCTGTAAGTATTTACTTGTTAACCCATCTGCTTGACCCCTGTAATTACCACCTGTCCATGTGACCCTTGTAAGGTATTTACTTGTAAACCCATCTGCTTGACCCCTGTAATTACTACCTGTCCATGTGACCCCTGTAAGGTATTTACTTGTAAACCCATCTGCTTGACACCTGTAATTACTACTTGTTCATGTGACCCTTGTAAGATATTTACTTGTAAACCCATCTGCTTGACCCCTGTAATTACTACCTGTCCATGTGACCCCTGTAAGGTATTTACTTGTAAACCCATCTGCTTGACCCCTGTAATTACTACCTGTCCATGTGACCCCTGTAAGGTATTTACTTGTAAACCCATCTGCTCGACCCCTGTAATTACTACCTGTCCATGTGACCCTTGTAAGGTATTTACTTGTAAACCCATCTGCTTGACCCCTGTAATTACTACCTGTCCATGTGACCGCTGTAAGATATTTACTTGTAAACCCATCTGCTTGACCCCTGTAATTACTACCTGTCCATGTGACCCCTGTAAGGTATTTACTTGTAAACCCATCTGCTTGACCCCTGTAATTACTACCTGTTCATGTGACCCCTGTAAGGTATTTACTTGTAAACCCATCTGCTTGACCCCTGTAATTACTACTTGTTCATGTGACCCCTGTAAGGTATTTACTTGTAAACCCATCTGCTCGACCCCTGTAATTACTACCTGTCCATGTGACCGCTGTAAGGTATTTACTTGTAAACCCATCTGCTTGACCCCTGTAATTACTACCTGTCCATGTGACCCCTGTAAGGTATTTACTTGTAAACCCATCTGTTTGACCCCTGTAATTACTACTTGTTCATGTGACCCCTGTAAGGTATTTACTTGTAAACCCTCTGCTTAATCCGCTGTAATTACTACTTGTTCATGTGACCCCTGTAAGGTATTTACTTGTAAACCCATCTACTTGACCCCCTGTAATTACTACTTGTTCATGTGACCCCTGTAAGGTATTTACTTGTAAACCCATCTGTTTGACCCTTGTAATTACTTTCTGCCCATGTGACCCCTGTAAGGTATTTACTTGTAAACCCATCTGCTTGACCCCTGTAAGGTATTTACTTGTAAACCCATCTGTTTGACCCCTGTAATTACTACCTGTCCATGTGACCCTTGTAAGATATTTACTTGTAAACCCATCTGCTTGACCCCCTGTAATTACCACCTGTCCATGTGACCCCTGTAAGGTATTTACTTGTAAACCCATCTGCTTGACCCCTGTAATTACTACCTGTCCATGTGACCCCTGTAAGGTATTTACTTGTAAACCCATCTGCTTGACCCCTGTAATTACTACTTGTTCATGTGACCCCTGAAAGGTATTTACTTGTAAACCCATCTGCTTGACCCCTGTAATTACTACCTGTCCATGTGACCCCTGTAAGTATTTACTTGTTAACCCATCTGCTTGACCCCTGTAATTACCACCTGTCCATGTGACCCTTGTAAGATATTTACTTGTAAACCCATCTGCTTGACCCCTGTAATTACTACCTGTCCATGTGACCCCTGTAAGGTATTTACTTGTAAACCCATCTGCTTGACACCTGTAATTACTACTTGTTCATGTGACCCTTGTAAGATATTTACTTGTAAACCCATCTGCTTGACCCCTGTAATTACTACCTGTCCATGTGACCCCTGTAAGGTATTTACTTGTAAACCCATCTGCTTGACCCCTGTAATTACTACTTGTTCATGTGACCCCTGTAAGGTATTTACTTGTAAACCCATCTGCTCGACCCCTGTAATTACTACCTGTCCATGTGACCCTTGTAAGGTATTTACTTGTAAATCCATCTGCTTGACCCCTGTAATTACTACCTGTCCATGTGACCGCTGTAAGATATTTACTTGTAAACCCATCTGCTTGACCCCTGTAATTACTACCTGTCCATGTGACCCCTGTAAGGTATTTACTTGTAAACCCATCTGCTTGACCCCTGTAATTACTACCTGTTCATGTGACCCCTGTAAGGTATTTACTTGTAAACCCATCTGCTTGACCCCTGTAATTACTACTTGTTCATGTGACCCCTGTAAGGTATTTACTTGTAAACCCTCTGCTTAATCCGCTGTAATTACTACTTGTTCATGTGACCCCTGTAAGGTATTTACTTGTAAACCCATCTGCTTGACCCCCTGTAATTACTACTTGTTCATGTGACCCCTGTAAGGTATTTACTTGTAAACCCATCTGTTTGACCCTTGTAATTACTTTCTGCCCATGTGACCCCTGTAAGGTATTTACTTGTAAACCCATCTGCTTGACCCCTGTAAGGTATTTACTTGTAAACCCATCTGCTTGACCCCTGTAATTACTACTTGTTCATGTGACCCCTGTAAGGTATTTACTTGTAAACCCATCTGTTTGACCCCTGTAATTACTACCTGTCCATGTGACCCTTGTAAGATATTTACTTGTAAACCCATCTCCTTGACCCCCTGTAATTACCACCTGTCCATGTGACCCCTGTAAGGTATTTACTTGTAAACCCATCTGCTTGACCCCTGTAATTACTACCTGCCCATGTGACCCCTGTAAGTATTTACTTGTTAACCCATCTGCTTGACCCCTGTAATTACTACCTGTTCATGTGACCCCTGTAAGATATTTACTTGTAAACCCATCTGCTTGACCCCTGTAATTACTACCTGTTCATGTGACCCCTGTAAGGTTTTTACTTGTAAACCCATCTGCTTGACCCCTGTAATTACTATTTGTTCATGTGACCGCTGTAAGGTATTTACTTGTAAATCCATCTGCTTGACCCCTGTAATTACTACTTGTTCATGTGACCCCTGTAAGGTATTTACTTGTAAACCCATCTGCTTGACCCCTGTAATTACTACCTGCCCATGTGACCCCTGTAAGTATTTACTTGTTAACCCATCTGCTTGACCCCTGTAATTACTACCTGTTCATGTGACCCCTGTAAGATATTTACTTGTAAACCCATCTGCTTGACCCCTGTAATTACTACTTGTTCATGTGACCCCTGTAAGGTATTTACTTGTAAACCCATCTGCTCGACCCCTGTAATTACTACCTGTCCATGTGACCCCTGTAAGGTATTTACTTGTAAATCCATCTGCTTGACCCCTGTAATTACTACCTGTCCATGTGACCCCTGTAAGGTATTTACTTGTAAACCCATCTGTTTGACCCCTGTAATTACTACTTGTTCATGTGACCCCTGTAAGGTATTTACTTGTAAACCCATCTGCTTGACCCCTGTAATTTACTACCTGTTCATGTGACCCCTGTAAGGTATTTACTTGTAAACCCTCTGCTTAATCCGCTGTAATTACTACTTGTTCATGTGACCCCTGTAAGGTATTTACTTGTAAACCCATCTGCTTGACCCCCTGTAATTACTACTTGTTCATGTGACCCCTGTAAGGTATTTACTTGTAAACCCATCTGTTTGACCCTTGTAATTACTACTTTTTCATGTGACCCCTGTAAGGTATTTACTTGTAAACCCATCTGCTTGACCCCTGTAATTACTATCTGTCCATGTGACCCCTGTAAGGTATTTACTTGTAAACCCATCTGCTTGACCCCTGTAATTACTACCTGTTCATGTGACCCCTGTAAGGTATTTACTTGTAAACCCATCTGCTTGACCCCCTGTAATTACTACTTGTTCATGTGACCCCTGTAAGGTATTTACTTGTAAACCCATCTGTTTGACCCTTGTAATTACTACCTGCCCATGTGACCCCTGTAAGGTATTTACTTGTAAACCCATCTGCTTGACCCCTGTAATTACTACTTGTTCATGTGACCCCTGTAAGGTATTTACTTGTAAACCCATCTGCTTGCTTGACCCCTGTAATTACTACCTGTCCATGTGACCCCTGTAAGGTATTTACTTGTAAACCCATCTGTTTGACCCCTGTAATTACTACTTGTTCATGTGACCCCTGTAAGGTATTTACTTGTAAACCCATCTGCTCGACCCCTGTAATTACTACCTGTCCATGTGACCCTTGTAAGGTATTTACTTGTAAATCCATCTGCTTGACCCCTGTAATTACTACCTGTCCATGTGACCGCTGTAAGATATTTACTTGTAAACCCATCTGCTTGACCCCTGTAATTACTACCTGTCCATGTGACCCTTGTAAGGTATTTACTTGTAAACCCATCTGCTTGACCCCTGTAATTACTACCTGTCCATGTGACCCCTGTCAGGTATTTACTTGTAAACCCATCTGCTTGACCCCTGTAATTACTACTTGTTCATGTGACCCCTGTAAGGTATTTACTTGTAAACCCATCTGCTCGACCCCTGTAATTACTACCTGTCCATGTGACCGCTGTAAGGTATTTACTTGTAAATCCATCTGCTTGACCTCTGTAATTACTACCTGTCCATGTGACCCCTGTAAGGTATTTACTTGTAAACCCATCTGTTTGACCCCTGTAATTACTACTTGTTCATGTGACCCCTGTAAGGTATTTACTTGTAAACCCTCTGCTTAATCCGCTGTAATTACTACTTGTTCATGTGACCCCTGTAAGGTATTTACTTGTAAACCCATCTGCTTGACCCCCTGTAATTACTACTTGTTCATGTGACCCCTGTAAGGTATTTACTTGTAAACCCCATCTGTTTGACCCTTGTAATTACTTTCTGCCCATGTGACCCCTGTAAGGTATTTACTTGTAAACCCATCTGCTTGACCCCTGTAAGGTATTTACTTGTAAACCCATCTGCTTGACCCCTGTAATTACTACTTGTTCATGTGACCCCTGTAAGGTATTTACTTGTAAACCCATCTGTTTGACCCCTGTAATTACTACCTGTCCATGTGACCCTTGTAAGATATTTACTTGTAAACCCATCTGCTTGACCCCCTGTAATTACCACCTGTCCATGTGACCCCTGTAAGGTATTTACTTGTAAACCCATCTGCTTGACCCCTGTAATTACTACCTGTCCATGTGACCCCTGTAAGGTATTTACTTGTAAACCCATCTGCTTGACCCCTGTAATTACTACTTGTTCATGTGACCCCTGAAAGGTATTTACTTGTAAACCCATCTGCTTGACCCCTGTAATTACTACCTGTCCATGTGACCCCTGTAAGTATTTACTTGTTAACCCATCTGCTTGACCCCTGTAATTACCACCTGTCCATGTGACCCCTGTAAGGTATTTACTTGTAAACCCATCTGCTTGACCCCTGTAATTACTACCTGTCCATGTGACCCCTGTAAGGTATTTACTTGTAAACCCATCTGCTTGACACCTGTAATTACTACTTGTTCATGTGACCCTTGTAAGATATTTACTTGTAAACCCATCTGCTTGACCCCTGTAATTACTACCTGTCCATGTGACCCCTGTAAGGTATTTACTTGTAAACCCATCTGCTTGACCCCTGTAATTACTACCTGTTCATGTGACCCCTGTAAGGTATTTACTTGTAAACCCATCTGCTCGACCCCTGTAATTACTACCTGTCCATGTGACCCTTGTAAGGTATTTACTTGTAAACCCATCTGCTTGACCCCTGTAATTACTACCTGTCCATGTGACCCCTGTAAGATATTTACTTGTAAACCCATCTGCTTGACCCCTGTAATTACTACCTGTCCATGTGACCCCTGTAAGGTATTTACTTGTAAACCCATCTGCTTGACCCCTGTAATTACTACCTGTTCATGTGACCCCTGTAAGGTATTTACTTGTAAACCCATCTGCTTGACCCCTGTAATTACTACTTGTTCATGTGACCCCTGTAAGGTATTTACTTGTAAACCCATCTGCTCGACCCCTGTAATTACTACCTGTCCATGTGACCGCTGTAAGGTATTTACTTGTAAACCCATCTGCTTGACCCCTGTAATTACTACCTGTCCATGTGACCCCTGTAAGGTATTTACTTGTAAACCCATCTGTTTGACCCCTGTAATTACTACTTGTTCATGTGACCCCTGTAAGGTATTTACTTGTAAACCCTCTGCTTAATCCGCTGTAATTACTACTTGTTCATGTGACCCCTGTAAGGTATTTACTTGTAAACCCATCTACTTGACCCCCTGTAATTACTACTTGTTCATGTGACCCCTGTAAGGTATTTACTTGTAAACCCATCTGTTTGACCCTTGTAATTACTTTCTGCCCATGTGACCCCTGTAAGGTATTTACTTGTAAACCCATCTGCTTGACCCCTGTAAGGTATTTACTTGTAAACCCATCTGTTTGACCCCTGTAATTACTACCTGTCCATGTGACCCTTGTAAGATATTTACTTGTAAACCCATCTGCTTGACCCCCTGTAATTACCACCTGTCCATGTGACCCCTGTAAGGTATTTACTTGTAAACCCATCTGCTTGACCCCTGTAATTACTACCTGTCCATGTGACCCCTGTAAGGTATTTACTTGTAAACCCATCTGCTTGACCCCTGTAATTACTACTTGTTCATGTGACCCCTGAAAGGTATTTACTTGTAAACCCATCTGCTTGACCCCTGTAATTACTACCTGTCCATGTGACCCCTGTAAGTATTTACTTGTTAACCCATCTGCTTGACCCCTGTAATTACTACCTGTCCATGTGACCCCTGTAAGGTATTTACTTGTAAACCCATCTGCTTGACCCCTGTAATTACTACCTGTCCATGTGACCCCTGTAAGGTATTTACTTGTAAACCCATCTGCTTGACACCTGTAATTACTACTTGTTCATGTGACCCTTGTAAGATATTTACTTGTAAACCCATCTGCTTGACCCCTGTAATTACTACCTGTCCATGTGACCCCTGTAAGGTATTTACTTGTAAACCCATCTGCTTGACCCCTGTAATTACTACTTGTTCATGTGACCCCTGTAAGGTATTTACTTGTAAACCCATCTGCTCGACCCCTGTAATTACTACCTGTCCATGTGACCCTTGTAAGGTATTTACTTGTAAATCCATCTGCTTGACCCCTGTAATTACTACCTGTCCATGTGACCCCTGTAAGATATTTACTTGTAAACCCATCTGCTTGACCCCTGTAATTACTACCTGTCCATGTGACCCCTGTAAGGTATTTACTTGTAAACCCATCTGCTTGACCCCTGTAATTACTACCTGTTCATGTGACCCCTGTAAGGTATTTACTTGTAAACCCATCTGCTTGACCCCTGTAATTACTACTTGTTCATGTGACCCCTGTAAGGTATTTACTTGTAAACCCTCTGCTTAATCCGCTGTAATTACTACTTGTTCATGTGACCCCTGTAAGGTATTTACTTGTAAACCCATCTGCTTGACCCCCTGTAATTACTACTTGTTCATGTGACCCCTGTAAGGTATTTACTTGTAAACCCATCTGCTTGACCCCTGTAATTACTTTCTGCCCATGTGACCCCTGTAAGGTATTTACTTGTAAACCCATCTGCTTGACCCCTGTAAGGTATTTACTTGTAAACCCATCTGCTTGACCCCTGTAATTACTACTTGTTCATGTGACCCCTGTAAGGTATTTACTTGTAAACCCATCTGTTTGACCCCTGTAATTACTACCTGTCCATGTGACCCTTGTAAGATATTTACTTGTAAACCCATCTCCTTGACCCCCTGTAATTACCACCTGTCCATGTGACCCCTGTAAGGTATTTACTTGTAAACCCATCTGCTTGACCCCTGTAATTACTACCTGTCCATGTGACCCCTGTAAGGTATTTACTTGTAAACCCATCTGCTTGACCCCTGTAATTACTACTTGTTCATGTGACCCCTGAAAGGTATTTACTTGTAAACCCATCTGCTTGACCCCTGTAATTACTACCTGCCCATGTGACCCCTGTAAGTATTTACTTGTTAACCCATCTGCTTGACCCCTGTAATTACCACCTGTCCATGTGACCCTTGTAAGGTATTTACTTGTAAACCCATCTGCTTGACCCCTGTAATTACTACCTGTCCATGTGACCCCTGTAAGGTATTTACTTGTAAACCCATCTGCTTGACACCTGTAATTACTACTTGTTCATGTGACCCTTGTAAGATATTTACTTGTAAACCCATCTGCTTGACCCCTGTAATTACTACCTGTCCATGTGACCCCTGTAAGGTATTTACTTGTAAACCCATCTGCTTGACCCCTGTAATTACTACTTGTTCATGTGACCCCTGTAAGGTATTTACTTGTAAACCCATCTGCTCGACCCCTGTAATTACTACCTGTCCATGTGACCCTTGTAAGGTATTTACTTGTAAATCCATCTGCTTGACCCCTGTAATTACTACCTGTCCATGTGACCGCTGTAAGATATTTACTTGTAAACCCATCTGCTTGACCCCTGTAATTACTACCTGTCCATGTGACCCCTGTAAGGTATTTACTTGTAAACCCATCTGCTTGACCCCTGTAATTACTACCTGTTCATGTGACCCCTGTAAGGTATTTACTTGTAAACCCATCTGCTTGACCCCTGTAATTACTACTTGTTCATGTGACCCCTGTTAGGTATTTACTTGTAAACCCATCTGCTCGACCCCTGTAATTACTACCTGTCCATGTGACCGCTGTAAGGTATTTACTTGTAAATCCATCTGCTTGACCCCTGTAATTACTACCTGTCCATGTGACCCCTGTAAGGTATTTACTTGTAAACCCATCTGTTTGACCCCTGTAATTAATACTTGTTCATGTGACCCCTGTAAGGTATTTACTTGTGAACCCTCTGCTTAATCCGCTGTAATTACTACTTGTTCATGTGACCCCTGTAAGGTATTTACTTGTAAACCCATCTGCTTGACCCCCTGTAATTACTACTTGTTCATGTGACCCCTGTAAGGTATTTACTTGTAAACCCATCTGTTTGACCCTTGTAATTACTACTTGTTCATGTGACCCCTGTAAGGTAATTACTTGTAAACCCATCTGCTTGACCCCTGTAATTACTATCTGTCCATGTGACCCCTGTAAGGTATTTACTTGTAAACCCATCTGCTTGACCCCTGTAATTACTACTTGTTCATGTGACCCCTGTAAGGTATTTACTTGTAAACCCATATGCTTGACCCCTGTAATTACTACCTGTTCATGTGACCCCTGTAAGGTATTTACTTGTAAACCCATCTGCTTGACCCCTGTAATTACTACCTGCCCATGTGACCCCTGTAAGGTATTTACTTGTAAACCCATCTGCTTGACCCCTGTAATTACTACTTGTTCATGTGACCCCTGTAAGGTATTTACTTGTAAACCCATCTGCTTGACCCATGTAATTACTACTTGTTCATGTGACCGCTGTAAGATATTTACTTTTAAACCCATCTGCTTGACCCCTGTAATTACTACCTGTCCATGTGACCCCTGTAAGGTATTTACTTGTAAACCCATCTGCTTGACCCCTGTAATTACTACTTGTTCATGTTACCCCTGTAAGGTATTTACTTGTAAACCCATCTGCTTGACCCCTGTAATTACTACCTGTCCATGTGACCCCTGTAAGGTATTTACTTGTAAACCCATCTGTTTGACCCCTGTAATTACTACTAGTTCATGTGACCCCTGTAAGGTATTTACTTGTAAACCCATCTGCTCGACCCCTGTAATTACTACCTGTCCATGTGACCCTTGTAAGGTATTTACTTGTAAATCCATCTGCTTGACCCCTGTAATTACTACCTGTCCATGTGACCGCTGTAAGATATTTACTTGTAAACCCATCTGCTTGACCCCTGTAATTACTACCTGTCAATGTGACCCCTGTAAGGTATTTACTTGTAAACCCATCTGCTTGACCCCTGTAATTACTACCTGTCCATGTGACCCCTGTCAGGTATTTACTTGTAAACCCATCTGCTTGACCCCTGTAATTACTACTTGTTCATGTGACCCCTGTAAGGTATTTACTTGTAAACCCATCTGCTCGACCCCTGTAATTACTACCTGTCCATGTGACCGCTGTAAGGTATTTACTTGTAAATCCATCTGCTTGACCCCTGTAATTACTACCTGTCCATGTGACCCCTGTAAGGTATTTACTTGTAAACCCATCTGTTTGACCCCTGTAATTACTACTTGTTCATGTGACCCCTGTAAGGTATTTACTTGTAAACCCTCTGCTTAATCCGCTGTAATTACTACTTGTTCATGTGACCCCTGTAAGGTATTTACTTGTAAACCCATCTGCTTGACCCCCTGTAATTACTACTTGTTCATGTGACCCCTGTAAGGTATTTACTTGTAAACCCATCTGTTTGACCCTTGTAATTACTTTCTGCCCATGTGACCCCTGTAAGGTATTTACTTGTAAACCCATCTGCTTGACCCCTGTAAGGTATTTACTTGTAAACCCATCTGCTTGACCCCTGTAATTACTACTTGTTCATGTGACCCCTGTAAGGTATTTACTTGTAAACCCATCTGTTTGACCCCTGTAATTACTACCTGTCCATGTGACCCTTGTAAGATATTTACTTGTAAACCCATCTGCTTGACCCCCTGTAATTACCACCTGTCCATGTGACCCCTGTAAGGTATTTACTTGTAAACCCATCTGCTTGACCCCTGTAATTACTACCATTCCATGTGACCCCTGTAAGGTATTTACTTGTAAACCCATCTGCTTGACCCCTGTAATTACTACTTGTTCATGTGACCCCTGAAAGGTATTTACTTGTAAACCCATCTGCTTGACCCCTGTAATTACTACCTGTCCATGTGACCCCTGTAAGTATTTACTTGTTAACCCATCTGCTTGACCCCTGTAATTACCACCTGTCCATGTGACCCTTGTAAGGTATTTACTTGTAAACCCATCTGCTTGACCCCTGTAATTACTACCTGTCCATGTGACCCCTGTAAGGTATTTACTTGTAAACCCATCTGCTTGACACCTGTTATTACTACTTGTTCATGTGACCCTTGTAAGATATTTACTTGTAAACCCATCTGCTTGACCCCTGTAATTACTACCTGTCCATGTGACCCCTGTAAGGTATTTACTTGTAAACCCATCTGCTTGACCCCTGTAATTACTACTTGTTCATGTGACCCCTGTAAGGTATTTACTTGTAAACCCATCTGCTCGACCCCTGTAATTACTACCTGTCCATGTGACCCTTGTAAGGTATTTACTTGTAAATCCATCTGCTTGACCCCTGTAATTACTACCTGTCCATGTGACCGCTGTAAGATATTTACTTGTAAACCCATCTGCTTGACCCCTGTAATTACTACCTGTCCATGTGACCCCTGTAAGGTATTTACTTGTAAACCCATCTGCTTGACCCCTGTAATTACTACCTGTTCATGTGACCCCTGTAAGGTTTTTACTTGTAAACCCATCTGCTTGACCCCTGTAATTACTACTTGTTCATGTGACCCCTGTAAGGTATTTACTTGTAAACCCATCTGCTTGACACCTGTAATTACTACTTGTTCATGTGACCCTTGTAAGATATTTACTTGTAAACCCATCTGCTTGACCCCTGTAATTACTACCTGTCCATGTGACCCCTGTAAGGTATTTACTTGTAAACCCATCTGCTTGACCCCTGTAATTACTACTTGTTCATGTGACCCCTGTAAGGTATTTACTTGTAAACCCATCTGCTCGACCCCTGTAATTACTACCTGTCCATGTGACCCTTGTAAGGTATTTACTTGTAAATCCATCTGCTTGACCCCTGTAATTACTACCTGTCCATGTGACCGCTGTAAGATATTTACTTGTAAACCCATCTGCTTGACCCCTGTAATTACTACCTGTCCATGTGACCCCTGTAAGGTATTTACTTGTAAACCCATCTGCTTGACCCCTGTAATTACTACCTGTCCATGTGACCCCTGTAAGGTATTTACTTGTAAATCCATCTGCTTGACCCCTGTAATTACTACCTGTCCATGTGACCCCTGTAAGGTATTTACTTGTAAACCCATCTGTTTGACCCCTGTAATTACTACTTGTTCATGTGACCCCTGTAAGGTATTTACTTGTAAATCCATCTGCTTGACCCCTGTAATTACTACCTGTTCATGTGACCCCTGTAAGGTTTTTACTTGTAAACCCATCTGCTTGACCCCTGTAATTACTATTTGTTCATGTGACCGCTGTAAGGTATTTACTTGTAAATCCATCTGCTTGACCCCTGTAATTACTACTTGTTCATGTGACCCCTGTAAGGTATTTACTTGTAAACCCATCTGCTTGACCCCTGTAATTACTACCTGCCCATGTGACCCCTGTAAGTATTTACTTGTTAACCCATCTGCTTGACCCCTGTAATTACCACCTGTCCATGTGACCCTTGTAAGGTATTTACTTGTAAACCCATCTGTTTGACCCCTGTAATTACTACCTGTCCATGTGACCCCTGTAAGGTATTTACTTGTAAACCCATCTGCTTGACCCCCTGTAATTACTACTTGTTCATGTGACCCCTGTAAGGTATTTACTTGTAAACCCATCTGTTTGACCCCTGTAATTACTACTTGTTCATGTGACCCCTGTAAGGTATTTACTTGTTAACCCATCTGCTTGACCCCTGTAATTACTACCTGTCCATGTGACCGCTGTAAGATATTTACTTGTAAACCCATCTGCTTGACCCCTGTAATTACTACCTGTCCATGTGACCCCTGTAAGGTATTTACTTGTAAACCCATCTGTTTGACCCCTGTAATTACTACTTGTTCATGTGACCCCTGTAAGGTATTTACTTGTAAACCCTCTGCTTAATCCGCTGTAATTACTACTTGTTCATGTGACCCCTGTAAGGTATTTACTTGTAAACCCATCTGCTTGACCCCCTGTAATTACTACTTGTTCATGTGACCCCTGTAAGGTATTTACTTGTAAACCCATCTGTTTGACCCTTGTAATTACTACTTGTTCATGTGACCCCTGTAAGGTAATTACTTGTAAACCCATCTGCTTGACCCCTGTAATTACTACCTGTCCATGTGACCCCTGTAAGGTATTTACTTGTAAACCCATCTGCTTGACCCCTGTAATTACTACTTGTTCATGTGACCCCTGAAAGGTATTTACTTGTAAACCCATATGCTTGACCCCTGTAATTACTACCTGTTCATGTGACCCCTGTAAGGTATTTACTTGTAAACCCATCTGCTTGACCCCTGTAATTACTACCTGCCCATGTGACCCCTGTAAGGTATTTACTTGTTAACCCATCTGCTTGACCCCTGTAATTACTACTTGTTCATGTGACCCCTGTAAGGTATTTACTTGTAAACCCATCTGCTTGACCCCTGTAATTACTACTTGTTCATGTGACCGCTGTAAGATATTTACTTTTAAACCCATCTGCTTGACCCCTGTAATTACTACCTGTCCATGTGACCCCTGTAAGGTATTTACTTGTAAATCCATCTGCTTGACCCCTGTAATTACTACTTGTTCATGTGACCCCTGTAAGGTATTTACTTGTAAACCAATCTGCTTGACCCCTGTAATTACTACCTGTCCATGTGACCCCTGTAAGGTATTTACTTGTAAATCCATCTGCTTGACCCCTGTAATTACTACCTGCCCATGTGACCCCTGTAAGGTATTTACTTGTAAACCCATATGCTTGACCCCTGTAATTACTACTTGTTCATGTGACCCCTGTAAGGTATTTACTTGTAAACCCATCTGCTTGACCCCCTGTAATTACTACTTGTCCATGTGACCGCTGTAAGGTATTTACTTGTAAACCCATCTGTTTGACCCCTGTAATTACTACCTGTCCATGTGACCCCTGTAAGGTATTTACTTGTAAACCCATCTGCTTGACCCCCTGTAATAACTACTTGTTCATGTGACCCCTGTAAGGTATTTACTTGTAAACCCATCTGCTTGCCCCCCTGTAATTACTACTTGTTCATGTGACCCCTGTAAGGTATTTACTAGTAAACCCATCTGCTTGACCCCCTGTAATTACTACTTGTTCATGTGACCCCTGTAAGGTATTTACTTGTAAACCCATCTGCTTGACCCCTGTAATTACTACCTGTCCATGTGACCCCTGTAAGGTATTTACTTGTAAACCCATCTGCTTGACCCCTGTAATTACTACTTGTTCATGTGACCCCTGTAAGGTATTTACTTGTAAACCCATCTGCTTGACCCCTGTAATTACTACTTGTTAATGTGACCCCTGTAAGGTATTTACTTGTAAACCCATCTGCTTGACCCCTGTAATTACTACTTGTTCATGTGACCCCTGTAAGGTATTTACTTGTAAACCCATCTGCTTGACCCCCTGTAATTACTACCTGTCCATGTGACCCCTGTAAGGTATTTACTTGTAAACCCATCTGCTTGACCCCCTGTAATTACTACTTGTTCATGTGACCCCTGTAAGGTATTTACTTGTAAACCCATCTGTTTGACCCCTGTAATTACTACTTGTTCATGTGACCCCTGTAAGGTATTTACTTGTAAACCCATCTGCTTGACCCCTGTAATTACTACCTGTCCATGTGACCCCTGTAAGGTATTTACTTGTTAACCCATCTGCTTGACCCCTGTAATTACCACCTGTCCATGTGACCCTTGTAATGTATTTACTTGTAAACCCATCTGCTTGACCCCTGTAATTACTACCTGTCCATGTGACCCCTGTAAGGTATTTACTTGTAAACCCATCTGCTTGACACCTGTAATTACTACTTGTTCATGTGACCCCTGTAAGGTATTTACTTGTAAACCCATCTGCTTGACCCCTGTAATTACTATCTGTCCATGTGACCCCTGTAAGGTATTTACTTGTAAACCCATCTGCTTGACCCCTGTAATTACTACTTGTTCATGTGACCCCTGTAAGGTATTTACTTGTAAACCCATCTGTTTGACCCCTGTAATTACTACTTGTTCATGTGACCCCTGTAAGGTATTTACTTGTAAACCCATCTGTTTGACCCCTGTAATTACTACTTGTTCATGTGACCCCTGTAAGGTGTTTACTTGTAAACCCATCTGCTTGACCCCTGTAATTACTACTTGTTCATGTGACCCCTGTAAGGTATTTACTTGTAAACCCATCTGCTTGACCCCTGTAATTACTACCTGTCTATGTGACCCCTGTAAGGTATTTACTTGTAAACCCATCTGCTTGACCCCTGTAATTACTACTTGTTCATGTGACCCCTGTAAGGTATTTACTTGTAAACCCATCTGCTTGACCCCTGTAATTACTACCTGTCCATGTGACCCTTGTAAGGTATTTACTTGTTAACCCATCTGCTTGACCCCCTGTAATTACTACCTGTCCACTTGATCTCATGTAAGGTACATACTACACGCCATATCAAATATATGTCTAAAACTTGGAAATTACATGTCCTAAAACTTAATATGTAATAAGTTGTAAAGACATAGGGTGTACACTATGGACACTTATTACATGTAGCACGATTTTACTGTTCAAATTATGAAGACTACTGTCCTGTACTTTAATATTTAACTTACTTCTGTTTAAATCTGGTATCTTGAATTCCTGTAAAATACAAAATGTGTCAGATATGATTTTACATATATAAATATACTTTAGACAAAACACATTTCTCTGTTTGACTGATTTAGACAATAGGACAATGGAGCACCTGTACGCTTCCTGGTGAGATACCTGTTCTTCAATTTTTTGGTTTCCGTGTTGTGTGTCTATTTGTTTTGTTGTTGTCCTCTTTTTTGTGTAATCATGATTTTGTTTGTCCTTGATTTTTGGTTTTGTAAATATTCCTCTGTATCTTTAATTCGTTTTTTGTATTGTAGTATGTGCCCTTAACTCTTGTCTGCAAATTTTCAGCAGCCATTTATAGATTGTTAAAAAATTTTTAACCGCGATGCATTTTCTCATCTGTATCTCATCGAAAAAGTAATCTGTTATCACTTTTTTGTAACATTGTGATGTTTACTTAACAACATCTTGACAGCGAGGTGTGATGGGCCCATCTCATGCTAGTAGAGAGAGATGGTTTGTTTGTTTGTTTGAATGATGTTTTACGCCACTTTCCGCAATTTTTCAGCTATTTCATGGCGCCCAGTTTTTATTGCGGGAGTACCCGGAGAGAACCCTGACCTTTAGTAGGAAAACTGTCAATCCTTAATTAAGATTGGAGTCGAGTACACCCTGACCACAGTGAGACTCGAACCCGCAACCTCAGTGTTGATAGACCATGTGATCAATAGTAGACGAGCTACCTTAACCACTCGGCCACAGAGGCCCCAGCGTGAGATCCAATAATACCGCACATAAAGTTCAAAGAAAATAATAGCTATTCTGAAAACTTGTTGTCATAAATATATTTTACCTTCCTGACCTTTTAATTTTAGCTGTGCTGTCACATAATCTTCATTCTAAAAAAAGAAATTAAACATATCCAATTCAACATTCTCAGTTACAACACTGTACAAGGGTTTTTGTATGAACTATTTCATTTCAACATAGACATGTACATGTATTTATGCAAAAGTTACATTCACTTGTAAATGCACACATGAAAAAGGAAAAGAAAACTGAAAGTAAACAGCGTCTGTTCAAAAAAAATAGATGACATAGTTATTAACAGACAACATTAATGTATTTAGCATGTTCAATGTATGTTGTATAGACACTGCTTCAGACATATCTTGATTCCAAGCATGTTCAATGTATGTTGTATAGACACTGCTTCAGACATGTCTTGATTCCAAACATGTTCAATGTATGTTGTATAGACACTGCTTCAGACATGTCTTGATTCCAAGCATGTTCAAGGTATGTTGTATAGACACTGCTTCAGACATGTCTTGATTCCAAGCATGTTCAATGTATGTTGTATAGACACTGCTTCAGACATGTCTTGATTCCAAGCATGTTCAATGTATGTTGTATAGACACTGCTTCAGACATATCTTGATTCCAAGTTGACTAGTTCTTTCTTTACCTCCTTCAAGCATGTTTAGTTTTGTTTGTTTGAACAATGTTTACTGCCAGTTTCTGCATTTTTTTTTGCTATATCATGGCATCCAGTTTTTATTGGGGTAGGAAGCCAGAGTACCCAGCAAAAACTCCCAACCTTTGGTACAAATCCTTGTCAATTAAGATTGGAATTGAGAGCACCCTGCCTGCAAACTCAGTGTTGACAGACCACATGATCAATAGTAGACGAACTACGTTAACCACTAGGCCACCAAGGCCACGGCATGTTTATAAAGTAGTGTTTATAGACTGAGTTATACTATCAGACATACCCTGATTCAGTGTTTAATAGTTTTTCATGTTTAGTGCATTAGTACCAATGCTAATGTGTCTGTTTTGTCCTAACAATTTACAGTTGATCAAGTTGTTGGAAACAATAAATAAAGTATCTGTATGTTGGAGATACAATTAAAAATAATAAGACTAATATACATCTAGGATTCCACAAATCCTTTGTTTTATGGAATGGATTTTAATGCCATTTTCAGCACATCTTCAGCTACTAGTATATCATGAAATTTTTATTAAAGAAAGTAGGAGTACCCAGTGGAAACCTCCGAGCTTTGGTAGCTGGAGTACCCCGTGGAAACCCCTGACCTTTGATAGCTGGAGTACCCTGTGGAAAACCCTGACCTTTGGTAGTTGGAGTACCCTATGGAAACCCAGGCTTGTGGTAGCTGGAGAACCTACTGGAAACCCCTGACCTTTGGTAGCTGGAGTACCAAGTGGAAGCCCCTGACCTTTGGTAGCTGAAGTACCCTGTGCAAACCCCAGGCCTGTGGTAGCTGGAATACCCTGTGGAAACCCCTGACCCTTGGCAGCTGGAGTACCCTGTGGAAACCCCAGGCCTGTGGTAGCTGGAGTACCCATTGATAACCCCTGAGCTAAAGTAGCTGGAATCCCCAGTGGATTTGTTTGTATGTTTGTATTTTGTTTAACGTTGCGTTAAACAAAATTCAAACATTTCAGCATTTTTTCAGCTTTTTCATGGTGTTCATTTCTTATTGAGGGAGGAAGCTGGAGTACCAGGAGAAAAACCAACCTTTGGTAGGAAAACTGGCAATCCTTGTCAATTAAGATTGCAGTGGAGCGCTTGACCTTTGGTAGCTGTAGTACACAGTAAACACCCCTGACTTTTGATAGCTGGAGTACCCAGTGAACAGCCCTGACCTATGATAGCTGTAGTACCCAGTGAACACCCCTGATCTTTGATAGCTGTAGTACCCAGTGAACACCCCTGACCTATGATAGCTGTAGTACCCAGTGAACACCCCTGATCTTTGATAGCTGGAGTACCAAGTGAACACCCTCGACCTTTGGTAGCTGGAGTACCCAGTGAACACCCTGACTTTTTATAGCTCCTAGCACGCTTGACTGAAGCACGTGGTGATGTCTGGGTCAGCTAAGCGTTTACAGGGCGATTTATGTCAACCTAATCAAGGGAAGTAATCCATATTGTATTCAGGTAAGTGTACCGAAGTATAATAAAATATACAAGAACAATAACTCTTTATTGGCAACAAAAGTGAAAGTAATCAACAACCTGCATTTTAAACGTTTCATATTTTTTATAAAGAATCAGCAAATAAAAAATGTATTCAAATTTACTGTTCTAAAATAAATTAATGTATGGCATAAACTTAAGGATGATGGAGACACATCTAATAGGCTATAAAATAAAAATACAATTACAGATAAGATTCCCTACCTCTGTATAGTCTTCAAACCACGTCTGAAAGAAATCTTGAGTGTTATGACTATCACTATGTTCTTCACAAAAGTATTCATCTTCTAAATCCAGTATCTCGCTATAGCTATGGCGACCATCAGAAATGTGTATGTTGCCATCTGAGCACTTTAACTTTACAGTGTAACTCACACTCCTTGTTTCAAATCTTTCTTTGACTCTCTCTACTGTTACTTTCATTTCTTCTAGCATTGCTTTACAAGTTCCTTTCTCCACATTTTTCCATTGCCATATCTGTAGTGCTATTGTGTTTTTACAGAAACACAAAATAAATTTTCTGAACTTGGTATTGTCAAGAAAGAACACTCCCATTCCATGATAAATAGCCATTCGCCCGGTTTTTGGTTCAGTGCACATAGCATACTGACTGATATAATGACACAAAATATGGTTGAAAAAATCAAACGGCATAAAATCAAACTCAATACACAACCATGGTGTGCGCTTACAGTTATCTCTTTTTGCATGAAACATATCAATGATATCTGTAATTGAAGCTTTCTCAGAGATCATACAAGGCATATAATAAGTAGGTAAGATCTTCCTTTGTCCATTTTCCATCAAAGTTGTTAGCTTTACTATGATGCCAAATATTTCCATTACATTTAGTAAATGACTGCTGTGTTTGTTAAAGTCAAGTTCTGGTTCTTTATCAAAGAGTTTTACAATCAGAGAGGGCTCAAGCTTTCCTGTGTCTTCTAGCGCTTTCCATTCATCAGTCAGCTTCAGGTTGGAATCAAATTTGTCTGATACAAGACATCTGAATGCATTTGCTAACCATTTTTGGTTTAGTATTAAATATTCTTTGTAACTTTCAAAATACATGACTCCTCCAACTTTATGCTGATATTTCAGGAAAAGTTTTATTTCATCCTCACTATCAATTAAACATTTTGAACATAGTTCTACAATATCAGGCCAAGATAATATGTTCAACCCAGCCTCTCGTAAAACCTCAAGTGCTTGCTCTAAACGAATCCATTTTAATGGTAACTTTTCAGCAAATGTTTTCAGTTGCTTTCCATACTTAAAAATTGTATCACGCAAAACATTAAAATCCTCTTCGGCTGATTCAGTGTTTGAAATAAAGTGTATCTCTCTTACATGTTTTTTCTTGGGTTCGTGTTTTAATACAGATAGTAGCTGTTTACGGAACTCATTTTTTCTTTCCATCAGCTAAACAGAAGAAAAAAGGCAATTACAAGCATAAATTTTCATTTTATCCTCAAGTTCTCATTTAGTAGTCATATTGACTTTTATAACACCATATACATGTACATTACAAGGTCTTATTGTCAGTAGCATCTTATTAACTACCACAACTATTTTCTCCATTGAAGGATAACAAAATTACCGTTTTGCACATTGTATAATCTACGTAGCATATTATATTAAATGTGCACAATAGAAATTTTGTTATCCCTCGATGAAGAAAATATTTTTTGTAGTTAATACTTTATTTATAAATACATGAAATAAATTCAAACAATAGAATAAACTCGAAAATTTTATTTTTGTACTTGGACATTTTTGGAAAAAGAGATCAACACAAAAACTGTTAGTTTCCCGTGGAGTAATATATGACGTTAAACGGAACGTGTCTCAATGACAATCAAATTTGTTTTCCATCCTCTGATAGAAAATATTTTCCAGCCAATCAGAAGTCAGTATTCTCGCAAAATTTATGTATAACAATAAAACTAATTATAATTTAAATGTTTGTACTGTTATTATTTTTTAATTATTATTATTCAATTGGTCAATACAAATTTGGTCATTAAAATTTTCACATACCTATAAATTTCCAAGTAAAATTGGTTTAATATCATTATTTTCATTCAACATAGCCATAAATCTCTTAAAATTTAATTTAAAATATGATTGCCTTTACATGCAGTTAAATAACATGATATTTTTTTCAAAACACTTACATGTCCACCACACTCATCAATTCTTGTACAAACAATGACAGCTGGAGGGTATAGAAATTCTGTCTTTGTCTCATCTTTTATTTCCTCAATAACCCCACAGGAGTGAATAGTATCAAGCCAGAAATCTATATACCCTACAAAAATAAGTTGTCATGTGAGGAAATACAATTGTGTAAATAAAAGTAAATTTGGTACAGTATTCCCCCTCTTATACAATCCCCCCGCCAGTGATTACTTGCTTTATCTGCCAAAATGCGGATATATTAAGTGTTTCTACCATAAGATTGCTTGTCGACCACACCTCAAACGCAACCAACAACCACATATTTTTGACATAACAACATAAATTTCCCCCACAAAGGATTACCTGTAATCTGGCAAGACTAGTCACAAGTTCATCTAATCCAAACTAGACAAAGTCGATTTAACAATCAATGATTTCCCCGCTTTTGTAAAAAATTGTAATGCTTTACAGGGGTCACCACACTCTAAAAAAGTAAGGAGAAGTCACTTCTCCCTGGCAGCCAAACAGGGAGACTTCAGTGGACACCAGGGAGAAGTCAGGGGGACTGTACAAATAATTAATTTTGCAGTAGTTACATTCATTTTTCCTTATTTACATCAATTTCCAGGATTATTTCTCTTGTGTTTTAAAACCTTAACACACTTAGATTAAGTTTTTTTCTTTCTGTTTCATTATTATTCATGGTATGCAATATCAAATAGCACATAACCTTTATCATTAATCAATGAAAAAATCACCAGATATAGGGACTATTTTTCAATCTACTTGAGTACTTGTAGCCGTACAAGGTATTCATAAATAAAAACAGATCAACAAAAATATTTGTATATATGTATAGACATAAACTTCATTCATGAGTTCTTGTATCATAATATTCCTAGCAGTTTGTTATGAAAATTCCATGTTTATCTGATAAAATTTCCAAAGAAGATGATAGAATAACATTACATTAAACCCAGAAATAATTCTTCTGTTCAGCACACTTCCCTTTGGACAAAGTTGTGTTGATCCAATTTGCTTCATAGGACACCCATCTACAGAGCTTATACCATGTATACATGATGTCAATAATCATACTATACATCATTATTCTTTCAAGTAGAGCTCATATACTTATCAAAGAAAATTGTTAAAGTACAAAACTCTTTGAAAGAACTGAAGTTTGATCCCAATTAAAAGTGTTTGTTTATAAAAAAAATTATGATTTATGATTATGGGCAGTTGTACATTACTTTTCTTCGTTGTTCACTTCCGGTAATTAGTCATATCAGGTAAATAAACAAATGGCGTGTAATACATTTGAAAGACGTAAATCGTATGAAATTATGTTAAATAGGCATATTGTTTGCCCTTTTTACACATTTTCTGATAATTGGTTGTCTGGGTAAAGTATTTGGACCAGATTTACAAGTATCTTATGTGAAACATCGGGCGACTTAAGTGAAATGACAGGGCGACTTCGACTTCACTTTTGAGGCGCCTTAGGGCGACTTCAGGTCTTAGTAGGGCGACTTTGTCGCCCACTTCGCCCAGTGTGGTGAGCCCTGGCTTTAAGTGGACCGAGACCTTGAAATTAGATTGATTTCCCCCAAACTCAATAGGCTGCTTATCAACATGATATATAACAATGTCCCAAAGTTTCCTTAAAATAGGATGCAAACTTTTTGAGTTATTGTCCGGAAACAACTTTTTTGTAAACATTTCTAATGTTGTTCGTGGACTGTGACCTTGAAATTTGACGGATTTCCCCAAAAATGGATAGGCTTCATACCAACCCGATTTATAACAATATCCCAAAGTTTCATTCAAATCATATGTAAACTATTTGAATTATCATCTGGAAACAAAATGCAGATGGACGAACATAAGGATGGACATAAAGATGGACAGACGGACATGAGAACCACCATATACCCCGGCTCGACATAAAAAACAAGATGGCAGCATACTGACCAGCATACTGACTGAGTAGTTGATTTATGTCAAGCGATCAACACAAGACAAGAACACTTTAAATAAATTAGGAAAGGGGCTGCTGCAAAAACAGTGTGTATCCTGGGAATGGAACAATAGCCAGTACCCTGGGAATAGAATAATAGCCAGTACCCAGGAGATGGACCAATAGCCATTGAGTACCCTGGGAATGGAATAATAGCCAGTACCTAGGGGATGGACCAATAGCCAGTGAGTACCCTGGGAATGGAACAATAGCCAGTGCCCAGGGGATAAACCAATAGCCAGTGACTACCCTAGGAATGGAACATAGCCAGTACCAAGGGGATGGACCAAAAGCCAGCGATTACCCTGGGAATGGAACAATAGCCAGTACCCAGGGGATGGACCAATAGCCAGCGAGTACCCTTGGAATGGAATAATAGCCAGTACCTAGGGGATGGACCAATAGCCAGTGAGTACCCTGGGAATGGAATAATAGCCAGTACCTAGGGGATGAACCAATAGCCAGTGATTACCCTGGGAATGGAACAATAGCCAGTACCCAGGGGATGGACCAATAGCCAGCGAGTACCCTTGGAATGGAATAATAGCCAGTACCTAGGGGATGGACCAATAGCCAGTGAGTACCCTGGGAATGGAATAATAGCCAGTACCTAGGGGATGAACCATTAGCCAGTGATTACCCTGGGAATGGAACAATAGCCAGTGCCCAGGGGATAAACCAATAGCCAGTGACTACCCTAGGAATGGAACATAGCCAGTACCAAGGGGATGGACCAAAAGCCAGCGATTACCCTGTGAATGGAACAATAGCCAGTACCCAGGGGATGGACCAATAGCCAGCAAGTACCCTTGGAATGGAATAATACCCAGTACCTAGGGGATGGACCAATAGCCAGTGAGTACCCTGGGAATTGAACAATTGCCAGTGCCCAGGGGATAAACCAATAGCCAGTGACTACCCTAGGAATGGAACATAGCCAGTACCAAGGGGATGGACCAATAGCCACCGAGTACCCTTGGAACTGAACAACAGCCAGTATTCCCAGGGAATGGACCAATGGCCAATAATCAGGGGATGAAGCAATAACCAGTACCCAGCATATGTTAAGGATCACATACTGGGTAATAAATGACAGGGATGACGCTAGTATAGTATTTGAGGTCGCCTCATTCCCCTTCTTGCGGCCCCATTCCCCAATGGTTGAAAATCCCAATTGCCGATATTGTAAATTAAAAATCCCGATTTTTTTTGGTCCATTTCCTGTAACGTTTTTCCCATTTTTTACCGGAAGTTCTAAGGAAGCTATATTTCTGTTTCGCACCGCATGGGTTCTTTCGGTCATTGTCTTCTTTAAAACTGCTGCTGTCAAGTTTCGTGCTGTGTGATTTGAATACTACTATATGGTGTTTGTTTTCTAACTAAAACTGAGTTATTTAGAAATAAGGCCACACCAATTTAATTTCTTGTTCTTCGGATTTTTGTCATTTTAAAACGGGGCGAGCAAGCGAAATAATAATTTTAATATTATTATTTGGATTTTTTTAAAATCATAGGCGAACAGAAAAATTTGAGGGGAGCGATAACTTTTTTATTTTTATTTTTATTTATGTATTTTCATCAATGTATATGTTCGCAAAATTCTGTTTCATTGTGATTTTCTTTCAGAATTGGGCATACTATGCTTACCTGAAGTTTACTAAAGCATGTAAATGAATAAATGAATTATATTTTGTAATTATGGGTTCATCATTCAAATTATGTACAATCAATTGCACCTTTTAAACAATTCAGTGTTGTAGGTCATATACAACATACTACATATATGACTTTCAAAGCATTAGAGACAGCTGGAAGCAAAAGAATGCCTGTCACATCTTCATTCACAAAAATATTTTAGACCTTATTTCAAATGCACAACTGACTACACTGTACATCATGGAGTTTTCTAAAGGAATTAATTTTAAAATGTCATAAAATAAGTTGTGTTTGCTGTAATATTCCCATTTAGTGAGACTTTGATCGAACAACCACTTAAAGACAATCCAAAATTATAGATACATGGTGTCCAATGTCCAATATATGATAGAAAAAATTCAAGTCCCATGCAAGCCATTAGAAAACAGAGATATATATGAAAAATGACAATAAGACAACAACCAGTTCAAACAGTTATATGCTGACTCTAAATAAAAATTACTTTAACTTTTCCACAAATAACACTGAACAACCATTACCAGTCATGTCATTTTCTTTTTTTGGACATATCACAACCCTTGCAACAATATCAACAAATTTAATAAGCATTGTAGTTTCTGTGGTCATTTTGTTTTATCTTGGTGGAAATAAACAAAAATCGAATGCGCTTTATTACTGAGGATAAGAGTTCACCATGCTGTTGCAACCAAAAGTTTAAAAGTGTCAATCTAATTAAGTTTTTTTGGTCATCCATCTGGCAATCCTACTCCAACATTCTATCTACTATAAATAAAAATATTACTCAGGAGCTTTTATTAAACTTTTTTTTATTTAAATATTCCTGTATCCTCGTTTTACATTTATTATGTCAGCGCTAAAGTCGAAATGTTTGAATATGACACATCTTTGAAAAAGCTGTGCTAACACACCACCACTGAAATAAATCGCAGTGTTTTGGACAACCATGCCTTCCTTTATGACAAATATCCACACTACTAAATAGGTATGATTGTTTCTTTTCCTTTTTCAAAATACATCAATGTTTTTGTTTGTGATGCAATAAAACAGCAGTTACATTAAGCGTTCACAAGATTACGATTCCAAAGAGTAAAATTTAAAAAAAGTCCGGATGACTTTTCGGGAGCGGGGAGCGGATTTTTTTTTTAATATTATTTTTCCGATTTCGATAAAATATGTGCGGTCGGGTCCTTAAAACAAGAAATTTATTTGGTGTGGCCTAAAGAATACTATTTAGAAATAAAACTAATGTGTATTTTCTATTTGATAAGTTTGATACAGATAGTCGAATTGTTTAGACTTTTTGGAAATTCGAAATTTCCTGGGATAACTCCTATGCCTTATTGCTCCAGTAAGTTTTATATCACGTAATATTATGGCTGAGTTGTCCTTTTGTCAGACTTATGATCTTTACAATGCAGCTGAGTAGTTGTACATATTAGTGTTAGAAAATAAGTAAAAAAAACAACGATTTCCTCAAGTCCCTGAATGATCCCAACAGGTGACTATCTCAGGATGAACTATGCCATTGTTTAGTTTGTCCAAATGGTTTATTTTAGGAAGACTTTTTATTATTTGACCAATGATAGGGTTAAGGTGGCAATCTTATCAGGCGCATTTAAATAACACAATTTAGTTAAGAAATAGATTACTGCGAGTGGGCTCTATGCGAATAAGAACATGGTCCGACCTTATATTTGTCAATATTTTATACCTAATGTTTTCTCAAAGCGTATGAAGGACGCAATATTAGAATCAAGAAATATATCAAAATAGTGTGTGCCATCTGTACATTGAAATAAGGACAAAACTTGTAAAACATCTTAAAATCATGCAGAGCTTTTATAGCTCTTTAGATTTATTCAGGCCATAAAGATCATATTTCTACTGTTAAACATATATTGGTGCCATTTTCAATTTTTGTTTAGCACAAAACAGAAACTTTCTTGAGGACCATTAAATGAATATTGCTGATAAGGTTGGTTTCAACTGGTACAATGATTTAAGAGAAGAGGCCTTTTTAACATTTTCAAAAAGGTTTATATAACTTGTTGTCCTAGAGGCGAGATCAGAACAGAATACATGCATTGTCAGGGGCTGCTCTGGCTTTTAAAAAGCTGGCGCCAAAAAAATCGCCAACTGCAATTTTCCGTCGCCAGTTTTGTAAAAGTGTCGCCATATTAGAAATCGCTAGATTACTATATGACATGGCGAAATTGTTTAACACTATGTAGTATGTGTAACATATTCTGTAACGTCGGACGAAATACAAGTTTGCCGGACTCTTATATCAATTTTTCAAAAGTTTGGTCTCGAGCAGCCCGTATACTTATTGTATTTTAATCATGAAAAGATGTGTGAGTGATTTCTTGTTGGCAGAAAACCAAAATTTTACAGTAATTTATTAGAAACATCTATTCCCGTGAATGAACTTAAAACCGGAAATACTGAAAATAAAACCACGCATGTGTAAGAGTTTTCTAATTACGAAATTAAGACGGACATCCGGTCCGGAAATCACTCAACAACAACATCAGTTTTCATACCTGTATTTTATTAATGAGATTAAAAAAAAATATTACTACAAAAATGTGTTTGTTTTGTTATTTTTATAAATTAATTAACAGCATCAATTGTTTATTACACGTCTACTCAGTGTGATGCAGGTAAAGCTGCTTTTCATCAGAAACTTTGTTGATTTATTTATTGCCAATTTCCGTTTAATAACTCCAAATAACACACATTTCACTGGATACAACACAATTCACGTGTATTTACGACCATAGAAGCCGACAAAGGATCTTTAATGATGCAATTGCCGATTACCGATAAATTTAAAACGTGCATGCATCGTTTAACACTATAAAACCTTGGCGCCAAAAAAATCGCCAGACGCAATATTTTGTCGCCAAATGAAAAAAAAAAATCGCAATTGGCAACATTGGCGAAGCCCAGCGCGACCCCTGATTGTAGAGGACCATCAAAAATCATACACTTTTCCAGAGGACCATATTATAATAAATATTGTGACCATCTCAGTTAGAAGGTTAGACTATAGGAAATAATTTGGATAGAGCATCCATGCCATTAGATCCTATTTGCCCAGTAGACTCGGACAAGAAAACTTAATTTTGTCAAATAAAAAAGCCTAATGTGTTCATATAAAACAAGAGACTCTCAAGAGCTTGTAATGCTCACCTGACATTCAAAGATAAAACATTTTAGAGACATGAATTTTCATGTGAGCTTTTATTTTTTATGCTCAAGTAAGAAATTTCTGTGAAACGAAGTTTCCATACTTATCCTATAAGGTCCCATGTTATAAGCTATATTTCAAAATTGCACAAAAAGCACAGAACATGTTAAATGACTCCTTTTCAACCAGCTCCAGTTTTTTTGCATCTCTTTTGGTATCACAGTGGGGATGCCAGTAAATATTCTGAAAGAAGACAACCCAAAGAAAACCTCTTATCAAATATGATACCAAATGGCCCACTGGTTTTAGAGTAGTAGAATAAAATATGAAGTGGATGGATAGATTATGAAAGATAATATTATAGTGATGGCAACTGCTCATCAGGACTTTTACATGTTTTAGTAAGGTGAGCTAAACAGGCCACATTAATTATATCAAGCTATATTTTATCTAATTAAAAAAAGTTTCAAACCTCCAATCTTATCAAAACCAACTTCAGTTGTGATTGGTTTCACATCTTTCATGATATTTGCAACTAGAATATGTAATGCATTTGGATTGAGGAATACTGGGTGAGTGGCATAGTATTCCTTCTCTCCAGCAAAATCCAAAATTCCACATTCCACAAACTTGTCAGCTGGAACATCCACTTTTTCTATGCCATTCAGGAAATTATCCAGACCTTTTATAACTTTATCAGTCAGTAATTTAGTTATTGTGCTGTTGTGTTTTGGTGGGGATTGACTCTCCACTTCCACTTCAAAATCTTGTGACACATTTGGAATTGTTGTAAATGACTGGTCTTTCCTTTTTCTTCTTTTAACTGATCCATCTTTTAGCTTATCCTGTCTAGTCTTCCTTTTTCTTACTGATTTATTAAGACTGGTACCTACATCTCCTCTGTTAATATTCTGACTGCCAACATCATCTTGTAAACCACTTGCTTTCAAACTATCGTCTTTCTGTTGTAAAGTCTCATCTTCAACAGTGCTTGGTTGACTAGCCATTTTTATCCTAGCCAACAATGCTTTCTTTTTATCTGATACTGCAATATACCAAGACAAAAAACTCAGTACAAGAATATAATTCTAGGCAAAAATATGCAAATTATACACTTCTTATGTAAAACATGTACAGTGTATCATAAAGAACATATCTGCCTAAAAGTAATAATTCATTCTTAACCTGACTGAACCATTTCCTCTGACGAGACAGGAAACATGGAAGTTGTACCTGCACTTAAATGTATAAGTTTATCTAAAATTAAGAAGTATAAAAAAACTGGAAGTTTAAAATTTAATATGTAATATTCAGGAGTATTTTACATAAAATATAGACCCTCACGTAACATTTCATTAATAGAAAAGGAGTCATTCACAATGTTTTCATAGAATCACTGGTTACAATACCATTTATTATGAGGTCAAAAAATAGTTCCGACAAAAGTACATCTCGTATATAAATGATAAAACTTTTTGTATCACCCAAATTATATCAATCTATTGTTTATTACATTTATATTTCCGACAAATTGTCCCCTGTTTAATTTTCAATATATACTGTGCCACAAATAGATTATTGTTTTTTTTTTAAATCTTAGATCCAAGCTTTTGTTTTGTATTGTAAATATATTAATAGGAAAAGTAGTGTATTTTTAGTGTGCAGTTTTGAAATAATGAAAACTGTCCAAGTAATTACAGTTTATTTAAATATTTGGACCTACAGCTGTACGAGCAATTATAGCTGAACATACGCTTCAATAACAGCAAATAAACAAACTATATAAGGATACTTTTATGAATATATATACATGTATATATATGATTTTTGTACCTTAACTAGTGATTTTAAGAGCTACTTACACAACTGTTAGCATTGCTCGACCTAATAGATTATATAGATATTCACTTGATAGGAAATATGTTTATATTATTTTTAAAATAATACATATAAAGCTAGATCTTTTAATTTCACATATAAATGTAGTAATGATGTCTTTTCAATTAACAACTGCCAATTTGTGGAGTGGCTTCAGTTAATATATCCATCAGAACTGGAAATAAAAGAAACCACAGAAACATCATTTTTAGACCTCGAATATAACACCAACGGACATCTTAGCATAAGAATTTACCACAAACGAGGCCTAGCACGATTTACTTAAATGTCAAGAGGCATGAAGGAAAATTTAAAAACCACGCTTCTTGCTCTGTACATAAAATAACATAAAATAAGTACCCTACTTTTACTCATCCAATTTGAGCTAAATAAGGATCCCCAAGTAACTAATTCACATGTGTTGCATAATAATTTATTACATGAATATATTTCATTCAATCTGAAGGTTAATATTTTCAAAGAGATGTCAGTACACACCTGAACCTATATTTACTATCTTGTTCGTTTGTTTTTTTAGGTTTTATTCCACATTCAGCAGTTTTTCAGCTGTATCAAACATCATATCTGGGATAAAATCCGCCACATTTGGCAGAATAACTGTAATCTTAATGTCACAAGCAATGTTTTGAGACGATAACTTGTCTTTCGTGTTGATTTAGTTAAATTTTTAATTGCTTGTTTGTTTGAATGTGTTTAACACACTTTCACCAATTTTTTAGCTATATCATGGTGACCAGTTTTTATTGGGGAGGAAGACGGCATACTCCGAGAAAACCCTGGATCTTTGGTAGGAACACTGGCACTCCTAGGATTGGAGTCCAGCGCAACCTGCCCACAGTGAGACTCAAACCAGTCACCTCAGTGTTGGCAGACCACATACATGATCAATGGTAGACAAACTACCTTAACCAGAGGCCCCTTCAAATGCTTTTAACATGATTACCTTCATCAAAGACCCATTGACCATCCTTAACATCAATTCTACATCGATGCATGTCAATCCCATCTGTACTTTGGACTCCTGTGGTACTCTGTTTTAGAAGGCGTCTCAGCAAACAGGTTTTGCCTACACCATTTTCTCCAAGGATAACAATTCGGATGTAGTTGCGTATCTCAGTTCCCGTCTTGATGATATTTATGTATAATTCTTTATCTTCATCACTTAAATGTTTGATAGCGGTCGGTATTTCTATTATAAAGTAATAAACCAGTAATTATCAATAGATCAAATGTTCATGATGAGTTTCTAACTTAATACAATACAGGTATTACATGTATACAACTGACTCCTGACTTTTGGTAGGACACTGTTGCATTATACAAGAAAATATAAAGAATAATTCTTAAAATTCTAATGAGGTGAAGCAAACAAGAGGCCAACAACACTTACCCAAGCCTCATTGTTACACCAAGCAATATTCTCAGAATTCTGTTCAACAAATGGTATTATTTGAAATGATTTAATAAAATGAAATACAATCTATTCAGAAATATGTTTATTGGGCCTTTAAAAAATTCCTTATCTTCCTTTTTGAAGAAAGCACAGCCCTACAGTTTAACAAACTTGAATTTCCTTCACCAAATGATACTTTGTGACCAGTTTTAGAGAAATTATCACAACACTACCTGAGAGGAAGATTGTTTAATATTAACACCATATTTAAACTATTTTTAAATTATTTCCCCTTTCTTTTCTTTTCTTAAAAACCCTAAGTAAGGGGTGGGGAACATGATAGAAATATGAAGACAAAAGATGGTGACAACAGACAGCAAGCAAATTTTGATTGATATGAAAGGCTAGAACGAATAAGCGTACCCTATCTGCTTTTTTTTTGCGAAGGTATGAATTTAGTCCCATCGTAATGTAGCAGAGCAGGAGTAAATCACTCCTGGCACTTTGATGACCCAAAGTACTTGAATAAAAATTCAGCCATGGTCAATCTCGACATCTTTTGGACAGTGCCACCATTGTGTTATCAACTTCGCATTTAAAATCAATCATTAATGATACCCGAGGTTAGTTATTGCCATATTTAATAAACCACTGTGCGTTATGTATTACTTGAACCCCTAAAATTGTGTGTTTCATTGCATCTTGTATAAATTACTGGATTCTTACTATGGAATGGTTATTACGGTATGCAAATTAGCACCATTTTACTAAAATTGAGTAAATTAATAAAAATATATTAAAAATATTAAAAAGTAAAAATTGGCTTTTGTCTGATAAAAAGTGCTTTCAAAAGCAAAAATAATATACCTAGTGCATATCACACATCAATTAAATTACATAATTTTGATTAACAGAAAGTTCGACCACAGTGAAGCTTGATGAAGGTTAAAAAATAATGCGTTCTTACACAATAAATCTTTGGAAAAGGAGAGGTGATCTTTTATAAGTGGTTTTTTTTACTTTTTCATGAGTTAAGTGCAGCAGAAACGAGCTAAAAAATATTAACAAACTTCTATCTTCTGTAGTCAAACAAATTTCATATTGCGATATCCAATAGACTATCCACTGTTTAATATCCGACAACTAATCAGAATGCCTGAAACATAAATGTACTGTAACAACATTCTGTTTCAGGCATTTTAATTGGATGACACAACTAGTACAGATGAAAACACAAGAGCAACCTGAAATCTTAATGTCTTACCTTGTACAATGAGCTGAGAATGTTGAACACAGTTTTTTATCTTCACAGAGTATTCTCCCATATCAGCAAGTCTTGTATTGATTACAACAAGTCTGTGAAGTCTTTCATGTGTCTCTACTTTATATTTGTCCAATGTGCTAACTTTAGACCCATCTTTGAACCACAGGGCTGTTTGATCATCAAGTACTTCACATTCAAACTGAACAGTTTCCCCCTCCATACATGTCAAAGTACCCAATGGTTTAGTAAAATATTCTAGGGACAAATAAGAGCAATGAATGTACAAGCATAATATTATTTAAGAATTGAATGCATTCTTTTGAAGTTTCATTGACGAATGAAAGCATTGACCAAAGCACATTCTCAATATAGCATGGTAGTGATTCATGATGAAAATTTTCCTCGGTCAATGCTTATATACATATACGTCAATGAAACTTCAAAGGAATGCATTCAATTCTTATAGTTACATTTTATTTCATTAACAAAATGCCAGGGTCTTGATTTAAATCGTGCACAATTGTATTTTTGTTGATTTATGGAACTCATTGTTTGTTTTACTGTCAAGGTAGCACCTGCTCTTCATGGCTACAGGTTTCATTGAGAAATGCAAAGATATGATTCTAAGTTATCTATAACAGTAACAGTTTGAACCAATAGAAATCCAGGATATCGATTAAATACATACCAAATGTAAATATTAATTTGTGCTATATCATTTATATCAACAGTGTTTTATATTAAATTAGCAGCAATCCCCTCTCACACCCCAGAATGTAAAAGAGTGAAGCTTTTGATTGGCTGGTGCAGTATTGGAATTATTTTTAATTTGAAAGCTTATCCATAAATGTTTAAAAATGAATAATAATTAAATGCATGTTTTACAAAGTGTTGGAGAAATATTTCTTTTTATTTATGTAGGTCCATACAAATCTGTTCATTTTCCATTTAGTGCAGAATTAGAAAGCTTCCATAAATGACCATATACTAAAGTGACAGGAAATGCTACTCATTTTTTCTTGAGTGTTCACTATTGAAG
Organism: Limnoperna fortunei; assembly: GCA_944474755.1. Taxonomy (NCBI): domain Eukaryota; kingdom Metazoa; phylum Mollusca; class Bivalvia; order Mytilida; family Modiolidae; genus Limnoperna; species Limnoperna fortunei. The sequence goes on from OX104125.1 coordinate 50,044,748, forward strand.
ATGTGTTCACTTTTTGAACAGCACGGGTTCCTACTGGCAAATAATTGCACTTTTGTAACCTACATGTTTACATTCAACAAACCTTTGACTTGGAGAGATGTTGACCTCATTCTGTCACATATTTTGACACAGTAGTCTCCAGCATCATTCAGATTTATATGTTGTATGGTCAGCTTATGGTTTTTCCCTTCATCTGTTATCGTGTATCTGTCACCATGTTGAACACCAACACCATCCTTCTCCCAGTGAGCTGTAACATTGTCATCTAAGACAGCACATGACAGTTCAACAATGTCTCCCTCGATGTACTCATAGGTGCTTCTCATATTCTTTGTAAAATATTCTGTAGAAATGCATGAAAACAAAAGTGAAATTAGTACTGAGATTTTGACAATAAAAGTATACAAAAAATAAATACTATTACGTTTTGTAGATTTTGAATAAGAGTAGGCTCCTTGTAGCAGCTACAAAAGGCTAAATTGTTCCCTACAAAATAATTCATACTTTTCAAATGGGCAGTCCAAATCTTTTTCCCGTTTCTTTATTGTATGTGAATCTGTTCTTGTCCTGAATATACATGTAGCTGAAATGCTGCTCGTTGGACGTAAAACAAACATTCAATCAATCAACAATACATACAAACAGTTAAGTTTTAGTTCTACAATTTTTATTAATCAGTCATTTGTAGTGTACTTTATTAATCAGTCATGTGTAGTGTATTTTATTTATCAGTCATTTGTAGTGTATTTTATTAATCAGTCATGTGTAGTGTATTTTATTAATCAGTCATGTGTAGTGTATTTTATTAATCAGTCATGTGTAGTGTATTTTATTAATCAGTCATTTGTAGTGTATTTTATTAATCAGTCATGTGTAGTGTACTTTATTAATCAGTCATTTGTAGTGTACTTTATTAATCAGTCATGTGTAGTGTATTTTATTAATCAGTCATTTGTAGTGTATTTTATCAAATGTAACTTATAATTGCTAAAATGAATACTGAAGGCTTTAAAAGCCTATGCCTCTAATCAGGTTAACATTAAATCACAAAACAAGAATTTCCATAGTAACCGTCTTGGAAGTGCGGTTTTCATAAAATGAGGAAATAATGTTAAGAATCTTTTACTCAATGTCCTAAACAAAGGTAGGAAGGGGTTATGTTTGAATGGTGTTTAGCAACACTTTAACATCCATTATTCAGTCATATCGTAGCATCTATTTTTAATGGGGAAAAAAGCCACAGTACCCTGAGAAAACCCCAGAATTCAGTAATAAAACTGGCAATTTTTGTCCATTAAGAAAGATTATGAACTGTGACTTGTTTCAATTTAATTCAGCATAAAAAGGTAAAAGTGTATACAGGATTGCCTATATAATAGTACATGTAATTTTATATATACAAAATTACAAGCTAGTAGACAATTGTATTCAACAGAAGATTTTTACACATTTCACATCATCAACAAGTGTACTATGGACACATAAATATGACTTGCTTGAACTCAAATCCGTTGTCATGGTAGTGGAAAACAAGTGTGGACACAGAAAAAGGCCTCGATGGCATTCCACATCAGTAATGAAATAATTATGACATTAGCAACATGGAAATAGCATTAAATTGGCATCATTTAAAATATACAATGCATGTTTAAAGAGAAACTGCCCTAATCTCAAAACTGTAATGTGGTCACTAGACCATGAAATTTAGGTCAGTCAGTTGCCAACTACCAGACAGTCACGTAATGTTCATAAGCAACCTATATACCAAATATTGTCATCCATGATTACAGAGAAACTGACCTAATCTCAAAACTGTAATGTGGTCACTAGACCATGAAATTTAGGTCAGTCAGTTGCCAACTACCAGACAGTCACGTAATGTTCATAAGCAACCTATATACCAAATATTGTCATCCATGATTACAGAGAAACTGACCTAATCTCAAAACTGTAATGTGGTCACTAGACCATGAAATTTAGGTCAGTCAGTTGCCAACTACCAGACAGTCACGTAATGTTCATAAGCAACCTATATACCAAATATTGTCATCCATGATTACAGAGAAACTGACCTAATCTCAAAACTGTAATGTGGTCACTAGACCATGAAATTTAGGTCAGTCAGTTGCCAACTACCAGAGAGTCGCATACTGTTCTTTAGCAACCTATATATGCCAAATATTGTCATCCATGGTTATAGAGGAACTGCCCCAATTCAAAAACTTTAATGTAGTCTCCAGATCATGAAATTGAGGTCAAGGGCAAGTTACAGATGACTGACTGGCAAGTACTCATCATAAGATACCAATGGACCAAATTTGATGGACCATGGGGTTAAGCCAAAAAGATAAAGTCGATTTAGCAATCACTGAAAACCCTCTAATGTAAAGTTTCTGTTTTTTCGTGGATTGCGACTTGAAATTTGACAGATTTCCCCCAAAATCGATAGGCTAATAACCCTAAGTTTCATTCAAATTGAATGCAAACTATGAATTATTGTCCGGAAATATCTGTTTTGCAAAAATTTCTAAAGTTTTTCGTGGACAGAGATGTTGAAATTTGACTGATTTCCCCCCAACCTGATATATAACAATATCCTGAAGTTTCATTCAAATTGGATGCAAACCTTTTGAATTATAATCCGGAAACCAAATGAGGACAGTCGAACGGATACCTGGAGAGATGGACGGACATAAGGTCCAGTATATATACCACCGACTCTGTCGAGCAGGGGGTACCATGATGAATTCACCAAATTTCGTTAAATTTCGCCCTATACGACGAAAGTTCCCTTACCGGATATTATATGGTCATGTTGAAATATAATGGAATATCTATCAAGTATGCATAAATCTGTATGTTACAGAAAATGTGACTTTGGTTCTGGCTATTATGCTACTATCAAGTGTATGTACTCAAAATGAATCTGGTGGAAAAACATTTTTGGAATGAGAAATTTGACATAATTTCACAAGGCAACTAATGGACTGAACACCATATGCAGCTAAATACCACAATTGTTTAATGTCAGGTGACACCAAGCCACTGGATCCTGACCATGAAAATGAGTTGATGGACAAGTGCGCTACTTACAAGTACTCATCATTAGCTACCACTGAAACAAAACTGATGGACCTATACATTAATCATACACAGATATCAAGCAAAATGCCAATTATTCACATCACATCTGGAAACCCATATGAATGTTTCACCTTCAACAACACTTATCACAGAAGCAGCTATTCCTTAAGGTGGTCATGTTTGAAATATAATCTAGCTCCTATACATTTACTCTTGCCATTTCAGTAAACAATTCACCAATTTCAGTCTATTGGACACACGAAAAATGATCAAAATATTTTAAATATGACAAAGGACCAACCATACTTCAATCCCACAAAAAAAAAACCATGCATTTCACCTTTTTGATACATATATGAAAACTGCATGTATTAACATTTCCAAAACTCTTAATTGCCAGTGGAGTGGCAATGTAAGACCCTGTAACAGTTTTACAAAAGAAAAGTAATTCTTCATGTTTTTCTTAAGACACTGTTCCTACAAAGTGTGATTAAAATTGGTTCATGCAGAGAAGATTAAAATGTAAATGGACATGGATGACAGAAGAAGTGTGATGGTACCTGACAGTCCATTTTGTCAGGAATGTCAAGATAGGGAGAACTGTAACAATAGTAAACTCAATTTTACCATCAATGTCAAGTCTTGCACTTCTTTCAGAACCTTCAAATTTGGCAGTATAAATTCCTCGATCCTTTAGGTCTGCATTTCTTACAACAAGTGTGTGCTTTACACCAGATGTTTCTATAACAAATTTGTCAGTTACTTCTATTCTGTTGTCCTCTGTAAACCATTCAGCAATAATGTTACGCTCTCTGGTCCAAAATTCAAATTTAGCGTCATGGCCTTCAATGACTCTGATATCTTCCAGGTCTCTGGTGAGACATTCTGCAAAAAAAATGTTATATTTCACCCTGTTTATATAGGTAAGCATACAATATAAATTACTATTATTACTGGTATACAAAAATACACACCAGTGTCAACCACTGATTGCCACACTGATCAGTCTTGTTATGTTATTGCGTAATTATTCTTTATTCAGAGCATAGTAAAGTGCTTTCCACCAATCAAATAACTTAATCTGTAGTTTTTATTTATTATATATGATCATCACAAACTTTTTCTAAGTAATAGATTAAGAAAAAAGAATTGAAGATACATACAGTCAAACCTGTCTTAAGTGACCTTTGAAGAAAAATTGTAAAAAAGGTCACGTAACACAGTCATGTTGTGAGCTTGTGAAAGAAGGAATTGTAGACCTGTATTGTTTGTTTTATTAAGTAAACAGTAAAATATGACATTTATTTCTTATATATAACGCAAGTACAAAATATACAACAATAATGAGCATTTTGATTTCCGATTGTTGTAGTTGTTGTATGTTTCTTTGTACCGGTTTTACTGATTTACTTGTGTTTTAACAATACGCTCATGTAGAAAGTGCAAGTCAGTTTAGAACCAGTTTACACCGGTTTAGTATTGATTAATTTCCTTTTGTAAAACAAAATGGCGTGATTATACAATAAACACTACATTATGAGAAACATCACCATTTCCAACCCGAATGGCAACAAAATCAAATAACGACATTGACGACTATTTCAATTTTACAGGGAAATCTGAACTTCGCTTAGGTAACACTAAGATAATAAAACAGTTTTTGATCGCTTCAAACTTTAGTTTTTCTATTTCGAAAAAGCTTGATATTTGACAACAATGCCAATGGCCTATGAATCTTCTTTTTGTCAGACAGGGTTAATTTATTGCTTAATGATTTTAAAAGTCCCGATAGTCGTTCTAGACAGCTTTTCTTGGTCAAAAACGAACGGAGAACACATCATTAGTCACGTAAGACAGGGAGTCATTATATAAAGGTAAAATGAATGGGAAAATGCTCGGGAGGAATAAATATGGTCGCATAACACAGGAAGTTGTTATATGGAGAGGGTGGCTAAGACAGGTTTGACTGTAGGAGTTTGTGATTATCTCAACTGGATCAAAAGAATGAACAAATTGCAACCTTCCACAGGCCTTGGATAGGACTATTGGTTAAATAAACATGATAAATAAAAATATTGATCAACAAGTTATTATTAACAACAGAACGACTATTGAAACAAACACTGTAGCAAATGTTTACATATGCTACCATAAAACTGATTTAAAGAAAGCTTCCCGTAACAATAGAAAACCAGATGTTCTCAAGAGCCTGTATCAAGCACCTGATTTATATAGGCAATGAAGATTCCATGTTAAAATTTTCTATGGGCATAAATAACATTATTTTTCTTGAGACCATCCAATAAACCTTGCCGTTTGGTTTCAACAGGTTCAGATAGGAAGCCATTTTAACATTTTCCAATAGGTTTCTATGTTAAAAAATTTAATTTCAACAATAGCAGCCATCATGGATTTTTGATCAAATAAACAAGCATTAACTTATAAGAGAGCTATTCAGTAAACATTTACATACAATATGGCTTGAATTAGCTTTGCAGTTTCAGAAAAGATTGCCTCTGAAAATTATTCCTATAAAGTCATGAGTTTGTTAAACTTTGTAATGGTAATTTTAACCATCGTTACTGTCGTATTGGCTTTAAAAAAATGTGTACATGTAGAGAACCATGTGATAAATATTTATAATAACGTTGTTTCCATTGGATAACAGGTTTTAGTGAAGAAACCTTTTAAAACTTGTTTCACAACTTAGTCCTGTTGTGGCGACCATTTTGAATTTTCAGTTCGCATAAAAAACAAACTTTTTAGAGGACTATACAATGAATACTGGTAACATAAGATAAGGTTCCCATCACAGAGATAAGGCCTTTTAAAAACATTTTCCCATAGGGTACTATGTTAGAATAAGTCCTGTGATGGGAACCATTGAATTTATGATTGGCATAAAAAAACACTAACTTTATACACACATGATAGAGGACCATCCAAACACATATTGCTGGGAGGTTTTGTTTCCATTCGTTAACCATTTTAACCAGTTTCAGAGAAGAAGCCTTTTCAAACTTTTTCCCATAGGGTCCATTATTTACCTATGGTGGTGGACATTTTGAATTTCTGATATTGTTTCGATTGGAGGACCATCCAAACAGTATTGCTAGCAAGTTACGTTTCCACTGGTTAACCAGTTTCTGAAAAGAAACTCTGTCGACTCCCTCACAAACATTACATATATAAAGTCCGAATTGAGTCACCAGAGTTCACAAATTGATAATTTCATAAAACATGGTGTTTAATCCTATAACAATAAGGCTTTCCACTTGAAACATTTATAATTCTGACATGACATGACTCTTACTGTAGATAATGGGATTATTTTTTACACTGAACATTCCAAGCAGTGAATCAACATAAACATATCATACGATTATCAAACTTTTCAAATTCTAATTTTCATTTTATCATCCATTTCATGTTCATCACCTGAATATAGCTGAAATATTGCTGCTCGGGCGTTAAACATCATTAATCAATCAATCAATCAAATTCTAATTATATATCTTTCACTTATATTTCAAGTATTAAATAAATTAATGCTCAATTCAAATATGATGTCCTTTTAACATCAAACCATATATCACCGATATACATGTATCCCCACTTCTCACATGTGCAATGCGACTTAATGACACAAGAGGTTTTTCGCTGTCACAATATAACAGCTGAATTATACAGCTGAGGTTTTGTTTCCATTCGTTAACTATGTTAACCAGTTTCAGAGAAGAAGCCTTTTCAAACTTTTTCCCATACTGATAGGGTCCATTATTTACCTACGGTGGTGGACATTTTGAATTTCTGATATTGTTTCGACTGGAGGACCATCCAAACAGTATTGCTAGCAAGTTACGTTTCCACTGGTTAACCAGTTTCTGAAAAGAAACTCTGTCGACTCCCTCACAAACATTACATATATAAAGTCCGAATTGAGTCACCAGAGTTCACAAATTGATAATTTCGTAAAACATGGTGTTTAATCCTATAACAATAAGGCTTTCCACTTGAAACATTTATAATTCTGACATGACATGACTCTTACTGTAGATAATGGGATTATTTTTTTACACTGAACATTCCAAGCAGTGAATCAACATAAACATATCATACGATTATCAAACTTTTCAAATTCTAATTAAGAAATAATTCACGGAGGCTGTGGTTTATCATTGTTTTACCACGGGGTAACCATTTATGTCGTATTATTTTATCCCGAGCGACAGCGAGGGATAAAATAAAGACATAAATGGTCATCCCGTGGTAAAACAATGATAAATCACAGCCTCCGTGAATTATTTCTATTCTAATAAGACAATTAGAGTACATTTATAATATTTTCGTACCTATAGAAAACATCATTTCCGCCATAAACTGGCTGTTCCGTCAATGTAACACACAATATACTGCAACGGATAATTATAGCGTGTGTCGCTATTTATAAGATTTATACATCATATGCAATAGCTTTCCGGTGGGAGTTACAGTTTTGTAATTGGAACAGCCATTTAAAACACGCCCTTCTCATCGCGTGTTGCTCATAGATAAATCATTTTTTTACCACAGTTGTGGTCTCAAAGCCTTCAAAGAACGTCATATTAGAATTTTCATTTTATCATCCATTTCATGTTCATCGCCTGAATATAGCTGAAATATTGCTGCTCGGGCGTTAAACATCATTAATCAATCAATCAATCAATCAAATTCTAATTATATCTTTCACTTATATTTCAAGTATTAAATAAATTAATGCTCAATTCAAATATGATGTCCTTTTAACATCAAACCATATATCAACCGATATACATGTATCCTCACTTCGCACATGTGCAATGCGACTTAATGACACAAGAGGTTTTACGCTGTCACAATATAACAGCTGAATTATACAGTAATCCTTATTAAAATTAAAGTCAATACATAAGACGTATCGAGGACATATTATGGTAGAATATTCAATAAATGTTTTGCATATTTTGTCCACAGTACATTGCAACCTAAATTGATTTCTTGACCACAAATTTTCTATCATGGAAATGGCAGTGGAAAATCATGACTTGAATTGTCATATTAGAATTGTAATAATTCATTCTGGGTATAATAATGTACTCATTTACACATGGGCTGTGTCAGATTTATATTCATATTTTCACATTTAAACGGTTACAAAATCATTCCTCGCATGAATTAGTTGAATTTGATTTTTTTTAACTAAGACAACGTAAACAACACATCACAACAAGTGTTAACAAATAGCATGTTTGAATTCAAACACAATAACTGTTAATAACCTTTAAATTTCTTGGAAAGAAAGTGCTTGAACATAATTTTTCCAACTTAATTATTGAGATACAGATGAAATTTTACACCCAAGACAACCCCCTTCTCAGAAATGTTTAATTTCATCCAACCTAAACATGCTAAAAAGTATGGTTAAGGGGAAATAACTCCTATAAAGAAGGCATCGTCACACAACTCCAACTCAATGATGCTGAGGAAGGAGGTTCACTTCAGATTTTCTGTATCTGTTATACTTTTTAACTATAATACAAGCCAAAAACTGTAGCTTGACCCTTGTTCTATTTTTAGCCAAGGCAGCCATGTTGATTGGTCAGCCGTCATGATTTGTGCAATTGTGGCAGAAAAAGCCTAAAGATGTGTGCAGCATTTCAAAGCAATCCAGTCAGTGGTTTAAGAGGAGATTTTTAAAAATCAACTTAAACTGATGAAAAAACTGTTCAAGGGGAATAACTCCAAAAAAGGTTGATATCAGACGATTTTGACAAGACTGCACTTTTTGCATATTTCATACAGCTGAACAATTTAGCAATGCAAATTTTTTCTCTAGTTCTAATAATTTTCAAGAATTTGAGGAAAAAATGGCAAAAACCATCAATTTTGATATTAAGGAGCAATAATGCCTATAAGGGGTCATCGTACAACTTTTTTTAAGAGCTTTTGATGCTAAAGAAGGAAAGTCTCTTTGGTTTTCCTGTATATTATACATTTTGAACTGTATGCCAAAACATTATTTTGACCTGTTTTACATGTATCTTTAGCCATGGTGGCCGTGATGGTTGCTCTGCAAATTTAGTAAAGGACTTTTTATGAGATGATGTGTACAAAGTTTCAAAGCAATCTCTTCTGTGGTTTTGAGGAACTTTTTTTTTAAGTTGACTATGACAGACAATGACGGACACAAAGTTATGGCAATAGCTCACATGCCCCTTTGGGCTAGCTAAAAAGGTACTGCTTTCAACTGTATTTAGCTAGTGTTTGATTAAACATACCTGGTAATGTCTTTCCTGGTAAAAGTCTTTTTATTGTCTGAAAACACAAATTAATGTCTTTAATTATTAACGTAAGATAGCTAGAAATATTACAATATTTTCCCCTTTTAACCCTCTTAATTAGTTTTTAATAATGTATTTAAACATGTTCTGTTGCAATGTTCCCTTTGCTTACCATAGTGCTTGTATATAGAGTTATCTCCATTTGGTATTTTTCAACAGCATGGAAGCATGTTTTCGCTATCCAGTAAAATTTCACCTGGTAGAATGCCAATAATTTTTAGACCCCAACAATTTTTCAACTCCATGACCTAGCTTCTTACCTTTGCACATATGCCAGTATTTGCATTGTATTTTAGAAAAGATAATGATCATTGTGAATCACTTAATTATTCCCATCTGTTTCTGTAAGTATTTGGTCTGAATTACACATACAGTACATGTAGTTCAGATTTTTGTTTTCCTATCCGGCCACTTTTATCAATTACAGAACACCATTCTGGTCATTATTTATTTTCACTGTTGTAATTGCTTACAGTTGTACTTAGTGTGTTTTCATTTTGTTCTATGTATTTTTTATGGATAAACACCCAGTAAAGTTGTGTTTGATGAGCTCCTGCCGTTTTATTAAAACAAGTTGGGTTCGGTAGAACCTGAGGTATATCATTCCCGGGATACGACCTAATAAAATCTGACCTATTAAGTACAAATGTATGGTTGATATTGGCTCAATATACATGTACATGTATACTTTTAATATCCATGAATCATACTGTGTTTGCTGTTAATTTTAAAATAAACGAAATCTTACCTCCTCTAACTGACATTGTTGGAGAAGTGTATTTTGGAGCTGCAGACATATTGCGATATTTAAGGGTTGTTTAGTAATATCTCTCAACCTTTGTTTTGTTTCTAATTCTTTACTATAAACCTTTGCTAAAACTAGTAACGAAGCCTCTACATCGACCATGGACTTTTGGTATTCACTGTTGGAGATTTTCCCTTCCTTGGCATGAGCAAATGAGTGGTTCCTTGAATTAACCAGAAAATCAAGAGCATTTCTCTCTTGAGATCCTTGTGGCACAAGTGTTGTAAAGTTAACCAGAAGAAATCTAGCCATGGTAAAGTCAAGATCCTTTAGCTGGAGGTTAGGATTGACAGGACAACAGCAATGTGGAGCTGATTTACTTCTAGGGTTGTGTCCAGGTAACTTACTGCCAGTTTTGTCAAGCAGTATGTCCAGTTGTGGTGGATGTAGGACTCTATTGCCTCTGGTTCCTGTCCAAGTTCCATGTGGACACTGACAACAAGGATAACAGTTGAAACACAGATGATAGATGTAATGTCCATTTATCTCAATAAACCTCTGGAGTGTTATGCCTTGATTTGTCAGATGGAAATCCAGTAGATGTAGGAATGAATCTTTGGTTTCATCTACAATCACTGTTGAATGGCGGTAGAAGTTTTCTTGTTCCTGTGTCATTTTTCTTCAAGATCCAATCACTGAAAGAAAAAAATGTAATAAAGCAAATTAAAATGTATAATTCTAACACAAATGAAGGGGCCTTGAAGGCTGAGTGGTTACGGTTGTTATTTACTGATCAAGTGCCTGGAGTGAGTGAGTGTTCAGTTGCAGCATTGTGTGTGATTTGAACATTTTTTTCAGCAGGGTCTTATGTTAAACTACAAGTAAGTCATGTGGTGACAGCCAGTTTGAATTTCAGTTTGAATTGGCATAAGAAAAACTGAATACACTTGTAACTCTGATAAGTTTGGTTTCGGAAGATTCACAAAGTTCTGGAAAGAAGTCTCTTTTAATGTTCTTTGGTGGCAGCCATTTTGGATTTGGGATCAGAATAAAAACATGTACTAGTAACTACATTACAATCTTCTTTAAGGTTTAGAGTCCTACATTAAAATAACTTCTGCAGCGAAAGCCATTTCTAATTACTGATTGGAACAAAAAAACATTGTCATATTGATATCTGTAGCTTGATTTCCTGGCCCAGCAACATATGTTGCCAATATCATGCAGTTGACAGAAAGCAAGATTTAAATAAACCCGATGTTATTTTTCTGCTCTGCTTAATTTTTTACCAGTTCATCATCTTTGATTGATTGATTGAATAACTTAATGGTTCCTTAATGTCCAGGCCACACACTTATTCTTCTGGAACACTTTCTGAAATCCACGTGCGCATTATACATACATGTACATGTACTAGTACGAGTACTTTTGACTTTTTTTCACGTACAACCAGAGTTCCGGAACGTAACTTCGTTTCCATCACCGTTATGGCCAAGCATATTCAAGTTGTGTGTGCATCGTATTTTTGTATAATAAATGTGAATAACACTTATAATTTAACATTAAACTTGTTAAAATTGGTAAAAAAAGTGTTTTTGTTTTGTTCTTTATGCCTTTGTAATTTAGTGTTGTATGGACATTTTCCCCCTTCGGATATGTTTTAAAGAAAATGTGTTCTGCAAAATAATGACAAAGGAAATGGGATAATTTTATTATTGGTATCAGCCATGTTTTTTTATAGTACATACTAGTACTGTTAATTTCCCATACACAACAAAAAATACATCAATTCATTATCGATCGCCATTTTGGTATCAGTAACACATGATTTTTTCCTTTGCCGGGCTATTGATCAATAACAATACCACCCTCTAGAGACAATTGGTGTGATACATTTTAAAATCGTTCTACCTGTGTGATTTTCTCAAAGGATCTTGTCGGTAATGTGTGACAGAAATGTCAACAATAATATAATAATAATAATAATAGTTTATTCAATAAAATATCAACATGGTATGAATCACGAATACACAATATACAGATATAAGTATAAGAACAAGTGTATATGCAATTGCCAATTGTAAAAAGTTGACATTTTATCTGGGATGATCCATAAAAGCTCCACAGCTTGCTTCCAACGGGTCCCATTATGTAAACATCTTAAATTGATAAACAACACATATACCTTAATTATTTTAGGTGAATATAAGTTTAAAAGAATAAACATTCATACCTTAAAACAGAAGGATATTTACAGATACCTGTGTTTGAGTATAAACAATGAAACAGTATTTAAGATTAATTAAAAATTTTAATAATTATCAAAACAATAACAATGCTGGTATTTCATTATCACTTATTACAGAAGTTCAATAAAGGCGTATGACCAGTCTACAGATGCACGGAACTGAGTTTCATTCCTCTGTTTAGCTACATGTGAACCTTTTAGTCTCAACTCAGTTTTAGAAATTCCGTAGCCTTGTAATCTACGGTCGGTAACCCATTTTAAAAGATTGGCCTCAATTTCTGGATAATGTACTTCACAACCTCGGTTTGCCATTTTAGTTTTAGGCATCTGTTTCAAACGATCTTTCTGATTTCTCAAGAGACGGACATTTGATTCATTAACGCTAAATTCTCAACCTGCTGCTTGCTTGCCATGAGCCTCTGCATAAGCAACGACTTTTAATTTTACTTTTGCAGTGAATGAATTTCTAACTTGACCTATCAAACCAAGCAAACTCAACAACAAAGGTAGGGGGGTAGGAATTGTTTACTTTTGCGTTAGACTCCTTTGCTCACTTCGTTCGCGACAATACTTTTTTTTCGTTGTCTGGCCATATTTCGACCCAAATGATATGGGTAGAGACGTAAATACAAAGTGCAGATAACTCCCGATAAGTATGTTCGTGCATGACTGAACTTTTTCACTGCTTGGGTGGTGTTGCTTTACGGCCTTGAGTTGGAAGGAAAACAACAGGAGAGTATCAAATGTATTTTATGAATATTCATGAGGGATTACATCACATTTACCGTATATCTGCTACAGTTTGTGGCAGTGATTAGGTTGGGAAAACCAGAATTCAAAATTTTGTTGCTCGTTTAAAGTTTTTTATTTGCACAGTAAATTAATGAAACTTCTACAGAACAATATTTTATACATCTTTTAAAAGATTTGCTAATAAAAATAAATTAAAACCACCGTTTTCATATTTAAAAAAAGTTATAAACGGCCTACCCCATTTTGTCATGACGCAGTTACCTCCCATGTAATACATGATCAAACATGGTAAATCACTTTTCAATGTGAAAACACAAAAGACTGCTTTTGTATGTGACAATCTTGGAGGTATCAATGTACTATTGCATAACGGTATGGGCGCGGCCATTTTATGAGCACAAAGTAAAGCGTGAAAAAACTGTCAGGTTAAACGCGATTGGTCAATAATGATTGTTAAAGTAAATAGTTTTATTCACATTAAGGAGGAAGAAATCAAATTTCGGATACGTAGGGGAACCTCGAGGAAATTTGAAAAAAATTAGACTCCCCGTTTTTGACCTTCATTTTTCAGCCAGAAAAGCAATGCGAACCTATATTTTTAATAACACCAAATAAACCCCCTATTCTTTAACATACATAATCACTCTTCATTTAACATTAAATTAACTTTGTCTTTCAACGAAATAATAATCGAAAAGGGGTACCCCATATGGAAAATAACATAGAAATGCCATTGGTCCATTGTATTCTATTCATGTTTCTTTTGGCATTTGAATTCGGCAAATTTTACTTTAAGCGCATAAATTCTGCATAAAATCATAGATTATTACAAAATTCATTGTTTATATTCACGTTTTAATTAGCTATAGTCTATTTCATGAAACATGCTATTTTCAATGCAACGTTAGGGGTGGGAATGATAAAACAATGACCGAAAGGCTCGGGGTCAATGTGTACACTACATTTGGAGTTTGTATGTTACAGGACGCATAAAACAGCAAATTTAGTCTGTCTAATTCAGTGATTCAAATTAAACTTTTGACAATTATAAAAGAACTATGATCTTTACGTTTTTTCGGCCCTAATCAGACTTTCTGGTTGTGTTATAATAATGGGCGATAATTTCACAAATGTTAAACGATTTCGAAACGCTGTTTCCAAATCACCGAAGTAAGGTCCAGCATTCAACCATAATGTTGTACTATGAAATTTAGGTCACTTTTGAACAAGTTATAGTCTGTTTCAAAAACCATTAATTTTCGGAAGATCATTGAGACCGCATTTCGTTCGTTCAATTGTGGACCCTGAATGAAAATTTAAGATAGAACAATCGTCGAACATAGGCATCTACACATGCTATGTGAAAAACACCAACAGGAAAGATAAAAAACATCAATTTTGAAGTGCAGCACAAACTGATGAGAAAAAAACTACTTGCAAAAACGCGCCTTTTTTTCTAGGGGTGGCCTTTAAAAAATGGCAATTAAAGCATAAAGGAACATCGATGTATATGCCCAACTACATACAAGTTTTGTAATTGAATCAACAGTACTAAAGGTATGCAATTTGCTTAATTCTGCATCCATTTAATATCTCTATAGGTATCAATGTACTATTGCATAACGGTATGGGCGCGGCCATTTTATGAGCACAAAGTAAAGCGTGAAAAAACTGTCAGGTTAAACGCGATTGGTCAATAATGATTGTTAAAGTAAATATATTTTGGAAAGAAATGCAATCTTGGTATGAAAATACACAAAAAAGGAGTTTTATACACATTAATGAGGAAGAAATCAAATTTCGGATACATAGGGGCACCTCAAGTAAATTTGAAAAAAATTAGACTCCCCGTTTTTGACCTTCATTTTTCAGCCAGAAAAGCCATGCGAACCTATATTTTTAATAACACAAAATAAACCCCCTATTCTTTAACATAAATAATCTCTCTTCATTTAACATTACATTAACTTTGTCTTTCAACGAAATAATAATCGAAAAGGGGTACCCCATATGGAAAATAACATAGAAAGGCCATTGGTCCATTGTATTCTGCAGACAGTTTGAGACAATATTGTTGTCAAACTACTTGCTATTAAATTATTCTGAGTTGATATTTATGTAGGTTCATTTTAATCAAGCCAAATATTAATTTCAATTTATATTACAATTTTTATATATAATTGTTTTGTGGAAACAGTTTTGTGTCAAGATCGAATATTTTGAAAAGAATAAAATGTGAATTTCTTTTACATACAAAAAGATGTTTTAAAAATTAAAAACTGTTTTTCCAAGTGTCACGAATTCCACTTTAAAATGAGGTGTTATATTTAAATTTTGCAAGACTTTAAAAAATTTTATTTTGCGTCCCTAATATGGGGTCAAATTGTCCAATTTAAAAAACACCACCTAGTGTCCACTTCCAGCACTAAAAACTGCTGCTAATTAGCCGCAGTTTGTCCTGTTGAAACTTATGAAATGGACAATTATCTTTGATAAATTTTGATGTAATTAAAACCCCATGCTGTGTAAACATGTTTGTTAATTAGTAAACCTTAATGTTTATTACCCCATTTACCTGATGCTAAGGTAGAACACCAGCTGTTTTATAGCTTGATTAAACAAGCTTACCAGTGACATACCTGTTCCAATATTCAAACTCACCTGTTGCCTATGCTATGGCTATAGTAACATCTACTAATGAGGTTAATTAGATAATTTAAATTGGCATGGTCAAACAATACAAAAAACAATGTAAAATCTTTATTTCAATATCATAGTCTTTTAGTGATGATAGCCGTAGTTTTTTTAACTGGAAGTAAAAAGGGAGATAAATCATGTAAAACTGGAAATGGGTCAATTCCTGTGAACTGGTCAAATTGGGCGACAGGGAAAATCCATTATTTGTCCAATTACTCTGAAATGGGTGAACTACATTATAAATCTACTGACCTTTCTGTATTAATATCTGTAGTTTCATAAACTGTCGTCCATGAATTGATGCCCTACAACCACAAAAACCACTGTAATACTTTCGTTTTCAGTAAGTTTCCGTCTTGCATAGTTCTTGTCACGTGATCAAACGCACAAGGGAAGTAATGCAACAACGGAGATAATTTGCTAAAACCATGAGGTGAATCCTGGCCTCTACACCATTAAAACATTTTTACTAAAAATGTTTTGCTCAGCATGAGAATTTTCGCAGTTACTATGACGACGGAGGAAACCAAAAGTTTTGATTTAATGGAATTGAGCATAAAAAATTCCCAGCAACAAATTTGAATAGATGCATCGAGGTCTGCGCATTTGGAGATGACTCGTTAAATATATATTTTTTTTTAGTTTAAAAAACGCTTTTGTACTTTAATTAAATAATTCTTGCTTGGCAGTGGAGTAACTTCCAGACGATGTAAAGTTATCCCAAGATATTTGTATTGTTAGACATTTTCAATTATCTTATTGTAAAAAATTATTTTTAAATTCTTTTTTTTTCTGCCAGCTTTATTAAATACCAACACTTTTGCTTTCTTTAAGTTACCCCCGGCAATAGTCATTTTCCATTCTTTTGAGAAAGTTTCAAGTTTATTTATACACTTTTACACTTACGCAAAATATCTAGGCATAACTCTGCAATCCAATTTAAAATGGTCACAGCACACCAACAACATCATCGCCAGTAGTAACCAACAACTAAGCTTCCTGAGAAGAAATTTAAAAACAGTCAAATGTAAACATAAAAAGCCAGGCATACCTGTCTGGGACCCTTATACTGCTGATCAAATTAATAAAATTGAGATGGTCCAGAGACGAGTAGCAAGGTATGTCTGCAACCGCTGTCCGACAACACCAGCAGCGTAAACAACATGCTTACAACCCTACAATGGCCAACACTTCAGGAACGCAGACTAAAATACAGACTTACTATGTTCTACAAAATCATTCACCAACTAGTTGCAATACCATCATCTATCTTACTACCTACTGATCACAGAACATGCAAAATCATGACTTCACATTTCGGCAAATAACAGTTCTAAAAGAAAGCTATAAATTCTCTTTTTTTCCATACACAATCATCCAATGGAATTCACTACCCGCTAACGTTGTCAATGCTGCCACACTAGACGCCTTTAGAGTACAGCTGACGCCAGCTGTTCTCTACACACTCTATTAAACCTCATACCCATTGTACATAGTTTTAATCACTCGTTTTATTTTGTAATTTTGCACTTGTTCATTTCTTTCTAATTTGCAAATATATAAATTTTAGCCCAAGTCACGGTGCGCAGCAGTTTCGTTATTATCAGTTATTGATAGTGAACTGTATACCTAAAGAAGAAGAAGAAGTCCCTTTTCTGATATGGATAAGAGAAAAACATCACCAGCATACATTATTAATTGATTTAGACAAAAGTTGCATTGGGTCGCAAGATTGATCAAAATATTTTGGGAGATTGTTCACAAAAATATTAAATAATTTGGGACTTAAGATGTCCCCTGGTCGTACTCCCAATGCACAGTTAAAACTTTTTTATTTTTCATTATTCACTTTAACGCATGAGTATGATTGATCATACATATTCTTAATAATCTGATATAACTTTGATCTTATTACTATCTTTCTAAGCTTATATAAAAGATGAACATGTGATACAGAATCAAAAGCCCCTGTAACATCTACAAAAAACATGCATATAGTGACCTAGATTAGTTTTTAACATACATTTAAATAAGGGTATTAACAACAAACATATGATCAGTGGTTCTGCGTCCTTCCTGAAAACCTATTTGTTCTGCACAAGTTAAATCATTTAAAATAAGAAAGTTTTATAGTCTATTATTCAATACTCTATTGAAAACTTTCCCTATATTGTCCACAATGGCTATTCCTCTATAATTTGTGGGTTCATGCTTTAATTTGAATCGGATTTATGAAGTGGGGTGATGTACCTCAGACCGCATGACTTTGGATATATTCCCTTACAGAATACTAAGTTAAATAACTTATTTATCAAGAAAATAATATGAGTTTCACCATACTTTAACATTTCATTTGTAATCTGGGAAAACCCAGCAGATTTACCATTTTTAAGAGATTTAATAGCTTTGCTGATCTCAGCTTCATTTATTTTATAGTCTAATTCATTAAAGATAATTTTGTCTTCCATTTCTCTGAGTTTGTTAGCGATGACTTCATTATAGCAAACAAAGTTTTGTTGAGCTTAATTCTTTAGAATAATCTTCCCATTCATTTAAATTAATATTTGATTCATTTTAATTTATGTTTTTTCTTATTTTTCAATTGATCTAAGAGGTCCCAGTACGCTTTTGGATTTTTTTTCATGTAAATTTTCTAACTGGTCTATCAAATTTTATTTATCGTTCCTAATTTTCTTTCTTCTCACTTTTCTATAAAGTTTTAAGTGCTTATAAAAGGAGCCACGGATTTGAGGATCGTCATTATAAAAGGAGCCACGGATTTGAGAATCTTCTTTATAAAAGGAGCCACGGATTTGAGGATCTTCATTATAAAAGAAGCCACTGATTTGAGGATCGTCATAATAAAGGGAGCCACGGATTTGAGGATCGTCATTATAAAAGGAGCCACGGATTTGAGGATCTTTATAAATCTTTTGCATTAAGGTGCTTTTATCATTTAAGTCTTTTTTCATCAGATATAATTCCTTATCACACCAGGGTTTTTTGTCGTTTTGTTTGTTTGTTGAGACTTTTTTCATTTACTTTTTTCTTTAGGGGCATTTTAACAATTGTTATTAAAATGTCACCGAGGTCATCAGCAGCCTGACATATCATCAGATTCATAATTTTTTAAATTTTATAATCTGATATATTATTTTTTTTTAATAGTTTCTGAATTTTGGGCATTTTTAATCTTTATTGATGAATCTTCATTCCATATATATTTATCAGGAATTAATGAGAACTTTGTTTCAACAGTAATATGGGTATCAGACGGAGGCGTGGTCAGCGGGCAGCCTCAAAATTTGCCAACGCGTGTGTAACTGTTACAGTAAATGTATAATGAACCAAATGTGGATTTCGTCATTTATCTCAAGAAAATATTAGTTTTAGCCAATTGTTAGTACTATATGGTGTGTTTATATTCCACCATATAACTCCTCATTATAGTTAAAAACCGGGTGATCTGGCAGTGTCTGGACAAACTATTTTTTGTTGTAATTTAATACTTATACTAGAAAACTTGAAGAGTTATTTGTTTGAATATCATAGTTTCCAAAATATAAGAAGATATAAAATTATCTGTTGAAAGACGCTGAAAAACATAGTCTCTTCAACTATTCGTATACTTAAAATAAATTAACATTGATTGATTGATGGATGATGAACTGGATGATTGATTGATTAATTGAATAATATTTTAGCTATATCAGTCAGGACAAGAACATAATAAAGTTAAAAGAGAGCGATACCGACATGCTTGTTGATTCTACATGTTCTATGCAAACGATGTGATTCCGGCATAGAGGATGAGCTTCATCTTGTTACAACATGCCCTATAATAAGGACAGAACGTGGACTCCCCTCCTTAGGCAGACCAAAAACCGATAACCGTATAATTGCCCCACTAACATGAAAATTATAGATTCGCGTCTGATAATAACACAAGTTTAGATAATATATATAATAATAATATAATAATAAATAATCAAAGTGCTGACGTGCTGGTTGCCCTTCTTCATGTGCATTGATTGATTGTTGTATTTAACGCCCAGCAAGCAATGATTCAGATATATTTTAGGACGTACTTCGGTATTTCAATGTGTTTTTCGAGCTAGAGTTTTAACTAAGCAGAAACTGACAACTTCTTTAACAATGCCACAGCCACCAATTATAGAATTTCAATTGGTATCGTTTGGAGTTGTATTTTACAATACATGCCGCTCAAAAGCCAGCGAGCGATATATTTAGGACGAAAGAAACAAGAGAATCCAAACAACGTAACAAAGTGTCAAATGAGGGTCGAATGTTGCCTTTTGATACTGTATTGATTAGATAGCATTTTGTTGAAATCTTAGAAACCAAATAATGTCCATGTGGAATAAATTACGATATATTTTGATAAATTTAATTACTATGTAGATAAGGTTTAAAAATCCACGGGAGGACGTGGGATTCCACGAGATTTCGTCGAGGTTGTTCGGTTTAGCTTGATCGCTCATATAATCTTAATAGTTAATACAAGGACTGTCCTCTGAATAAATTGTTTTCTCACAAAATATTTACAAAACAACCTTTATTACTCCTATTTGTTTTGTGTGTATTTTATTACTTTTTTTAGTGTGTGTGTGTGGGGGGGGGGGGGGGGGTTGAGGATGTTATCTACCATAATTTAAATGTACACATATCTTCAGTTTTAAGAATATAAATGAATTAAAGCAAGTAACCAAGGTTGCCAAAATTACTAACGTATTAGCCAATATATCCGCGTCTTTTCAGGCTGGTCCTTTACCACAGTTGAAGCAAAAATAATATAAAAAACACTATACAAGGTATATGTACGACATGTATAAAATTATACAGGACCTAAGTGGTCGAGTGGTTAAGATAGTTCGTCTACTATTGATCACGGGGTCTGTCAACACTGGGATTGCGGTTTCGAGTCTCACTGCAGATAGGTGTATTCGACAATTTTAATTGACAAGGATTACCAGTTTTCTTACCGAAGGTCGGGGGTTTTCTCCGGATACTCCGGCTTCCCCCTCTAATAAAACAGGACGCCATATAGCTGAAAAAATGTTGAAAGTTGCGTTACACACCGTTAAAAAACAAACAAAATTAAACTTTATTTTTTTGTGTAATTAATGTTGGCTTCCAAACAATAACTATTTGAGATCCACTTGTTGAGCTTCAGAAAAGTAAAGGATGTGGAATCAGTCTACAAACATTGTGTCTGTTTCCAATAAAATAAATACAATAAAACGTCACACACAAGGTGAATTTTTATTTTAAAGTACTGGAGCAGGACACAAGACACCTCTTTCAAAGTGTCCACGATTTCAGCATAGGCATTGTCCTCTTTTTTATGGGGGAGTCACACAGAAAATCCTATCATAGTGGATAAATTATTTGTACTACCACACTGCCGGTGTGGAAGTGTAGAAAGACGGACGTGTCTGTCCATAGTGAGCTGTCAACATGTAGTGTGTGTTTTATTTTAAAATTACTAATCTATTTGTTTGAAAATGCTACAATGTGACAAGGTGATATCCACCAATACTATATATATATAAAACCTATTTAAAGCAAACTTGTTCCATGTTTCATGCTTAGGAGAGCAGCAGATACCAATATCACAGTCTTGTGCGGAATCAGAGCTGGGTCACAACCACAATCTCATGTATTACAACCGATCTAGCTCGAGGACTCTACCATTTGTCACAGAGTCATTCTAGGCCTTCTGCTAACTTCCTGGTTTTGTTTTAAACAGAGAAGCTGCAATTGCCATTTTTAAATCTAACATTAAAACAGTGGGGGCATAGTTGATTCAACGGGTTCCCACTTCTTTTGAGCAAGCTACCAATTGCGTCACATAAGACATAATCTGTGTCTTTACTTTAATTTTCTAACAGAAGTTAACCCATAATGCACGGGGGGTAACTTTGTAATTTTTTAGGGTGGGGATGTGCCAGTTTTGATTTGAATTCAATACCCATATTTATTTGAAATTTCCAATTTTCATGACCCATATTTATATGAAATTTCCAATTTCCATGACCCATATTTATATAAAATGAACAATTTTCATAACCCATATTTATATTCAGTAAACTTAAAAGAAGGTCATATTTATATACACAAAATGATAACATAGTGAAGAAGAAAACACAATGTCATTATTAAAATTACACTTTATTATATTATAAACATGACCCATATTTATATGAGACCAGATTTTTTTTTCAATTAAGATTAAAAAGCATACCCATTTTTATATAAGATTGTTGTAAAAACTATACCCATTTTTATATAAATTTTCAAAAAAAGCCTACCCATATTTTTGGCACATATACATATACCTTTATATAGGAAGTTACCCCCCCCCCCCGTGCCATAATGCTGCTAAGGGTATCAATCAATTTATATCATAGATGAGTGTTTTGTTTGTTCGAATATTGTTTAACGCCACTTTCAGCAATTTTTCAGCTATATTATGGTGTCCAGTTTTTGTTGGGGTAGGAAGCCGGAGTTCCCGGAGAAAACCCGGTAGTAAAACTGGCAACAGACCACGTGATCAATATTAGACGAACTACCTTAACCACTTGGCCACCGAGGCCCCAGCAGTGTACAATGACTACATAGCCTAAAACGTCAACTACTTACACATCTGTCACTGTACCTGTACATCTGACTTTACTCTTGATACTGGATCCTACATTGGACTGGCCCCTATACTGGACATATCACTATACTTGACTAATACGTATATTGGACCGATCCCTCTACATGACTGAGACCTATACTGGACTGATTCTTATACTGAACTGATCCGTATACTACACCGACCATTATACTGGACTAATCCACATATTGGACTGATCCCTATACTGGACCGATCCATATACTGGACTGATCCCTATACTAGACCGATCCTTATACTGGACCGCTCATTATACTGGACTAATCCACATATTGGACTGATCCCTATACTGGACCGATCCCTATACTGGACTAATCCCTATACTGGACCGATCATTATACTGGATTGATCCACATATTGGACTGATCCCTTTACTGGACCGATCCCTATACTGGACTGATCCCTATACTGGACTAATCATGCACTGATCCTTATACTGGACTGATCCATATACTGAACTGATCTCTGTAATGGACCGATCCATAAACTGGACATCGTCGGAAACCCACATCCGGTGGTGTTCTCGCTTTGCTACCACTTACCGAACGTGGTAACATTTGCAGATATTTACTCGTTTTCATTAATACTAGTATTCATTAATTATACAATAGTTGCTTATATAGAGGGCATGGTCATGATATCTTGACTGCACAAGGGAGAGTGGTATTGCCTGAAACATTGATAATGCCCGAGCCAAAGGCGAGGGCATTATCAATGTTAAAGGCAATACCACTGTCCCGAGTGCTGTCAAGTATCATGACAATGCTAGCTATATAAGCAACTATTACATTTATTTTATTGAAGAAGTAATTTAAGACTGTATTCTCTAATTTTTGCATTATATTCAAACCGCTTGACCGGTGTGGAAAAAATAGTTCTCATCACTAGTGAAAATTCTGTTCTCAGCAGTTGATTGGTTTAAAATAATAACGTCATAATAAGAACTCATGACGTCATAAACAAAACGCATTCCATTTACCGCGTATTCAAGTCATAAACGTAAAATTGTGGTTGGGAGAATTTGTACTTCATTTCGCAAATTTACTACTTTTTAAAAAAAGAGAAACAGAATCTTACATCGGTACTCTTGGATTATCGGATTTCTCCAATCTCGATAGTTAAATTATGGAAATTTAAGTCCTCGCCATGGCTCGGACTTAAAATTCCATAATTTAACTATCTCGATTGGAGAAATCCGATAATCCACTCTTACCAATGTAAGATCCTATATTTATGTATTTGTAGCTGCTTGTTGTATGATTTGAATGTTTGGCCTCATGATATATCATTGTTTGGCATTTTAGGCTATACACAGTTAGTTTTCTAAACTTTATGACATTTTTTTCGACATTTGGGTTGTACATATTATATATATATATATATTTTTAATTTAAAATAAACAGTTTTATGTTGCTTGTTACTGGCGAGGGCATTACCACGATGTGAAAACGCCCGTGGGCGTTATCACGTCGTGATAATGCCCTCATGTCAAATTACTGCAAATTAATTAATACCAGCTGACATTGTTTCATCCAATTGAAACAAACATATTTTTACTGATATGAAATAAATTTGATTAGCAAATGGGAACGACGTTTTTTGGATAAAACCTTTATTAACCGAAACTATGTATGTTATGTCTTTTTTGATTAGTTGTCACGCTTCGCCGGAAGTACAGGCGACCAATCAAAATAGGATATTAAATATTCATGAAAACGAGAAAATATCTATTGACCCCTATACTGGACCAATCCATGTACTGAATTGATACCTATAATAGACCTATCCAAATTCCGAACTGATCAGTATACTGGACTAATCCCTATACTGGACTTATCCATATACTGAACTGTTCTCTATAACGTGTAACGAACCGATTCGTAAACTAGACTGATCCCTTTATAATGCTAAGTGGTGATAATCCAATGCAAACAAGCGTAATTCGTGAGACAAGTCCTGTTCATATCATGCCGCATCTGGTTATTAGAATCATTTTGTAATTTGTATAATGCAAAATGATCAATCAATCAATTAACTAAAACAATTAATCACACAATCAACCAAAATAATTATATACAATTGCTTCCGCGGTTAATTAATTACTCGACGACTTCTATTTTGACAAAATATTCTAATGAGGCGTTCTGTTTACACCAGATACAGACATTTTTAATAAGTAGAAACATGTGTTGATTTATTTCACAAACACACATTTCATTGGTTCGACTTTCCATAAAAATCTATTTACAATAAATGATAAGTAAAAAATGTAAAGCATGTAAAGTAGACTGACCAGATAAATCACTTATTGACAGTGGATATTTAAATAAGAAGCATATAGTTGAGGTTATAGTGATAGAGCAGATTATTACCAAAGAGAAAAACATCGTCAACCGAAGCGAAGACAAGGTTTACATGGTATTTTAAAACAGTAACTCTCTGGTCTATTATTTGCTTATCTATTTTATATTTCTATTTATCTTTTAAGCAGAAGTGAGATAAATATTCACAACAGACAACAAGTAACGTTCAAAGAGTAACGAAAAATACAGAAAAACTTCCGAAATGTGTTGAATCTGTGCTTGGTCCCAGCAGTAATGAATTCCCTAGATGACATCGAATACACTGTTTTAACGCTCAAATACCCAAGATCGAAATTGTTACATTCAAAAGTGTCACCATGTTAGGAATCTGTGTAATTTACTCCGACCGCTTTATTTTGAATTGTACAGTTTATAGTTATTATTCAATCCTTAATTGTTAATTGTTAAATGTAGTTCGATTTAGTCATGTTTTTGATCTCTGGCGTGCCACAACTGTTGTGAATTCTAAACCTGCTTTGAGCTCAAGCATAAATTAATAAATTCCGAACGTCTAGTGTTCCCAGCGCTACTTCTCCGGTTTCCTGTCAAATTACAAAAATGGATGCCATAGTACTGCTAACTAACTGCTTAAAACGGCGTAAAACTTCGTTCAACCAATTACAAACAGCTGTCAAAAATATGTATCTATTTTTTATTAAAAATAAATTATCAGTATCCAAGCTTGGTCATTTTTAATCCCTAATAAATATAAGGAAATACTCCTTTTTAGTAATAAATGCAGTAAATGATAAATTTAAGACCATCAAGTATAAACCACAGATAACATTTATACGCAGTTTTCTATTTGCTTGCTGATAGATTGAACGAGGTTTCAGCTATGTCATTTCTTGATTTAGGACTGTGGGTTTTTTGGTTAGGAATACAAGATTTAGTGTAACTTTTTAGGATGCCGAAACACCCTCGTACTTGAGAAAGATAACACATGTAACACGATAAGGGGTATTTGATGTAAGGCACAGTTAGATCAGAGTCGAACATAATATGTCCTAACACGTTTATCTCGAAACATTACTTCATGTTCAAAGCACGACACAAATTTAATGCGTTTTAGCCTGTCATCAAGCGTTTATTTTATGTAGTCCACATTAACATCATACGATCTCCACGCTCTGGATGATCCACGTTCTCAAAGAGTCTGGATGATCTACGTTTTTTAAGAGTCTGGATGATCGAGACTATATATTAGAACAACAGTCACATTAGTAATTAATTATGCAATGGCAACTGTCCATTCAGGTTATCTTATGTATAGCGTTGTTTGAACCTCAAACATGAAGTTTATGCCATCAATACAGCCGCAAATACTATTATATACCACCCCCTTACCATCAGCTAAATTCAGGATGCGGATTTATTGCCCCTACAAGACAACTAACTTCAGCTGAAATCATGGTTTCTTTGATATAAAAATGATGCAAACATGTTTCATATGATCACACCTATCGAAGGAGTAAAGAAATTTAGATTTCCCATGAAATATTCTTTTATTTTGGAGACCGCATGAATCTGTCACAGCGTATAGTTGTTAAACATTCACAACCTCCAAAATACGTAAAACTTCTGGAAATTAGTAAAAAACTAATAAACATACATTTACAAATACTAAGACAATGACATGTTATTAAATGTGTTTTTTGTGATTAGTTAGTTGGCAGAAATTGTATATCTTTACTGAAACATATGCGTTTCTGTAATTGTTTAGTTTATTGCAGAGATTGAATGTCTTTGCACAAACTTTTGTGTTTTTGGTTATTGCTTTAAACGTGGTTTTCTGTCACTTTCAAATTTTTTTTAGCTATTTCAAGTTGACCCTCCCATATCTTTTTATCTCAATGTTGACAGTCATTGAAAACTCTGCTACCGAGGTACCTCTCTGCTAGGAGATCACAGCTTCTTTGTGTAGTGTCAGAATGTATATGCGTCTATGGAGGCTTTATGGGTGTATGGAGGCTGTATGCGTCTATGAAGGCTTATGCGTCTATGTAGGCTTTATGCGTTTACGGATGCTGAATGCGTCTATGTAAGCTGTATGCCTCTATAGAGACTGTATGCGTGTATGGAGGTTGTATGCTTCTATGGAGGCTGTATGCGTCTATGGAGGCTGCATTTTTTTCAATATTAAATGTTAATAAAAGTAAGTATGTTGTTCTTGGAGATTTATAAAGCAGGAATATAACAAGCACTGCAATTGTCGTCTAATCATACAGTCGTATTCGAGTGTACCGTTTGTTATATATTTTTTATTTATTGTATACGGGAGTATAATAATATGTTTTTGTTCAAATGGCGTAGACAGTTTATAATTATAATATCTGTTATTAATCACATGTTATCACAGAGTTGGAGTCCAGAGGAGAGTAAGGCGAGCTCGATTCCAACCCTAACTGTTGAAGGTTGTATACCCTAAAAGGAAATCAATGCAACAGACTCAACAAGAAAATGTCCCATCGCTCCATTGGGGCCGTCATTACTCCGAGTCCCATTTCTATCGCTCCACTGGGGCTGTCACTGCTCTGAGTCCCATTTCTATCGCTTCGTTGGGGCCGTCACTACTCTGAGTCCCATCGCTCCATTGAGGCCGTCATTACTCCGAGTCCCATTTCTATCGCTCCATTGGGCTGTCACTTCTCCGAGTCCCATTTCTGTCGCTTCATTGGGGCCGTCATTACCCTGAGTACCATTTCTATCGCTCAATTGGGACCGTCACTACTCTGAGTCCCCTTTCTATCGCTTCATTGGGGCCGTCACTACTCTGAGTTCCATTTTTATCGCTCCATTGATGCCGTCACTTCTCTTAGTCCATCGCTCCATTGGTGCCGTCACTACTCTGAGTCCCATCTCTCCATGGGGGGTCGTCACTACTCCACGAGTCCCATCGCTCCATTGGGGCTGTCACTACTCTGAGTCCCATTTCTATCGCTCCATTGAGGCCGTCACTACTCCGAGTCCCATCACTGCATTGTGGCCGTCACGACTCTCTGTCCTATTTCTATCGCTTCTTTCGGAACCGTAAAATTATATTTCGAAAGATTCTTCATCTATTAATAGTCAGTTTAGGTCGACATTTACGTTTTGTTTGTTAACATTTATGCATTCCCAGTATATAGTTCATATGGATGAAATCGACATTTTAAATTAATTGGCAATATTTACAAAATGATAAGTTTAACAGTTTTTTTTAATTTCGACATTTCCCATTAAAAGTCAGTGAATAACTTTGATGACACGGAACTTTTTTTCTCGGTGGTCACAACGCTTAACAATGTATTCTTCTTTTTAGGACGTCGTGCTTCAATTTCTTATATGGACGATCTTTGCACTTTTACGTAGTCTTTAAAAGGCCACTGAAAGCGCCAAACTGTTATGTAATTGTCAAATCACACTTGAAAACATTAGCATGAATGACTGCTGCACCCTGTCTATGTAAGGAGTCTAATTTGTTGAAGCGTTATCTGTCGCATTCCAGGTGTAATTGTGCTTCTAATTACAAGTTCTGCAAGGGGGGGGGGGGGGGTTCCGGAGCTTGCAATCACCTTCCCAATTGATCCCATAGATGCTCTATTGGGTTGAGATCTGGATCAAGCCATGCACGGAAGAGTGGCCGCAGCTTCGTTCTCTAGGTATGCCCACACTGCCCTGGGACGATGAGGTCTGGCGTTGTCATCCATGAAAACAGGTCTTGGCTCTAACGGGTGGTGTTCAAAATAGGGCACAACTACAGGTGTAAGCACGTCCGGGTTTACTTTTCGCCAATAAGGTTGCCTTTTTCAGATTCCTGAACTCAGAGAGTTTCGTTTGTTTTGTTTTTTTTTTTGCTTTTTGGGTTTTTTTTGTAGTTTAAAGCAACATACATCAATATTTCAGCTATTTTATGGCTTACAGCTTTATTGAAAGAGGAAGCTGGAATACCCGGTTAACCCTCGTCCTTCCGCGGGACAATTTGCAGTCCATGTCAAGTAATGTCGATTACATCCTTCGGCAGTAACGCTCGAACTAATAACCTCAGTAATAACATGCATGTGATCAATAGTAGATTTTTGACTACCTTAATCACGAGGACAATGACAGCCACCAGCTAGTTTCGGGATGGATACAAGTATATAATGTTCTCACGTTTAAATAACTGTCTGCAGAGTAGAAACTTTTACAATTTTACTGTTATCTCAGTGTTGATGAAAAATTTTAATCATATACATTGTCAATTGATTAATATTTTTCGAAACAACACGGAACACAATTTGTGCACATGTTCGTTCAAATTTGTAGCTTTTTAAAATTTTTAGAACAAAAAACCCAGACAACATCTACAGAGCTTCAACTGCTTTGCTACAATGGTAACAATGTTTACGACTGAATGGGTTAATCAGTACGGCTTGACTCAAGATAAATAACTTTTAAAATAACTTGTAATATTTTGTCACTTACTAAAAAATTCGTACTTTAAACCAAGAATTGGAGAACCGTTACATTATGGAGTGCAATATTTAATGTTATACATGTATACAGATTCGAACCTGCAAGCCTAACGTAAGCAGAGAGTGTCGTCTGCTCATATAGAAACTTTGTATGACAGAGGACGCATGAATTTAAGTTGTTTTACGTAAAGCCAATCCAACTTAAAGAGGTCATTATCCATTTGGATGGCCAGTGCAAAAGTAACTGAACGGTCGAGACATCAAAATTTTTTATTAAGGAAATCTTTCTTTCATATATGTGGCATTAATTAAAGAGATTATTAGGATTATGAAGATATACTTATTAATAGTAATGATTAAATAAACATGATAATAATGATTACCGAATCCTGAAAGTAAGGATTAATTTGCATGTATATCAATATGATGGTTAATTAAAATATTTTGAATCTTCTGTTTTCAGCCAACTGAAGGCAAATGAGTCCTTGGTGATGTAATAAAACTAAATTACCAGACGAATACGGCATTACATTCTAAAGAGAAAAGGGAACCAGTTAAGACCAGAGAACTTGTGTGAATCAGTAAAACATGCACAATTTATGTTGCTGAAATTTTCTTTGGCTATTACACGCATTTTTGAAGTACATGATTTTTTCTTAATTGCTTGCCTTTAATCAAAAAATTGTGATACATTGATATTTAGTGTAGTTGATGTTTATCGATAGCTGGTAGTTGAACTTGCTCCGTGTTTATTGGTGGCTGGTAGTTGGACATGCTGCGTGTTTATTGGTGGCTGGTATTTGGACATGCTGCGTGCTTATCCATGGCTGGTAGTTTGACATGCTGCGTGTCTATCGTTGGCTGGTAGTTGGACATGCTGCGTGTTTATCGGTAGCTGGTAGTTGAACATGCTGCGTGTTTATCGGTGGCTGGTAGTTGGACATGCTGCGTGTTTATTGGTGGCTGGTAGTTGGAAATGCTGCGTGTTTATCGTTGGGTGATAGTTGGACATGCTGCGTGTTTATTGGTAGCTGGTAGCTGGATTTGCTGCGTGCTTATCGGTGGCTGGAAGTTGGACATGCTACGTTGTTATCGGTGGCTGGAGGTTGGACATGATGCGTGTTTATCGGGGCTGGTAGTTGAACATGCTGCGTGTTTATCGATAGCTGGTAGTTGAACATGCTGCGTGTTTATCGGTGGTCAACCTCTATTTCATTATTAGAATTTTTGATATGAGGACAGAATAAAAATTAATTATTTCTCTTTTTTTAAATTATAACTTTGCCAAAAGTTTTAGATAGATTTCCCAGGTTTTACTGTAAACTTCTTAAAACAACATATTTGATTGTTGTAAAAATAACAAGACCTCCTTTTGTTCATTTCATGTTGGAGAAACGTGAATAAACCCAACACTGACGGTTTTATTGTTGAATGGAACTGAACAAAATTCATTTACAAATCTGTGACCTGAATTTGAATCAATCATTTTATTTTTTCAAACAATATTATTTTCATTGTTATTATTTGTAGGATTTATGGGTTATTTTATTTTATTTTGTGTGGGAAGGGGGGGGTGGATGTTGAAAAGCTTTGTTGTATTGTTGGAGGACCCTTTAGTTATTGTCGCAGGGAGTTTATCAGTTTTAGTTGTAATGTCGTCAAGCAGTTTAACTCTTTTAGTTTGACTTCTGTCAGGTACTTTAATTGTATTAGTTATTGTTGTCAGACAATTTAGCAGTTTTTAGTTTTGGGGCAGTTTATGAAAGAAAGAAAGAAAGAAATATTTATTGGAAGAAAGCTCATAAATGAACATGTATATAAAAGTTACAATAATAGGAACAATAATATAAGAAACAATATCAATGATAAAATAACAGTTGATAAGATTAAGTTTGAGTTCCAAGGGGGACAACTCCAGTGTAATATAAGAGTTATTTGAGTTATAACCATTTATTGTAAATGTGTTTACACTAATAAATATTATTATTATTATTATTATTATTATTATTATTATTATTATTATTATAAGTACACAAAGGTATCAATAAACCCAATAAACAGATAAAATATGTTTAGTGTATTGTTCACTGACAGTTTACTGTCTTATTTTTTTATTTTATTTACTTACTGTTTAACAGTTTTGGTTTTATTGTTCACTGTCATTTAAACAGTTTCATTTTTATTGTTCACTGACATTTCAACATTTTCAGTTTTATTGTTCACTGACAAATTAGGCCGCTAGGGCTTATTTCCTTCAGCAGCGTGTAATGTAAATGTCGGGTAAATCACACAACTAATTGACTGCAGATTCTCTAGTTCAGGTACATGTATGACTCGAATGACAAGCTTATACATTTTGGTTTAGCGTGGAGGTCACGTGAGTTGCAACTTCTAATTGCCTGCTGCACGCAAGGTCTACATGTCTGTTATGTTCTCGCCTCTACGTGTAGTTTTTGAGGGAAAGGTAAGTCGCGTAAGTAAGTTGACTGCAGCTTATATAAAGTCCACATGTTACGCATGGTTAAAAAATTAAGCTTTAGTGTAGAGATCAGGTTAGTCGTGACGCTAATTACTTGCAGTTAGTATAGTCTACATGTCTTGTTTGTCTCAAAGGTCAAGTTCCTGCAACTACCGGAAAACTAGAGTTCAGGTAAGTCTCGGAAAGCAAATTCCTGTCGATACGTGTAGTCTGGAAGTCAGTTAAGTCTTGAAGGTCAAGTTCTGGTGTTACGTGCAGTTTAAAGCTTATGTAAGTAGCAAGGCATATTTCTGCAGCTGCATATAGTCTGAAGACCAGGTAGGCATCGAAGGAACAGTTCGTTCAGCTAAGTCTATTATCTAGGTCAGGTAAAGATCGAGAGCCAAGTTATTGTATTTACGTGTAGTCTGGAGGTCGTGCAATTTGCGAGGGATTAATTCCTACATTTTAACTCAAGATTAGGTAATTTGAGAGGGTTATGATCCTGCATCTTAGCGTTAAATAGAGGTAAGGCTAGTAGGCGGAGATAAGTTTTAAGACATCAACATTTAGTTAAGAGTAAAGGTAAGTATCGAAGGCCAGGCTCCTTCATCTACATCTAGTATATATTTCAAATACCGAAGGACGTGTTTCCTGTAGGTTCTTTCAGTCTGCAGGCCATTTAGGTCTATGATGAAAGTCTGTTAAGTCGTGACCACCATGTTTATGTGTTCACTGTCGACAGAACAGTAGCAAAGGCTATATTCCTGCAGATAAATAATCGAATTGTCTGCAGCTAGTCTACGGGTTCCAATGGAAAAGTTCCTACCGCTACGTGTAGTCTACAGGTCAAATAACTCGGGAATTCAAAAATTGTTTGCAGCTAGTATAGAGTAAATAGGTTACGTATGTCTCTAAAGTCATTCTATTGCTACGTGTAGTCTGGAGTTCGCGTAAGCCGCGACAGTTAATTGCCCACCGTTAGCATACTCTACTGGTCTCGCATGTCTCAGAGGAGGTCAAGTTGCTGTATCAACCTGTAAAGTAGTGGTCAGGTTAGTCTCGAAGGGCACATTTCTGCTTGCCTGTAGTCTGAAGTAATATTATTGAAGGCCAAATTTCTGCAGCTACTTGTTTAAAATCAAGTGGAGTTTCTGCTGTACATATATAGTGTGGAGAATAGATAAGCATAGAAGGTCAAGTTCTAGCAGCTATACGTCTATTATTAGGTCATGTATTTCTGAGATGTGTTGTCAGGAGGTGAGGCAATTCACGAGGGCTCAGAACATGCAGCTATGGATAGACTGGAGGTTGGGTAATTCGAGATGGCATTTTCAGGCATCTACGTGTTGTCTGGGACGGGATTAGGCAAGTAGGCGAAGTTCCTGCCACAACGTGTATTTAGGGCAGACGTATGTTCACGAGGTC
This sequence comes from Limnoperna fortunei, assembly GCA_944474755.1. Classification (NCBI taxonomy): domain Eukaryota; kingdom Metazoa; phylum Mollusca; class Bivalvia; order Mytilida; family Modiolidae; genus Limnoperna; species Limnoperna fortunei. Next base: position 50,078,019 of record OX104125.1, read on the forward strand.
AGGTATGTCGCAAGGTCTATGTTACTGCATCGAAGTTATGGAAGTCACAAGGGCTAGATTCATTTAACATCATTTAATATGGAAGTTAACTAAGACGCGTATGCTAAGCTCCTGCAGAAACGTGCAGTCTGGGTGTCAGAAGTCCAATCGTATAGTCTAGGCGTCAGTAAGTCCAAATGTATAGTCTGGGCGTCATAAGGTCTAAACATATAGTCGGGGCGTCAGAAAGTCCAAACGTATAGTCTGCGCGTCAGAAAATCCAAACGTACCCTGAAGGCCAATTAATTCAGATTAGTTGCAAAGGCCATGTTTCTGTATCTACGTGTTGTCTGAAAGTCAGGGGATTTTATAGATTGATTTGATCGAGGATTTACAACGCCCCACATTCCAGGTGAACCAACTACTCTAGAGGAAGGTTTTTATGCCTTAATGAAAGCATCTGACGTCATTTTGTTGACTGAATTATATCAACATTTTCGTCTGCTGTTAAGACTACCATTTTGTATGCAAATATGTATCAATATACTAGTAGTTGTTATATGATGAAAACATGACAGGTTTTCCTCGAGTTTACACTCTGGACTCCCGATTCTTTATCTCGCCAAAACAATAAATGTCCTGATACAACGGAAAAAAAACAGAAAGTGGGGTAAAACATCATAAAAGCTGTAAAAAACCGAATTACGTATTTGTACTTCATGTTTTACTTCAGTATGTAAGGGACCATATTTATAACATGTTGTTCAACGATGAATACAGAACGTATTTGCAAAACTATATTGACAGTGACCGTTCATACTCAGTGGATATAGCATGCTTATTTATTAGCCACTATATAGCCGTACATTCAAGATATCAAAGGTCTTTCTTAGTCATGATATAGCTCTACATTTTGGACACTCCTTTAACTCGTTTGACACTAAATTATATCGGATTTATTTGTTCGCCACGATATAGCTGTAGATTTTGAAATACATCTTGTTTGTGTGTTTGTCACAATATAGCTGTACGTTCTGAATTCATCGGCTTTGTTTGACACAATATAAGTCTCTGGTTTTGACAGCTGTTCAGGTTGCGTGCTTTAGCCTTAATTTAGCAGGGTGTACTCAAATCCAACTTTAATTGACAAGGATTGCCTGTTTTCCTGTAAAATGTCGGGGCTTTTTTATCCGGCTTCCTCACTATAATCCCATAAATACATGTGAAAAAAATGGTATGACCATGAATTACAAATGTTGAAAAAGTTATTAGATGAAAAGGCCTTTAAGTTATTAATGTCTAGATTTCCAAAAGATCCTGTTGTACGTGGCTCTTTTTTAAAATTAAATAAAACGTATTCTAAAATAAGAAAAGAGAATTGAAGCAAAATATTCTTGACCACTTAGACTCTTTACAATAAACAATTCTAGAAGAATACTGGGCACTTGTGAAGCAATTAAGAAATGAGAAAAAGGAAAACTCAAATAATAATATTGATGGCAGTTCTTGGAACAAATATTTTAAGAATTTATCATCAGTACCGAATAAAATAGCTATTAATCTATACAACTTAGAACAAAAATTAACACTACTTGAAGGACACAACGTTTCTCTAGTTTCACAGCTCTAGATTTTAAAATTACAAAAACAAAACTTCAAAAGGCCTACTCTAAACTCAAAACTGGAAAAAGCCCAAGATTAGATTATAGTAAAGAGATGTTGAAAGCTTCCCAAAGCTATATTGATCTATGTCTTCTTAAACTATATAACCTGATATTTACTTTAGGCATATATCCCTCAAAATGGTCGGAAAGCTTCATTTGTCCCATTTTTAAATCTGAGGATAAAAACAAACCTGAAAACTACAGAGAAATTGCCATCAATAACAGCATTGGCAAACTTTTTAATATGATAATAAATAATAGACTGGACAAATTTTTAATTGAAAACAAAGTGATACATGAAACCCAAAATGGATTCACAAAAGGAGCACATCAGGTGATATTTTTGTTCTCAAATGTATAATTGAAAAATACTTGTATACTGATAAAAGATTGTTTTGTAGATTTTTGAAAAGCATTCGACAAGGTGATTCACGTTGGTATATTGTATAAATTACATAGATATAATATTGGTGGATATTTCAATAGAATACTTAAATCTATGTATAGTATTGATAGATTATGTGTTAAAGTTCAATACAAATTGACAGAGTTTTTCACATCTGAAGTAGTCAGACAAGGTGATGTTCTGAGCCCTAATCTTTTAAAAGAATTTATAAATGATATACCTATGATCTTTGAAAAGGAGTCAAAAAGTATTACTTAAGATGGTAGCAAATCCCATACTTATTATATGCAGATGATTTAGTTCTTTTCTCAAACACCAAAAATGATCTTCAACTAAAACTTGATATTATAAGTAACTATTGTCAAGAATGGTGCATAGAAGTAAATGTTAATAAAACTAAAATTCTTATATTTAATAAAAATGGAAGACTAATCAAAGAACCATTTCACATTAATAATGAAAACATGAAATGTGTCAAACAATATAAATATCTTGGAATTGTCTTTGAGAACAGTTGAAAGTTTAATGAAGCAAACAAGATACTATTTCACAAAGGAATGAAAGCCAGTTTTAAACTGTATAGAGACATGAAATCTGCATCACCATCAATAAAATCCCTTTTACACATTTTTACTATTATATAAAACTTATTATATTATAGGGTTGTGAAAATTGGAGTTTTATTAATATCACTAAAAAAAGAAGGACATCTTTAATGAGTGGGAGGTAGAAAAACTTAATATTAAATCTTGTAAACATAGCATTGGGGTTCAAAGCTATGCTCTAATATAGCTGTTCTTTCAGACCTGCGAAGATCTCTTTACTAATCATATATGATAGAACACATGTTTCTCTTCAGGCATAGAATTGAAAAGTCCAAAACTCACTACTCAGAAGAGCTCTTCACGAATAATCATCAAACAAAACTACACTAAAGTCATCCTGGTATGCAAATATACTATTCATAAGTGAAAAAATTGATCTAAAATTACCTATATGTCTCAATTTGAGTCATAGTAAATTTAAGGCTGTACTTAAAAAGCAGTTTAGGAAAGAATATCTCAATAATTGGAATACAATTTTAAATAGCTATCTAACAGAAGCTAGTGTTGGGAAACTGGACACTTTCTTTCAATTTAAATCCTTCTTTAGATATGAAAGCTATCTAAATATTGCAAACTTTGAGCAAAGGAAAACTTTAGCTAAATTTCGAATGAGTAACCACTCCTTACGAATTGAAACTGGTAGATATGAAAAGAAATTAAACCAAAATGATAAACCTGAAATATTACCCAGACGTGAGACACTTTGTCAATATTATAATTTAAACAAGATAGAAACTGAATTGCATTTTACCCTGAAGTGCCCACTGTATGATTTACAAAGACAAACTTTTTTTTCAAATTTATACATGAAATACATTACATTAAAACTCCTTAATAAAAAGATCTATTTATATGGATTATGAATAATAAAGACACAGATTTTAACATTCAATTTAGTAAATATTTATGTTTGATATTTTAGATTAGAAAAGAGTCAACTTTATCATAATTTATGATCGAGTTATCCCTCTTTGATCTGACTGACTCTCACTTTGTTATTATAATTGTACGTATATCCAATCAACACAATCAATGTTAAACCTGTCTTGGTTGTTTATATGTGTGATTTATGCCCTGAATGGGCCCCTTTAATTGGGCTTAATAAAGATTAAAGAATTTAAATTATTCCATGTCTTCACGCAATTTCCTGGTTCGCCTGACGAGTCCAGTTAAATTTCTGTCTATTTATCTGTGGCTGGCCAAAGAAAATTTAAAAAAAATTTCAGTCAGGCTTGTGGGCCTGTGGATGTCAAGAATGTTTCGCACCCAAATTTACCATTTCGTACCAATACTAGTATTTTGCCAGTTTGTACCATATGCTATTTTGACATTGACCGTTTGGTACTATATACATGTATGGTTTTAGTGTGTTACTTGTTTATTGTGATATTTCAAATACACAATGTACTAGTATTCATTTTGTTTAACACCACTTTCAGCAATTTTTCAGCTATATCATGGCGTCTAGTTTTTATTAGGGGAGGAAACCGTAGTACCCACAGAAAACCCCGGACCTTCGGTGGGAAAACTGGCAACCTTGTCAATTAAGATTGGAGTGGAACGCACCCTGCTCGCAGTGAGGCTCAAACCCGCAATCTCAGTGTTGACAGACCAAGTGATACATAGAAGACGAAATACCTTAACCACTCGGACACAGAGGCCCCTCCGGAATCTAGTTTTGATAAGTGTGTTAATTTATGAGTTTTATTGGATACAAAATTACCTTCCTATAGATCTGCGATGAAATTGGTATCTATAGATCTTTGCTGTTAATTGGAATGTGAATGATAAATGGAAAATGTTGATCGATAATTAAAACAATGATGTTTATGTGCCGGATAATTAGACTTTTAAGAACATTATCTTACTTTGTGATAATTCAAATGTATTTAAACAAGTTTAAAATCCTTTAATTTATGTACTTAGTATCATTATCACAAATTCAAAATAATCTCAAAAGAACTTAACGGGCGATTTTACAGCAAACATTCTTACGAAATTTCTGCGGTAATAAAAGCTGTTATTAACGAATGTACAATGTAGTAAAATACAGTTGATAATGACCAATAATTAATGTACATTCGTTAATAACATCTTTTATTACCACAGAAATGGTCGTTATCAATTGTATTTTACAACCTCCGTGTCAAACAAGTCGCCCACCCGATAAGACAAGTCGCCCACCCGATAAGACAAGTCGCCCACCCGATGAGACAAGTCGCCCACCCGATAAGACAAGTCGCCCACTAGATAAATTATTCTTTTAAACATGAAATACTAGCACGTATTTGTGAATATAATTAGAAAAATACAACAAAAATATAAATTATGGTTTAGAACAACTTAATTGTTTAAAATTATTAAATTATAGTTTAGGACCCAATAACCGTTAATGAGTATAATGATGATAATTCATTAACCCCAAACTAGTTCTAATTAGCTTGTCATACATAAGCGTGGACAGATCGTTATGGTGCAAGCTTATATGTTTTCAATGATTAAAGGAGTTCAATTGTGAGTTCGAGTTCATATTGAATGAATACTGGCCAATAAGTATGATTGACTGTTATTCTTGTACATTTGTATGTTGATTCTAACTTTTTTTACTTTTGCTGTTAAACACTCTTAAACATACAGTATTAAATGTGTAGATTTTTAAAATAAATTGTCTATTTATTACGATACACAATAACAAAGATGAAGTCAATTTCCGAACAACTAAACAAAATATATCACTAACGACCATTCATCTAATTTTTGTATAGTAAAATAAAATATTCTCAAAATTGTTGTATTAACAAGTTTCGAGAGCAGTGGGCATCTTGTCTTGAGCTGTCGGCGACTTGTCCAGGATAGTGGGCGACTTGTCTCGAACAGGGGGCGATTGTCTGGTGGGCGACTTGTCTTGGGGGCGACACCACTTGATGCATGTTTGTATGTTATAGTGTATTGTGTATGTGTTTATTATTTAGTATTTGTGTATGTAGATGTGATATTGTTTTGTTTGTACATGTATATGTGAATGAAAATATTATGTGATTTGAAATATTGTATACATATTTCTGACTTTCACTTTTAGTCAGATACTTTAGTGCATGTGAACTTACTTCAAAAAATTTTTTACTCCCATACTAAACATTTTCATTTATTGAAATTAATAAATAAAATATTAAGTAGGATATTTGAGTAAAATAAAGATAAAAAAACAGTTGATAGTAAATTAAAATAACAAAACAAAAACAAGTGTGTGATTGAAAATATTTGATAGTTACCTTGTCCATCCTACCTTAGTTACTATCAGTATTCTTGGACTGAGGTTTAGTTGGCATCAATTGTCACTTAACTTGCAATTATGTTTTTTGAGGTTGATTAAGTAGATAAGTGTCTTTAACTTAAATAATCACTTGTTAGTTTGTGGTATTGTCCTTCATTTGAGAGTTTTGTGTACTGTTATGTGACTAGACGAGACAGGACAAGACGAGACAATATTTCAATATTGTGTTCTGACTTGTAGCCACAATTACTGATCTTCATAGCCACAATTAACCGACTTGTATGTTGTGTTTAATTATTTTCATTGATATTTAAATGCTCTGTATTTACCTTTAACATCTTTAATTATAGCTACAGTCTAATGTAGGTGTAATTAAGTTAATACTATCATTTGTCATTTTTAGTGAATACCTGTTGATGTCTTAATAGAGACAGTTACTTAGTTAAAAAAGGCTTTTCATTACCAAGGGAGATAATTATATTTTTTCAGGCCATTAGATAATATTTATAGTATTACAAGGGGAGATAATATTAAATTTATATTATTATTATTATTTTCAGCATTATTTAGTCATCAAAAAATAAAATAAAAGGTTTCAATAATTGTGTTGTGTTGACTTATGTTATTTGAATACACATTTTGTATTTTATTTTGGTTTAACTTTACTATTTTGCAGTTATTTAGAATACAATTAGATATACACTTAATTTATTAGGTAGTTTAATTTATTTTTATAAATAATATACACAGGTGTTTTCATTCTGTTGTTCGCAAGGTTGTTTACTTTATGCTTTATATAGATACTTAATTAGTTCATTTAGATTGTATTTATTATTTATTTTAATAGTTACTTAGTCGTGTTTATACACATTGTAGGTATTGTTAGTTCAGTTAGTTGATTTCATTTATTGCAATATACACAAAAAAACGTCATGGAAGATGTTTTTAAAGCTTTGAAGGCTTTATCAAATAGGTCTGAGGCAATTACACCACATGTACAGTTCAAAGAAGCAATGAAAGCATTAATAGTTGATGAATTGCCAGAAAGCAAGCCAAATGTCAGTGCTTTAAATAAGGAATTGACGTCATATGGAAGCCCACCTAGATTATCAACATTTTCAGGAAAAGGCAAACCAGGAAATGGAGAAACAACATATGATTTGTGGAGATACGAGGTTTTATGTTTACTACGAGAGAAAACACACACACACACCTGAATTGATCACACAAGCTGTTCGGAGATCTTTAAAAGGAGATGCTGGAAAAGTTGTAATGCGTCTTGGCCCTCATACTACTTTATTACAGATTTTGGAAAAAACTGGATAATGTCTTTGGAGTTGTAGATGAAAAAGAATCAGTCATGAGAGAATTTTATAATGCAACACAACATGAGGATGAGGATATAACAGCATGGAGCTTTAGGCTGGAAGATATTTTAAAGAAAGCTATCCAAACAGACAAAGTAAATAGATCAGAAGCTGACAAAATGCTACATGCCATGTTGTAGAAAGGGCTGCGACAAGATTTTAAAGAATTCAAGTTCGTATCAGCAATGTTACAACTAGAACTGTAACTATTCCACCAAATGCTGTTATTGCTGAATTACAACCAGTCACTATTCAAGATGAACCTAATGAAGAAAACTTTAATTTTGAACCACCACTTTTACAGCAGGTTAAGATTGATGAATCCAATTTAACACCAGAAGAGCTACTAAGAGGGAAAGATTTTATTCGGAATTAAATCGATATCTTTTCCAAGAACGATATAGATGTTGGACACACACATTTGGTACAACATAAGATAGAATTAGATGATTCAACACAGCTTAAGCAAAGATACAGGAGAATACCACCTACCATGTATTAAGAAGTGGAGTTACATATTAATCAGTTATTGATAGCAGGAATTTTTCAAAAGTCGTTCATTCCATTTTCATCAAATGTAGAAGAAGAAAAACGGAACACTTAGAATGTGTTTAGATTTTCGGGAATTGAATTATCATACCAAGAAAGATTTTCGATTGTCTTGCTAGTTATAGGTATTTTACAGTCATAGACATGAAATCTGGTGATATTAGAGGAACATATAGAACGTACAACATTTACCGTAGGTTCCTTGGGTTTATATGAGTACAACCGCATGCCATTCGGTCTTACGAATTCACCAGCAACCTACCAGAGGCTCATGCAGGAATGTCTAATTGACTATCACATGACCATCTGCTGTGTGTCCACTGATGATATAATATCTCAAAGACATATGAAGAACATCATGAAAGACTTAAATTGGTATTGATAGGATAAGAGAATCCAAATTGAAACCAGGAAAGTGTAGCATTTTCACACCTAAGGTAAAGTATGTTGGCCACATAGTATCAAAGGATGGTATAGAGACTGACCCAGAGAAAATAGAAAAAGTATTATCCTGGCCTACTCCCACAACACCAGAAGAAGTTCGACGTTTTATTGGATTTGCTGGTTATTACCGCAGATTTATTAAAAACTTTAGTCAGGTAGCTCGACCATTGACAGATCTTATGCCAGCACCAAAATCAAAGCCAGGAAAGAAAAAGAAGAGAGAACAAATACCTTGGACATGGGGTACTGGACAGGAATCAGCGTTTAAACTTTTAAAAGATCAATTAGCATCAGCTCCAGTACTAGCCTCCCCAGACTACCAAAGGCCATTCGAGTTGCATTCAGATGCAAGTAGTCTTGGACTGGTAGCAGTATTATACCAAGAACAGGAAGGTACGCAATGAGTCATAGCCTATGCCAGTCGAGGATTGACAAAAGCGGAGAAGAATTATCCAGCTCATAAGATGGAGTTCCTTGCTTTGAAATGGGCCATTACAGACAAGTATCACGATAACTTGTATGGACATTCTTTCCATGTAGTGACGGACAACAATCCTCTGACATATGTTCTGACGTCAGCGAAATTAGATTCCACTGGTCATAGATGGCTTTCTGCATTGGCGGCATATGATTTCGATATATCATATCGACCAGGAAAAAGTAACTTGGATGCAGACGCTCTCTCAAGATTGCCTACATCAGAAGAAACAACATTGTCAAAAGATTCCATCAAGGCTATATGTGGATCTGTTTCCATGCCCTACATTGACAGTTTAGCAGTGACACCTGATACACTGGATACTATGAAAATACATATGCATATGCAGATTGAAAATAACATTGATTGGTCTAAACTTCAACAGTCTGACCCACAGCTAAAACCATGGATTGACTATGTTCAGTTAGGTTCCAAACCAAGTAAAGGACAGTTACCACCTAGTCCACTACTGAAACACTTCTATCAGCTTAAATTGTACCATGATATTTTATACAGAGAAATCAAGATTGATGGCAGAACAGTTCCCCAACTAGTGTTACATTCTACACATGCTCCAGTTGTATTGGAGGCACTACATAATGAGATGGGTCACCCAGGTAGAGAGAGAACAACCAGCTTAGCAAGGGATAGGTTTTACTGGCCAGTGATGACCAACGATATTGATGAATGGATTCAGCATTGTGACCGATGTTTAAAGAGCAAGAAGGAACCACACAGAGCCCCACTGGTGAACATATCTTCACAACCAATGGAATTGGTATGCCTAGACTTCTTAACATTGGAACCATCCAAGGAAGGCATTCAGAATATCTTGGTAATTACTGACCACTTCACCCGCTACGCACAGGCAGTGCCAACTAGAAACCAAACTGCCAGAACCACAGCTGAGGCAATGTTTAAGAGTTTCATCAGAACGATTCAATAGGACCTTGTTAGGAATGCTTCGAACATTACATTCTCATCAGAAAAGCCACTGGAAAGCTTATGACGCTCCACTCGTACATGCGTATAATTGCACCAGACATGAAGCTACCAGTCAATCTCCATATTTTCTGATGTTTGGACGTTAACCCAACTTGCCTATTGATATCGCGTTTGAATTAACCACAGAGACAACACGACAGCCGCAGTCCAAGTGTATAAAAGAACTGAGAGAACGACTAGTCCGAGCATATGAACTGGCAGAGAAGGCAGCCAACAAGTCTAGAGTAAAACAGAAAACAGAATACGATGTTCGAGCCAGGGTGCTACTCTAAAGATAGGAGATAGGATACTGGTGAAGATAGTGGCTCATAATGGCAAACACAAGATCGCCGACCGATGGGAGGATGATGCTTATGTCGTCAAAAACCAACCGAACGAAGATTTACCTAAGTATGTTGTGCAGAAAGAATCCAGAGAGGCCCGAAGACGAACTCTTCATAGGAATCTGCTTCTGCCAATTGGAAACATCAACAGGACACCAGCATCACAATATCCAGTTCCCGCTCCAAGACGTCCAGTTCCAGCTCCTAGACGTGCATGTACAGTCCCAACGCCAAGAACCAGATCAAGACAAAAGCCGGAATCTTCACCTGAACCATCAGAAAGTGAAACAAGTGATGATGAAGTATTCATTACTGTAAGGGTAAGGTATGACACATTACCTGATCATACTACTGAATCTTTTCAGGAAGGATCTCATATTGATAGAGAATCTATTGGGGACGCCCACTCTGCTATAAGTGGTGATAGTGGAGATGATTCTGATAGTAATACCATAGAAGGAAGCGCATTCAGAGTTGCCGAGGCAAGTCAGCTGTCAGCACAGCAGGACACAGCTGAGCAGCAAGATGCACCAGTCGGAGGAATGACATGGTCATCATTTTGTATCGAGGGGGAGTTTGTAGTAGAGTCATATTTGATTGTAGAAGCAAATATGATTTGATAATAATTTAATAATTAATATTTAATTACAGAACTACGGACATTGATATTGACGTTTACATATTGACAAATACTACTTTCTGATTTCCCTTGGTTGAGCCTCAATTTTGATGGTCAGTTTTGGAGGGAAATTCTATAGTTTTGATTGGTCGATTTCAGGTTCATGGGTTATTCTTGGTCTGTTTGTAATATTGTGGTCAGTTTTTGGTCAACTTGAAATGTGAAGATGACATATTGTCTTGGTTGACATTTTGCCAGTATTTATTTGCCTGCCTTGTAATTTCTATTGATACATGTGTTTAGAACAATTTTCTATAGTCAGGTCAGTTATTTTACTTACTAATTAGAAACTTTAATTACTAAATTATTCTTACAATAATTATTTGGGTAATGTTCTGGAAAGAAGAGATGGTATGAGTGTGTAAAATAATATAAAAAATAATACAAACGTAATACTGATAAACATAATTACCTTTATAACTTTCTGTAAACTGAATATTAAAGTTGAAATAACCACAAGCAAGTTGTAAGAGTGTACTGAGATAAAATGTTAAAAGTTCTGTAGTACTGATTTTACTTAATTGTACACTGTATATTGATAATCCTTAAAAATGGACTTATAAGTGGCAATTTTATTTTAGTACAGATTAATATTTAAGAACTTACTGAGGTTCGGAGGACACACAAACACATACAACCTTCGTACCACAGACAGGGTAAGATTTGTGTTCTGTATGGAAACCAATTTTAAACGTAATAAAAATCACTTCAATAAAATTACTTTTCCGTATTTCCAACGAACTTTCTAGTGCATAACGATACGATGGTCTCTTGTTTATTTTATATCTTTTTAATTTATATTAAAATTTATAAAAATATATCATATAAATACTAGACACATTGAAGGTCCATTTAAATAAAATAGCCAGAGGACAGTGAAGAAATTATACTATACCGTTCGAAAAAAACTCACTCTTCAATGTCAAAACATGTTACTGGACCTTATAGCTACATAACGATTTAAATAGCTTTAAGGGCTCGACTTCATCTCTTTTCTTCATCTGTTTTGTTTTGCTGAACAGTTGCCGGTATGAGCTATCATTTGTTCTCTGGCTTCTTCTTCCATAAAAAATTGGACGAAAAAATACTAACAGTGGAGTACAACTTTAAACAAGAAAACATTTTGTTTTGCAAATAATAAAATATCTTAACTCATGGTAAACTTTAGCGTAAATAATGTGTTACGTGAATTAACAAAGCGTTAAATTGCTAAAATTTTTCTTTGGAATTATGACTTGCGTTTTATTGATTCGGAGAATTATTGCAATATTTAGATGTTTATCAATTTTCGTCTCATTTGAATTGTATATTATTGTTACTTTTCAAGAGTGGTTGAGTAGCAGAGATGTTTTTCCTAATTAAATTCTCTCTTATAAATGCGGAGGCATATCTTTGTGCTTGACTTTGCATTGTAAAAAGAAATGATGCACTCGATTCAAGTTCAAGTGTGAACGGTACTTAACCAGGGTGGGCAATTCTCCTGTAGTTGTCTGTAAAGATTTGTAAGCGTGCAATTTCAAATATAGTTTGGCATACTTCGACAATCGATATTAATTTACTTTTTCAACGCTAAATACAATTGTCTGATATTTACAAAATAGAGGATAGAACGTTCTAATGTTACTAGAAACTTTCATCACTGCAAATCTATGTATTACATTATAAAATTGGTGATTCTGAATCCTTGAATGATTGCGCACAGGTGCATGTTCCCTAACTGACAAAACGTGTCATTGTTTAGAATCTGCATATTCCCGTGGCGATGCACACACTTATTTGCACGTATTTTTCCTTGAGGTGGAGGTTGGCCACCAGTTTTCTGACTCCGAATTACGGCGCCAGGGGGAAATCGCTATGATAGTCGTGAAGTTCCCGGGGGTACTCGTGATCCACTTTCAGAATGTAGCCTCGTGTATCCTCCTCTCTAATCGTACTAAGATTCTGAACCTCCGAGGGATCAGTCCACTTGAAGTCTCCCGTGGGTAAGATTCGACTCATCGCCCATACGTAGAGGTTGTTCGCGTCCAGGTACATGAGATATTTGGTCGGCTTACTTGGGTCATCCCCTGCCACGTAGGGATTGTTCGTTCAGGCATATATCTATGGAGCCATTGTGAGACCACCTCGGATGCCTTTTTCGATTATGAATAGCATATCGGGATCGGTGATCTAGTTTGATGCCACTGACCTTGAGTGCTGCATCGTAGGAAAGCCCTGTTGCGGTGTAGTAATGCGCCGGGTCGAGTTCGTAATGCTTCAGGCAAATTCTCGAATACGTCTGCAATCAAGATCACGTCTGTCTTCAAGTAAAGATCGTGGTATTCTCGCATGGTTGAGATCCCCCACTCCTTCCAGACCTTCTGATATTTTTCTGTGTGAATGAGCTATAGAAGTCTTTCGTCTCCGGTAGTCGGGTTTCCGGGAGCCTCTCGAACTTATCCATGTTTTCGTATGAATATATCCCTTCACGTAGCAGCAGATCATGACGACCGGTCTTCTTCACTGTCGCCGTTGGTGGAATGTCATGTCCTTCATCCATTTCCTTGACTGTGAAGGTGATGTCTACTCCGCCGACTTGCTTCACCTTCTCGGCGCATCCTCGGATTATTTCAGGTAGTCTGGTGCTCGTCAATTCTTTCTTGTGGATCATCAAACCATCGAATACAAGTGCCCCCATTTCGATCCCTTGCTCAGTCAGGTAGTCTGAATGCTGCCATCAGAGCCTTATTTTCCAGGGTGCACATTACGTAATTCATGGTGGTTCCCTCGATATTGTAGTCTGTGTACCACTTCTCTTTGGATTCGCAGGAAAGCTTGTGTAGGTGCGGGTTCAGCTCAATCACCTTCTCCAGAATGGTCCGCATTCCCTCGTTATATTTCACGAACCATGCGGGTGCATCCTGTCCGAGTATAACCGTTTTCTCGTTGATGATGGCCAATAATAAGGTCTTGACTTAATTCCGCGTGCTTCCCTGGTAAACCATCAGATCCGCGATCAGTTTCTCCCCATCTGCAATGTAGGCGTTTAGCCCCGAGCACTCAATACCGTTTTCATTGCAATACCAGGAAAGCAGAGTCGGGTCCGCATTCTTCATATCGATATCGCTCATGTGGTCTGCGCAGAGGGTGTGGCGGATGCGCGGCTCATACTCTGGAGACTTATCTTCTCACCGGTCCAGTATCTTCCAAAATCGTTTTTCTGGCAACACCGCAGTGGGCATTCACCGAGAGCGTACTTGCGATTCAGGTAATCCTGCAATAGCGTCAGTTTGGAGTCCTTGTTGAGCTTCCGTCCCTTGATGTATCTGTTCCCGAGCTCATATTTTTCAGGGTGCTCCAGTTTCTGACGGTCGATGACCTTGCGCAGGATGATAGTACGACCATTATCCGACTCGAACTGACCCACCTTGAAGAGCTTGGGATACATTGGCTCTGCACCAAATTCTTGTCGCATGTTGATGAACGCGTCGACCGGTGTTGCTTCAAATAAGCTCTGAAGACTTGCGTTTATGAACTTGAAACTATCAATGAAGCGCAAGTGATGGTATAGCGTCTTAATCTTTCCTTTCTTGTCCTTGTACTCTCCAACCTGTATACTCTTGATACAGGAAATATATCGTTCTTCCTTGTTGGGAATGCAGTCGATCTCACCGCCGGTACCGCCCAGGTTCTTGATGAAGGGGTGACTGTCATACCCCGCCAAGTTATGGAAAATCACGGGGGTGTAGTTGCGGGCCTTGAAGTTCAGATTGCAATCACGGTGGACCGCCCATTGAACTTGCCCGTAAAGTGGCAGTGATCCCTGACCTTATCCTCACAGGGTTTTTGTTTGCAGATGTTGCACTTGGTAGCTTCTGCAAATACCTTCTTATCTTCCTCTGTCAACATGGGCTTCTTAAAATCGTTCTGTTAGTGAATGTCGCAGATGTCCTTCGTTAATCTCTCCACGAAAATCTGGGCCACGTCTTCCCCTTCTTGCTGCATGGTATAACTCACCTGCTTCTTTTGCGTATACCGTCTCGCCGAAGCACTTGATGAGGTAACTGAACCCCGAAGATACATGCTTCTTGAGAATTCTGGTATGGTGTTTGGTGGCTTCACCGGCCGCAAGTCTCTCTTCAATCTTCGTCGGCTCAGTTTTCGTATTGGGTATGAAGCACTCGAAGTCAGCGTAGACTAAGAATGGTAGCTTCATCGACCGGTTGTGATTTTCGAAGCTGACGTAGCTCCCGTCGTCAGGCTTCTCGATTTTTACTGCTTTTTTCTGACTGCAGCATTCCTAAAAGCCCCGAGAGATTCTTCACCCAGCTGTAGTGTTTTATTTCTAATTATTACTCAATGGCATGAGATTCACGTGCCGCGCTCTTGTGTTTTCATTATTGGATATCCTCAACGGGTATACCCCTTCATCCTTCGCGTCCTTGAACCCGTAAACGTTCACTTTGATACCTTCGTCAAGTTTTTCAAACTTATCAATCGCCTGGAGTAATACTGGGAATTCAGTGTTATCGAACCTAAGTTCATCCTTCCACCTAGCGTATTGATTCACCAGCTTCGCATTTTCTGGTCCACCTCCTCGTGATGGAGCGCCGATAAGATGCCCATTGGAAGCATTTCTGGTCTGTGTTCTGTACGTTCACGATTGCCTTTTTGACTGCGAGCTTCTTGGTGAGGGGTATGTACGAGCTGCCGTCTGAATTCATTAATCTGAATTTCATGCTTCTAGATGAGCCCACAGGTCCATCCGCTTCCCCCTCCCTGGTATTTAACGATGCTCTCCTTGATTGTGTCCATCATCTGCGCTATCGCATGATCCAAATCTACAAACTATGTAATGGTGATCAACCTTGATAAAAAATATGGGTTGGTATAGATGTTCTGACCAGGCTTCGGGTTAATCTTCACCATCTCCACCCGGAGGACTAGTCCCACTTTCAACCACCTCTTCTTTACTAGTCCTTCTGCGATCGTACTTCGAATGGTTCCCCAGCTCACTTTTAAGAACGTCTCGACGTCGTATGGCTTCCGGGGTTTGATGATCACTGTGCCAACTACCCCTCCCAATGCCTCATGCTTGTCCTTTACTTCGATCTCATCCGCAGCATCTTCGAGACTTTGTTTCACCCGCTCTACCAATTCTTCTTTCCTCAGTCACGAGTATTTTGTAATTCCCCTTCGCCGAGCCAAACCATGAACTGCCTCTTGTTGAACATCCCTCCCTCGGAGAGTGAGTCAGCGACCGGTGGACGATTCAATGAGATTCACCAATACCTCATTATTCTTCCTGCTGTATCCTCTCAAACCCTCCTCATTTGCGATCTCCCGAAGATTCTTGACCGTTTCAACTGCTTTGAATTTACCACCTATCGGTTGATTCTCATCGTCTTGATGTGGAGGGTTCGTCGGGTGTCTCGAGCAAAGACCGTTCTTGCTGGGTTTTTATTTTTTCTTACTTTAACTTTACCTTACCTTCTTTCTATAGTATTATTTTCAATTTTAGCCCTAAATTCCCTACAAATTAGACTATTATAAGTTTACACCAACCTGTTTTTTCAGGGTTTTCAAGAAGGACATCTGCTTCTGAGGCAGAACTATCACTCCATAGCTACTTATGTGGTCAGTTGTATGGTAATCAGTATAAGACCTGTTTATGTGGTCACTTGTATGATAATCAGTGTTGGACCTGTTTATGTGGTCAGTTGTACGGTAATCAGTATAAGACCTGTTTATGTTGTCACTTGTATGGTAATCAGTATAAGACCTGTTTATTTGGTCACTTGTATGGTAGTCAGTATAAGAACTGTTTATGTGGTCAGTTGTATGTAATCAGTATAAGATCTAAGTATGTGGTTACTTGTATGGTAATCAGTATCAGACCTGTTTATATGATCAGTTGTATGGTAATCAGTATTGGACCTGTTTTTGTGGTCAGTTGCATTGTAATCAGTATACGACATGTTTATGTGGTCACTTGTATGGTAATCAATATAAGACCGGTTTATGTGGTCAATTGTATGGTAATCGGTATAAGACCTGTTTATGTGGTCAGTTGTATGGTAATAAGTATTAGATTTGTGTATGTGGTTACTTGTATAGTATTCATTATAAGACCTGTTGATATGATCAGTTGTATGGTAATCAGTATTAGACCTTTGTATGTGGTCACTTGTATGGTAATCAGTATTAGACCTGTGTATGTGGTCAGTTGTATGTAATCAGTATTAGACCTGTGCATGTGGTCAGTTGTATGGTAATCAGTATTAGACCTGTTGATGTGGTCAGCTTTATGGAAATCATTATTAGACCTGTTTATATGGTCTTTTGTATGGTAATCAGTATTAGACCTGTGTATGTGGTCAGTTGTATGGTAATCAGTATTAGACCTGTGTATGTGGTCAGTTCTATGGTAATCAGTATTAGACCTGTGTATGTGGTCAGTTGTATGGTAATCAGTATTAGACCTGTGTATGTGGTCAGTTGTATGGTAATCAGTATTAGACCTGTGTATGTGGTCAGTTCTATTGTAATCAGTATTAGACCTGTGTATGCGGTCAGTTGTATGGTAATCAGTATTTAACCTGTGTATGGGGTCAGTTGTATGGTAATCAGTATTAGACCTGTGTATGCGTTCACTTGTATGGTAATAAGCATTAGACCTGTCTATGTGGTCAGTTGTATGGTAATCAGTATCAGAACTGCTTTTTTATGTGGTCCTTTGTATTGTAATCAGTATTAGACCTGAGTATGGGTTCACTTGTATGGTTATAAGTATAAGACCTGTTTATGTGGTTACTTGTATGGTAATCAGTATAAGACCTGTTTATGTGGTCAGTTGTATGGTAATCAGTATAAGACCTGTTTATGTTGTCAGTAGTATGGTAATCAGTATTAGTCCTGTGTATGTGGTCAGTTGTATGGTAATCAATATTAGACCGGTATATGTGGTCAGTTGTATGGTAATCAGTATTAGACCTGTGTATGTGGTCAGTTGTATGGTAATCAGTGTTAGACCTGTGTATGTGGTCAGTTGTATGGTAATCAGTATTAGACCTGTGTATGTGGTCAGTTATATGGTAATCAGTATTAGACATGTGTATGCGTTCACTTGTATGGTAATAGGTATTAGACCTGTATATGTGGTCAGTTGTATGGTAATAAGTATAAGAACTGCTTTTTATGGGGTCCTTTGTTTTGTAATCAGTATTAGACCTGAGTATGCGTTCACTTGTATGGTAATAAGCATTAGACCTGTCTATGTGGTCAGTTGTATGGTAATCAGTATTAGAACTGCTTTTTTAAGTGGTCCTTTGTATTGTAATCAGTATTAGACCTGAGTATGCGTTCACTTGTATGGTAATAAGTATAAGACCTGTTTATGTGGTTACTTGTATGGTAATCAGTATAAGACCTGTTTATGTGGTCAGTTGTTTGGTAATAAGTATTAGATCTGTGTATGTGGTTACTTGTATGGCAATCAGTATAAGACCTGTTTATATGATCAGTTGTTATTGGAATAAACACTGGGTTTTAGGAAATTATCGATGTGTAAACTCCAGCGACTCAGTCACAACTAAATAAAGTCCGAAGGACTTTATGTCAAGTTTGAGAGGGAGTCACCGAAGTTTACACATTGATAATTTCCTTAAAAACAGTGTTTAATCCTTATAATCCTGTGAAATAATCGTTGCGATTTTTGAAATAGCAAAAACAGTTACAGAAACACATCTAGACCTCAAAACGTACCTAGGCCGAACGCGTAGGGATATTCAAAACATAGTACCAAAGGAATCGCGGTTCTGTAGACATTGATAGAAAAAAACAAAATTAAACACTAAATTGAATTTATGTTATATTTAATATGAAATCTCAATCGACTTAATTGGAAATAATTGAGGCAGAGAAAACATTGTCCCCTCTCCCTGACGATACGCTTTGAGGACGCCAACTTGTTTACATTGGATACTGAAAGTAGTCCGCTCAGAGGAAATATCGATCTGAGAAGACGTCATTTAAGTGTTTTTATCCAATCAAGGCACTCAATATAAATAAGTTACATCATGAATAGCATTATATGGTAATCAGTATAAGACATGTTTATGTGGTCAGTTGTATGGTAATCAGTATAAGACCTGTTTATGTGGTCACTTGTATGGTAATCAGTATAAGACCTGTTTTTGTGGTTAGTTGTATGGTAATCAGTATAAGACCTGTGTATGTGGTCCCTTGTATGGTAATCAGTATAAGACCTGTTTATGTGGTCACTTGTATGGTAATCAGTATAAGACCTGTTTATATGACCAGTTGTATGGTAATCAGTATTGGACCTGTTTTGTGGTCAGATGTACGGTAATCATTATAAAACCTGTTTATATGGTCACTTGTATGGTAATCAGTATAAGACTTGTTTATGTGGTCACTTGTATGATAGTCAGTATAAGACCTGTTTATGTGGTAAGTTGTATGGTAATCAGTATAAGATCTGAGTATGTGGTTACTTGTATGGTAATCAGTATAAGACCTGTTTATATGATCAGTTGTATGGTAATCAGTATTGGACCTGTTTTTGTGGTCAGTTGTATGGTAATCAGTATACGACCTGTTTATGTGGTCACTTGTATGATAATCGGTATAAGACCTGTTTATGTGGTCACTTGTATGGTAATCAGTATACGACCTGTTTATGTGGTCAGTTGTATGGTAATCAGTATTGGACCTGTTTTTGTGGTCAGTTATATGGTAATCAGTATACGACCTGTTTATGTGGTCACTTGTATGATAATCAGTATTAGATCTGTGTCTGTGGTTATTTGTATGGTATTCAGTATAAGACCTGTTGATATGATCAGTTGTATAGTTATCAGTATTGGACCTGTTTTTGTGGTCAGTTGTACGGTATTCAGTATAAGACCTGTTTATGTGGTCACTTATATGGTAATCAGTGTAAGACCTGTTTATGTGGTCACTTGTATGATAATCAGTATAAGACCTCTTTATGTTGTCAGTTGTATGGTAATCAGTATTAGATCTGTGTATGCGGTCAGTTGTATTGTAAGCAGTATTAGACCTGTTTATGTGGTCAGTTGTATGGTAATCAGTATAAGACCTGTTTATGTGGTCAGATGTATGGTAATCAGTATTAGACCTGTTTATGTGGTCAGATGTATGGTAATCAGTATTAGACCTGTTTATGTGGTCACTTACATGGTAATCAGTATTAGACCTGAATATGCGGTTAGTTGTACGGTAATCAGTATTAGACCTGTTTATGTGGTCATTGGTATGGTAGTCAGTAAAAGACCTGTGTATGCGGTCAGTTGTATCATAATGAGTATCAGACCTGTTTATGTGGTCACTTGTATGATAATCAGTATTGGACCTGTGTATGCGGTCAGTTGTATGATAATCTGTATAAGACCTGTATATGTGGTCAGTTTTATGAAAATAACTATTAGATCTGTGTATGTGGTTACATGTATGTTAATCTGAATAAGACCTGTTTATGTTGTCAGTTGTATGGTAATCAGTATAAGACCTGTTTATGTTGTCAGTTGTATGGTAATCAGTATTAGACCTGTGTATGCGGTCAGTTGTATGGTAAATAGTATTAGACCTGTTTATGTGGTCACTTGTATGGTAATCAGTATAAGACCTGTTTATGTGGTCAGATGTATGGTAATCAGTTATGTGGTCAGATGTATTGTAATCAGTATTAGACCTGTTTGTCATCACTTGTATGGTAATCAGTGTTAGACCTGTTTATGTTGTCACTTGTGTGGGAATCAGTATAAGACCTGTTTATGTGATCAGTTGTATGGAAATAACTATTGGATCTGTGTATGTGGTTACTTGTATGGTAATCAGTATAAGACCTGTTTATATGGCCAGTTGTATGGTAATCCGAATAAGACCTGTTTATGTGGTCACTGGTCTGGTAATCAGTATAAGACCTGTTTATGTGATCTCTTGAATGGTAATCAGTATAAGACCTGTTTTTGTGATCAGTTGTATGGTAATCAGTATAAGTCCTGTTAATGTGGTTACTTGTAAGGTAATCTGTATCAGACCTGTTTTTGTGGTCAGTTGTATGGTAATAAGTATTGGACCTGTTTTGTGGTCAGATGTACGGTAATCATTATAAGACCTGTTTAAATGGTCACTTGTATGGTAATCAGTATAAGACCTGTTTATGTGCTCACTTTTATGGTACTCAGTATAAGACCTGTTTATGTGGTCACTTGTCTGGTATTCAGTATAAGACCTGTTTATGTGATCACTTGAATGGTAATCAGTATAAGACCTGTTTTTGTGATCAGTTGTATGGTAATCAGTATAAGTCCTGTTAATGTGGTTACTTGTATGGTAATCTGTATCAGACCTGTTTTTGTGGTCAGTTGTATGGTAATAAGTATTGGACCTGTTTTGTGGTCAGATGTACGGTAATCATTGTAAGACCTGTTTAAAAGGTCACTTGTATGGTAATCAGTATAAGACCTGTTTATGTGGTCACTTGTATGGTAGTCAGTAGAAGACCTGTGTGTGTGGTCCCTTGTATGGTAATCAGTATAACACCTGTTTATGTTGTCACTTGTATGGTAATCAGTATAAGACCTGTTTATATGACCAGTTGTATGGTAATCAGTATTGGACCTGTTTTGTGGTCAGATGTACGGTAATCATTATAAGACCTGTTTAAATGGTCACTTGTATGGTAGTCAGTATAAGAGCTGTTTATGTGGTAAGTTGTATGGTAATCAGTATAAGATCTGAGTATGTTGTTACTTGTATGGTAATCAGTATAAGACCTGTTTTTATGATCAGTTGTATGGTAATCAGCATTGGACCTGTTTTTGTGGTCAGTTGTATAGTAATCAGTATACGACCTGTTTATGTGGTCACTTGTATGATAATCAGTATATGACCTGTTTATGTGGTCACTTGAATGATAATCAGTATACGACCTGTTTATGTGGTCACTTGTATGATAATCAGTATACGACCTGTTTATGTGGTCAGTTGTATGGTAATAAGTATTAGATCTGTGTCTGTGGTTATTTGTATGGTATTCAGTATAAGACCTGTCGATATGATCAGTTGTATAGTAATCAGTATTGGACCTGTTTTTGTGGTCAGATGTATGGTAATCAGTATTAGACCTGTTTATGTGGTCACTTACATGGTAATCAGTATTAGACCTGTATATGCGATTAGTTGTACGGTAATCAGTATTAGACCTGTTTATGTGGTCAGTGGTATGGTAGTCAGTAAAAGACCTGTGTATGCGGTCAGTTGTATGATAATGAGTATTAGACCTGTTTATGTGGTCACTTGTATGATAATCAGTATTGGACCTGTGTATGCGGTCAGTTGTATGATAATCTGTATAAGACATGTATATGTGGTCAGTTTTATGAAAATAACTATTAGATCTGTGTATGTGGTTACTTGTATGGTAATCAGTATAAGACCTGTTTATATGACCAGTTGTATGGTAATCAGTATTGGACCTGTTTTGTAGTCAGATATGCGGTAAACATTCTAAGACCTGTTTAAATGGTCACTTGTATTGTAATCAGTATAAGACCTGTTTATGTGGTCACTTGTATGGTAGTCAGTCTAAGACCTGTTTATGTGGTAAGTTGTATGGTAATCAGTATAAGATCTGAGTATGTTGTTACTTGTATGGTAATCAGTATAAGACCTGTTTATATGATCAGTTGTATGGTAATCAGTATTGGACCTGTTTTTGTGGTCAGTTGTATGGTAATCAGTATACGACCTGTTTATGTGGTCACTTGTACGATAATCAGTATACGACCTGTTTATGTGGTCACTTGTATGCTAATCAGTATACGACCTGTTAATGTGGTCAGTTGTATGGTAATAAGTATTAGATCTGTGTCTGTGGTTATTTGTATGGTATTCAGTATAAGACCTGTTGATATGATCAGTTGTACAGTAATCAGTATTGGACCTGTTTTTGTGGTCAGTTGTACGGTATTCAGTATAAGACCTGTTTATGTGGTCACTTATATGGCAATCAGTATAAGACCTGTTTATGTGGTCACTTGTATGGTAATCAGTATAAGACCTCTTTATGTTGTCAGTTGTATGGTAATCAGTATAAGATCTGTGTATGCGGTCAGTTGTATGGTAAGCAGTATTAGACCTGTTTATGTGGTCAGTTGTATGGTAATCAGTATAAGACCTGTTTATTTGGTCAGATGTATGGTAATCAGTATTAGACCTGTTTATGTGGTCACTTACATGGTAATCAGTATTAGACCTGAATATGCGGTTAGTTGTACGGTAATCAGTATTAGACCTGTTTATGTGGTCAGTGGTATGGTAGTCAGTAAAAGACCTGTGTATGCGGTCAGTTGTATGATAATGAGTATTAGACCTGTTTATGTGGTCACTTGTATGATAATCAGTATTGGACCTGTGTATGCGGTCAGTTGTATGATAATCTGTATAAGACCTGTATATGTGGTCAGATTTATTAAAATAACTATTAGATCTGTGTATGTGGTTACTTGTATGGTAATCAGTATAAGACCTGTTTATATGATCAAATGTATGGTAATCAGTATTGGACCTGTATTGTGGTCAGTTGTACGGTAATTAGTATAAGACCTGTTTAAATGGTCACTTGTATGGTAATCAGTATAAGACCTGTTTATGTGGTCACTTGTATGGTAATCAGTATAAAATCTGTCTATGTGGTCACTTGTATGGTAGTCAGTATAGAACCTGTTTATCTGGTCAGTTGTATGGTAACAAGTATTAGATCTGTGTATGTGGTTACTTGTATGGTAATCAGTATAAGGCCTGTTTATATGATCAGTTGTATGGTAATCAGTATTGGACCTGTTTTTGTGGTCAGTTGTATGGTAATCAGTATACGACCTGTTTATGTGGTCACTTGTACGATAATCCGTATACGACCTGTTTATGTGGTCACTTGTATGCTAATCAGTATACGACCTGTTTATGTGGTCAGTTGTATGGTAATAAGTATTAGATCTGTGTCTGTGGTTATTTGTATGGTATTCAGTATAAGACCTGTTGATATGATCAGTTGTATAGTAATCAGTATTGGACCTGTTTTTGTGGTCAGTTGCACGGTATTCAGTATAAGACCTGTTTATGTGGTCACTAATATGGTAATCAGTATAAGACCTGTTTATGTGGTCACTTGTATGGTAATCAGTATAAGACCTCTTTATGTTGTCAGTTGTATGGTAATCAGTATAAGATCTGTGTATGCGGTCAGTTGTATGGTAAGCAGTATTAGACCTGTTTATGTGGTCAGTTGTATGGTAATCAGTATAAGACCTGTTTATTTGGTCAGATGTATGGTAATCAGTATTAGACCTGTTTATGTGGTCACTTACATGGTAATCAGTATTAGACCTGAATATGCGGTAAGTTGTACGGTAATCAGTATTAGACCTGTTTATGTGGTCAGTGGTATGGTAGTCAGTAAAAGACCTGTGTATGCGGTCAGTTGTATGATAATCTGTATAAGACCTGTATATGTGGTCAGATTTATGAAAATAACTATTAGATCTGTGTATGTGGTTACTTGTATGGTAATCAGTATAAGACCTGTTTATATGATCAAATGTATGGTAATCAGTATTGGACCTGTATTGTGGTCAGTTGTACGGTAATCAGTATAAGACCTGTTTAAATTGTCACTTGTATGGTAATCAGTCTAAGACCTGTTTATGTGGTCACTTGTATGGTAATCAGTATAAAATCTGTCTATGTGGTCACTTGTATGGTAGTCAGTATAGAACCTGTTTATCTGGTCAGTTGTATGGTAACAAGTATTAGATCTGTGTATGTGGTTACTTGTATGGTAATCAGTATAAGGCCTGTTGATATGGTCAGTTGTATTGTAATTAGTTTTAGACCTGTTTTTGTGGTCAGTCGTATGGTAATCAGTATTAGACCTGTTTATGTGGTTACATGTATGTTAATCGGAATAAGACCTGTTTATTTTGACAGTTGTATGGTAATCAGTATTAGACCTTTTTATGTTGTCAGTTGTATGGTAATCAGTATTAGACCTGTGTATGCGGTCAGTTGTATGGTAAATAGTATTAGACCTGTTTATGTGGTCACTTGTATGGTAATCAGTATAAGACCTGTTTATGTGGTCAGATGTATGGTAATCAGTTATGTGGTCAGATGTTTGGTAATCAGTATTAGACCTGTTTGTCATCACTTGTATGGTAATCAGTATTAGACCTGTTTATGTGGTCACTTGTGTGGGAATCAGTATAAGACATGTTTATGTGGTCAGTTGTATAGAAATAACTATTAGATCTGTGTATGTGGTTACTTGTATGGTAATCAGTAATCAGTATAAGACCTGTTTATATGACCAGTTGTATGGTAATCCGTATAAGACCTGTTTATGTGGTCACTTGTCTGGTAATCAGTATAAGACCTGTTTATGTGATCACTTGTATGGTAATCAGTATAAGACCTGTTTTTGTGATCAGTTGTATTGTAATCAGTATAAGTCCTGTTAATGTGGTCTCTTGTATGGTAATCTGTATAAGACCTGTTTTTGTGGTCAGTTGTATGGTAATCAGTATAAGACCTGTGTATGTGGTCCCTTGTATGGTAATCAGTATAAGACCTGTTTATGTGGTCACTTGTATGGTAATCAGTATAAGACCTGTTTATATGACCAGTTGTATGGTAATCAGTATTGGACCTGTTTATATGATCAGTTGTATGGTAATCAGTATACGACCTGTTTATGTGGTCAGATGTATGGTAATCAGTTATGTGGTCAGATGTATGGTAATCAGTATTAGACCTGTTTGTCATCACTTGTATGGTAATCAGTATTAGACCTGTTTATATGGTCACTTGTGTGTGAATCAGTATTAGACCTGTTTATGTGGTCACTTGTATGGTAATCAGTATAAGACCTTTTTATATGGCCAGTTGTATGGTAATTCGTATAAGACCTGTTTATGTGGTCACTTGTCTGGTAATCAGTATAAGACATGTTTATGTGATCACTTGAATGGTAATCAGTATAAGACCTGTTTTTGTGATCAGTTGTATGGTAATCAGTATAAGTCCTGTTAATGTGGTTACTTGTATGGTAATCTGTATCAGACCTGTTTTTGTGGTCAGTTGTATGGTAATAAGTATTGGACCTGTTTTGTGGTCATATGTCGATAATCATTATAAGACCTGTTTAAATGGTCACTTGTATGGTAATCAGTATAAGACCTGTTTATGTGGTCACTTGTATGGTAGTCAGTATTAGACCTGTTATGTGGTCACTTGTCTGGTAATCAGTATAAGACCTGTTTATGTGATCACTTGAATGGCAATCAGTATAAGACCTGTTTTTGTGATCAGTTGTATAGTAATCAGTATAAGTCCTGTTAGTGTGGTTACTTGGTTGGTAATCTGTATCAGACCTGTTTTTGTGGTCAGTTCTATGGTAATAAGTATTGGACCTGTTTTGTGGTCAGATGTACGGTAATCATTATAAGACCTGTTTAAATGGTCACTTGTATGGTAATCAGTATAAGACCTGTTTATGTGGTCACTTGTATGGTAGTCAATATAAGACCTGTGTATATGGTCCCTTGTATGGTAATCAGTATAAGACCTGTTTATGTGGTCACTTGTATGGTAATCAGTATAAGACCTGTTTATATGACCACTTGTATGGTAATCAGTATTGGACCTGTTTTGTGGTCAGATGTACGGTAATCATTATAAGACCTGTTTAAATGGTCACTTGTATGGTAATCAGCATAAGACCTGTTTATGTGGTCACTTGTATGGTAGTCAGTATAAGACCTGTTTATGTGGTAAGTTGTATGGTAATCAGTATAAGATCTGAGTATGTTGTTACTTGTATGGTAAACAGTATAAGACCTGTTTATATGATCAGTTGTATGGTAATCAGTATTGGACCTGTTTTTGTGGTCAGTTGTATGGTAATCAGTATACGACCTGTTTATGTGGTCACTTGTATGATAATCAGTATAAGACCTGTTTATGTGGTCACTTGTATGATAATCAGTATACGACCTGTTTATGTGGTCACTTGTATGATAATCAGTATACGACCTGTTTATGTGGTCAGTTGTATGGTAATAAGTATTAGATCTGTGTGTGTGGTTATTTGTATGGTATTCAGTATAAGACCTGTTGATATGATCAGTTGTATAGTAATCAGTATTGGACCTGTTTTTGTGGTCAGTTGTACGGTATTCAGTATAAGACCTGTTTATGTGGTCACTTATATGGTAATCAGTATAAGACCTGTTTATGTGGTCACTTGTATGGTAATCAGTATAAGACCTCTTTATGTTGTCAGTTGTATGGTAATCAGTATAAGATCTGTGTATGCGGTCAGTTGTATGGTAAGCAGTATTAGACCTGTTTATGTGGTCAGTTGTATGGTAATCAGTATAAGACCTGTTTATTTGGTCAGATGTATGGTAATCAGTATTAGACCTGTTTATGTGGTCACTTACATGGTAATCAGTATTAGACCTGAATATGCGGTTAGTTGTACGGTAATCAGTATTAGACCTGTTTATGTGGTCAGTGGTATGGTAGTCAGTAAAAGACCTGTGTATGCGGTAAGTTGTATGATAATGAGTATTAGACCTGTTTATGTGGTCACTTGTATGAAAATCAGTATTGGACCTGTGTATGCGGTCAGTTGTATGATAATCTGTATAAGACCTGTATATGTGGTCAGTTTTATGAAAATAACTATTAGATCTGTGTATGTGGTTACTTGTATGGTAATCAGTATAAGACCTGTTTATATGATCAAATACATGGTAATCAGTATTGGACCTGTATTGTGGTCAGTTGTACGGTAATCAGTATAAGACCTGTTTATGTGGTCACTTGTATGGTAATCAGTATATGACCTGTTTATGTGGTCACTTGTATGGTAATCAGTATAAAATCTGTCTATGTGCTCACTTGTATGGTAGTCATTATAGAACCTGTTTATCTTGTCAGTTGTATGGTAACAAGTATTAGATCTGTGTATGTGGTTACTTGTATGGTAATCAGTATAAGGCCTGTTGATATGATCAGTTGTATGGTAATCAGTTTGAGACCTGTTTATGTGGTCAGTTGTATGGTAATCAGTATTAGACCTGTTTATGTGGTTACATGTATGTTAATCGGAATAAGACCTGTTTATGTTGACAGTTGTATGGTAATCAGTATTAGACCTGTTTATGTTGTCAGTTGTATGGTAATCAGTATTAGACCTGTGTATGCGGTCAGTTGTATGGTAAATAGTATTAGACCTGTTTATGTGGTCACTTGTATGGTAATCAGTATAAGACCTGTTTATGTGGTCAGATGTATGGTAATCAGTTATGTGGTCAGATGTATGGTAATCAGTATTAGACCTGTTTATGTGGTCACTTGTATGGTAATCAGTATAAGACCTGTTTATGTGGTCAGATGTATGGTAATTAATTATGTGGTCAGATGTATGGTAATCAGTATTAGACCTGTTTGTCATCACTTGTATGGTAATCAGTATTAGACCTGTTTATGTTGTCACTTGTGTGGGAATCAGTATAAGACCTGTTTATGTGGTCAGTTGTATGGAAATAACTAGTAGATCTGTGTATGTGGTTACTTGTATGGTAATCAGTAATCAGTATAAGACCTGTTTATATAACCAGTTGTATGGTAATCCGTATAAGACCTGTTTATGTGGTCTCTCTTGTCTGGTAATCAGTATAAGACCTTTTTATGTGATCACTTGTATGGTAATCAGTATAAGACCTGTTTTTGTGATCAGTTGTATGGTAATCAGTATAAGTCCTGTTAATGTGGTTACTTGTATGGTAATCTGTATAAGACCTGTTTTTGTGGTCAGTTGTATGGTAATCAGTTTTAGACCTGTTTATGTGGTCAGTTGTATGGTAATCAGTATTAGACCTGTTTATTTGGTTACATGTATGTTAATCGGAATAAGACCTGTTTATGTGGTCAGATGTATGGTAATCAGTATTAGACCTGTTTATGTGGTCACTTACATGGTAATCAGTATTAGACCTCTTTATGTTGTCAGTTGTATGGTAATCAGTATTAGACCTGTTTATGTGGTCAGTTGTATGGTAATCAGTATTAGACCTGTTTATTTGGTTACATGTATGTTAATCGGAATAAGACCTGTTTATGTTGACAGTTGTATGGTAATCAGTATTAGACCTGTTTATGTTGTCAGTTGTATGGTAATCAGTATTAGACCTGTGTATGCGGTCAATTGTATGGTAATCAGTATAAGATCTGAGTATGTGGTTACTTGTATGGTAATCAGTATTAGAGCTGAATATGCGGTTAGTTGTACGGTAATCAGTATTAGACCTGTTTATGTGGTCAGTGGTATGGTAGTCAGTAAAAGACCTGTGTATGCAGTCAGTTGTATGATAATGAGTATTAGACCTGTTTATGTGGTCACTTGTATGATAATCAGTATTGGACCTGTGTATGCGGTCAGTTGTATGGTAATCTGTATAAGACCTGTATATGTGGTTATTTTTATGAAAATAACTATTAGATCTGTGTATGTGGTTACTTGTATGGTAATCAGTATAAGACCTGTTTATATGATCAAATGTATGGTAATCAGTATTGGACCTGTATTGTGGTCAGTTGTACGGTAATCAGTATAAGACCTGTTTATGTGGTCACTTGTATGGTAATCAGTATATGACCTGTTTATGTGGTCACTTGTATGCTAATCAGTATAAAATCTGTCTATGTGGTCACTTGTATGGTAGTCAGCATAGAACCTGTTTATGTGGTCAGTTTTATGGTAATAAGTATTAGATCTGTGTATGTGGTTACTTGTATGGTAATTAGTATAAGACCTGTTGATATGATCAGTTGTATGGTAATCAGTATTGGACCTGTTTTTGTGGTCAGTTGTAAGGTAATCAGTATTAGTCCTGTGTATGTGGTCAGTTGTATGGTAATCAGTTTTAGACCTGTTTATGTGGTCAGTTGTATGGTAATCAGTATTAGACCTGTTTATGTGGTTACATGTATGTTAATCGGAATAAGACCTGTTTATGTTGTCAGTTGTATGGTTATCAGTATTAGACCTCTTTATATGGTCAGTAAATGCTAATCAGTATTAAACCTGTTTATGTGGTCAGTTGTATGGTAATGAGTATTACATCTGTTTATGTTGTCAGTTGTATGGTAATCAGTATTAGACCTGTGTATGCTGTCAGTTGTATGGTAATCGGTAATCAGTATTAGACCTGTTTATGTGGTCACTTGTATGGTAATCAATATAAGACCTGTTTATGTGGTCAGATGTATGGTAATCAGTTATGTGGTCAGATGTATGGTAATCAGTATTAGACCTGTTTGTCATCACTTGTATGGTAATCAGTATTACACCTGTTTATGTGGTCACTTGTGTGGGAATCAGTATAAGACCTGTTTATGTGGTCAGTTGTATGGAAATAACTATTAGATCTGTGTATGGTGTTACTTGTATGGTAATCAGTAATCAGTATAAGACCTGTTTATATTACCAGTTGTATGGTAATCCGTATAAGACCTGTTTATGTGGTCACTTGTCTGGTAATCAGTATAAGACCTGTTTATGTGATTACTTGTATGGTAATCAGTATAAGACCTGTTTTTGTGATCAGTTGTATGGTAATCAGTATAAGTCCTGTTAATGTGGTTACTTGTATGGTCATCTGTATCAGACCTGTTTTTGTGGTCAGTTGTATGGTAATCAGTATAAGACCTCTGTATGTGGTCCCTTGTATGGTAATCAGTATAAGACCTGTTTATATGACCAGTTGTATGGTAATCAGTATAAGACCTGTTTATGTGGTCATTTGTATGGTAGTCAGTATAAGACCTGTTTATGTGGTAAGATGTATGGTAATCAGTATTAGATCTGAGTATGTGGTTACTTGTATGGTAATCAGTATAAGACCTGTTAATATGATCAGTTGTATGGTAATCAGTATAAGACCTGCTTATGTGGTCAGATGTATGGTAATCAGTATTAGACCTGTTTATGTGGTCACTTACATGGTAATCAGTATTAGACCTGAATATGCGGTTAGTTGTACGGTAATCAGTATTAGACCTGTTTATGTGGTCAGTGGTATGGTAGTCAGTAAAAGACCTGTGTATGCAGTCAGTTGTATGATAATGAGTATTAGACCTGTTTATGTGGTCACTTCTATGATAATCAGTATTGGACCTGTGTATGCGGTCAGTTGTATGAAAATAACTATTAGATCTGTGTATGTGGTTACTTGTATGGTAATCAGTATAAGACCTGTTTATATGACCAAATGTATGTTAATCAGTATTGGACCTGTATTGTGGTCAGTTGTAAGGTAATCAGTATTAGTCCTGAGTATGTGGTCAATTGTATGGTAATTAGTTTTAGACCTGTTTATGTGGTCAGTTGTATGGTAATCAGTATTAGACCTGTTTATGTGGTTACATGTATGTTAATCGGAATAAGACCTTGTTTTGTTGTCAGTTGTATGGTTATCAGTATTAGACCTCTTTATATGGTCAGTAAATGCTAATCAGTATCAGACCTGTTTATGTGGTCAGTTGTATGGTAATGAGTATTAGACCTGTTTATGTTGTCAGTTGTATGGTAATCAGTATTAGACCTGTGTATGCGGTCAGTTGTATGGTAATCAGTATTAGACCTGTTTATGTGGTCACTTGTATGGTAATCAATATAAGACCTGTTTATGTGGTCAGATGTATGGTAATCAGTTATGTGGTCAGATGTATGGTAATCAGTATTAGACCTGTTTGTCATCACTTGTATGGTAATCAGTATTACACCTGTTTATGTGATCACTTGTGTGGGAATCAGTATAAGACCTGTTTATGTGGTCAGTTGTATGGAAATAACTATTAGATCTGTGTATGGTGTTACTTGTATGGTAATCAGTAATCAGTATAAGACCTGTTTATATTACCAGTTGTATGGTAATCCGTATAAGACCTGTTTATGTGGTCACTTGTCTGGTAATCAGTATAAGACCTGTTTATGTGATTACTTGTATGGTAATCAGTATAAGACCTGTTTTTGTGATCAGTTGTATGGTAATCAGTATAAGTCCTGTTAATGTGGTTTCTTGTATGGTAATCTGTATAAGACCTGTTTTTGTGGTCAGTTGTATGGTAATCAGTATAAGACCTCTGTATGTGGTCCCTTGTATGGTAATCAGTATAAGACCTGTTTATGTGGTCACTTGTATGGTAATCAGTATAAGACCTGTTTATATGACCAGTTGTATGGTAATCAGTATAAGACCTGTTTATGTGGTCATTTGTTTGGTAATCAGTATAAGACCTGTTTATGTGGTAAGATGTATGGTAATCAGTATAAGATCTGAGTATGTTGTTACTTGTATGGTAATCAGTATAAGACCTGTTTATATGATCAGTTGTATGGTAATCAGTATTGGACCTGTTTTTTGTGGTCAGTTGTACGGTATTCAGTATAAGACCTGTTTATGTGGTCACTTATATGGTAATCAGTATAAGACCTGTTTATGTGGTCACTTGTATGGTAATCAGTATGAGACCTCTTTATGTTGTCAGTTGTATGGTAATCAGTATTAGATCTGTGTATGCGGTCAGTTGTATGGTAAGCAGTATTAGACCTGTTTATGTGGTCAGTTGTATGGTAATCAGTATAAGACCTGCTTATGTGGTCAGATGTATGGTAATCAGTATTAGACCTGTTTATGTGGTCACTTACATGGTAATCAGTATTAGACCTGAATATGCGGTTAGTTGTACGGTAATCAGTATTAGACCTGTTTATGTGGTCAGTGGTATGGTAGTCAGTAAAAGACCTGTGTATGCAGTCAGTTGTATGATAATGAGTATTAGACCTGTTTATGTGGTCACTTCTATGATAATCAGTATTGGACCTGTGTATGCGGTCAGTTGTATGAAAATAACTATTAGATCTGTGTATGTGGTTACTTGTATGGTAATCAGTATAAGACCTGTTTATATGACCAAATGTATGTTAATCAGTATTGGACCTGTATTGTGGTCAGTTGTAAGGTAATCAGTATTAGTCCTGAGTATGTGGTCAATTGTATGGTAATTAGTTTTAGACCTGTTTATGTGGTCAGTTGTATGGTAGTCAGTATTAGACCTGTTTATGTGGTTACATGTATGTTAATCGGAATAAGACCTTGTTTTGTTGTCAGTTGTATGGTTATCAGTATTAGACCTCTTTATATGGTCAGTAAATGCTAATCAGTATCAGACCTGTTTATGTGGTCAGTTGTATGGTAATGAGTATTAGACCTGTTTATGTTGTCAGTTGTATGGTAATCAGTATTAGACCTGTGTATGCGGTCAGTTGTATGGTAATCAGTATTAGACCTGTTTATGTGGTCACTTGTATGGTAATCAATATTGACCTGTTTATGTGGTCAGATGTATGCTAATCAGTTATGTGGTCAGATGTATGGTAATCAGTATTAGACCTGTTTGTCATCACTTGTATGGTAATCAGTATTAGACCTGTTTATGTGGTCACTTGTGTGGGAATCAGTATAAGACCTGTTTATGTTTTCAGTTGTATGGAAATAACTATTAGATCTGTGTATGTGGTTACTTGTATGGTAATCAGTAATCAGTATAAGACCTGTTTATATTACCAGTTGTATGGTAATCCGTATAAGACCTGTTTATGTGGTCACTTGTCTGGTAATCAGTATAAGACCTGTTTATGTGATCACTTGTATGGTAATCAGTATAAGACCTGTTTTTGTGATCAGTTGTATGGTAATCAGTATAAGTCCTGTTAATGTGGTTACTTGTATGGTAATCTGTATAAGACCTGTTTTTGTGGTCAGTTGTATGTTAATCAGTATAAGACCTGTGTATGTGGTCCCTTGTATGGTAATCAGTATAAGACCTGTTTATGTGGTCACTTGTATGGTAATCAGTATAAGACCTGTTTATATGACCAGTTGTATGGTAATCAGTATAAGACCTGTTTATGTGGTCACTTGTATGGTAGTCAGTATAAGACCTGTTTATGTGGTAGGTTGTATGGTAATCAGTATAAGATCTGAGTATGTGGTTACTTGTATGGTAATCAGTATAAGACCTGTTTATATGATCAGTTGTATGCTAATCAGTATTGGACCTGTTTTTGTGGTCCGTTGTATGGTAATCAGTTTACGACCTGTTTATTTTGTCACTTGTATGGTAATCAGTATAAGACCTGTTTATGTGGTCAGTTGTATGGTAATAAGTATTAGATCTGTGTATGTGGTTATTTGTATGGTATTCAGTATAAGACCTGTTTATAGGACCAGTTGTATGGTAATCAGTATTGGACCTGTTTTTAGGGTCAGTTGTACGGTATTCAGTATAAGACCTGTTTATGTGGTCACTTATATGGTAATCAGTATAAGACCTGTTTATGTGGTCACTGGTATGGTAATCAGTATAAGACCTCTTTATGTTGTCAGTTGTATGGTAATCAGTATTAGATCTGTGTATGCGGTCAGTTGTATGGTAAGCAGTATTAGACCTGTTTATGTGGTCAGTTGTATGGTAATCAGTATAAGACCTGTTTATGTGGTCAGATTGTCAGTATTAGACCTGTTTATGTGGTCAGTGGTATGGTAGTCAGTAAAAGACCTGTGTATGCAGTCAGTTGTATGATAATGAGTATTAGACCTGTTTATGTGGTCACTTGTATGATAATCAGTATTGGACCTGTGTATGCGGTCAGTTGTATGAAAATAACTATTAGATCTGTGTATGTGGTTACTTGTATGGTAATCAGTATAAGACCTGTTTATATGACCAAATGTATGGTAATCAGTATTGGACCTGTATTGTGGTCAGTTGTACGGTAATCAGTATAAGACCTGTTTATGTGGTCACTTGTATGGTAATCAGTATATGACCTGTTTATGTGGTCACTTGTATGGTAATCAGTGTAAAATATGTCTATGTGGTCACTTGTATGGTAGTCAGTATAGAACCTGTTTATGTGGTCAGTTGTATGGTAATAAGTATTAGATCTGTGTATGTGGTTACTTTTATGGTAATCAGTATAAGACCTGTTGATATGATCAGTTGTATGGTAATCAGTATTGGACCTGTTTTTGTGGTCAGTTGTAAGGTAATCAGTATTAGTCCTGTGTATGTGGTCAGTTGTATGGTAATCAGTTTTAGACCTGTTTATGTGGTCAGTTGTATGGTAATCGGTATTAGACCTGTTTATGTGGTTACATGTATGTTAATCGGAATAAGACCTGTTTATGTTGTCAGTTGTATGGTAATCAGTATTAGACCTGTTTATGTTGTCAGTTGTATGGTAATCAGTATTAGACCTGTGTATGCGGTCAGTTGTATGGTAATCAGTATAAGACCTGTTTATGTGGTCAGATGTATGGTAATCAGTTATGTGGTCAGATGTATGGTAATCAGTAATAGACCTGTTTGTCATCACTTGTATGGTAATCAGTATTAGACCTGTTTATGTGGTCACTTGTGTGGGAATCAGTATTAGACCTGTGTATGCGGTCAGTTGTATGGTAATCAATATTATACTGTTTATGTGGTCAGTTGTATGGTAATCAGTATTAGACCTGTTTGTGTTGTCAGTTGTATGGTAATCAGTATTAGACCTGTGTATGCGGTCAGTTGTATGGTAATCAGTATTAGACCTGTTTATGTGGTCACTTGTATGGTAATCATTATAAGACCTGTTTATGTGGTCAGATGTATGGTAATCAGTTATGTGGTCAGATGTATGGTAATCAGTATTAGACCTGTTTATGTGGTCACTTGTATGGTAATCAGTATTAGACCTGTTTATGTGGTCACTTTTATGGTAATCAGTATTAGACCTGTGTATGTGGTCAGTTGTATAGTAATCAATATTATACTGTTTATGTGGTCAGTTGTATGGTAATCAGTATTAGACCTGTTTATGTGGTCACTTGTATGGTAATCAGTATAAGACCTGTTTATGTGGTCAGATGTATGGAAATCAGTATTAGACCTGTTTATGTGGTCACTTGTATGGTAATCAATATACTGTTTATGTGGTCAGTTGTATGGTAATCAGTATAAGACCTGTGTATGTGGTCAGTTGTATGGTAATCAGTATTAGACCTGTGTATGTGGTCAGTTGTATGGTAATCAATATTTGACCAGTGTATGTGGTTAATTGTATGGTAATCAGTATTAGACCTGTGTATGTGGTCAGTTGTATGGTAATCAGTATTAGACCTGTGTATGTGGTCAGTTGTATGGTAATCAGTATTTGACCTGTGTGTGGTCAGTTGTATGGTAATCAGTATTAGACCTGTGTATGTGGTCAGTTGTATGGTAATCGGTATTAGACCTGTTTATGTGGTCAGTTGTATGGTAATCAATAACAAGTTCTCACATATGTTTCTGGGGAAAGACTTGAAATCTTTCATGATAGATAAATGTGTATGTCTTTTCATGAGTGGAACTCAGCAGAACGAAAAAATAAAACTCCAAAAAATAATGAGTGGAACATCACTTGTTTTCATAGAAACGCATGAAAATACTTATTGATGCCATAAACCGACAACTTTTACATTGTGATGTCCTATAGACTCTGCACTGTTTAAGATCCTTCATCTAATCACCTGCAACAAGGATGTTAAACAAGAAAGTTGTTATGCTACCATGATGATGGCGATTAGTCACCTCTCACAAACACATGTCACTTCACAATTATCATAGAAGCTTGTGACATGATATCATAGTACACATAAAACATTTCACTCTAACAAATGTCTTCTCACAAAGTCAAAAGTCACCTAAGAGATATTTTCACATCACACATATCTCAAGGACACATGTCATCTCTAACAAACACTCAACTCTGGCACATTCTACATGTAATCTCATAGACACGTGTCACATGGAGTAATATCATCTCACATGACATCACACCGACACAACTAACATGACATCACACCGGCACATCTTACATGACATCACACCAACACATCTTACATGACATCACATCAACACATGACATCACACTGACACATCTCACATGAGATCACACTGATACATCTCACATGACATCAGACACATCTCACATGACATCACACCGACACAACTAACATGACATCACACCGGCACATCTTACATGACATCACACCAACACATCTCACATGACATCACACCAACACATCTCACATGAGATCACACTGACACATCTCACATGACATCACACCAACACATCCACAAGACATCACACCGACACATTTCACATGACATCACACCGACACATCTCACATGACATCACACCGACACATCTCACATAACATCTCACATGAGATCACACTGACGCATCTCACATAACATCACAACAACACATCTCACATGACATCACACCCACACATCTCACATTACATCACACCAACACATGACATTACACCAACACATCTCACATGAGATCACACAGACACATCTCACATGACATCACACCAACACATCTCACATGACTTCACACCGACACATCTCACATGACATCACACCAACACATGACATTGCACCAACACATCTCACATGAGATCACACCGACACATCTCACATAACATCACACCAACACATCTCACATGACATCTCACGGACACTTCCCACTGGACATTCTACCGACACATCTCACATGACATCATACCAGCACATCTCAAATGACATCACACTGACATATCTCACATGACATCACACCAACACATCTCACATGACATCACACAATGACATCACACCAACACATGACATCACACTGACACATCTCCCATAACATCACACCGACACATCTCACAATATCACAGCGACACATCTCACAACGATATATATCATCCCACAGGGACATGTGTTACTTTACACAGTCTAGTCCTTGGAAAAACATAACTGAAAAACTCACTTTTGTGAATAAGTTACCAATTATTTTAATCATTTCATGTACACATTTTATTTAAAGTAAATCATTTAACAGAGTAATCATATTGGAATACAAAATAATTGACATCATTTTTATTACATGGTATCACTAATACACATAGACAGTAAAATACATGATGTTATTGTAAAATAACCAAGACAGTGAATATAATACATGTACTGTTGACCTTGTCTTTTAAACAAAAATATGTAAATTATTTACATGATGTTATTATTAGACAGAATATTATCTTTTACTAATTCTTTACATATTCACAATATTCAATACATTCAAGGAGAAGTCCTACAATTATCAATCATTACTAGACCTGTTCAGGTAAAACCTATTTAACAGAGTAATAATATTGATAACAAAAGAATACACAGAAATTGACATAACCTTTAAATAGTAACTATTTATATAAGATGTCTAATTATAGATATTTAGGTCAATAGGTCAATTCAATCATTCTAACATATCAGCTTTCATACTATATTGGACATTTATTTAAGAGTTCATTATACAGAATATAATCTTTAATTCTTGACATATTTACAATATTTGCTTTTTTAGTTCACATTACATGTTGTAATTTAATACATTGATACACATTGTTTACATCCAGTGATCAATAACAACAGATAAGTCAGACATATGTAAACTACATGATCACTTCCTGGTGTCAATCAGAAAATATTGTAATGTGGATTATTTATACTTTCTTATAAACATAAACATTGTCATGACGACCAATAACAACAGATTAGTTAGACATATGTAAACTACATGATCACTTCCTGGCGTCAATCAGAATATATTGTAATGTGGATTATTTATACTTTCTTATAAACATAAACATTGTCATGACGACCAATAACAACAGATTAGTTAGACATATGTAAACTACATGATCACTTCCTGGCGTCAATCAGAATATATTGTAATGTGGATTATTTATACTTTCTTATAAACATAAACATTGTCATGACGACCAATAACAACAGATTAGTTAGACATATGTAAACTACATGATCACTTCCTGGCGTCAATCAGAATATATTGTAATGTGGATTATTTATACTTTCTTATAAACATAAACATTGTCACGATGACCAATAACAACAGATAAGTCAGACATATGTAAACTACATGATCACTTCCTGGCGTCAATCAGAATATATTGTAATGTGGATTATTTATACTTTCTTATAAACATAAACATTGTCATGACAACCAATAACAACAGATTTAGACAATGAATTATAACATATGTATGGAGACAAATCAGATAATGGTATCTGTGTAATAATAACCTGACTCTGTTTACCATCAGGACTAATCCTGAGTAGATTGTAAGACCCATAACATATAACAAGTACATGTCCTTCATCATCTGTTGTAATTCCCCGTGGTTCACTCATGTTAGGATCAGTAAATGTAAACAAAGTGTTCCCCACTGTATCAATACAGTACAACTTAACATAGTCAGTATAGTAGATACGTCCTGCCTCACCACCACAGATACAGTCAGGTATTACACCCACTGGTATTGTACGTGTTACCTTCAATAACATGTTCATTACCTTTATTGTCCTATCTTCACAGCCTACAAACAGCTGGTTATCTCTGTACATGATACCACTACACCCCACCTTTACATCAATACGTTGTATAACTTGTCTCTGTCTGACATCTACTATCACTACAGTAGTAGTATCTAATAATGTAACAGCCACAGTGTTGTTGTCTATTACAGCTATATAGTATGGTCCACCAGGTAATGGAATGGTATGTTGTTGTTGTCCTGTTATATCACATGTTACTAATTGTTGACCATACCTATCAGCTATAACTAACACATCATCATGTAACACCTTTATATCAAGGATCAACTCTACATTGACCTTGAAGTTATAATCCAGTGAATACTTGTCCTGTACATGTTGTACAATGTGACACCAAGTATCATCTGATTCCATGTGTTGATTGTTACAGTCCTGACACATAGATCTCTGACAGCCATGACACCAGTATACAGATGGTTCCTTGTCACAGACATGACACCTGTAAAGGATTTATATAAATGAAATATCATAATTCTGACATAAAAAAACAATTGAACTTTAAATTATATAAAGTAAACAAAACACCATGTTGTGTGGCTTCCATTTAAATAGATGACCTCAAGATCAGCATTAATTTATATAAATGTAATATTCAAGCTATTATTGTGTACAATTATATAAAGTAAACATAATAAAATAACAGTCACAATATGTCTGTATTTAAATAGGTCACATGATGACAACTTGAATGCTTAAACCTGTGTGTTAGTTACAATGTCTGTTTTTAAATAGGTCACATGATGACAACTTGAATCTTTAAACTTGTGTGGTATTAACAATGAAAGTGTACAATGAAATAAACATTTAATGTAACATATTTAGTTCAATGTGTTGATGGTTATAGTCCTGACACAGAGATGACTTCATGATTAATATCAATATATTACACTATACTAACTTGAATAATTAAATCTTCAAAACTTGTGGGGTCACAATATAGGCAGTCACATGCACAGGTTTTATATACAAATCAGTCCATGTGACCAACTGTGATGTACTTACTATGTCACACCCACTAAGTTGTCATAAGGGGGCAATTGTCCAGGGGGAGTTGTCACAAGGGGGCAATAGTCCTGGGGGAGTTGTCATAATGGGACAATTTATTGTCCCAAAGGGGGGTAGTGTCTCAAGGGTTATTTCCATAAGGGGCAATTACCTTGGGCAGTTGGGAAATTGTGCATGGGGCAGTTGACCAGGGGAGTTATCATAAGGAGGCAATTGTCTGGGGGGCAGTTGTCACAAGGGGGTATTTGTCTTGCGGGGGGGAGTGTCTCAAGGGCTATTTTCACAAGGGGACAATTGTCCAGGGGGAGCTGTCATAAGGGCCAATTGTCAAAAGGCAGTAATTATCCAATGGCAGTTACCAGGGAGGGGGTGGAGTAGTCATAAGGAGGAAATTGTCAAGGGGCAGTTTTGTCATAATGGGACAATAGTCAGGGGCCAGTAGTCATATGGGGACAATTGTCCAGGGGGCAGTTTCCATAAGGGGCAGTTGTCATAAGGGGCAATTGTCCTGGGGGCAGTTGTCCTGGGGGAGTTGTCATAATGGGGCAATTAATTGTCCCAAAGGGCAATTTTCATAACAGGACAATTTGTTCAGGGGGAGCTGTCATAATGGGCAATTGCCATAAGGGAGCAATTGTCCAAGGGAAGTTGTCATAAGTGGACAATAGTCAGGGGCCAGTTGTCATATGGTGACAATTGCCATTAGGAGGCAATTTTAAAGGGTTAGTTATCATAAAGGGCAATTGTCCATGGGGCAGTTATGGTAAAGGGGCAATTGTGCATGGCGCAGTTGTCATAAGGGGTAATTGTCCAGGGCAGTTATCATAAGGAGGCAATTGTCCTGGGTGGGGAAATTGCCATAAAGGGGCAATTGTACAGGAAGCAGTTATCATAAGGGAACAATTGTCCGAGGCAAATTGTTATGGGACAGTTATCCGTGGTGCAATTGTCCCAGACCCCACCTCACAAAAGGCAATTTTCATAAGAGGACACTTGTCCACGGGCAGTTATCATAAGGGGACAATAGTCAGGGCCAGTTTTCATATGGGGACAATTGTCCAGGGGGGCAGTTCCTTAAGGGGCAATTGTCTTGGGGCAGTTGTCATAAGGGGGCAATTATTATAAGGAGACAATTTTCCCGGGTCAGTTATCATAAGGGGCAATTGTCCTGGGGGGGGGAGGGGACTTGTCATAAAGGTCAATTGTCCAGGGTGGGGAAGTTGTCATATTAAGGGGAAATTATCCAGGGGCAGTTGTCATAAATGGACAATTGTCCAGGGGTAGTTTCTTCTGGGGGCAATTGTCATAAAGAGGCAATTTTCCAGCGTCAGTTAGCATAAGGGGCAATTGTGCATGGGGCAGTTGTCCCAAGGGGGCAATTGTCCTCCGGGGAGTTGTCATAAAGGTCAATTGTCTAGGGTTGGGAAGTTGCCATAAGGGGCAATTGTACAAGAAGCAGTTGTCATAAGGGAACAATTATTATGGGACAGTTATCCGTGGTGCAATTATCCTAGACCCCCTCTAAGGTATTTACTACTGACCTTGTCCATGCACAATACATTTTGACATTTTGTTGTAATGTGTTCATTGTTACTGACTAAAAATGGTAAGTCATAAAGATTGTTTGATTGTTTGAGTGTTGTTTAATGCCACTTTCAGCAACTTTTCAGCTATATCATGGTGTCCAGTTTTTATTGGGGAGGAAACCTGAATACCCCGAGAGAACCCCCGAGCTTAGGTAGGAAAACTGGCAATCATTGTCAATTAAGATTGGAGTCGAGTACACCCTGCCCGCAGTGAGACTCAAACCTGCAACCTCAGTGTTGATAGACCATGTGATCTACCTTAACCACTCGGCCACCGAGGCCACTTACCGGTACTAACATTTTTTACATGTGACCTTGACCCGACCTTCGTTTGGAAATCAATGTCATTATTGCTCAAATTGAGACAAATATGAAAAAGACCTGATATGTACTGTTTAGGCATTTCAATTCTTTACTTACTTCTGTTTAAATCTGCTATCTTGAATCCCTGTAAAATACAAACAAAATGTCAGATATTGTCAACAATATAGGAATAAACTTTTAGACTAAGTTCATTTCTGGACCATGACAGCCTCAGAACAATGTTTCAATAACTGTATTCATCCTCAATAGATTGATTTGCTGCTGTATACAATGTTAATAGTACACTCCGGGTAATTGGATATCAAGTTTGTCAAGAAAAAATATCCCATTAGGCAGGATATCCGATTTGACATTTCGAGAAGTCAAGTATTGATTTTGATGACGTAATAACATGTGTTCCAGTTTTGGTGCCCCTACAACAGTTGTACATTGTATTACCATGTTTTTGTTTGATAATAAATTAATTAAATTGTTTTTAATTGTTTATTTGTTATAATAAACAATTTTGACATTATTGTGTTCTTCTTTTTCCCCAAAGATACGTGTATTGTCTGTTCAGAACTCGATCTTTTTTGTTTACATTATTTTTATGGTAACAGTGAAACATGATTTATCTGTTTCTTTGATCGTTGAATAAGTTCTGTGTGGACCATTTAATTTTTTTATTTTTAATTTATACAGTAAAGACCAGACATTTCAACCTCATTCCTGACACTCCC
The DNA here is from genome assembly GCA_944474755.1 of Limnoperna fortunei. Taxonomy (NCBI): domain Eukaryota; kingdom Metazoa; phylum Mollusca; class Bivalvia; order Mytilida; family Modiolidae; genus Limnoperna; species Limnoperna fortunei. Next base: position 50,121,070 of record OX104125.1, read on the forward strand.
GCTGGTGTTACAGTAAAGACCAGACATTTCAACCTCATTCCTGACACTCATTCTGGTGTTACAGTAAAGACCAAACATTTCAACCTCATTCCTGACACTCCCTCTGGTGTTACAGTAAAGACCAGACATTTCAACCTCATTCCTGACACTCCCTCTGGTGTTACAGTAGACCAGACATTTCAACCTCATTCCTGACACTCCCTCTGGTGTTACAGTAGAGACCAGACATTTCAACCTCATTCCTGACACTCCCTCTGGTGTTACAGTAAAGACCAGACATTTCAACCTCATTCCTGACACTCCCTCTGGTGTTACAGTAGAGACCAGACATTTCAACCTCATTCCTGACACTCCCTCTGGTGTTACAGTAAAGACCAGACATTTCAACCTCATTCCTGACACTCCCTCTGGTGTTACAGTAGAGACCAGACATTTCAACCTCATTCCTGACACTCCCTCTGGTGTTACAGTAGAGACCAGACTTTTCAACCTCATTCCTGATGCTCCTCTGATGTTACAGTAAAGACCAGATATTTCAACCTCATTCCTGTCACTCCCTCTGGTGTTACAGTAAAGACCAGACATTTCAACCTCATTCCTGACACTCCCTCTGGTGTTACAGTAAAGACCAGACATTTCAACCTCATTCCTGACACTCCCTTTGGTGTTACAGTAAAGACCAGACATTTCAATCACATTCCTGACACTCCCTCTGGTGTTACAGTAAAGACCAGACATTTCAACCTCCTTCCTGACACTCCCTCTGGTGCTACAGTAAAGACCAAACATTTCAACCTCATTCCTGACACTCCCTCTAGTGTTACAGTAAAGACAAGACATTTCAACCTCATTCCTGACACTCCCTCTGGTGTTACAGTAGAGACCAGACATTTCAACCTCATTCCTGACACTCCCTCAGGTGTTACAGTAAAGACCAGACAACCTCATTCCTGACACTCCCTCTGGTGTTACAGTAAAGACCAGACATTTCAACCTCATTCCTGACACTCCCTCTGGTGTTACAGTAAAGACCAGACATTACAACCTCATTCCTGACACTCCCTCTGGTGTTACAGTAGAGACCAGACTTTTCAACATCATTCCTGATGCTCCTCTGATGTTACAGTAAAGACCAGACATTTCAACCTCATTCCTGTCACTCCCTCTGGTGTTACAGTAAAGACCAGACATTTCAACCTCATTCCTGACACTCCCTCTGGTGTTACAGTAAAGACCAGACAATTCAACCTCATTCCTGACACTCCCTTTGGTGTTACAGTAAAGACCAGACATTTCAATCACATTCCTGACAATCCCTCTGGTGTTACAGTAAAGACCAGACATTTCAACCTACTTCCTGACACTCCCTCTGGTGTTACAGTAAAGACCAGACATTTCAACCTCATTCCTGACACTCCCTCTGGTGTTACAGTAAAGACCAGACATTTCAACCTCATTCCTGACACTCCCTCTGGTGTTACAGTAAAGACCAGACATTTCAACCTCATTCCTGACACTCCCGCTGGTGTTACAGTAAAGACCAGACATTTCAACCTCATTCCTGACACTCCCTCTGGTGTTACAGTAAAGACCAGACATTTCAACCTCATTCCTGACACTCCCGCTGGTGTTACAGTAAAGACCAGACATTTCAACCTCATTCCTGACACTCCCTCTGGTGTTACAGTAAAGACCAGACATTTCAACCTCATTCCTGACACTCCCTCTGGTGTTACAGTAAAGACCAGACATTTCAACCTCATTCCTGACACTCCCTCTGGTGTTACAGTAAAGACCAGACATTTCAACCTCATTCCTGACACTCCCTCTGGTGTTACAGTAAAGACCAGACATTTCAACCTCATTCCTGACACTCCCTCTGGTGTTACAGTAAAGACCAGACATTTCAACCTCATTCCTGACACTCCCTCTGGTGTTACAGTAAAGACCAGACATTTCAACCTCATTCCTAACACTCCCTTTGGTGTTACAGTAAAGACCAGACAACCTCATTCCTGACACTCCCTCTGGTGTTACAGTAAAGACCAGACATTTCAACCTCATTCCTGACACTCCCTCTGGTGTTACAGTAGAGACCAGACATTTCAACCTCATTCCTGACACTCCCTCTGGTGTTACAGTAAAGACCAGACATTTCAACCTCATTCCTGACACTCCCTCTGGTGTTACAGTAGAGACCAGACATTTCAACCTCATTCCTGACGCTCCTCTGGTGTTGGGCAAGACATACAAAGAATCATTATTATTCTTCAAAGTATTTAAAAGGTATGTGATAGACATAACTTGATACAATAATAAATTTATTGGCTGTGATATGTTCAATCAACACAAACGAAATAATAGTTTCTTGTCTGCAAATTATCTATATATCTAAAACTATTCTGATAATGTGTTGTCTAAAATATATATATGTCACCTTCCTGACCTTTTAATTTCTTCTCTGCTGGTACATTATCTTTTTTCTAGAAAAAATAAAATCAACATTTATCAACATATTTGAATTAACATTCTCTATTACAAGTATTTGTGTATAATCTGTACATATAAATGTAGGTTTGTACTAGTTATGCACATGGAAATGGAAACGTTAACTGAATGTAAACAGTATCTGTCCAAAGGGAAATTAACATTCAAGTAGAAATATTAAATTACTAATAACTTGATAAAGTTTATTTAGCATATATAGTTATAATTTATGTATGTTGTTTAGAGACATCCTGATTCCGAGTTCTTGCTATACCTCATGCTGCATATACAGTTATAATTTGTGTATGTTGTTAAGAGACATCCTGATTCCGAGTTCGTGCTCATGCTGCATATATAGTTATAATTTGTGTATGTTGTTAAGAGACATCCTGATTCAGAGTTTTTGAAAATCTTCAAATACAATACAGTTACATGTATCTCCTAATTGAAATTTATACCAAATATAAGCTCAATATCTTCAAGCTTTTAGAAAAAGGGATGGAAAACTGTTATTTTGAAGTAATTATCCAAGTCCAATGGCAATAATTTGGTAAAAAATCAATGGACTGGACACAATTCAAACTTGATCTGTAACTCATGATTGTCTGCAAGAGTTAACATAGAAAGTACGGGAAACATGTTGTGACGGATGGATTGATGTATAGAGTGCTAACCTTTAGTACCATTCAGCAATACCAGCAGGGGACTGAAAACATTAATAAGATTTCTGTATAGTCTTCAAACCATGTCTGAGAGAAATCTTGAACGTTCTGCATATCACTAATTGTAATAATAATACAATTATTATGTAAGATTCATACCTCTGTATAGTCTTCAAACCAGGTCTGAAATAAATCTTGAGTTTTATGATGATCACTATGTTCTTCACAGAAGTAGTCATCTCCTGAATCCAGTAATTCACTGTAACTATGGCGACCAGCAGGCATGTGTATGTTGCCATCAGAGCACTTTGACTTAACAGTGTAAGACACTCTCCTTGTTTCAAATCTTTCTTTGACTTTCTCAATTGCTTCTCCCAATTCTTCTAGCATTGCTTTACATCTTTCTTTCTCCACATTTTTCCATTGCCATATCTGTAGTGCTATTGTGTTTTTACAGAAACACAAAATGAATTTTACAGAATTCTTTCTGTCAAGAAAGAATACTCCCATGCCATGATAAATAGCCATCCGGCCAGTCTGTGGTTCTGTGCACATAGCATGTTGACTGATATAATAACACAAAATATGGTTGAAAAAGTCAAACGGCATAAAATCAAACTCTATACACAACCATGGTGTGCGTTTACAGTTATCTTTTTTTGCATTAAACCTATCAATGATATCTGTCAATGAAGCTTTCTCAGAGATCATGCAAGGCATATAATAAGTAGGTAAGACCTGCTTCTGTCCATTTTCCATTAAAGTTGAAAGCCTTACTATAATGCCAAATATTTCCATTACATTCAGTAAATGATCACTATGTTTGTTAAAGTCAAGTTTTGGTTCTTTATCAAAGAGTTTTACAATTAGAGAGTGCTCAAGCTTTCCTGTGTCTTCTAGTGCTTTCCATTCGTCAGTCAGCTTCAGGTTGGAATCAAATTTATCTGATACAAGACATCTGAAAGCATTTGCCAACCATTTTTGGTTTAGTATAATATATTCTTTTAAACTTTCAAAATATATGACTCCTCCAACTTTATGCTGATATTTCAGGAAAAGTTTTATTTCATCCTCAGTATCAATTGAACATTTTGAAGATAGTTCAACAATATCAGGCCAAGATAATATGTTCAACCCAGCCTCTTGTAAAACCTCAAGTGATTGCTCTAAACGAATCCATTTTAATGGTAACTTTTCAGCAAATGTTTTCAGTTGCTTTCCATACTTAAAAATTGTGTCACGCAAAATATTAAAATCCTCTTCAGTGGATTCAGTGTTTGAAACAAAACATATCTCTTTGACATGTTTTTTCTTAGGTTCGTTTTTTAATACAGAGAGTAGCTGTTTACGGAACTCATTTTTTCTTTCAATCAGCTTAAAAGAAGAAAAAAACCAAATGCAAGCATCAATTTTCATTTGCTCCTCAAGTTCTCATTTAGTAGTCATATTAACTGGTCTCATTGTCAGCAGCATCTAATACAATATAACTAAGTCTAATTTTAAATTTATTATTATTATTATTATTGAATTGGTCATTACAGTATTAAATTTTAATCGTACCAGCTAGAATTCTACCAAAAAAAGTGACACCGATCCTCGATAAAGACCAGACAAGTTTTTGTCAATGATTTTCTCATCGACTACATGTAGCTGCTAAAATTACACTTTTAAACTATGTCAATGACTGCTAGGTTTATATAATTATAGATATTTTATAACTCAATCCGCGTTCTCATGAAATGGCCTTATTACTAAAACGTTATGCTTTCATTCTCGAGGATTCTCTCTGATACATCTACATCTAACAACAACCCCCCTCCCACACTTACAACAACAACATTCCCTTTCTTTTATTTCTTTTTATGATGCAGTTGTTCAGCGATTCAAGAGTCCAGTATTATTTATTAGCCCCTATTAATTTTTTTATCATGTTTCAAACCGCGGTTAAAAAGAGCCTTGTAAAATTAGTACAGCAGTTAGCAAGAACAACGCCAATACACACCATTACCCTCAAGAATCTTTTATGATCAAAGATCGTAATAAAATCGTCAGATTTCCATTAGTTTCGGTTCTGTTATATATTTTTAATTCCATTTAAATAGTTTGATAATGATTTTGTTGATATTTTTTGTTTGTACATCAGCGTCTACCAGTATGTGTTTCTATCAGCTTTAAAAATAAAATATATGGAGAGTGATAACAGCATTTTTAAAGAGGTTTTTCTGCATTTTTATTTTGCCATTCTTATTATCATGTACAGCGTACCTCCTTTATATGTTAGAAATAAGGCTAAGTTATATTATTGTTAGTTTTACAAAATTTTCTGACTAAAGACATTCTTATGAAGAACAAATATAACAAATGAAATTCACCAACATCCGAAAAAATCACTCTTGGGAATCATTTATTTCATCTAAAAAAAGGTCATTAAATGGGATTTGTATAGATATAATAACACTCTTTACTAATAAAATATATAAGTTAAATGATCAAAATAAATTATTCTTGTATAAAGACTTGAAGCTAGCCTTTAAACCTGATCTTTATTTATCCTGCAAAAACTTTGAACATAGGAAATTAATAACAAAATTCCGGATAAGTCATAATTCCCTAGAAATTGAGTCCTGCCGTTATACAAAAATACCCCGAGAATCTCGACTTTGTAATTTCTATTCCCTTCAAGAAATTGAATATGAAACACACTTCTTCTTTTACTGCCATAAAAATCAGCGACTTAGGCAAAATTATTGTTCAGAACTAATAAAAGAATATAAAAAATATAAAACCAAAATCTTACTCTCATTTTAAACCCAAATTTTTTTTTACGGGTCCAGAATCTAGGTTCTTTTTTAAAACAGTCAACTGAAGTTAGGTCGAGTGATTTATAATATTTTATCTGTAGAATTGTTTGTTGTTATACCTTTATTCCTGTTTTATATGACACAAGCTGTTAAAATAGCTTAATGATAATAAATAAATAAAATAAATACAATTTATAAAAGAAAACATTTAATATAACCCCAACCTTTTTCTACAGATTTTCAAATATTTTAATGAATTTTCCGTTAACAACCCCATTCCAAGAAACCGAATTAATGCCTGGCTAGTTTAAAAAAAGATTACAGTAGCATACAGAAATCAGTATGCCTTTAACGGTTTGTTTAGTTTGAATGGTGTTTAACGCCACATCAGCAATTTTTCAGCTTTATCATTGTGTCAAATTTTTTGGGGGAGTCAGCCTGAGTACCCGGAGAAAACACCCGACGTTATGTAGGAAAACTGGCAATCCTGTCAATTAACACTGGAGTCGAGAACACAGTGCCCGCAGTGAGAATCGAACCTGCAATCTCAGTGTTTATAGACCAAGTGATCAATATCAGACGAACTACCTTAACCCCTCGGCCACCGAGGCCCCAAAAAACGTTGATGCAAACTGCATTGTTGTAAAGTACATTCAATACAATAGCATTCAGTTATAAAATAATCAGAGTATTATAATATTAAGATAGAATTTTAATTTTCACATTTTTGTTTTTTATCATTCTCTAACAGTACAATGGGCGCTTTACCGTAGAAATAGCGACAACTATTGATACTGAACCACCCTGCCAAATTTCAAATTGTTCTCATATAAAAGCTTGAAGGAAATCCGTACCGAGGCAGGGGGCACAAAAATTATATACAATCAGTATAATTTAATTAAGTGCACCAAAATTTAATACATGTATAGCGATAGATACAAATTTGGTCATTAACATTTTCACATACCTTTAAATTTCCAAGTAAAATTGGTTGAATATCATTATTTTTGTTCAACATAACCATAAATTTCTTCAAATATAATTTAAATTATGATTGCATTTACATGCAGTTAAATAGCAAGTTATTTTTTCAAAACACTTACATGATCTCTACACTCATCAATTCTTGTACACACAATGACAGCTGGAGGGTACAGAAATTCTGTCTTTGTCTCCTCTTTTATTTTTTCAATAACCCCACAGGAGTGAATAGTGTCAAGCCAGAAATCTATATACTCTACAAAAATAAGTTGGCATGTGAGGAAACAATCAGATAGTAAACTATTTATAGTGCCTTCAGTCTAGCTGTAATAGTAATGTGCCAATATAACTACTTGAATGATTATGTTTGCTCAATATTGTCCTGTTGATAAATTCCAGAAGAGGTACTCAAGTTATTATTAATCACAAGATTAGGTTCTTCTAGTAAATAGTGTAACTAAAAAAAAATTGGTACAGAAGTCCCCCTCTTGTACGATCCCCTTGCCAGTGACCACTCGCTTTATCGCCAAAATGCAGATACATTAAGTGTTTCTAACATAAGATTATTTGTTGCAAACGACCAAACATCAAACACAACCAACAGCCACTACTTTTGACACAACATGATTTCCCTCACAAACGACTACTGGTAATCTGGCAAGATTATCCAAAAGATCATCTAATCTGAAACAAAAACAAGTTAGCAGCATACTGACCATGAATAGTTTATTTATGTCAAGCGATCAATACAAGACAAGAACAAACTTTAAATAAATTAGGAAAGGGAATGGAACAAAAACCAGTGAGTACCCTGGAAATGGAACAATAGCCAGTACCCAGGGGATTGAGCAGAAGCCAGTGAGTACCCTGGGAATGGAACAATAGCCAGTGAGTCCCCTTGGAATGGAACAATAGCCAGTACCCAGGGATGGAGCAAAAGCCAATGAGTACCATGGGAATGGAACAATCGCCAGTACCTAGGGGATGGAGCAAAAGCAAGTGAGTACCCTGGGAATGGAACAATAGCCAGTGAATACCCAGGGGATGGAGCAAAAGCAAGCAAGTACCCTGGGAATGGAACAATAGCCAGTACCCAGGGATGGAGCAAAAGCAAGCAAGTACCCTGGGAATGGAACAATCGCCAGTACCTAGGGGATAAAGCAAAAACCATTGAGTACCCTGGGAATGGAACAATAGCCAGTACCTAGGGGATAAAGCAAAAACCATTGAGTACCCTGGGAATGGAACAATCGCCAGTACCTAGGGGATAAAGCAAAAACCATTGAGTACCCTGGGAATGGAACAATAGCCAGTACCCAGGGGATAAAGCAAAAACCATTGAGTACCCTGGGAATGGAACAATTGCCAGTACCTAGGGGATAAAGCAAAAACCATTGAGTACCCTGGGAATGGAACAATTGCCAGTACCCAGGGGATAAAGCAAAAACCACTGAGTACCCTGGGAATGGAACAATAGCCAGTACTCAGGGAATAAAGCAAAAACCATTGAGTACCCTGGGAATGGAACAATCGCCAGTACCAAGGGGATGGCGCAAAAGCAAGTGAGTACCCTGGGAATGGAACAATAGCCAGTACTCAGGGGATAAAGCAAAAGCGAGTGAGTCCCCTGGGAATGGAACAATAGCCAGTACCCAGGGGATGGAGCAAAAGCAAGTGAGTACCCTGGGAATGGAACAATCGCCAGTACCCAGGGGATGGAACAATCGCCAGTACCTAGGGGATGGAGCAAAAGCCAGTGAGTACCCTGGGAATGGAACAATCGCCAGTACCCAGGGGATGGAGCAAAAGCAAGTGAGTCCCCTGGGAATGGAACAATCGCCAGTACCCAGGGGATGGAACAATCGCCAGTACCTAGGGGATGGAGCAAAAGCCAGTGAGTACCCTGGGAATGGAACAATCGCCAGTACCCAGGGGATGGAGCAAAAGCAAGCAAGTACCCTGGGAATGGAACAACAGCCAGTGAGTCCCCTGGGAATGGAAAAATAGCCAGTGAGAACCCTGGGAATGGAACAATAGCCAGTACCCAGGGGATGTAGCAAAAGCAAGCAAGTACCCTGGGAATGGAACAATAGCCAGTGAGTACCCTGGGAATGGAACAACAGCCAGCGAGTCCCCTGGGAATGGAACATTTTCCAGTACCTAGGGGATGGAGCAAAAGCCAGCGAGTACCCTGGGAATGGAACAAAAACCAGTGAGTCCCAATAGCCAGTTAGTCCCCTGGAAATGGAACAATAGCCAGTGAGTACCCTTGGAATGGAACAATAGCCAGTACCCTGGGAATGGAACAATAGCCAGTGAGTACCCTGGGAATGGAACAATAGCCAGTACCCTGGGAATGGAACAAAAGCCAGCGAGTACCCTGGGAATGGAACAAAAACCAGTGAGTCCCAATAGCCAGTTAGTCCCCTGGAAATGGAACAATAGCCAGTGAGTCCCCTTGGAATGGAACAATAGCCAGTACCCTGGGAATGGAACAATCGCCAGTACCCAGGGATGGAGCAAAAGCAAGTGAGTACCCTGGGAATGGAACAATAGCCAGTGAGTACCCAGGGGATGGAGCAAAAGCCAGTGAGTATTCTGGGAATGGAACAATAGCCAGTACCCAGGGGATTGAGCAAAAGCCAGTGAGTACCCTGGGAATGGAAAAATAGCCAGTACCCAGGGATGGAGCAAGAGCCAGTGAGTACCCTGGGAATGGAACAATAGCCAGTGAGTACCCAGGGAATGGAACAATAGCCAGTACCCAGGCGATGGAGCAAAAGCAAGTGAGTACCCTGGGAATGGAACAATAGCCAGTGAGTACCCAGGGGATGGAGCAAAAGCAAGCAAGTACCCTGGGAATGGAACAACAGCCAGTGAGTCCCCTGGGAATGGAAAAATAGCCAGTGAGAACCCTGGGAATGGAACAATAGCCAGTACCCAGGGGATGTAGCAAAAGCAAGCAAGTACCCTGGGAATGGAACAATAGCCAGTGAGTACCCTGGGAATGGAACAACAGCCAGCGAGTCCCCTGGGAATGGAACATTTTCCAGTACCTAGGGGATGGAGCAAAAGCCAGCGAGTACCCTGGGAATGGAACAAAAACCAGTGAGTCCCAATAGCCAGTTAGTCCCCTGGAAATGGAACAATAGCCAGTGAGTACCCTTGGAATGGAACAATAGCCAGTACCCTGGGAATGGAACAATAGCCAGTGAGTACCCTGGGAATGGAACAATAGCCAGTACCCTGGGAATGGAACAAAAGCCAGCGAGTACCCTGGGAATGGAACAAAAACCAGTGAGTCCCAATAGCCAGTTAGTCCCCTGGAAATGGAACAATAGCCAGTGAGTCCCCTTGGAATGGAACAATAGCCAGTACCCTGGGAATGGAACAATCGCCAGTACCCAGGGATGGAGCAAAAGCAAGTGAGTACCCTGGGAATGGAACAATAGCCAGTGAGTACCCAGGGGATGGAGCAAAAGCCAGTGAGTATTCTGGGAATGGAACAATAGCCAGTACCCAGGGGATTGAGCAAAAGCCAGTGAGTACCCTGGGAATGGAAAAATAGCCAGTACCCAGGGATGGAGCAAGAGCCAGTGAGTACCCTGGGAATGGAACAATAGCCAGTGAGTACCCAGGGAATGGAACAACAGCCAGTACTCAGGGGATAAATCAAAAGCCAGTGAGTACCCTGGGAATGGAACAATAGCCAGTAAATAGCCTGGGAATGGAACAATAGCCAGTACCCAGGGGATTGAGCAAAAGCCAGTGAGCAGGGGCCGGGCTGGGCTTCGCCAATGTCGCCAATTGCGATTTTTTTTAAATTTGGCGACAAAATATTGCGTCTGGCGATTTTGTTGGCGCCAAGGTTTTATAGTGTTAAACGATGCATGCACGTCTTAAATTTATCGGTAATCGGCGATTGCATCATTAAAGATTCTTTGTCGGCTTCTATGGTCGTAAATACACGTGTATTGTGTAGTATCCAGTGACATGTGTGTTATTTGGAGTTATTAAATGGAAATCGGCAATAATTTGAATCATCAAAGTTGTCAGATGAAAAGCAGCTTTACCTGCATCACATTTGAGTAGAGGTGTAATAAAACAATTGATGCTGTTAATTAATTTATAAAAATAACAAAACAAACATATTTTTGTAGTAATATTTTTTTATAATGTAATTAATAAAATACAGGTATTAAAACTAACGTCGATGTTGAGTGATTTCCAGACCGGATGTCCGTCTTAATTTCGTAATTAGAAAACTCTTACACATGCGTAGTTCTATTTTCGGTATTTCCGGTTTTATGTTCATTCACGGGAATAGATGTTTCTAATAAATTACTGTAAAATTTTAGTTTTCTGCCAACAAGAAATCACTCACACATCTTTTTATGACTAAAATAAAATTAGTTTACGGGCTGCTCGAGACCAAACTTTAGAAAAATTGAATTAAGAGTCCGGCAAACTTGGATTTCGTCCGACGTTACAAAATATGTCACACATAATGTTAAACAATTTCGCCGTGTCATATAGTGATTTCTAATATGGCGACACTTTTACAAACTGGCGACGGAAAATTGCAGTTGGCGATTTTTTTGGCGCCAGCTTTTTAGAAGCCAGAGCAGCCCCTGAGTGAGTACCCTGGGAATGGAACAATAGCCAGTACCCAGGGGATTGAGCCAAAGCCAGTGAGTACCCTGGAAATGGAACAATAGCCAGTACCCAGGGATGGAGCAAAAGCAAGTGAGTACCCTGGGAATGGAACAATAGCCAGTACCCTGGGGATTGAGCAAAAGCCAGTGAGTACCCTGGGAATGGAACAATAGCCAGTACCCAGGGGATAAAGCAAAAGCCAGTAAGTACCCTGAGAATGGAACAATCGCCAGTACCCAGGGAATGGAACAACAGCCAGTGAATACTCTGGAAATGTAACTATAGCCAGTGAGTACCCTGGGAATGGAACAATAGCCAGCACCCAGGGGATAAAGTAAAAGCCAGTGAGTACCCTGGGAATGGAACAATAGCCAGTGAGTACCCTGGGAATGGAACAATAGCCAGTACCCAGGCGATGGAGCAAAAACCATTGAGTACCCTGGGAATGGAACAATTGCCAGTATCTAGGGGATGGAGCAAAAGCCAGTGAGTACCCTGGGAATGGAACAATAGCCAGTACCCAGGAGAAAAGCAAGTGAGTACCCTGGAAATGGAACAATAGCCAGTAAGTACCCTGGGAATGGAACAACAGCCAGTGAGTCCCCTGGGAATGGAACATTTGCCAGTACCTAGGGGATGGAGCAAAAGCCAGCGAGTACCCTGGGAATGGAACAAAAACCAGTGAGTCCCAATAGCCAGTTAGTCCCCTGGAAATGGAACAATAGCCAGTGAGTACCCTTGGAATGGAACAATAGCCAGTACCCTGGGAATGGAACAATAGCCAGTGAGTACCCTGGGAATGGAACAATAGCCAGTGAGTACCCAGGGAATGGAACAATAGCCAGTGAATACTCTGGAAATGTAACTATAGCCAGTGAGTACCCTGGGAATGGAACAATAGCCAGCACCCAGGGGATAAAGTAAAAGCCAGTGAGTACCCTGGGAATGGAACAATAGCCAGTGAGTACCCTGGGAATGGAACAATAGCCAGTACCCAGGCGATGGAGCAAAAACCATTGAGTACCCTGGGAATGGAACAATTGCCAGTATCTAGGGGATGGAGCAAAAGCCAGTGAGTACCCTGGGAATGGAACAATAGCCAGTACCCAGGAGAAAAGCAAGTGAGTACCCTGGAAATGGAACAACAGCCAGTGAGTCCCCTGGGAATGGAACATTTGCCAGTACCTAGGGGATGGAGCAAAAGCCAGCGAGTACCCTGGGAATGGAACAAAAACCAGTGAGTCCCAATAGCCAGTTAGTCCCCTGGAAATGGAACAATAGCCAATGAGTACCCTTGGAATGGAACAATAGCCAGTACCCTGGGAATGGAACAATAGCCAGTGAGTACCCTGGGAATGGAACAAAAACCAGTGAGTCCCAATAGCCAGTTAGTACCCTGGGAATGAAACAATAGCCAGTGAGTACCCTGGGAATGGAACAATAGCCAGTAAGTACCCTGGGAATGGAACAAAAACCAGTGAGTACCCTGGGAATGGAACAACAGCCAGTGAGTACCCTGGGAATGGAACAATAGCCAGTAAGTACCCTGGGAATGGAACAAAAACCAGTGAGTACCATGGGAATGGAACAATAGCCAGTGAGTACCCTGGGAATGGAACAATAGCCAGTAAGTACCCTGGGAATGGAACAATAGCCAGTGAGTACCCTGGGAATGGAACAATAGCCAGTGAGTACCCTGGAAATGGAACAATAGCCAGTGAGTACCCTGGAAATGGAACAATAGCCAGTAATCATAAAATGGAGCAATAATCATTACAGAGCATACGCTAAGGGTCACAGACTGGGTAATAAATGATCCTAACAGGTTATTACCTCAGGAGGATTCAGCAAATATTTTAGTTTGGCCCAATGGTTTATTTAGGAAGACTTTTTATTATTTGATCAATGATGGGGTTAAGGTGGCAATCTTGAATATCAGCCAATTCAACTAACACAATTTAGTCAAGAAATCATATCCAAATTGTGTGTGCCATCTGTACATTGAAATAAAGGCAAAAATTGTTAAAAATCTTAAAATCATGCATAGCTTGTATACCTCTCTAAATTTATTCAAGCCAAAAAGAGTGTATTTCCACTGTTAGACGTCCAGTGGTGCCAATTTTTGTTTAGCACAAACAAAATATAAACTTTGTTGAGGACCATTAAATGAATATTGCTGATAAGTTTGGTTTAAACTCGTACAATTATTTTAGAGAAGAGGCCTTTTAAACATTCACAAAGATTTATATAACTTGTTGTCCTAGAGGCTATATCAGAACAGAAGACATGTATTGTAGAGGACCATCCAAAATCATACACTTTCCAGAGGACCATGTTTAACTTGCCAAATTACACTTCATGTTTCAGAATGACAGGGCAGTTGTCTCAAATTTGATCGATCTCGGATAGAAGGTAAGACTTAATTTTGTCAAATAAAAAAAGCCTAATGTGTTTATATCATCAAACAAGATGCTCTAAAAAGCTTGCAATGCTCACCTGACATTCCAAAAAAACCATTTTAAACGACATGAATTTTCATGTAAATTTGATTTTAAATGCTCAAGTATGAAATTTTCTGGGAAAAGAAGTTTCTTTACTTATCATATCAGGTCCTATGTTAAGCTTTAAGTACACTTAAAAGCACAGAAAATGTAAAATGACTCCTTTTCAACCAGTCTTGCTAAAAAAGGTTTTTTGGCATCTTTATTGGTAGCATAGTGGGGATGCCAGTAAATATTCTGAAAGAAGACAAACCAAGACCAACTCTTATCAAATCTGATACCAAATGGCCCAGTGGTTTTAGAGAAGAAGAATAAAATGAGTGGATGGATAGAATATGAAAGATAATATTATAGTGATGGCAACAGCTCATCACGACTTTTAGTAAGGTGAGCTAAACAAGCCACATTAATTATATCAAGCTATATTTTATCTAATTAAAAAAGCTTCAAACCTCCAATCTTATCAAAGCCAACTTCAGTGGTGATTGGTTTGACATCTTTCATGATATTTGTAACTAGAATATGTAATGCATTTGGATTGAGGAATACTGGGTGAGTGGCATAGTATTCCTTCTCTCCAGCAAAATCCAAAATTCCACATTCCACAAACTTGTCAGCTGGTACATCTACTTTTTCTATGCCATTCAGGAAATCATCCAGACCTTGTATAACTTTATCAGTCAGTAATTTAGTTATTGTGTTGTTGTGTTTTGGCGGGAATTGACTCTCCACTTCCCCTTCAAAATCTTGTGACACATTAGGAATTGTTGTAAATGACTGGTCTTTCCTTTTTCTTCTTTTAACTGACCCATCTTCTAGCTTATCCCGTCTAGTCTTCCTTTTTCTTACTGATATATTACGACTGGTACCGACAGCTTCTCTGTTAATATTCTGACTGCCATCATCATCTTGTAAACCACTTCCTTTCAAAGTGTCGTCTTTCTGTTGTAAAGTCTCATCCTCAACAGTGATTGGTTGACTAGCTGTTTTTATCCTAGCCAACAATGCTTTCTTTTTATCTGATACTGCAAAATACCAAGACCAAAAATTCAGTACAGGAATATAATACTAGGCAAATATATGCAAATTCTACACTACAGTGTATCATAAAGAACATATCTGCCTAAAGGTAATAATTCAATCTCAACCTAAGTGAACCATTTCCATGGTAGAACTACCAATGCATGGCATTTTGTGAATGTATACAACACATTTATTTTTTTATATACCAAGAACCATTAGGTAAAACTGTCATAATTGACATATTCATCTTATAAGTTGTATACAGAAATGTTCAAATGATGTATAAATTATATATAAAAAATGTTGCATTATAGTGTATTAGTTTTCCTTATTGGTCGAGTAATTGGACTAAGGCTACCCTATATCTGACTGGTAAATGTCAAATTGGCATACTTTTGTAATGTAATTTTAATCATATGATGACTGCAGGTTTTCAATTTTTTTGGTCAACATAGTTGTTGTTGTTACAAGTGTTCATTTCATAAATGACAAAGAACAACAAGAGTCAAATGTCAAGGGGCAATTACAAATCCGGATATAGGCAAACGCAACATAAAAACACAAAACACAAAAACAGAGAGAGTAACCTGAACCCAATAACCAGAGGCATTTAAGAGCCTGTATCGCTCACCTGATTTTATAGGAAATGAAGATGGCATTTCCCTGATGTTAAAGTAAGTCCTGTAATTTTCAATAAACTTTAATTAGGACCATCCAAACAATATTACTAGAAAGCTTTGTTTACTTGGTTAACCGGTTGTATAGAGAAAATTTTTTTTATTTGCCCATAGGGTCCTGCGGCGGTGGCGGCCATTTTGAATTTCCAATTGCCATAAAAAACATAAACTTTATAAAGGACCATCCAAACAATATTGCTAGTAAGTTTTTGTTTCCATTGATTAACTGGTTTCAGAAAAGAAGCCTTTAAAAACTTTTTCCCATAGGGTCCTATGTTAAACTAAGTCCTGCGTTAGCGGCCATTTTGAATTTCCAATTGCCATAAAAAACATAAACTTTATAGAGGACCATCCAAACAATATTGCTAGTAAGTTTTTGTTTCAATTGAATAACCGGTTTCAGAGAAGAAGCCTTTAAAAACTTTTTCCCATAGGGTCCTATGTTAAACTAAGTCCTGCGGTAGCGGCCATTTTGAATTTCCAATTGCCATAAAAAACATAAACTTTATAGAGGACCATCCAAACAATATTGCTAGTAAGTTTTGTTTTGATTGGTTAAACGGTTTCAGAGAAGAAGCCCTTTTAAACTTTTTTCTCATAGGGTTGAATGTTAAACAAAGTCCTGCGGTGGTGGCCATTTTGAATTTCTGATTGGGATAAAAAAACATTAACTTTATAGAGGACGATCCAAACAATATTGCTAGTAAGTTTTGTTTCCATTGGTTGACCGATTTCAGAAAAGAAGCCTTTCAAACTTTTCCCATAGGGTCCTATGTTAAATTAAGTCCTGCGGTGGCAGCCATTTTGAATTTCCAATTGCCATAAAAAACACAAACTTTATAGAGGACCATCTAAACAATATTGCTAGTAAGTTTTTGTTTTGATTGGTTAACCGGTTTCAGAGAAGAAGCCGTTTAAAACTTTTTCCCATTGGGTTCTATGTTAAACTAAGTCCTGCGGTGGCGGCCATTTTGAATTTCCAATTCCCATCAAAAACACAAACTTTATAGAGGACCATCCAAACAATATTGCTGGTAAGTTTTGTTTTGATTGGTTAAACGGTTTCAGAGAAGAAGCCCTTTTAAACTTTTTTCCCATAGGGTCCTATGTTAAACTAAGTCTTGAGGTGGCGGCCATATTGGTTTACCAATCAAAATAAAAAACACAAACTTTGTAAAGGTCCATTCAATGAACATTATGGCCAAGTTTGGTTTCAATTGGCCAAGTGGTTTCAGAGAAGAAGATTAAAATGTAAAAAGTTTACAGACGCCGACGCCGACGACGACGACGCCGACGGACGCAAAGTGATAACAATAGCTCACATGACCCTTCGGGTCAGGTGAGCTTAAAACCATAGATGCACACAGGTGCTCTGGACTAGTAAGCAGTGCCTGCATCTAATTAGACACCCGTCGAGTTACTCATTGTGATGTCTAGGGAAAAGTCAAATCCAGGAATAGTTTTTGTTTGTTTGTTTGATGGTGTTTAACACCACTTTCAGCAATTTTTCATTTATATCATGGCGTCCAGTTTTTATTGGGGGAGGAAGCCAGAGGACCCGGAGAAAAGCCCCAACCTGTGGTAGGAAAACTGGCAATCCATGTCAATTAAGATTGGAGTCGAGTACACCCTGCCTGCAGTGAGAATCGAACCCGCAATCTCAGTGTTGACAGACCACATGAATAGGAAACATTATATATGACTCAGCAAAAGTGTCAGATCATATTTGCGATGCTGATTTCCCATAATGATCAATTAAGTCATGTGCCGACCATAGAACTTCTGGAGAGATAACATCAACCTAGGTACACCAACTCTTGTTTGATTAGTTTAACAGTCAACAACAGTGATTGGTCTAGAAAAAAGGAATATCGATCGTAGGATCTAGAATAACGCATAAGAGAATATGAGAATCCTCTGCTGTCCAACACAGAGCTAAGTCACATATTTCCCAATGTTGCTCCAGTCGAAAGTTAACAAAAAGATTGTTTGTATTGTAAAAATACTAATAGGAAAAGTAGTTGTATTTTTGACAGTTTTCAAACAAGGAAAACTGTCCTAGTAATTACAGTTTATTTATATTTGGACCTACAGCTGTACAGGCAATTATGGTTGACCTAATGCTCCAATTACAGCAAATAAACCAGCTAAATAAGGATACTTTAATGACTATATATATATGATTTGTGTACCTTAACTAGTGATTTTAAGAGCTACGTACACAACTGTTAGAATTGCTCAACCGAATAGATTATATAGATATACACTTGATAAGAAATATTTTTATATTAGTTTTAAAATAATACATGTAAAGCTAGATCTTTAATTTCACATATAAATATATTAATGATGTCCTTTCAATTAACAACCACCAATTTGCTGAGTGGATTATCCATCAGAACTGGAAATTAAAGAAACAACATTTTTAGACCTCGAATATGACACAACGGTCATCTAGCACAAGAATTTACGACAAACGAGGCCTAGCATGATTTACTTAATTGTCGAGAGGCATGAAAGAAAATTTAAAAACCATGCTTCTTGCTCTGTACATCAAACAAGTACCCTACATTTACTCATCCAATTTGAGCTAAATAAGGATCCCCAAGTAACTAATTCACATGTGTTGCATAATAATTTATTACATGAATATTCTTTATTCAATCTGAAGTTTAATATTTTCAAAGAGACATCAGAACAAACCAGAACCTATATTTATTATCTTGTTTGTTGTTTTGTTTTTAGGTTTTATTCCACTTTCAGCAGTTTTTCAGCTGTATCAAACAACATATCTGTGATAAAATCCGCCACATTTGGCAGAATAACTGGTCACAAGTAATGTTTTGAGAAAATAACTTCTTTCATATTGATTTTGCAAATTCTTTTATTGTTTGTTTGTTTGTATGTGTTTAACACACTTTCAGCAATTTTTCAGCTATATCATGGTGTCCAGTTTTTATTGGGGAGGAAGCGGGCATAGTGTGCAACCTGCCCACAATGAGACTTGAACCAGTGACTTCAGTGTTGGCAGACCACGTACATGATCAATAGTAGAAAAACTACCGTAAACCGTTGCGTATAGTCCGCATTTACGTATTGTCCGCACCCCTTTCTTGGACCAGAAAATTGCGGAAAAATTCTTATATGCATGTACAATCCGCACGTACAAGTTTTACAAAACGCGTCATTATGAAGACATCCGAGTCCGACTTGGGCGCGCTTTTTAAAAAGTTTTTACTGTAATATTTAATTTATTCTCTTCTAAAATATCATTAATGTTTATCGTTTTATTTATTTCTTACGATTGTAATAAATAAAATTAAAAATAGTGCATTGTCATATCGTCTATGTTGATCATTGTTAAAACGAATACTCACACATTTCGAAACCAAACCGATTTGTCAACTTTCATTTATCAACGTAAACAAAGAAAAGAAAAAAGATAACACGTTTTATTTCAATCCCTCAAAGATTGCAACCAAAACATCGATCTTCTGCAACGTACTGTAACGTTACATAACGACGCCATTTGCATTTTACGCATAGCTGGTTTAAACATCCTGTATTTTCGTATCCGTTTCAATTTTTATTCGTCATATATAATTAAAATCATAAATAAAAATAATTTAAGTAAAATTAATATCATTACAAAGTATACATAATGAAAGTTTATAAAAGAATCACGTTAGAATAGTACGAAAATACCGCATCTAACACAACAACAAAATGGCGACCGCCAGTGACAACAATCAATGGGTCGAAAAAAAGCTCTACCGAGTTTATATTTACGTATAATCCGCACCATTCCTTTCCGACTTAGATTAAAAGAAAAAAACTGCGGACAATACGACACTTTTTACGGTACCTTAAAAAGAGGCCCCTTCAAATTCTTTTAACATGATTACCTTCATCAAAGGCCCATTGACCATCCTTAATTTTAATTTTACATCGATGCATGTCAATCCCGTCAGTACTTTGGACTCCTGTGATACTCTGTTTTAGTAGCCGTCTTAGCAAACAGGTTTTACCAACCCCATTTTCACCAAGGATAACAATACGGATGTAGTTGCGTATCTCAGTTCCTGTCTTGATGATATTTATGTACAATTCTTTATCTTCATTACTTAAATGTTTGATAGCGGTCGGTATTTCTATTATAAAGTAATAAACCAGTAATTATCAATAGATCAAATGTTCATGATGGGTTTCTAACTGAATTCAATACAGGCATTACATGTATACAACTGACTCCTGACTTTTGGAAGGACACTGTAGCATTATACAAGAAAATATAAAGAATAATTCTTAAAATTCTAATGAGGTGAAGCAAACAAGAGGCCAACAACACTTACCCGCCTCATTGTTACACCAAGCAATATTCTCAGAATTCTGTTCAACAAATGGTATTATTTGAAATGATTTAATAAGATGAAATACGATCTATTCAGAAATATGTTTGTTGGGCCTTTAAAAAATTTCTTATCTTCCTTTTTGAAGAAAGCACAGCCCTACAGTTTAACAAACTTTAATTTTCTTCACCAAATGATACTTTGTGACCAGTTTTAGAGAAATTATCACAACACTACCTGAGAGGAAGATTGTTTAATATTAATAACATATTTAAACAATTTTTAAATTATTTCCCCTTTCTTTTCTTTTCTTAAAAACCCTAAGTAAGGGGTGGGGAACATGATAGAAATATGAAGACAAAAGATGGTGACAACAGACAGCAAGCAAATTTTGATTGATATGAAAGGCTAGAACGAATAAACGTACCCTATCTGCTTTTTTTGGCGAAGGTATGAATTTAGTCCCATCGTAATGTAGCAGAGCAGGAGTAAATCACTCCTGGCACTTTGATGACCAAAAGTACTTGAATAAAAATTCAGCCATGGTCAATCTCGATATCTTTTGGACAGTGCCACCATTGTGTTATCAACTTCGCATTTAAAATCAATCATTAATGATACCCGAGGTTAGTTATTGCCATATTTAATAAACCACTGTGCGTTATGTATTACTTGAACCCGTAAAATTGTGTGTTTCATTGCATCTTGTCACTGGTAAACCTAAACAGCTAAAATGCCCGACTTTTGATAAAAATTAGAGTAAAACGGTTAAAAACTCTATTTTTAACCATTTTTCGTTATTTTAACCAATATTCTCCAAAATAAGACACAAACTTTAGTTTTAACCGAAAGATTATCATTTTAGCCGTGCCGACCGTAACTTTCTAAAGCACTCAAGTGATCGCGATTTTCTGATAACGTGATCGATAATCTACAGCTACTAGATATAAAGAAAGCCGCCATAACAGTTTAATATCAAAGTTATCCCTAGTTATGGCAACTATTTCAAGTCTGTAGTTTAAATATTATGGAACGTAAAAGCTTCCAAAATTACCACTGACTATGGTAAATTATTGTCGTAATATATACATTGTTTATTTAATTTTGCGATGAGAACTTGCTTTTTGTGACATATAGCGATTTGCATAGTGTGTTTTTATACTAATTGAAGATAATTAATCCACAGGTGTTACCGGTCATTTTGTCTGAACATGGTTTATGAGTACACATCAGGTGTTAAACTGTGTTTTATTGCTAATATCAACACCTAATGCTTAGTAAAATAATTAAACAATTCCAGTAAAAATTTTCGAATATTCATAATACGGCTTAATAAAGAACCCGTTTTTGATTTACATAATTTTTACTTTCATTTTTAAGCCAAGTAAAATAATATACCAATAATTTTATACGAATTAAGAATAAATATAGAAAAATATATCTACGGATGTAGAAATATCCGTTAAAAAATATATACGGATTTAAAAAAATATATGAATACAATCGAATTAAGCTAGATCCGTCGTTTCAGTATGTCCGAGAACAAAATCGTACGAGTTTTTTTTCAAGTGCCAGTGACTCATCTGTTACTAGATATCACCGAATACACGTTTATTTTCAATACACAATGTCGATTTCTGTGGTGCACATGTCATCTTGTCATCGCAGTTGCAAGACAAAATAGGTAAGAAGTTAATAAATTGTAGTTATGCAAAAATGTATAATATATTGTTTTGAAGTAATTTATTGCTTCTAAATATTATGGAACGTAAAAGCTTCCAGACTATGGTAAATGAATGTAATTAAAATTATATATACCTTTCTTTTTTTATCTTATTTTATTTCATTTTTTTTTAATGATAAACTGCCTTTTGTTACAGATACGGTAAGACAATTAAACAATTGGATAAGTAGTTATATTCCTTGAAGATTATCAATTTAACGGGTGTTTCCGGTCATTTTTATGAATACACAGGTGTACCAGGTTGGTTTTTTGCTAACGTTACCTGCATTTTCTTAACGGTACTACATATTCAATGCCTAATAAAATAATAAGTTCAAACAATCGCGGTAAAAAATATATTTGTATCATTATCGGATGTAATACGGTTTAAAAAAAGATTGCGTTTTTGCTTCCGTTTTGTCGTTATGTAAGCGGAAAAATGTTTGTAGACATACTTTTCATTTTTATTCAAAATTTAAAGCATAAATTTATACGGGTCCGAAAGAAATCCATAGAAACAATCTACGGAGTTAGAAAATATCCATAAAAAGTATATATGAAAAAAAACTTCATTATTAGTTAAACATTGGTTCCTTGTATATACAAATCTTAATTGACAGGTCGACGACACACACTAACGAAGCCATAAGAGTAAATTAGTTGTAAACCCACTTGTAATTAGCATGGCAGGCCTTGTATATTTAATTTGTATAATGAAGCCATAAATGAGTGATAAGTGAACAGTGAATTGACTCATAATTAATTGCAAATGACCGTTGTTTTAATTTATGAATCTATCTTTTTTTAAATTTTATAATAAATAATTTTATTCAATGAATTTTGTATTCTTGATAAGGATTGATAAAGAATATTTTTTTTAAATTGAAGATAAATTTACAATTTCGCATCTTATTGTGTTATTTTAATGATCATTCATTTTTCTTTTTATCTAAAGTACGTATCGGGTACTAAATTTGCCCCATCAAATGTTTTAAACATTATCTCTTGCAAACGTTTCCGTGACTACAGTTTACAAAGCGCCCCCAGAAGTAGAAGTGCAAAACGAGGTTTATTCAGCAGACAATAATTACAAACATTGTTGGTAATTATCAGTGACAACTATCAACAAGTGTGGACACAGAAAAACGTCTTCCGCATCAGTAACGAAAATAAATTTCGTCATAAGCATTACGTAAATAGCATTAAATATCAGCAGCGGCCTGTATACAAAATATTGTCACCATACCCTGCATAGTTGCAGGGGAACAGCCGTAACCCAAACACTTTAACGTAGTCGATGGACCGTGAAATTGAGGTCAAGGTCAGGTGACACCTACCAGACAGTCATGTACTAGTCATCAGCAACCTATACACCAAATATTGTCATCCTACCATGTGTAGTTACAGAGGAACTGTCGTAACCCAAAAACTTTAACATAGTCGCTGGACCGTGAAATTGAGGTCAAGGTCAGGTGACACCTACCAGACAGTCATGTAATAGTCATCAGCAACCTATACACCAAATATTGTCATCCTACCATGTGTAGTTACAGAGGAACTGTCGTAACCCAAAAACTTTAACATAGTCGCTGGACCGTGAAATTGAGGTCAAGGTCAGGTGACACCTACCAGACAGTCATGTACTAGTCATCAGCAACCTATACACCAAATATTGTCATCCTACCATGCGTAGTTACAGAGGAACTGTCGTAACCCAAAAACTTTAACGTAGTCGCTGGACCGTGAAATTGAGGTCAAGGTCAGGTGACACCTACCAGACAGTCATGTACTAGTCATCAGCAACCTATACACCAAATATTGTCATCCTACCATGCGTAGTTACAGAGGAACAGTCGTAACCTAAAAACTTTAACGTAGTCGCTGGAACATGAAATTGAGGTCAAGGTCAGGTGACACCTACCAGGCAGTCATGTACTAGTCATCAGCAACCTTTACACCAAATATTGTCATCCTACCATGCGTAGTTACAGAGGAACTGTCGTAACCCAAAAACTTTAACGTAGTCGCTGGACCGTGAAATTGAGGTCAAGGTCAGGTGACACCTACCAGACAGTCATGTACTAGTCATCAGCAACCTATACACCAAATATTGTCATCCTACCATGCGTAGTTACAGAGGAACTGTCGTAACCCAAAAACTTTAACGTAGTCGCTGGACCGTGAAATTGAGGTCAAGGTCAGGTGACAGGTGACTGACTGGCAAGTACTCATCATAAGCTACCTCTGGACCAAATTTGATGGACCTAGGGCTTGAGCTTACAAAGATATGAAGCAAGATGTCAAGTGTTTACGCCGCCGCCGCCTCCACCGGATTCCCATACATATGTCTCGCCTCCAGCGACTTTCGTCGCAGGCGAGACAAAAACTACTTAAATAGATTTAATAACAACAATAGATACTTGTTAGTTATGTAAGTACCTTTGTAACTTAGTTCATGTTTAATAAAAAGATCGAAATTCTGCTTAATTGAACTACGCATGTGTTGTATGCTAATGTCTCAGGAAAAAATCCAATAAACTGTACCCTTTTAATCCGGTGAACACTTCTTTCATCGCAATCAACAAATGATTTACACTTGGATTACAATGAACTGAGTATCTTACTAAAGTTGTCTTGTAAAAATAATGTTTAAACGCTCAGACGACATTTCTTTGCTTTTATAAAAATTATGACCCCCCTGAGCCAGAGGCTTGATAGCATATACTTGCCAATAAACAATTTCAAATAAACATGAATATTTTAATTACCTGCAGAAGTGTTGATATACATTTATGTAGTTCAGACACATAAAATATTTTGTTTGGTACTATTACTTGATAGAATAAGTGTTAAGGTTCTGATTTTACTGTGAATTGTTTATATTTAAGTGACTGTTTATATTTTATAGGTGCAGTGGTTAATCACGATGGTGGACAGCAGTGGATATTTACAACCATTAAAAGACATGGCAGAAACTACAATGGATACCTTTCTGTATGCTGGGTGCCATAGACCCGAGATAAGATGTGCCACCATAGGTGAAATGAGAGCCCTTCAAGTGTATTACAACCAAGAATCAATTAACTCCCAGATAACAGTTTACCACCATGCAAAAACAAAGAAAGGTACCTACCGGGATACGTCACTGGAAAATGATGAACAGAAAGAAAAAGGCTCCGTGATACTCTACATGAATTGTGTTGGAACCATTTCCTTTTTTTTCACGCACAACACCAATCAGTTGGCATGGATAAACTGGATGGGCTACTTACAGCCAGACATGGTCTAAAAGTGTTATTTTGTAGAGGTCTGCCAAATCCAGTTATCGGTACAAACCAGATGTCACCACCTCTTGTGCATGTGAAAGACGAAGGAAAAATTTGGATTCCTAAATTACAAACAATGTGAACATTTTTCATCTGTGTAACTAATGTGCCTTAATAAATATATTGTAATTTGTAATATTATTAAGTAATAAAATTTAAAAGCCTATCATGAAAGACCTGAAATGTACAATAAAGATTTGACCCCCCCCCCCATGATAATTTAATGTCCGTTTCTGATATTGCTTATTATTTCATGCACTTTCTTCCTCTTATGCTGTATGTTTACATGCTATTTTTTGTATGTGTAAATAACTACGCGGGTAGGTTAAGGCAAGTTCATTAATTTATTTGACGATCGCATTGCAATCTACCGACAACAGACATTCCCATGGTTACAGCGTTTTGATTGGTCAATTGGTTTAATGTAGGGAGAAAATGACAACTCTCAATAAAAGTTTCCTAGGTATTCAAATTATACATTGTTTTTTATTCTTTAGAGTCAGGTAAATAAAAAATCTTAAATGTTTTGTATTTAGTCGAATTCGTCGACTTGTGGAGCATTCTGTATGACATAAACTACATGAACTAATGCAGCTTCCGGTAACGTCAACGTGAAACAAATTCTTGCATCGCCATTTAACGTGCTAGTGAGGACCAGCTACATTTTAAATTACCTTAAGCCATACGAGGCTGCACCAAAGACACGAACACTAAGGTATGTACAAGAAAATAGTAACTGTGTGTTGCCGTTACAATAATTGTACACAAATTCTTTAAAGAGATGTCGATTTAACCTTCTCGGGGAATGAGTGATGACAGTTACCAGTGTATTATTAAACCTGTCTTGACTACTACCTATTTCAACCAGAACTTTTTATCAAAACGTTACAAGTCCGTATTGGAACTATCTGTATGCGAGAATTATGAAATAGCTGTTGAACAATGGCTATAGGCTTGCTTGCAATTCTTATATCCCCCCCCCCCAAAAAAAAAAAAAAAAAAAAAAAAAAAACCCATTACACAATATACTCAAACCATGTAACTTTAAACTAAAACTTAATTTTGCACAATTCCATATAAGTACATTGTCTTTAAAATTTTCATGCTAAAACATTAAACAGAAATTCTAGTTTATACATGTTGCTCAAACAGTAATGTCACATACATTTGTTGAAACATGCAGGTCAATTCATCAGTTACAAACTCAGGTTTAGAAAGAGAGAATGAAAGATTTGATAGATAGTTTAAGAGGTGAAAGTTCATTAAAGATATATGTATGCTGACTCCAAAACATTAGATTATGATTCTTTTTTTTTTAAATGCTTTTAATGTCTTACATATTTCATCTATATTACTCATTTACACCCACATAATTTTAAATGGTCAAGATTTGACCCTTTGGGTTTTTTATTATAAAAAAATTGTCAGTATTTAACAATATATTAATACTCTTTATATTTATTCATAAATGTACAGATGGGTCCATAATATAATATTATAAAACTAAATTCCTCTTTTATTTAGTTTTAACATTAACTTTTTATCCATTTTAATACCTAGATTCCCAAATTTAAAAATTTATGATAATAATAATAAATTGGATATTATAATTATACATTTATAACATTATATTTAAAGTTGGTTGTTTGTTTATTGTAGGGTTAAGCAATTAAGAAGAGAGAAATGCATTCCAGTCTATTTCATCATTTTCTGGCAGTGTCATGGATTTAAAATTTGTGCTGTTTACTTATACAGAAAATCTTAATGAAGTTATGAACACTGATTGGCAATTAATGTGGATAATTAGAAGTCATATGGTCTGTTTTATAGTGCACTTTGCTACAAAAGACACAGCTTCATGTATTTTAAATCTGATGGAAAGAAGAGATACATAACACAGAACTAAATTGACAAAATTTCAAGTAATTCTGGAACAATATTTTCTCCAAGTGTCATGGATTTTAAATTTGTGCTGAAAATGATAAATACAGTTTACATACACTTAAACATAAAATCTTAGTGAGCATATGTTGCTTGGCATATATTATGGAAAATTAGAAGTCATGTGACCTATTTCATAATGGACTTTGCCAAAAAAGATGCAGCTGATATTCCAAGATGTATTTAAGATTTAATCGAACAAATTGTAACATGCAGCATATAAGTATTTAGAACTAAATTTACTTATTAATTACAAAATCCAACATTTATATTGAGTGTGATCTTTAATAATTAAACGAAATGTGAATATATGTATTTTTATTTTATTATTATTCTTCAAATAATTCCTTTGCCAGGAGACAAAACTCATACAATCCATGTCAAATTTAGAATGTAATTGCTAATTTAAATGTGTTAGTTCATACACACATGAGAATTTGCAGTAATGTCTGAGACCAGGAAGGAAATTTTTAATAAATTTTATTGCTTGGATAAGAATAGTCCATGGGCTGAAACCATTTATAGATTTATATGTCTGTTGATACTATGACTACACTTAACTGTATTTTCAAGAAGATCTATAAAAAGCAGTCAAATGCGATACATTGCATTAACCACATAGCATTATACCCCCTTTTTTTTCATGTTTAGATTGTGAACAGATACAAAATTGACAAATATTACTTAAATGACCAAAATCTCAATGCAAATATCAAATTAAAATTCAGCCGTTGATGAAGATTATTTACATTTATAACAATTATGGATAAACACTGCCCATGGCTGCAGACAGGACCTCACATGTTGCTTTAACCAACAGAAATGCAATTGCAGTTTACTGGAACTTCCTGTTTTGTTTGCATTCAGTTAGTTTGTTCTGATATTTTCTTTTTGCATAAAAAAATCAAATAGGAATTTGTTGAGGTGGTTTTTACTTGGATCAGGTTTTATTTATCTAGGAGTAACCTATTGTAACATTGTTTGTCAAATTAAGATAGAATGCATGGGGAAATTGTGAACATGAGAACTTTTTTTTTGTTCTTGACCAAGAACAAAATATTTGTTAAGCACACAGCTTGAGGAGGACATAACTTGTGTGGTGGTAAGCATAATTTGCTTTATGAGTCTAGATTTTTGGTCTTTTATAAAAGAAAAGAAAAAATATGCAACAAATTACAGTCTCAATACAGCCATGATCTAGATAATTGATACTTCATATTCAAGACATTTAAATCTTATATACTGCACCAAAAAGGTACAATTATTAACATTAAGAGCTATAATTTATTATGTTGCTTCTCTAATAAGAAGGTACAATTCAGGGTAAAACAAGGCACCAACACAGCATGGCTCAGTATTCAGTAATTTACTACTAGATACTAAACTAGTGTATTAATTAGAGCTTACCAGTATTAATAAGACCATGTACTGTTACATGGTATGGGAAATGTTATTGTGAAGCAGCAAAAATTGCCTGCCCTTAAACCCACCCACTGTCTCGTGGATACAAATAAAGTTTAAATTGCAAGACATTTATCGAAATATCAACCATAGCGTCATAGCATAGGTATTCCTTACGGTTCTTGATAATCCATAATAAATTGCATCTGTATGCCAAGGGTTATTGTTCAGTATAAGTATTAATGACGTAAATTTTACAATGTAAATGGTTTTTTTATTAATAAGAACAAGAAATATGGTAATATGTCTGCGCTTTCGTAATCATTCAAAACTTGACAACGATAACGTCGTTGCCGTTTTTAGGCCGTTCCGGAACTGGTGTAGTCACTCCAGCGTTTTAATACGCAAATTTCAATCGCCAAATAAGGAAAGAAATTTAAAATCGGTTATAAATTGCACTAGCGCATATTGAAGATGAGGTCAGATCTAAATAAAATTTTACAGGTAGGCAGATGGTGTTGACTGTTTATTCAATCTCGCTGCACTAGATTGTCTGATGCATATTTTTCAAATGATCGAACACGCTATCCTTAAGGTAAAAGGGGGGTATTGTATACACTTGGAAAGTGGTCCCGAATAAAAGAACTATGGATATATCATAGTAATAGCAGATGGTTACGCTTTGGTATTTTAATTCTGAACACAGAAATACCAGGTTTTAAACAAATTGAATAGATCTACTTGGTGCACCGGACGCACTTTGGGTCCCACAACTTGTTCCATTCACAAGTCACGTGACAGTAAGGTGAAAATGACGACAAATCTTATTTCACAATAGGTTGTTTGGGCGACACCATTACATGTTAAAAATATATTAATACTTTTAAAACGTTGTGGTTTTGTATGTGTAGTACGGTTTTTATGTTGATACCCTGTTATATATCATTTTACATCCATATAACTCCGTGGTTGCCTTAACACAGCCGCGTATGCATATGCATGTCTGATTTATTTGACTGTGGTAAGTAGGTTGCATATATTGTTGCCCGGCGGATTTGAGTCATGTTATATAGATATTGAATTATGTCACTGCTTTTTCGTTAGGACATGATGATCCAGCCTGCTGTTGAAGAATTAATTTTATATGATGATCGGCAATACAAAAACTACCAGTTCCATCGGCACATCGTAACTAGCTAGTTATGGACCATATAATATTTGTCTTATAATTCATGACAATGAAGGTCATACATAAATAGTATATGAAAGAAGCTTAATAATATATACTATGTGCATTATTTTCAGCTATCATATCAATATTTTTCAATTACAACACGTACTGTATCGGTGATTAATGTCCAGCAAGCAATAATTAGCGATACTCGTAAGAGATATGTGATGTAATTGTATATTAGTTTGTTAATTGCTTAATTATTATGTGACACCTGAAAGGTCAAAACGAAAGACTAGAGGTAAAGTTACAATACCTTGTCTAAATCAGTTAAAAAGTAATAGAAATATGAAGCAAAATCAATTTCTTTATTATAGAACGTCAAAAAATATACGGAATTATATTTAATTCACGCTTTAATTATGTTATGTAAATCAATTTAAAAACGTATAGAATGGGATTAAACATATCTAGAATCTTATTTGAAACCCTTTAAACAAACACGTTAAAGGCTAAATAAAAATTTAGAAAAATTATTTAAAATAAAACATTTAAAAAATTTAAAACGTCGGTAACATTAGAATAAATGTCATTAACAGTTTATAGTTTTATATCATTACAAAGTTAATTATTTAAAAAAATTGAATTGCAAAAATATGCCGATCTTTTTTTTGTTCTATTTTATTGTATGAAATTTAAGGTCTTGACAATGTTTATGAACGCGAATGTTAGTGAATGAAAATTCAAAATCTTGTGATACCCTTTTGATGGCTACCGTGGTGGTTCACCTCTTTTGTCTTGCAATTGCGATGGCAGGTGCACCACAGAAATCCGTATCGTGTATTGAAAATAGACGTGTATTCGGTTATATCTGGTAACGGATGAGTAACTGGCACATAAAAAAAACTCGTACGAATTTGTTCTCCGACATACCGATACGACAAATCTATTTTAATTCGACTGTATTTTTTTATTTTTTTTTCCATAATCCGTATACATTTTTTTAACTGATATTTCTACATCCGTGGATATATTTTTCTACATTTATTCTTAATTCGTATAAAATTATTGGTATTACTTGGCTTAATCATAAAAGTAAAAATTATGTAAAGCAAAAAACGCGCTCTTTATTAAGCCGTATTATGAATATTCGAAAATTTTTACCAGAATTGTTTAATTATTTTATATAGCATTGGGTGTTGATATTATCAATAAAACACCGTTTAACACCTGATGTGTACTCATAAACCATGTTCAGACAAAATGACCTGAAACACATGTGGATTAATTATCTTCAATTAGTATACAAACACACTATGCACATCGTTTGTCTAACTATATGTCACAAAAAGCATGTTCTCATCACAAAATTAAACTAGACAAAGTCGATCTAGCGATCGCTGATACCCCCGCTTTTGTGAAAATTTCTAACGTTTTTCGTGGACTGCATACCTTGAAATTTGATGGATTTCCCCCAAAATCAAACAATAACAATATCCCAAAGTTTCATTCAAATCAGATGCAAACTTTTTGTGTTATTGTCCGGAAATAACTTTTATGTTAAAATTCACTAACGTTTTTCATGGAATGTGACCTTGAAATTTGACGGATTTCCCCCAAAATCGATAGGCTTCTTACCAACCTGATATATGACAATATCCCAAAGTTTCATTCAAATCGAATGTAAACTTTTTGAGTTATTGTCCGGAAACAACTTTTTTGTTAAAATTTCTAACGTTTATCGTGGACTGTGACCTTGAAATTTGACGGATTTCCCCCAAAATCAATAGGCTTCTTACCAACCTGATATATGACAATATCCCAAAGTTTCATTCAAATCGGATGCAAACTTTTTGAGTTATTGTCCGGAAACAACTTTTATGTTAAAATTTTTAACGTTTTTCGTGGACTGTGACCTTGAAATTTGACGGATTTCCCCCAAAATCGATAGGCTTCTTACCAACCTGATATATGACAATATCCCAAAGTTTCATTCAAGTCGGATGTAAACTTTTTGAGTTATTGTCCGGAAACAACTTTTTTGTTAAAATTTCTAACGTTTTTCGTGGACTGTGACCTTGAAATTTGACGGATTTCCCCCAAAATCGATAGGCTTCTTACCAACCTGATATATAACAATATACCAAAGTTTCATTCAAATCGGATGTAAACTTTTTGAATTATCATCCGGAAACCAAATGTGGACGGACGAACGGACGGACGGACGGACATGAGGACCACTATATACCCCCGACTCTGTCGAGCGGGGGTATAATAAACAATGTACATGTGTAATTTAATTTATTACGACAATAAATTTATCATTGTGGTAATTTTGGAAGCTTTTACGTCCCATAATATTTAAACTACAGACTTGAAATAGTTGCCATAACTAGGGATAACTTTGACATTTAAACGGTTGTGGCAGCTTTCTTTATATCTAGTACCTGTAGTATCGATCAGAAAATCGCGATCACTTGAACGCTTTAGAAAGTTACGGTCGACACGGCTAAAATTATTATCTTTCAGTTAAAAATAAAGTTCGTGTCTAATTTTGAAACTATTGGTTAAAATAACGAAAAATGGTTAAAAATAGAGTTTTTAGCCGTTTTACTCTAATTTTTACCAAAAGTCTGGCATTTTAGCCGTTTAGGTTTACCAGTGTGCATAAATTACTGGATTCTTACTATGGAATGGTTATTACGGTATGCAAATTAACACCATTTTACTAAAATTGAGTAAATTAATAAAAATATATTAAAAATATTAAAAAGTAGAAATTGGCTTTTGTCTGATAAAAAGTGCTTTCAAAAGCAAAAATAATATACCTAGTGCATATCACACATCAATTAAATTACATAATTTTGATTAACAGAAAGTTCAACCACAGTGAAGCTTGATGAAGGTTAAAAAATAATGCGTTCTTACACAATAAATCTTGGGAAAAGAAGAGGTGATCTTTTATAAGTGGTAAAAAAATTTTTTTTTACCTTTTCACGAATTAAGTGCAGCAGAAACGAGCTAAAAAATATTAACAAACTTCTATCACAAGTGAAAGATCACACAAATGATAACAGCACATGAAAGTACCTATTTCTTCTGTAGTCAAACAAATTTCATATTGCGATATCCAATAGAATATCCACTGTTTAATATCCGAAAACTAATCAGAATGCCTGAAACATAAATGTACTGTAACAACATTCTGTTTCAGGCATTTTAATTGGATGACACAACTAGTACAGATGAAAACACAAGAGCAACCTGAAATCTTAATGTCTTACCTTGTACAATGAGCTGAGAATGTCGAACACAGTTTTTTATCTTCACAGAGTATTCTCCCATATCAGCAAGTCTTGTATTGATTACAACAAGTCTGTGAAGTCTTTCATGTGTCTCTATTTTATATTTGTCCAATGTGCTCACTTTAGACCCATCTTTGAACCACAGGGCTGTTTGATCATCAAGTACTTCACATTCAAACTGAACAGTTTCCCCCTCCATACATGTCATAGTACCCAATGGTTTAGTAAAATATTCTAGGGACAAATAAGAGCTATGAATGTACAAGGGTAATATTATTTAAGAATTGAATGCATTCTTTTGAAGTTTCATTGACGAATGAAAACATTGACCAAAGCACATTCTCAATATAGCATGATAGCGATTCATGATGAAAATTTGTCTCGGTCAATGCTTTCATACGTATGAAACTTCAAAGGAATGCATTCAATTCTTATAGTTACATTTTATTTCATTAACAAAATGCCAGGGTCTTGATTTAAAACGTGCACAATTGTATTTTTGTTGATTTAAGGAACTCGGTGTTGTTTGTTTTACTGTTGACATCAAGGTAGCACCTGCTCTTCATGGCTACAGGTTTCATTGAGAAATGCAACATATGATTCTAAGTTATCTGTAACAGTTTGAACCAATAGAAATCCAGGATATCGATTAAATACATACGCAATGTAAATATTTGTGCAATATCATTTATATCAACAGTGTTTTATATTAAATTAGCAGCAATCCCCTCTCACACCCCAGAATGTAAAAGTGTGAAGCCTTTGATTGGCTGGTGCAGTATTGGAATTATTTTTAATTTGAAAGCTTATCCATAGTTGTTTAAAAATGAATAATAATTAAATGCATGTTTTACAAAGTGTTGGAGAAATATTTCTTTTTATTTATGTAGGTCCATACAAATTTGTTCATTTTCCATTTAATGCAGAATTAGAAAGCTTCCATTAATGACCATATACTAAAGTGACAGGAAATGCTACCCATTTTATCTTGAGTGTTCCCTCTTGAAGATGTGTTCACTTTTTGAACAGCATGGTTCCTACTGGCAAATAATTGTGCTTTTGTAACTTACATGTTTACATTCAACAAACCTTTGACTTGGAGAGATGTTGACCTCATTCTGTCACATATTTTGACACAGTAGTCTCCAGCATCATTCAGATTTATATGTTGTATGCTCAGCTTATGGTTTTTCCCTTCATCTGTTATCGTATATCTGTCATCATGTTGAACACCAACACCATCCTTCTCCCAGTGAGCTGAAACGTTGTCATCTAAGACAGCACATGACAGTTCAACAGTGTCTCCCTCGATGTACTCATAGGTGCTTTTCATATTCTTTGTAAAATATTCTAGTAGAAATGCATGAAAACAAAAGTGAAATTAGTACTGAGATTTTGACAATAAAAGTATACAAAAATAAATACTATTACGTTTTGTAGATTTTGAATAAGAGCAGGTTCATTGTAGCTGCTACAAAAGGCTAAATTGTTTGTCCCTACCAAATAATTTATACTTTTCCAATGGCAGTCAAAATTTTATTCCCATTACTTTATTGTATGTGAACATGTTCTTGTCCTGGATATAGCTGAAATGCTGCTTGCTGGATGTAAAGCAAACATTCATTCATTCAATCAAACAAAATAAATACGAAAATCAAAGAATGTGTCCACGGGACACAGATGCCCCAGCTAAATGAGGTCCCAAACAGGAAGTAGTTATCTGACAGGTCTGAAAGTTGCTTAGGACGTACAACCTGTGATACTGAACCACTCTGCCAAATTTCAAATTGTTCTCATGTACCATTTCTGAGAAAAACTTGACGGAAATTCGTACATATGGACGGACGTATTTACATACAAATGAAGTCCCAATTAACAGGAAGTAGTTGTCCGACAGGTCTGAAAGTCGCTTAGGACGTACAACTTGTGATACTGAACCCATACATGTGATATCTCACGGCGTGAGACAAAAACTCACGCAATTCTGAAGGTCCCCACGCTCTCACGGCGTGAGACAACGATCTCACGGAAAACAAATAATGTAAAGTAAAAGAAAATTGATATTATTTCAGCACGAAGCATCTTGCTATTTCGTAAGCCGCCATCTTTGTTTACAATAGATTTTTCATTGAGCGGTAGATAAATCCCGAGATTATCGAAATTACACCTATTGATTATTTTGGGTGTTACTAAATTAAGGAATATGGTTTGTTTGTTTGTTTGAATGGTGTTTTAACGCCACTTTCAGCAATTTTTCAGCTATTTCATGGCGTCCAGTTTTTATTGGGGGAGGAAGCCGGAGTACAAATACAAGTTAATTAATTAATATAATATATATATATAATAATTATAATAATTATAATAATATTTGTTCATTAATAAATTAAGAATTAGTTCAAAGAAAATAATATTTTTAAAGTTTATTTTGTACAACAATTTCTACTATTAACTAATGATAGATTTGTAAGGTCACCTAAATGGGAACATTCATGTACATAATGCTGGCTATAATTTTTATATAACAAATAGTACAAAATTCTAGATTTACAACTTTCAAAGAGCTAAAACTTGCTGAAATACTTCAACTTTTATTCATTTCATGAGTATCAGGTACAATCCAAGAGGGGACAAATATATCCAATACAGGCTCCACCAAGAAACATGGTTAAACAATTAAATGAAACAACAAAACAACAAACAAAATCAAAGAATGAAAACGCTAATAATAACGCAAAATCAGGGTCGACTAAAAATCTCACACAAAATCATCAAATCTCACACAAAATTTAGTCCAGTCTTACACATTGGGCTGAGAGAAATATCACATGTATGTCTGAACCACCCTGCCAAATTTTAAATTGTTCTCCTGTACAGTTTCTGATAAAAGCTTGACGAAAAACCCAGAGTACCCTTAGAAAACCCCGGAGTTCAGTAATTAAACTGACATTTTTTGTCCATTAAGTAAGATTCAAAACTGTGACTTCTTTCGATTCAATTCAGCATAAAAATTGTTTTCAGGATTGCCTATATTAGTACATGTACAGTCGAACCCCGTTGTATCGAACTTGGTTGACTGGATACCTAGGTTATGTCGAAATAATTTTTAATTCCCGACATTTTTCCCACATCAACAATGCATTTCTTTCTCAGATGTGTCGATCTCAGTTGTTTCGGTTATTTCGCTTAACTCGATGGATTTTTGCAGTCCAGACAATATTAATTGGTGAAATTTTAACCTCGTTGTCTCGAAGTTAATTTTGCTCTCGATATCGTTGTCAAAACTAACAATTTCACTTGTATTTTGAAATCTCACGGCAGTAGGTTGCCGCAGCAAAGAAGACGGCAGGCAACTGCCGAAACTAGTCAAACAAAATAAACATCGACTGTTGCATCCTACGAAGTGTTGTTGTCAATTCTTTAATAATAAAATGATATTTTGATCTGATCAATGATGTATGTGGTCGAGTTTCGTTTCACTAAAGACATTCTGTTATCTTTGTTGACTTGTGTCTTGTCAATTAGTTAAAAAACAATTTGTATTGTTTCTTTAGTTCTAGCGAACTTTAAGTTGATGTTTTCTTGGAATGTTTTTCCATAATTTTGTAATAAAGTTTATAAAATATGATTACACTATTTATTAATAATTGTCAATTTATGTGAATGGCTAAAATACTTCATATATTGCACGCTACAAATACCGCGACAAACAAGCGATGCCGAAGTTGGAAACCAATGTACATGAAATAAATACCGTTAGATTTGTTAAAAATCACATAATGAAAATGAGGTCACACCCTAAACTCGGTTGACTCGAACTTAGGATAACTCAATATATTTTTACGGTCCCGCAAACTTGGACTTATTGAGGTTTGACTGTAATTTAATTATACAAAATTACAATCTAGTAGACATTTGTATTCGTACAGAAGATTTTTACACATTTCACATTATCAACAAGTGTACTGTGGACACAGAAAAATGACTTGCTTGAACTCGCATCCATAGTGGAAAACAAGTGTGGACACAGAAAAAGGCCTCGAAGGCATTCCACATCAGTAATGAAATAATTATGACATTAGCAACATGTAAATAACACAATTGTCATCATTTAAAATATACAATGCATGTTTAAAGAGAAACTGACCTAATCTCAAAACTGTAATGTGATCACTAGACCATGAAATTTAGGTCAGTCAGTTGCCAACTACCAGACAGTCACGTACTGTTCATAAGCAACCTATATACCAAATATTGTCATCCATGGTTACATAGGAACTACCCTAATTCATAAACTTCAATGTAGTCACCAGATCGTCAAGTGACAGATGACTGACTGGCAAGTACTCATCATAAGCTACCAATGGACCAAATTTGATGGACCTTGGGCTTAAGCCAAAATTATCACTAGACAAAGTCGATCTAGTGATCACTTAACCCTGCTAATGTAAAAAATTTCTAACGTGTTTTTTTGTGGAGTGCAACTTGAAATTTGACAGATTTCCCACTAAATCGATAGGCTACTTACCAACCTGATATATAAACAATGTCCCTAAGTTTCATTTAAATTGGATGCAAACTTTGAATTATTGTCCGGAAATATCTTTTTTGCAAAAATGTCTACATTTTCCGTGGACTGAGACGTTGAAATTTGACTGATTTCCCCTCGACCTGATATGCAACAATGTCCCAAAGTTTCATTTAAATCTGATGCAAATCTTTTGAATAATCATCTGGACACCAAATGAGGACGATCGAACGGACGCCTGGACAGATGGACAGACATGAGGACCACTATCAACCCCCAACTCTGTCGAGCGGGGGAACAATGATGAATTCACACTGTCTCGTTAAATTTCACCCTATACGACGAAAGTTCCTTTACCTGTGTTTGCGGATATTATTTGGTCGTGTTGAAATATAATGGAATATCTATCAGGTAACATTAAGCCACTGGATCATGACCATTAAAATGAGTTGATGGACAGGTGTGCTACTTACAAGTACTCATCATTAGCTACCACTTAAACAAAACTGATGGACCTATACCTTAGTCATACCCAGATATCAAGCAAAATGTCAATTATTCACATCACAGCTGGAAACCCATATGATTAATGTCTCACCTTCAACCCTGTAACAGTTTAACAAAAGAAAAGTAATTCTTCATGTTTTTCGTAAGACACTGTTCATACAAAGTGTGATTAAAATTGGTTCATGCAGAGAAGATTAAAATGTAAATGGACATGGATGACAGAAGAAGTGTGATGGTACCTGACATTCCATTTTGTCAGAAATGTCAAGATAGGGAGTGCTTTAACAATAGTAAACTCAATAAATTTTACCATCAATGTCAAGTCTTGCACTTCTTTCAGAACCTTCAAATTTCGCAGTATAAATTCCTCGATCCATTTCAAAGTCTGCATTTCTTACAACAAGTGTGTGCATTAGAGCAGATGTTTCAACAATAAATTTGTCAGAAACCTCTACTTTATTGTAATCTTTAAACCATTCAACAATAATGTTGTGTTCTCTGGTCCACAATTCCAATCTGGCATCACAGCCTTCAACTACTCTGATATCCCCAAGGTCCTTGGTGAGGCATTCTGCAAAAAAATTAATAAAGGTCAAGTTTCAACGGATCATATAAATAAAGATCATTTCAACCCCTTGATTGCCACAGGGATCAATTATAAGTCATGTTCAGTTATTATGCAAGTAATTATTGTTTATTCGGAAGATAGTCAAGTGCTTTACACCAATCAGATAACTTTAAATTGCAGTTCTTATTTATTACGATCATGATAAACTGTTCTATGTAAGGGATTAAGAGAAAAAAATACATAACACAGAGAAGTTTGATTGTCTATATTGAATCAAAAGAATAATTCTAATATGACGTCATTCAAACGCTTTGGAAACACACCTCTATTTAAATATTCAACAAAATACGGCTGTTCCAGCCATTTCAAAAACCCCCGTGTGTTGATGTTTTTGCTTTAAAATTTATTTTATTTTGTACCTTTGTAAGAAAATCCAATAGATAACATGTTTTCACGATAACAAGTCCATTTTCTATTCTATGCCTTTATTGTTTACATGTTACAAGTCTTCCTTGACTTTAGCTACGTTGTGTTTTCAAGGGATGTTGCATTGTTTGCAATGACGTTCAATGCAAACCGCGAGACTTTTCCCGCCCCCACCACAAACGAATTTACCGTTACGTATCAAAATGAAACGCAACCGAATTTCAAAATGTTGATTAATTGTGGAAAATAACTGTCGATTTAAATTTGCACCATTGTGGATCTAAAACAGGAGCATAAGATCGACCAAATGCGGTAAGCGGTTTTCATTTCTCACGCAAACACAGCAACACATTAACAGTCCCAGACCACCACATGGCGACTGATGTAATGAAGCATTTAATTTTGTCGTTCTTTGTTTTGATTGTTAAATTTTATTGTAAATGTTAATAAATATGTTTGTTTGTTTTTAATTTATATTTCTTCCTTTTTTCTACTAAGTTTTACACGAGAAATATAATAATTTCGAAACAAGGGAGGTTCTCGGAAATAGGAACAGCCAAAATAAACCTTTACCTAGGTAGTCGCAAAATGTAAAATTTCTGTATTTTCATATCAGAATCGAAAAAATTCATGGCTGCCCCAATTTTATGGATTATTTAAATATGGGTAAGCATTATATTCATGATATTTTACCATTCGCTAACGCTCATGGCAAAATATTCATGAATATAATGCCTACCCATATTTAAATAATCCATTAAATTGGGGCAGCCATGAATTATTTCTTAAACAAATTACAACCTTCCCTAGGCCTGGACAATAAGAAAGATAACTGTATTGTATTTGAAGATCTGCCGGAATCAATTGGTGATTTGATGGTCGGAAATTGAGTTTACTTGCGACATGTAAGCAGAGCCAGTAAACGAATATTTCCTACCATCAAACTGCCAAATGATGCTAGCAAATCTTCAAATACAATACAGTTATCTCCATTCTAATGCTATACCACAAATAAACCGACTTTGAGAGCCTTATCGCGTTTATCAATACTGATATTGACAGTAATTCAGCACTACCAGAATATTAATCGATTTGTTATTTTAAAACTTTACTATTAATTTAGTATAACTATAATAATATTAATCATTCTTGCACATGGGAAAGTGTTAAAAAAACAAATTGAAAATGTTAAATATTTACAAAAACATGTGTACAAAAAACAAAATGGTGGTCATACTTTGGGCAAATCGGCCTCTCTATCATTGGTTAAAGAGAAAAAAATCAATAAAAACTTTAGAAAAAAAACGTTCAAACTTGGTAGAGGACAACTGACA
The DNA here is from genome assembly GCA_944474755.1 of Limnoperna fortunei. Classification (NCBI taxonomy): domain Eukaryota; kingdom Metazoa; phylum Mollusca; class Bivalvia; order Mytilida; family Modiolidae; genus Limnoperna; species Limnoperna fortunei. The sequence continues at coordinate 50,161,434 of OX104125.1, forward strand.
GATGATGTGTACAATGTTTTAAAGCAGTACTTTCAATTGTTTCAGCGCAGAGGATTTTTAAAAATCAATTAAAACCGACTAAAAACAACAGTTCAAGGGGAATAACTCTTAAATGGTTAATCAGACAATCTTGAACCATAGCCATTTTTGTAGCTCTCATAGAGCAGAACAATTAAACAATGCTAACTTTTTCTCCAGTTCTAATAATTTTCATAATTTTGAGGCAAAAATCATCAATTTCTACAATTTAAGGGCAATAACTCCTGTAAGTAGTCGTCATACAACTTTGACCCAATAGAGTGTTTTGTAGAGCATTTGATGCTGAAGAAGGAAAGTCTTTCGGTTTTCCTGTATCTGTTATACTTTTTGAACTATCAGCTAAAAACTGTATTGTGACCCCTCTGTTCTATTTTTTAGACATGGTGGCCATGTTGGTTGGTCCGAGGCCATGATTTGTGCAAACTTGGTAGAGGACATTTTACTGATGATGTTTGCAAAGGTTCAAAGCAATCCCTTCATTGGTTTTGGAGGAGATTTTTAAAGAAAAGTTATAAACGACGACGACAGACGCCAATTCATGGCAATAGCTCACCTGATCCTTCCCATGGACATAATACAAGTCAAATATGAAAACACAATCTTATAATTAAAAGTATCATCTGTTGCAAAACTGTACAGTACAATAAATGTTCCTTATTATAAGTACAAAAGTTGATTGAATTATAAATGAAGCAGAAGTAAAATTAACATCATTATCTGAAATATAGCCTATTGCAAATATTAAAGATTGATGTATTGAATATAACTTTCAAAATATTATTTTATATGTGTTTATATCTCTGCAATAATCCTGTCAACCTTTATACCCACAACACTGAATGTTTTCAATTTACAGGTTTATATATCAAACCAAAAAACCCATTTACTATCAGTCAAACTCAAACTCTGATAAAGTTCAGATCTGCTCCGGAGATGCTCTACTTTATGTACAGGCTTTCAACTGGTTTCTGCTGTGTACACAATACACATGAAGTAAACGAGATTAAATATAAAGGCTGAAACCAACTACAGTTATGTGATGTGGGAACGTTAGTACTGCTTACTTCTGTATCTAGCTAGTGTTTAATTAAACATACCTGGTACTGTTTTTTCTGGTAAAAGTCTTTTTATTGTCTGAAAAAACAAATTCATCGCAAAGTTTCAAAACAACCCATTCAGTGGTTTTGGAGAAGTTTTTTTTAAGAAAAGTTAACAGCGATGTCAGACGCTAAATGATGTCTCTATCCACATACTAGTATGGTTAATATAATTTAGAGGTCAACAGCCATTAGTTGTTCATATAAATGTTTCTGACTTGTTACTAGCATTTTATAATGCAGTGGGTGATGAAAATTTTTTTTAAAAGATCCATCTCGTCTAAATGTTCATACAAGATGAAGAACAATTAAAAGTCTTGGTGACTGACAGACTTAAGAAGTTTATTTAGAAATAATTCACTGTTATGAAAAGAATTTCCACTGAAATGAAATATTTGTTATTATGATGTATAAAACAGTCATTATGAGATGTATACATCAATATCAAAATGGCTGAAGTGAGAGGGAAACATATTATATCTGTTTGTTGCTTTATTGATCAGACATACATTGACACACATAAAAACATTGAGTGATGAAAATTAATATGCCATAATCATGATACATGTGATAATAGACTGCATTTAAAGGTCAATTATATAAAGTTTGTATCATGATGGTGAGAATTAATTTTTTTGTTCATCCAAAAATGGCAGATTGAAATTCAAAATGGCCCATTGATTATATTTTTAAGGGGCCATGGGCCCATTTTGAAAAAAAATGGGTCAAGATCACTGGGTTGACATAATAACATGAATAACAATCCAAGCAATAATTTCAACAAGTTTAATAAGCTACAATATTGTAGCTCTTCTATAACGCTTAGATAAAAAAAATCAAAGGAGCTACATTATTGTGGCTACAAGTTCACCATGCAACCAAAGAATGCCAAAGTGTTAGAAGAATTCAGTGATCTGCAATCATACTCCAACAGCCTATCTGGGCAATCTAATTAAAATTAAATCTTTCACAAGCTCCCCCTTTTTGTGATATGTCGCTGTGAAGATCTAACAACATCCCATTACAGGTCATCTCAGGTTGAACTTCAGTTTTGACCAATCAAAAACTGTGTTCCACAACCTTTAATGTTGGGGAATCCTCTGTCATTATTCGGAATTATTGTACCTTTTTCATCAGTAAACCCAAAGTTAAGTTAAGAGCTTAAGTTTGATTGGTTAATTTTTTGGGGATACCCAAATTTTCAATTGGATTATATTTATATCAAAAGTTCAATCTGAGATGACCTGTAATGGGATGTTGTTAGATCTTCACAACGACAATAACAAAAAGGGGAAGCTTGTGAAAGATTTAATTTTAATTAGATTGCCTATCTGGGACATGTGGGAAGAGAATTACTATAAATAGACTTTATTTTATTGGAATGTTGTCTCATTAGATCGTTATACAAATTCTGAGTCAAATGTTCCAGTATCCTAATCTTGTTTATTATGATTTCAACAAATCTTTAAAAAAGGCTGTGCCATTCTATCACCACTGAAAAATGTGCAGTGTTGTGGACAACCATGCCTCACTTCACATCACATATCATCACAATTAGAACATGTTTTTTCCTTTATCATGTTTATCAAATTCATCTAAATCTTTGTTTATAGATGCAATGGAATGATAATAACATTAAACGCTCACAAGATTACAATTCCAGTGAGAAAAAAGGAGAGTTAAATGTAATGTAATCTAAAATACACAAAAGCATACCTGCATCATATCAGCATTTCCCAACAAAGTTGTTTGATACAGTCTGAGGATTGTGTCATCTAAAGGACGTACTGCAGCATCACTCAACTTCTGTTTAAATTCAGATTCTCTCCCCTGTGCCTTTGCTAGTACCATAATAAATTTTTCTATCTGTGTCTTGTTTATATGGTAATCATGATCTGATATCTTTCCTTTAGTAGCATGTCCATACGACTCGTTCCTAAACCTTATCAACTCATCAACTGCCAGGCGTTCTGCAGATCCAACAGGAATAACGGTTGTAAAATTTAGCAAGAGACATTTTGTTAGTGTCAGGTCTAACTTGTTATAATCTATATTGGGGTTGGCAGGAAAACAACCATGCTGGGTCTGACTGTTCAGGCAATGTCCTGGTAACTTGGCTGATGTGTCTAGCAGGATGTCCAGTTGAGCAGGATAGAGGATTCTATTATTATGTCGGAAGACTGGTACCCTGCTTCCTGATGGACACATACAGCATGGCCGGTTGTTATAGCACAAGTGATATATCTCATGTTGTTTTGCTTGTATAAATTGTATCAGAGTGAGTCCTTTTTTTGTCAAGTCATGGTCCAGTAATCCTGCAAAGGCTTCATTAGTGTGATCTACTATCAAAGTTGAGTTACGATAAAAATTCTCTCTTTCGGTTTGTGTCATAGTGCTGCACTGCTGTTACCAACTCTGAAACATTTAAAGACACTTTAGTTATCAGTGAAACTAACGTGATCTCAAAAGAAACAACAGAGTTATTGTGTGGAAAGGAAATGGTTAAGGTTACTAGTAATACTGAAACCTTAAATTATGCAATGTTGGTAAATTAAGGGATTATTAGTGGAACAGATGGAAGCTCCACAAATGTCAAATGATTCCAAACTCTCTACACAAAGTTAAGGACTGGACGGGAATTGTTTCAATGTGACCTTGATCTTTAATGTACATGTAGTAACTCCAATTTGGTATGATAGAAATAATTGTAAAACCATATTTTAAAACATTAAAATAAACATGATAAAGTAAATGAACAACATTGTTAGAAGGCATTACCTCAATTTTAAACAAAGTTCTTTAACATGTTTAACAGCTGCTATTTTCTATATTCAACTTGCGTAAACAACATAAATCTGTAGAGAAGCTTCCAATAAATATTGTTGTTTGGTTTCATCTGGTTTTTAGACATTTTCCCATACTAGTAGGTTTCTGAGTTGAATAGTATAAATTGTTTTAGGTTACTAAAACTGATCTCTGCCCTTCATATGAAAATTGTGTATTAATTTCTATTTGGAACTATGTTGTGATTTTGTTTCTATTACAAAAATACATTTTTAACATTGACTTGTAGTGACCTACCTACAATCAAAATATCTAAGGCCTATGTCAAAAGACAACAAAATTATGGCCCAGACAATAATATGGTCCAAAATATTATTACAAATGACCTTGAGGTCAAAGGTCAAGGTCAAAGGTCAAACATGTCTGGTGCTAACCTAACTACATACCAAATATCTAAGTCCTTGGTTTAAAAACAAAAAAAGTTGGAAATTTTACCTTGAAGGTCAAAATCAAAGGTCAACCATGTTGGCACATGACACATCGTCTTGGACCTTGGTATAAAATATCTAAGGCCTATGTCAAGAGACAAAAAAGTTATGGCCCTACAAGACTACGGTAGAAAACATTATAAAAAAAATTACCTTGAGGTAAAGGTCAAGGTCAACCATGTTGGTACACGACGCATCGGCTTGTAGTGACCTACCTACATACCCAATATCTCAGCCCGATGTCAGAAGACAAAAAAGATATGGCCTGGACAAGACTAGTATGGTCCAAAATATCATAAAAAATGAACTTGAGGTCAATGGTCAAGGTCAAAGGTCAACCATGCTGGTATGCGACACATTGGCTTCACTACATACCAAATATAGGCCTATGTCAAAAGATATAAAAGTTATGGCCCAGACAAGTTTTACTGATAAGAATAGGAATAAGAAGAAGAACTCATGGTAAAACAATATGTCTCCCTTCCATGAAGAGGAGACATTATAATATCACTGCAACACCAGCCATCCTGGATTAAGATTATTTTAATATTAAATGCTAAGGAGTGTTTCTATGAATGTTGCCACTTTGTATTTCCAATCAGCAGCAATTTATAAGACAGTTTCTGAGAAGAAGCTGTTTGTATGTTTTTTTCCTTACAGTCCTATGTTAAGCTATGTTTCTATAATTGAGCTACTGCTCACTCAGTATACCCCTGCTATTCACATAATTGAATTCAAAAGTCTGTAAACCATGTAAACAGGAAGTAGATATACAATGTAGAACAGACCTGGTTCTGTACTCCCAATTATAAGACCACATGGTAAGGTCACATTTAAAATTTCCAGTGGTTGTGAAAAGTAGCTGAGCAAAAAAGTTATGTTGTGGACGAAAAGAAGGAGAGACAGGGGGGAAACATTATACCCGGCCCCTCTTCTTCAAAGCGGGGTATAATTATTTAACAAGAATCACTGCATTGAATTTATTTGTGTGTATAAATTTGTAATGCACAAAAGTGCATGCATAGTGTTCAACTTTCAATTACATGTAAAACCACACTTGTTCAAATTTATCTTAGAAATATAATCCATTGCATGGAAATATTCTTGCATTACAAATTTTTTAACAAGGGAAACGTTCACCACTTTAATAATCATTCGTGAATGAAAATGAGTGGCAAAAGTTACGATATGGATTCTCTTGCCCAGCACATTTTCAGAACTCAAATAATTTGACTATGATACATACTCTGCATGGAATCCAGTAGTAATGGTGTACTGCCTTACGAGGTCTACCACTGAATATTATATTTAAAAAGTCCAATTATCTCCCCTGAATAATATCCTACAGCGACAAAAATTCTTCATGCACATCTACATATGATGTACTTCCTTCTTGTAATGTTTCATCAAAATCTGTCAACATGGTCAAGGGGTTTAGGAGGAGTTGCACTTATGAGGTCTCGCACTAACTACTAGTACTATATTTAATTAAAATCAATATGCACAGGGGAGCAAAAGCAGAGTAGAGGTATTTTATTAACAAAACTTTCCTTGTCTTCATTTCAAGATTTAACATAATTGGTTATTACAGGCATCACATGTAAACTGGAGACAAATTAAGTGAGGAAGGGTTTCAGCAGGAAAAATGTAAGCTTTATCAACAAATTTTCAAAGTTGAATAAAATATGAATATTTGAATCTTCTAACAGTATTGAACCATTGTGTAAAATTTCAGATATAAACTTGATGTAGTTTTTGAGTTTTGTAGACAGAGGGAAGGACAAATAGCACAGACAGGCAAAGTTTCAATAGTTTCATTAAAATCGGTTGAAAACTTTATGAGTTATGGTCCGGAAACCACTAATTCAAGAAATTTTCTAACGTTTTCTGTCACTGTGACCTTGACCTTGAACGGATTTACCCCAAAATCAATAAAGTTCCTCCTCTTAAGGTATGTAACAATATACCAGTTTCATTAAAATCGGTTAAGAACTTTTTGAGTTATGGTCCGGAAACCACTAATTCAAGAAATTTTCTAACATTTTTCTGTCGCTGTGACCTTGACCTTGAACGGATTTACCCCAAAATCAATAGGGTTCTTCCTCTTATGGTATGTAACAATATCCCAACCTTTCAATAAAATTGGTTGAGAACGTTTTGAGTTATGGTCCAGAAACCACATATTCAAGAAATTTTATAACGTTTTTCTGTCGCTGTGACCTTGACCTTGAACGGATTTACTCCAAAATCAATAGGGTTCCTCGTTTTATGGTATGTAACAATATCCTGAAGTTTCATTAAAAGCGGTTCACAACTTTCTGAGTTAAGTTAATTATCTCTGAATAATATCCGGCAGCAACGAAAATTCTTCTACATATGATGTACTCCCTTCATGTAAATTTTCATAAAAATCTGTGAAGCGGTTTAGGAGGAGAAGGGCTAACAAGGGATGTGGACAGACAGACAGACAGATGGGCAGACAGACCGACAGACAGACAGAGACAGGGTGATTCCTATATACCCCCCTCAAACAAGTTTGCAGGGGGTATAACTACTAATGGTTGTACTAGTACATGTATGATAATAAATTGTTCATAATATATATAGGAAGAAAGTTAAAAAAAACAAAACAATGGAAGAAATAAACATTGTACATTCAAAATTACAGCTGCTTTACTGTTGCTTTTACTTCTGAATAAAAAGCATTGCTTTCAAGGATATTTTTTAAACACATTATTAAACAATAGGGTATTATCAACGAAAGACTTTGCAATTAGAGCTCCATCTCATGTCTGCATGTGAATGACGACTGATGCAAATAAAGAAGATATTTGCTATGAAATTTATTTTAAAAAAATACTAGTAAGTGCTATTTTTGAAATTTTTTAATGTTAACTAATATATATAACAAAAAATATTACAACTCCAAGATACATTGCATTTGTTTATTTACAATAATTGTGGTCTCCAAATTCTGAAATAATAATAAAATCATTTTCTAAAGTTAAATTACTATATATATGTTTAAAAACACCAGTCTGCTGGAATTATAATTCAGAAATGCACATTGGGATAGTTTTCAGAGTATACCACAGTAGATTGTTCTAACACAGAATTTTTTACTGTTTTTGTCAAATCAGAATGCAAGTTTGTATTCAATTATAGTATGTTACCATGGGTAAGAGTCTTTTAGTTCAAAGGTCACAATGCAATTGGAAAATATACCGACTGCGTCACAAAAATTATGATCTTTTATTTATACTACATGTACATGACGTATACAGTGTATTCTCACCAACTTTGAACTACATGTACTTAAAATAAATCCATATAATTTCAAGCATTTTAATGATATAAAAATCAAACAAAGTGCAAGTTTCTGCAGTCATACAATGTTAGAATATCTCACATAAGTCAAATTAAGATATATAACAAAAGATCTATTCAGTTAATTTATTGACTTCTAATTTTTTTATAAGTAAAACTATTACTTTTTCCCCAATTTCAAGAAAAACATCAATAAAATTGAAAGGAGGGGCTGTTTTTAAAAAGGCAACAAAATCACTGCATTTGGCACAGCCGCATGAAGTGCAAATTTATTCGGCTATCTTTATTGTACATGTACAGCAAATGTAAATTGTAATGATTGCAGGATAATGTAATTTGTCAAATTCCAACAGCAAAAGTGAAGGACAATTTGTGAAATGTAAACAACATAGGCATTATATGAAATGTGGAGTTGTTATTGTGGGGGGGGGGGGGAATTTTTTCTATTCGATTTTCGTTATTAAAAGGTACAGTTTGGAATAATTAAACATGCAAGCAAAAAACTGCATTACATGGGGGTGTGATTTTAGTACTAGTACAATTGATTTACTAGTATGATCTTATTTACCGTCATATTGTCATTTTCAGTTAAGATATAATGTCAAAAAAATCTTCAAAGACAATATTTTGTTACCAATTGAAACTAGAGGCTCCCAGGAGCCTGTATCGCTCACCTGAACCTGAAACCAAAGAACCCTTTTTTATTCAGCTTTTCTTTGTTATAAGGAATTGCCCAACACTTCTGCAAAAATCATTAATTTTGACCTTTTAAGGGAAATAACTCCTATAAGGAGGATCTTTTGATGGTTAGAGGGAGAAGGGAGGTTCACTTCAAATTTGCTGTTCCTGTTATACTTTTTTAACTATCAGTCGAAAACTCTCTCGACCCCCCCCCCCCCTCTTTTTTCATTTTTTCTATTTTAATCCAACGTAGCTATGTAGGTAGTCAGCAGGGCTCGCGTTGGAGGGCGACTCGGGCGAAGAAATGGCCTTATCGTGGTCCCACTTCGCCTTCAATCATCTTAATAAGCGAAGTGAAGTCGCCCTTTCATTTTTTAGAATCGCCTGATGCCACCTTTCAAATTTTATTCCCATTTTGTTAAGAACTCTTCGTTTTTTGATACAGTGCCACAAGTTCAACTGGTACCCTTTTAACTTTTATTTGGTATATAAAGCGCAGGTTTAAAATACGACCGGAAACCAGTTCAGAGCAAAAATACGTGAATGTTTCTGGAGCGGATATGAATTTAATTCCAGAGATTGCAAATATACGATGGTGATAGTATTGAAATGAGCATTGCAATGATAGAAACGTAGTAAACAAGTGTGGACACAGAAAAACGTCTCGCCTGAATTCCGCATCAATAACGAAAATAAATTTCGTCATAAGCATTACGTAAATAGCATTAATTATGAGCAGCGGCCTGTATACCAATTATTGTCACCATACTATGCATAGTTACAGAGGAACTGTCCTAACACAAAAACTTTAACGTAGTCGCTGAACCGTTAAATTGAGGTCAAGGTCAGGTGACACCTACCAGACAATCATTTACTATTCATCAGCAACCTATATACCAAATATTGTCATCCTACCATGCTTGGTTACAGGGGAACAGCAGTAACCTAAAAACTTTAACGTAGTCACTGGACCGTGAAATTGATGTCAAGGTCAAATGGCACCTACCAGACAGTCATGTACTATTCATCAGCAACCTATATACCAAATATTGTCATCCTACCATGTGTAGTTACAGAGGAACTGTCGTAACCCAAAAACTTTAACGTAGTCACTGGACCATGAAATTGAGGTCAAGGTCAGGTGACGTGTCCTACCAGACAGTCATGTACTAGTCATCAGCAACCTATATACCAAATATTGTCATCCTACCATGCGTGGTTACAGAGCAGAGGAACTGTCGTAACCTAAAAACTTGAACGTAGTCGCTGGACCGTGAAATTGAGGTCAAGGTCAGGTGACAGGTGACTGGCAAGTACTCATCATAAGCTACCTCTGGACCAAATTTGATGGACCTAGGGCTTGGGCTTACAAAGATATGAAGCAAGATGTCAAGTGTTTACGCCGCCGCCGCCGCCGGATTCCCATTCGTCGCAGGCGAGACAAAAATAGTTTTTTTGGGAATTTACTTTAAACAAATTTAAGTTAAATATGAAAAAGTTAACAGATTTGTCACAATGATGTAATTTTCTACTTCTAGTTCTAATAGTACTTCATTATAATTCAATCAATTTGTAGACCAATGACAAAAAACATTTTTTAATGAACAGTTTTGTGACAGTTGATACTTTTTTTTATTGTTATGTTTAATACATGTATTTATGAAAATGTTAGCTACAATAATGTAGCTCCTTTTTTTTATGGACGGAGCTACAAAGAGGTTCCATTACTCGTAATGGAGCAAAAACACTTTTGGGATTTACACATATTTTCTGCCATTTAACCTTTGTCTTTATTTAATAAATATGTTTTCTTTCCTCCGCCGTTCATCTGATATGTCTACAAGGTCTAATTAAATAATTTTAACACTTTTTCGTAATCGTGGCATTGTTGACATAATTAAAATTGTGGAGTGTAGAATTTCGGAATCGTATCGGTAAAATTTGTAATGGGACATAATCATAATGCAAATGAATACAGCTGAAATCATATGGAATTACATTTTTTACCAAATCGATTCCGATATTATCGAAATTTTGCACTTCCGGAATTCATATTTTGTTAACAATGCCATGATTACGAATAAAGTGATAAAACTAACGAATACGGTGTTGTGGAAATATCAGTTAAACTGCAAATACATAAAAAAAGTATGTAGCAATTTAGGGAAACAGTTTAATAGCTATTATATGCATAAAACCCCCGGGTGTGAATCACTCCCAGCTTGCTCCATTACAAGTAATGGGACCTCTTTGTAGCTCCGTCCATAAAAAAAAAAATAGGAGCTACATTATTGTAGCTAATGAAAATGTGTGATAATAGTTAATCAAATCTTTTACTTTATCCTCAATAAATTAAACTGTTAAAAAAAAATGTAACAATAAAAAATTCAAATGCCAAATTAACATGTATTCAAAAAACAGACAAAATAGGACGCTTTCGCGACATATAATAATGCAACTTCTCCCTGTTGTCCATCCACTTCTCCCTGTTTTATCCTCACTTCTCCCTGTCAGCCCCACAAAAGAGAAGTGACTTCTCCCTATAATTTTGACCCAGCGTGAGCCCTGGTCAGGTGTCATGATTTGCACAATTTTGGTAGAGGACATCCTAAAGATGATGTGTGCAATGTTTCAAAGCAGTCCTTTCATTGGTTTAAGAGGAGAAGATTTTTTAAAATCAAGTAAAATTGATTAAAAAATGTTCAAGGAGAATAATTCCTAAACGGTTCATCAGACAATCTTGACCCTAAAGTCATTTTTGTAGCCCTCATAGAGCAGAACAATTAAGCAATGCTAACTTTTTCTCTAGTTCTAATAATTTTCAAGATTTTGAGGCAAAAATGGCAAAAATAATCAATTTGGACAATTAAAGGGCAATAACTCCTATAAGGAGTCATCATACAACTTCAACCCAATGTAGTGTTTCGTAGAGCTTTTGATGCAGATGAAGGCATGTCTCTTCGGTTTTCCTGTATCTGTTACACTTTTTTAAATATAAGCCAAAAACTGTATTTTACCGCCTCCCTCATCCTATTTTTAGCCATGTTGGCCATGTTGGTTAATCTGCAGCCATGGTTGGTGCAAACTTGGTTGAGGACATTTGACGGATGATGTGTACAAAGTTTCAAAGCAGTACTTTCAGTTGTTTCAGAGGAGAAGATTTTAAAAAATCAATTAAAACCAATTAAAAAATCGAAGAATGTGTCCATGGGACACGGATGCCCCCGCTAAATGAAGTCCCAAACAGGAAGTAGTTGTCCGACAGGTCTGAAAGTTGCTTAGGACGTACAACTTATGATACTGAACCACCCTGCCAAATTTCAAATTGTTCTCATGTACGGTTTCTGAGAAAAGCTTGACGGAAATTTGTACATACGGACGGACGTATTTACGTACAAATGAAGTCCCAAACAGGAAGTAGTTGTCCGACAAGTCTGAAAGTCACTTAGGACGTACAACTTGTGATACTGAACCACCCTGCAAAATTTCAAATTGTTCTCATGTACGGTTTCTGAGAAAAGCTTGACGGAAATTTGTTCGGACGTACGGACGGACGGACGGACAGATGGACGGACATGAGTAAAACTTAATGCCCCCCGACATGTCGTCGCGGGGGCATAAAAAAACAGTTCAAGGGGAATAACTCTTAAACAGTTAATCAAACAATCTTGACCCTTAAGTCATTTTGTAGCCCTCATAGAGCAGAACAATTAAGCAATGCTAACTTTTTCTCTAGTTCTAATAATTTTCAAGATTTTGAGGCAAAAATGGCAAAAATCCTCAATTTTGACAATTAAAGGGCAATAACTCCTATAAGGAGTCATCATACAACTTTGACCCAATGTAGTGTTTTGTAGAGCTTGAGATGCTGAAGAAGGAAGGTTTCTTCGGTTTTCCTGTATCTGTTATACTTTTTGAACTATAAGCAAAAAACTGTATTTTGACCCCCCTGTTCTATTTTTAGCCATGGCGGCCATGTTGGTTGGTCTGAACCATGATTTGGGCAAACTTGGTAGAGGGCATTTTACTGATGATGTATGCACAGTTTCAAAGCAATCCCTTCAGTGGTTTTGGAGGTGAAAAGTTTTGAAGAAAAGTTAACGACGACGGACGATGACGACGGACGCCAAGTGATGGCAATAGCTCACATGACCCTTCGGTTCAGCTAATAACAAATGGCAAATGAACAGAGATCATTTTGAGATGAGCCATGTGTAAATTAACGCTTTAAACTTCATAAAGGCATAATTAAAATACCTGAATGCTTCCAAAAAGCATAACAAAGACCTGCAAGGGGCAATAATTTTTGTAAAATGTGCCTATACCTGTTGGGTGGTCCAATTTTTTTGGACTAAGTTGAAAAGTAACTTGTAAAAGTAACAAAATTGGCTACTGTTTCATTTCTATAGCCGGATGTAACCGGGAACCAGCTTGACAAACCCATGCGCAACATGTCGATATTCGTACTTGGGTCTCAGATATGCAATTTAAATTTGAAATGTTTGGTTAAAAAATTTTTTTAAGTCTAAGTATTATTTTCAGCATTCAAATCTAGCGAACAGTTTTAATAAAAATCATAACTAAAAAAGCAGGACCAAACGGTTATTTAGGTCGAAGCATTTGTAAGTATCCTAACGTGGTTTTTACAACAAAGGGCGATTTCTTCAATTCCTGCAAAGGGTAAAAAAATCAAGCTAGACCCGAAACAGGGAACTATTGAAATGTTCCTCTGTAGTGGCGATAATTCAAAAGACACCTTTGAAACCATTTCCTGAAATTAAGATTTATACTTCAACACATTAAAACAACTGATATATTATTTTTGTTCAACAAAAAGTCTGTTGTACATGTATTAAGAAGTAAATATTCTCAGAAAATGTTTCCAAAAAGAGTAAAAAAAACTAAAATTCAATTTTGGCCAGCTGGGCTCTATAATGAGGCATAGTCCCTTGACCCCAGCTAGATCATGGCCCATTGAATATTCTAATAATCCAAAATGATCCCTGGTGAAAAAAGATGTTCAGAATTGGCCAATTGACCCATTTCCAGTTTAACATGATTTACCGGTATCTCCCATTTACTTTCAGTTAAAAATTACTTTGATATAGAAATAAATATTTTACATTGTTTTTGATTGTTTGTTTATTGTTTAATGCCACTTTTAGCAATGTCTTGAACAGCTATATCATGGTGTACAGTTTTATTAGAGGGGATTTGCCGGAGTACCCAGAGAAAACCCCCAACCTTTGGTAGGAAAACTGGCAATCCTTGTCAATTAAGATTGAGTCCAGTAAACCCTGCCTGCAGTGAGACTCGAACCTGCAACCTCAGTGTTGACAGACCACGTGATCAAAAGTAGACGAAATACATTAACCACTCGGCCACCGTGGAACCCGCATTGTTTTTGTACTGTTTGTCTATGCCAATTAAATTTAGTAGATGTTACTTTAGCCATAAACAACAGATGAGTTTCAATATCAAAATATGACGTCATGAGTAAGCTTGTTTAATCAAGCCATAAAACAGCTGGGGTTCTACCTCAGATTACCATCAGGTAATGGGGGATTATAATATGACGTCCTTTAAACACTTTGGATTCAATTTCATCGTTCTTTGTTCTGATTGTTAAATATATTGTTAATGTTAATAAATATATATGCTAATTTGTTTATAATTTATATTTCTTTTTTTTCTACCAAGTTATTCACGAGAAAAATAATAGCGAGCAAAGCTCACAAAGATGTCCGCGAAGAGCGGTGAGCTCTAGCATGTCTAGGACAATTACGTGTCATATGATCAAAATAAAATCAGGTGATTAAAATCTGCTTAATGCTGATATTGATTTTTTTTCATCCGGAAGTTGATATCGTCAAAAACTGTAACAAAGTGAATGAAGAAAAGTGCTAAAAATAATTTTAAGAAAGACTTGAAAATAAAGTTGACATCGATAAAAAATAAATGCTATATATTTAAAATTAACAACAAAAATTTCATACTATTTTTTGCAATCTCTAAATCGATCCTTAAAAAAATTGACAATCAAATTACATTTCAAGTGATGTCACCGTTACAAAGAAAGACGTCATGTGACCACTGACATTTAGAGGCATTTTTAGGGTGTTCGGAAGTAACGTCAATTATGAAATGCATATTATATATTGATAATAAAGGACTATATTGTCTGTGCTCTCATTTTGGCAATGCCTACTCCATATTAATTTTGTAACAAGTAAGGATCTCGGAAATTGAAACAGCTAAACATGCTAAAATAAACCTTTACCTATATGTAGGCACGAAATGTAAAATTTCTATATTTTCATATCAGAATAAAAATAATTAATGCCTACCCCAATTAATTGATTATTTAAATATGGGTAGGTAATGCTCGCGGCAAAATATTCATGAATATACATGTAATGCCTACCCATATTTTAAGGGCACCCTGATTTACAAAAATACCCTTGAAAATACAGTATATAAATATTACCTGTCTGACAGGGTGACAGTATTTTCGAAAGTTGACAATTTTGCTGCCACTAAGTCGGACATGTAACATTTTTTTTATAATAGCGAAAAACTATTCAAACCATGAAGAACTTTATTCAATAATGTTATTTAATTGATGTAATAATGGTAATGAAACAGCAATTTAACAATAAAAGTAAACTAACATTATCTTTAATCTACCTAGTTTGAAGTAGAAAAACGTTTGTTGCTCGACATTATTGTCGTCTGTTTACAACGGAAATGTAAAAATAGATACTAGTATTGCGCATGCACAAATGGTAGTGTAACATTCCGTAACTATGGTAGCGGGAGACAGTATTTTTAGCGGGTGACAGTATTTTTCAGACAGTAAATTTTTTTTCCGACGCAGTCGGTATTATATTCACTTTTTACCCTTTGACCTCATGACACTTCACCTCTCGTAATTCTGTTTCTTGATTGGTTAAAAACCAATTGGACGGGGGTACGGAACAGGGTGGTAAATTGGACAGGGGCTCGGAACAGGGTGGTAATTCACCTTTCAAATTGTGTACTATTATATTAGATTTTACCGTCTGTTTGTTTATAAAATTATTTCATAGTGCAATCTAAGTATAAAGAACGATAGAGATGGGCTGCAGTTTGTAAAATTTTATATCAAACAACTTGTTCAAAAACGTTAAATATTTTTTATTTGAAGTACAGCGAAAATTAAATGCATATTAACAAGCTGGATTTTAGCGGGCTTTTATGGAGGATAAAAAAGACGAAGAGACGAAATTTTAATTAATTTCTAAATTGAAATTAACAATCTTTTAATATTCATGTTGATATTAAATTAAATGTATTATTGTTCTTGGGCGTCCGTCGTAGTACGCACATAGATAGAGAGTTGTGGCTCTAATTGTAAAGCATACTTTGCTTATTCAGTAAATTTAAACTATAAACATTTTATTAAAAAATGTCTAATATTCAATTTGTTTACATTATTGTATAACTGCTTTGGTGCTCGCAGAAAAACTTCATTTCTATATCTTAGGCATTGGGTTTCAATACATAATAGCAATAAACTTTCTGGAATACATATACATGTACAACAAAGTACATGTAGTTGTATGTACATTATCAATTTTAGGTTAACTGTATGCTTGGTAAATCTGTTAATATCGAAAACACGTAAATAAAAGGGGGCACATATGTATAAATGAATAATTTCAAACTCGTTTCATCTGGGACTAGTGTTAATTTATAGGTTCATGATTTAGTAATAATTGTCTGTCAGTACTTCCCCCAAAAAATTTCCATCAAACATTTCTGGTCTATTGAAAGGGGGAATTTGTATGACAATAAAGGCGATTCGTAGTTCAATGCATAACTCAATTTATATCTTTACTGCGTCGGTTATCTTTTTTAAAGATAGTACTTGTTTACAGTACTTATCATGCTTATATGTCACGGTGGCCTATGGAGGATTAACATTGTAAATGAAATTGAGGTATAATAATAACAAATGATAGATACTAGTATTACCATATATTATGATAATAAACCAATATTTGGGAAATATATATTTTGCT
Source organism: Limnoperna fortunei (assembly GCA_944474755.1). Lineage (NCBI taxonomy): Eukaryota > Metazoa > Mollusca > Bivalvia > Mytilida > Modiolidae > Limnoperna > Limnoperna fortunei. The sequence continues at coordinate 50,177,913 of OX104125.1, forward strand.
TTGTCCCACAGGATATGTTTGACTAGTTAAATTGACCCATTTCCATGATTTACATGATTTATCTCCCTTTTTACTTCCAGTTAAAAAAACTACGTCTATCATCACTAAAAGACTATGATATTGAAACAAGATTTTGCATCGTTTTTTTTGTATTGTTCATCTATGTCAATTAAATTATCTAATTAACCTCATTAGTAGATGTTACTTTAGCCATATATAGGCAAGAGGTGAGTTTGAAGATTGGAACATGTACTAGTATGTCACTGGTAGTGGTATGCTTGTTTAATCAAACAGCTGGAGTTCTACCTTAGATTAGCATCATGTAAATGCGGTAACAGGTTAATTAATTTACAATCATGTTTACACAGCAGGGGGTTTTAATAACATCTTCAATTAGATTTTGACACCTGTAATTAACATAAGCGTTCAAATCTATCAATGATATCGGTAAATGTCCATTTCATGACATAAGTTTTCAACAGGACAAACTACTGCTGTAGCTGCAGTTTTTAGTACCGGCAGTGGACACTAGGTGGCGCTTTTTTTAAATTGGAAAGTCGTCAATTGGGGTACTGATATTTAAATAATCTATAAGCTTGAGGCAGCCATGAATTATTTCTTAAATAAACATAGGTTAATTAATTTATAGCATATCTTAATCATGTTTACACATCAGGGGTTTTAATAATATCCTCACTCAGATATTGACACCTGTCTGTCATTCACAATTGTCCATTTCAAAAGTTTTCAACAGGACAGACTGGGTGTGTTCCCCGAACGCCTACTGGATAAAAACAACACCTCATTAGGTAGGGGGATTAAGGGGTCTATCAAGGGGAATGCCATAATTAGTTTACCTGTATTTACCTTGAAAATTAGAATAATGTATAGTATTAAGAAACTGAATTGAATAGAAAAATATCAAAGTAAAATATAAAAAAGAATGGATGGTTTCAAATTAATTAAAATTAAATTTAAAAAGTGACTAAAATGTTACAAAATATACATTTTTTGTCAATAAAATAAACAATTGTCTTCATAATGTCCAAAGCCAATTTATTAAGCTTCAAAATAGCTTTAAAAGAGACTGAGATGATGAGATTGTACCATTACCAATTAATAGTGTTCACATGTCAACCCTTTGAACATTGCAAACTTAAATAGCATAAAAATGGGTGAAAAGTCAAAACCCCTAAACAAGGCCTGAAAAGCCCAGCACACTGGTAGAGGGGATGATCTATTGACTATAAAGACAAAGAAAACAAATTGTAGAAAGTTCCTAAGAAATATGCAGACAGCACTGGGAATCATATTGCATTAGCTTCAATAGAAATACCAAAGTAAATGAAGTATGTTTCTGTGTAAATAAGATGTTGGGTAAATCTCTGGGAAAAAAAAATTCCTGATTTAATTGCAAATGGCATACATTTAGAAACCCCTATAGAAAAGCCATATCCGATACTAACAACAGTTCTACTTGCAAGGAAAAACTATGTTATAATATGTTCAAGCACTTGTCAAATAACGTTAAAGGAACGTTACCCGACAGGCATCATGGAATTATTGACTTACACTGACTCAGCATCAAAGCTCCTCCATCTCGAATAAGTGACAAAATGACTCAGTGTTTTATAGTTTAGAGCTCTGGGTTTATTTCGGTTACTTAATTATTCACTTGTGTTAAACCAATAATCGTAATTGCAATTACCATTATCCCAAGATGTCGGAGGATCAAACAGGTAAAATTGTTTTTCTCCTGTATCTTTTTTCATAAACGATGGCGTCAGACCCCACCCAGTCGCCAATTAGATCTCTATATTATTTACCTGTTTGCAAAACTGTGGTACATGTAAGGTACACGGTTTAAGTCCCGAGATATTTGGATTCGAAAATTTTTAAATGATCATCGTAATTGTTATGTTAGATAATCGTAATTGCGAATTTAAAATCATATATGATAAAAAATCAATTTCATCTGACTTCAAGAATTTGTCGTACACAAAAAGAAATCATTTAAACGACCGTGGATGAGGATATAAGGTTTCTTGTATATGCATATATGTTTATTATATAAAATAAAAAGAATATAAGAAATAATAATTTAATTTCCAATTAGCATTATGATTCTGTTTATCCATGAAACTACGTACACGAAACATGGATCTTCTTGAAACTTTCCATACTAAGTAAGTAGTGCATCAATGTATCCAAATTATTCAAATGTGTAATAACCTATATTATATTGTGAAATTTCTAATACTTTTCTTATTTGATATTTTACCTATGTTAAAAACAGGGACACTAATTTAGAAGGCCCCTTAATCCCATACATTAATTAAATGTTTTTTTTAATCCAGTAGGCGTTCGGGGAATAAACCACAGACTGCGGCTTTATTTGGAAGTACCATCCTCCAGAAGTGGACAATAGAAGGCATTTCTTAAATTGGACATACATGTACTGTATGTGTCCTAAAAAATGTGCACTAATTTCTTGCCATATCTAAAATTGAAAAGTGGCCTTTATGAAAAGAACTTTTTTTTTATTTTAAACAAGGGAGATAATGCTGTACCTTTTCTCCAACTAGTTACTTTTATTAAAAGTTTTAATAGATACAAACTTATGTCTGAAATTTATGTATACCAAATACTACTGCAGTACACGTTTGTAACAAACATGTTATAAACTGTAGTCTGAACGAGTGTTTCGCCAGGTGTGGTGTGGGATTCATAGCCATAGGTTTCGTTTTCAACTTTTGATACAAATCGTAACCACAATAAAAATCAACATACCTTACTGTAACATTATCATTCAGTGTGATGTGACACCCTACAAGGCAAAAAACCACTAATTAATACTTTCGTTTTCGTTGTTGTTCGTTGAGCAAGTTTCTACCTTGCAGATCAAGCGTAACGATAGCACTCGAAGCTTGCAGGACCGATCACCGGATAGGCCGTTTATCCACGTACATGCCGTTTATTTATTATTAAATTGAAAATGCAGATCAATGATAAAAAGTAATAATAAAGTAAACAAAATATAAAATTTAATTTATATTTTATTAAAAGTATGTACGTGTTTGTAAGGGATCAGTGTTTATATCAACAAATTAAAATTACTATTACAAGTAATGGAAGAAGGGGGCAAAACTCTTCCAATCCTATAATATTTCTGAGTTATTCCTCTTTGATACTTTGATGGTATTTGAAAATGTGTTTTGTTTGTTTGAATGGTGTTTTAACGCCACTTTCAGCACTTTTTCAGCCTTTTCATGGCGTCCAGTTTTTATTGGGGGAGGAAGCCGGAGTACCCGGAGAGAACCCCCGACCTGCGGTAGGAAAACTGGCAATCCTTGTCAATTAAGATTGGAGTCGAGTACACCCTGCCTGCAGTGAGAATCGAACCCGCAATCTCAGTGTTGACAGACCACGTGATCAATAGTAGACGAACTACCTTGAAATCTTTATTTTACTTGATGCTGACGATAATTTTCTCTTAAACAAAGGAAGGAATGCAAAAAGCTCTTGATAAATTTCTAAATTACTATGAATTATGGAGATTGTCTGCAATGTAGAAAAAACTAAAGTCATTATTTGCAGTAAACGATAATGCCCAAAAATGATATTGTCCCGACGAATGGGTAAAGTTGGAAATTGTAGATTCTATGACCTTGGTATAGTTTTCAAATATAATGGGAATTTCTCGGATGCTAGAACAAGATTAGTTGAACAATCCCAAGTCTTTATTTTCAATATACAGAAAATCTCGGTATCAAAATATACCACTAAATATTCAGCAAAAATTATTTGATTCTCTTTTGGAACCAATTTTGTTATATGGCTCAGCGATGTAGGGTTTCGAAAATCTTCTGTTAATAGAAAAAAGGATACTTCATGGTTTATTGGGAACTTGGTAGGTATCCTTAAGATATTAGAGTGAATAAAATGTCATCAAAGATACCAAGGTTAATAAAATTTACTACGCCAGACGCGCGTCTAATCAAGACTCATCAGTGGCGGACAAGCCCAAACAATATGTAAAATCCAAATGAATGAGATGTAGTAGAGCTTTTATCACCAAAATTCCAAAAGACGTTATACCAAATCCGGCTAAGGCTATCAACACCTTTAAAATAGAAAAACCTTCGAATTAAAATAATTTTCGAAATTTCAGGGCAGTAAATTTAGGCAATGACTTAATCAATGAAAGAATAAATGATATTTTAGTCTGCACCGAGGCTGGTAAAACTGAGAATCGTGTCAGTCTGCTGAAAATTACTTCAGAGTGAGAATAAACTAAGTAGACTTGTGTATAATTTTAATGCATACAATGGATGCAAATTTAAATGGACGTCACAAATAAATCTATTTTCGACAGCTTAGGTCTAGAATAAATTTTTGCAAAACAATTTGCTATAGATTTTTGTACTTTGTGTGGTGGATCATTGAGTTAGAGTTTAAGTTAAATTTCGAGTTAAGGTTCGAGTTGGAGGTTATACATCATACACGACTTTATCGGAGAAAGGTTGGGTGAGTTATCGATGTTGGAGAGCTGTCCAAAGGAGAAAGTTTGAGTAAGTTATCGATGTTGGAGAGCTGTTTAAAGTTCTAACGAATGAAGGTTGAGTAAGTTTTCGATGTTGGAGAGCTGTTTAATGTTCTTACGGAGAAAGGTTGAGTAAGTTATAGATTTTGGAGAGCTGTTTAAAGTTCTAACGGAGAAAGGTTGAGTATGTTATCGATTTTGGAGAGCTGTTTAAAGTTCTAACGGAGAAAGGTTGAGTGAGTTATCGGTATTAGAGAGCTGTTTAAAGTAGTATATTAATAATTAACAATACTGAACATTTTTTACCAGAATCTGCCCAGTTTCACTAGAACCGTCCTTTATTGTCCATTATCATTAATACAAAAGCATATATCATATTATATTATACACATATTGCTGTAGCAAGACTGAATACACTTTTCAGGTTATTTTTGGGACGTTATTTTCGGTCAAAAGGGTGTTATACCAAGACTTATTGTGATGTATCAGGTTTATGCATCATGGTGCTATATGGTTGTCTAGAATTTGGAAATAACTGATATAAATTATCCAATAAAAACTGAAGACTTTTGTATGAATTATAATATACAGGCATAACGAAACATATATCTGCCAATACTAAATATTCAAGTTAGATATATATGTAGACATTTAATGACAAGAACATTTTTTTTTCACATCAAGAGATTGTGAAATGTGCAGACTCCGACTCGTGTTAAAAAAGTTTGCTTATAGAGAGCTTCCTGACGTCCCATATATATTATATCATAAGGACAGAGTTTGGTACCGGCCGAATGGGACCTATTTTATTGTTCAGTAAATATATGATATCATAAGGACAGAGTTGGGTACCGGCCGAATTAGACCTATTTTCTGTTCCGTAGATATATGATATCATAAGGACAGAGTTGGGTACCGGCCGATTTCGACTATTTTTCTGAAATTGTCAATAGATATTTGACACCATAAGGACAGAGTTGGTTACCGACCGATTTAAACCTATTTTCTGTTCCGTAGATATATGACATCATAAAGACAGAGTTGGGTACAGGCCGAATTAGACCTATTTTCTTGTTCCGTAAATATATGACATAAAAATAGAGTTGGGTACCGGCCGAATTAGACTATTTTTTTGTTCAGTAAATATATGACATCATAACGACAGAGTTGAGTACCGGCCGATTTAGACCTATTTTGTGATTTTGTCAGTAGATATATGACATCATAAGGACAGAGTTTGGTACCGGTCGAATTAGACCTATTTTTCTGTTCAGTAGATATATGTCATAATAATGACAGAGTTGGGTACAGGCCGAATTAGACCTATTTTATTGTTCAATAAATATATGATTTCATAAGGACATACATGGGTACCGGCCTCTTCAGACCAATACTTAAGGAGATAAATTGCATATGCATTGAACATCTGTTTGAAAACATCTCGGAATGAAAATTTGCATATTTGTACAGCACCTGCACCTGCAATTTTAAGTAAGAAAATAATATAGGAGATTTATAACACATACCTTTTAAATGCATTTAGCCAAATATTATTTCATTGGCCAGTCCAATCTATGCTGACACACTAAGATCTGGAGGCTTTCACTAGATGACCATGCACTCCATCTTTTAAACTATGCCATGTTGTCCCCCAAATAGTTTAAATGTGGTTTCAAATAAACAAGATGGTGTTTTAGACAAGAAATCTATTAAACCAGCACTAATAAATGAACAAATTTCAATTTCACCTGTTTAAACCTTCAACTGGTGCAAAATCAAAGTACCGATATTTCCGTCAAGTGCTGTTGATAACATTAAATTCCGCGTGGGCAAAAAAAAAGTGTTGGACGGCAGAGGATTCTCGGACTAGCAGAAAAGATGCCAAAATTGCTGACTAAGCAGTTTATATAGTGTGCATTAGAAATTTTTTTAGTACCGTCAGTTAGTTTCAGCAAGAGATACCACAATCTCTGTAAAAAATAGTTTTAATGCAGAACTGCACTAAATGTTTCCGCAATTAAGCGTTTAACTTTCAAGAGTGCGGTACGGTATATTTAAAATTAACAGGTCAAAATGTTATATTATCGCGGAATTATTAATAATTTTACACTTCATTCAGATTCTGTATACTCCTAGAAAAATCAAACAACCACAACATATTTATGCAGGGCGAATTGAAGCAAGTGCTTTATTTTGTCCGACTGGAGTTTTCAGCTATTTATCAGCAATATATCTCGGCCATCTCCGTCAACGGTCGGAAAGAAAAAAATAGCCGAAAATGATCCGAGTGAACTAACTTCAGTGCAGAGTAAGTGATTACGTTTATTTACGGCGTTACGATTACGGCTAAAAATAGCATCCAAATATAAAGCTGAGGTCCCAAAGGAAAGTCATCTTCGCTAGCCAAGGGTTACGATCCGATACTCTTATCTTCACCCTCATCTTCGCTAGCCAAGTGTTACGATCAGGTCCCCCCTCTCTTATCGGATCGTAACCCTTGGCTAGCGAAGATGCTTCACCCTGTGAAGAGAAGGGGGACCTGATCGTAACACTTGGCTAGCGAAGATGAAGGAAAGTTTACGAATTTTAACTATTCATTTTCTAAAACAACATTAACTACAATATACATTACTGTTCGTTAAAGGTATTTTAGAAATATTGTAAAAATATCATCTCGGATTTCCCCACTGATAATACTGGCTCAAAATGCCTTCTAGAATTACAATTTGTAACAATAGTATCGTACATGTATTAGTTTCTTGTTGTTAAGTAATTGCTGTACATAGTTAAGCAGATATATTAAGATGGATCAACAATTTTCTTGCCAGGCCATCCTAGAATAATTACCCCTCCCCCGCTTTCACGTATGATCAAGTTTGTGTAATTTCGAGATTTAAAAAGTATACTCATAACACACATGTTCCTGTATTCTATTGCATGAACTGCAGTTTGTAGAAATTCTTTAATGTATAAAACTGGGACCATACTGGGGGTGCCGTCTACAGCATCCCCAAGTGGCCAATACGGGAGGTCCTCTTTTTTCAACTTTTTTTCAACTTGTGTTTTGTTAATTTTATTTCGTAACATAATGGAAATATATAGAAAACATATTAGTCTTGTGAAAAGTAATCCAGAAAATTATACACAAATCATTGAGGCCCATGCTACACAATAGGATAGGCGCAAAATAGACAAAGTAAAGGCGAAACGTGTACGCTTGAAAAGATCATACGGAATGTCCTGTAACGGTTAAGTTCATGTATCTTTTTAGACTGTATCTGTTTCTTTTGTTTAATGTATGTGGTAAAATGTGGTAAAATCAATAATTTTTCGTAAGAATTATACATAAAATTTTTAGCTGGCTTAACATTATGCCTAATATGATAGACAAGACAGTTCAAATCCATTTCATGGCAGATTTTTGAAATTGAATATTAACAAATTATGCAGCCTAGTAATTTCCCATGGGCATTTTTTGTCTGCATCTGTAATGCTTTCATTCATCAAAATGAATCGTTTACAAATATAATATTTACAACAATTATCTGAACTGGTAGCATATATCACAACTGAAATTGTAACCAATTAAATAAATAAATAAATAATGATAATACAATATATGATATTTATGACAAAAATCTATTTTTCGGTGGCAGAGTGGTCAAGGTAGTTCGTCTACTATTGATCACGTGGTCTGTCAACACTGAGATTGGGGTTCGATTCTTACTGCAGGCAGGGTGTACTCGACTCCAATCTTAATTGACAAGGATTGCCAGTTTTCCTACCGCAGGTTGGGGGCTTTCTCCGGGTACTCCGGCTTCCTCCCCCAATAAAAACTGGACGCCATGATATTGATGAAAAACTGCTGCAAGTGGCGTTAAACATCATAAAGCAAACAAACAAAAACAAAAACTTAAATTGTATGGCAGTGTGAAGTCTTTGTTGTATTTATCTGGTTAGGCCAACGTTGAGCCAACCAGTTGACCAAACGTATGGACGATGATCAAAATTACCTTGGGGTAACTACATCTGTCAACGTTGGCCCAACTTATGATTGCTATCTGGGTTGACTGTTTTTTGACACCATGCTAGAATCAGTGCAGCGGTCAACAGTTTACGGAACGGCTCTTAACGGCTGACCAGGTTGGTTAATTTTTTTGACTAGAGATCAAATTTGGCCATTATTCTTTACAAGTAAGATAAAACCCGAGAGTTTAATTAATTTGTAATGCTGATTACTTGAAAATACGTACTTTTGTGCTTACTTAACGAAAATGCGAACTAATATAGTTTGTAAAAACCTCATAATAGTGCAACTTGTAATTCACCCAAAATCGAGAAAAAAGAATAAAATTTAATCGACAGGTGCGGAACATAGCGCTGTATTTCAATAAGTTTGTTTTCAATCAGTATTTTTAGTCAAAGTATAAATACAAATATGGCCATGAAGAGGCGCCGTGTAAATATTGTTTGTAATAATGATATTGACGGTGCATCCACTTTAAATCCCACGATATCTTTAGTTATATTGTATTAGATTATTTAAATAGGAATTAGACGCAGATGAACGTTTCCGGTAAGCTCAAAACGGACGCATATTATAGTAAAGCACTTCCAAACGGAATAATAGACAGCTTGACGGGCCTCTGTTTATTTAACATTGCCCAGTAGTAACTACATTTGAATATCCGGGGTGTATAAACATCTACCCAAGAACATGCGTCATGATAACCCTTTATTCTCTTTTTTCAGTTTGTTAGTAACTTGTAATAAAAACTATAAAAAGACATTTGAGACCGCTGAAGGAGTTTGGTAAGTTAGAGAGCCCAATAGGAACACATTTGAATATGTGTATATCGTACACAGTCGTCTGTCTCTAATTTTAAGAAGATATATCTAACCAATGAACTGGAAAGAAATATGCAATAACTACATAAAATGAACAATAGAACAACAGAGACCGGAAGTAGGCTCCCACAACATAACAATAGAGACCGGAACAGAAAAACAGAGACCGGAAGTATGCTCCCACAACATAACACCATAGACAGGAAGTATTGCTCGGTGGGAGTATTAATTTTTATAATCTTGTACGGACTTTATTCAAGCTATGTTCTTTATTCAAGCTATGTTTTGGAAATTTTATTACATTTATTTTTGTACAAATATTTTTTTCAATTAAAAAAAATCCAGGTAATGGATTCTGATTTAACTGTTAACATGTTATGAGATAAATACTTAACCTCAGGGAGCCTCGGTGGCCGAGTGGTCAAGGTAGTTCGTCTACTATTGATCACGTGGTCTGTCAACACTGAGATTGCGGGTTCGATTCTCACTGCAGTCAGGGTGTACTCGACTCCAATCTTAATTGACAAGGATTGCCAGTTTTCCTACCGCAGGTCGGGGGTTTTCTCCGGGTACTCCGGCTTCCTCCCCCAATAAAAACTGGACGCCATGATATAGCTGAAAAATTGCTGAAAGTAGCGTTAAACACTATCAAACAAACAAAACTTAACCTCACCCCAATAAAAACTGGACGCCATGATATAGTTGAAAGTGGCACTAAAAATATTCAAACAAACAAACAATTTATACACGGTCACCTAAGGAGTGTTTAAAATAATTGATCTGCCTGTTTTAAATTGTAAAACACGAAATGGTTATGTACGGAATTGCGATGGACCAATAGCGGAGTTAACATGTCTGCAAAAGTGTGACGAAGTGATTATATATCGTCACAGCAGTACGTGTGTATATCTCGCACAAATATTGACAAAAATTTCACAGTTTTGGAGCATAAAAATAACGAGACAAGAATCAGTAACACTTAATTAATGCTCTTTTAGGATACATTTTTATAAAATTTCATTTGTGATTTTCTGACAGTTTAAATCGAGTCACAGATATTTGTTAACCACTTTTAACACGAAACAAAACTAACAAGAACGTTGTTTTTTTCCACTTGTTTTCGCTTATCGTAAATTTGGTAAAAAACGCGATATTTAAAAGGAAAATGTGCAACTGTTGAAAATATCCCTCTGTGCTGATATTATACTAATCATGTAGTGAAAATTTGCATGTACACAAGTTTACATTTTATAACGTCGTGCTTCAACAAAATTTAAAAAATGGCTTGCTATGAAAATCAATAAAGATCAGTCAACAGGTTATTGGTAAGGACTTAACTGCACTACGTTTGGTACACACACTCAATATGTTGAATATTTAAGGATTGTTTTAGATTTTTTGTTAATTGGTTAGATTATTGGATATATACGACTTTAGGTCGGTATATCCAATAATCTAACCAACAATTGAAAACAATTCTTATATTTTAAATTCAATACTATGAAAAGAAATAACAAAAACAATATTTTACAAGTAGTAAATTAATATTTGCAATTCACAATTCTTAGTGTCGTCACTTGTTTGCGGAAGAATACATGTATAGTGAACGTCATCAATACTTTTAATTATGACGTCAACAATCAGTCAAGTGCTGGTATAACAAGCTAGGTTATACGAAATGGACAATGTTGCTCAGCTGTTGAGTATTTAAAGGAAATTAAAATATATGAATATAACCCGAAGAGACGAACACAGTGCACATATCTATTAACAATAATGCCATGTCTTGAATCGAGTACACCCTTTTATAAACGAAGTCAGAAGGATATACATATTTAAGATACAGTGTGTACAATTTGGAATTTGTCAATTCTAAATAAAGGCTCAAAGTCAATTTATTCAAGGTACAAATTATGAAAACTTCAACTCTTTACTTTAAACATTAATGATACGATCCGCTGAATGGACGGCAATGGCGAACACACCTACACATCGTTTATTTGTTTCAATGTTTATTCAAATACTCTATACCCTGTACTCGAAAGAGAATTATGTCAGAAATAATTTCCATTATGTTCAACTCCAAACTTTATTATCAAGCTTTTCCTATGCTCAGTGGTTTTCACTGGGTACACCTGGATCCTTTTCCTTAGGTCAGGGGTTGTCACCGGGTACACCGGTATCCTTTAGATAAAGCTGAAAAGTTGCTGACAAATAACAAGAATTTCAGCATGCATATAGAATAATTTTGCAAATTTGGAGCATAAAAGAAATCGAGCACTAGATCACAGGAAGGGTCCACTTAAAGTCATAAAAACTGGTGCCAATTGTTTATCAAACTGGTACCCATTGTTTATCTGTTTACCGCCTATAATTAAGCACGAGCTAGTCTCATGATATTAAAACTGCCCACTCAGTGGCATCAAAGTGATTGTATTGATAAGGACGGACGAATCGTTTGTGTTTGAATGTCGACTACCTTCCTGAACTAACTGCAATATTGTTCGCTAGACTTAAAAAAAGAAAAATCTAATATAACTAAATACTGCTCACTGGAATCAATCAATCAATCAATCACATCAATCAATCAATCAATCAATCAATCAAACAAGCAAACATTAACTAACAGTTTATGAGATTGCGTTCGACCTGTGAAATGATAGGAGATGGGAATGTGAATGTCGACGAGATTCCGCAAAATTTGATACGACATATTCGAATTAAGGAGATAAAAATAACTAGTAGTATTTGAAGTTTTACAGGCGATAATATATTTAAGCTTTCTTATTTCAGAATTTTAAGGTACTGTCCTGTCGAAGTCATACAGCTGGTAAACAGATGTCGAAGCTCGGCTAGCTGCGATTAGTTGAGAAGCTTGCGGAAAAATACTATTACTTGACCTACTGTCTCTGCGGATATCACCTCGTCAACTCATTGTCCTCATTGGTCGAGCTTGTCAACTCAACTCCCCCACCCATTATCCGGCAAATGCAACCAACTACACCGTGATAAAATTCTGTAAAATTAGAAACAATTCATTAAATCCAGACAACAAACTGTGTCCATAAGTTGGTAGGATGTTCTTTACTGGTATAAGTCGTGTGCAAATAAATACACATACCGCTTTAAGTGAACACTGTTTTAAAATGACGATATACTCATAAACGACGTCATAAACGATCAACATTCTTTCCTTATGGTGACCTCTTTGCAAGATTTTTCAAAAATTTTAACGGCGTCACACTCAAATGATAAACAAAATATTTATAAAATGTACCAAACAAACAACACTACTGCAGTCTTTATGGATATCAAACATACGGAAGACCATTAGTGCCAGGCTGGTGTTTTATTTTTTCTAACTAGTTATTACGACTTAGCTAACTCGTTATAACCACTTAGCTAACTCGTTATAAGAACTTGCTAGCTGTAACTCGTAATAACGACTTAGCTAACTCGTACTAAAGACAAAGCTAACTCGTTATAACGACTTATCTAACTCTTTATTACGACTTAGCTTATTCGTTATTATGACATAGGTAACTCGTTATAACGACTTAGCTAACTCGATATAACGACTAAGTAACTTGTTATAACGACATAGCTAACTCGTTATGACGATTAGCTTACTCGTTATACCGACATAGCTAACTCGTTATAGCGACTTAAAGAAAATTGCAAAAATCCAGGCTCCGAGATTTTTTGCAAATAAAAAGGCAGGATGAAAAACAATATCCATAGCCCCCTCCACCATAAAAATCAAATGGTTGCTCCCTAACCTTGTGATTTTTGGGGGGAGTGTGGGGGTAAGGTTTTTTCTTTTTGTTGTTTTTTTTAAGTTATTTAATGAAATATAGATTATATATGTGTGTGTATTCTTGATGAGATTAATTCAGGTAAAAGACTAATAAAGAAATGATTTGTGTTGATTTTAGCTCACCTGACCAATGGTCTATGTGAGCTATTGCCATCACTCGGCGTCCGTCGTCGTTAACTTTTTTCAAACATTACCTTTGAAACAGCTACACCGATTCATACCAAACTTGGTCTGATTGTTCTTTAGCATAGCCTGCACGGAACTGATATGGTATTTCTTATCCGTCAAAAACATTGCCGACAAGGCTAAAATAAGATCAGGATGTCAAACTACGGTTTTTGTCTTATATTTCAAAAAGTATAAGAGATAGAGGAAATTCGAAGCAACCTACTTTCTTCAGCATCAAAGGCTGTAACTCTAATGGGACTTGAAGTTGTAGGAGACTTGCTGATATTGCCTCAAATCTTAAAAACCATTACAGCTAGAGAAAAAGTGAGCATTTAACAAGTGTTAAGCTCATTAAAATCTACAAAAATGATTGCAGTTTGAATTGATTTTCAAGATAAATTTTGCTGAATTTCAAAAACCTTCATTTAAACTACTGAACAGAATTTGATGAAACTTGGTATTATTGATATTTAGGATATCCGGCACAACAGATGTGTTTCAATTTTTGATCTGACGAAAGACATGACTGCTATTACTAAAACTAGAACAAGGGATTAGACGGCCAGTTTTATGCTTAAATTTCAAAAAGTATAGCAGATAATTAAATTATGATGCAACCCTCTATCTTCAGTTTGAAAAGCACTACAAAAGTCCCCATTGGGTAGAAGATGTCAGATGACCCCAAAAAGGGGAATTTGGCCCTTTTAAGGCTAAAAATTGTGTGTTTTCATGCTTTTGGTCTGTAGTATGGAAAACCATTGCAGGTTGCATTTGCTTGGTGAAACCTTCAGCTTATTAAGCTCTACAAAAGGCTCAAGTTTTCCACCAAGTAAGGGTGTTGGCCCTTTAAACGCAAAAAGATAATTATTTTTCATGTTTTTGCCCTATAGAATTATGATCATTGCAAATAGAGGAACACCACCAATCTTTACACAAGTAATTGTTGTTAGATGACGCTTCTAAGATTATGCCATTTACATTCAAACTTTGATATACCAGGAGTTCAGGCTCATATGAGCCTCTTGTGTGTTGTTTAGCGTCACGTATGCTTCTGAGAAGAATTATTAACTATATTAAAAAATAATATAATAAAGAAAAAATTATTTTTTTTCTGAGGTCAATATTTCACAGCGAGACATGTCAGACTAGTTACCAAACGAGTGAATACACACTGTAAACTCATTTATTGGCTTTTTATTCCATAAAAAAAAATTATCCTGACCCCAAGTGCCTGTGCCATACACATGCAATGATGTGAACCACATATATCTATCCAGAGGATAGAGTGCGCCGACTAACGGCGGTAGTTACCTGAACAAGACAAGACAGTTGGCCAATCGGCAGCTGTCTCCCGATTTAGCCTATTATGATTGCTACCGCCCCGTAATTATGCCGGGTTTTCATCCCTAACTTAGTTCTGCTTATTCCGACGCAGTCGGTATATTTTCGAATTGTGACCTTTGAACTAAAAGACGCTTACCCATGGTAACGTACTGTAATTGAAGACAAGCTTGCATTCTGATTAGACAAAAATAGTAAAAAATTCTGCGTTCGAACAATCTACTGTATTATGCTCTGAAAAGCATCCTTATTTGCATTTCCCAAACTATTAGTCCAGCATACCGGTGTTTTTAAACAATTGGTAGTCGTAATTTAACTATTTAACTTTAAAGAATAATTTTTAATGCCAAAAGAATGCCATGCAGAACTGATCAACAATAATTACATGATATAACCATACGTCTTTTAATTTTTGCGCATTTCGTCTGGGGTAGAATTAAATTTGCTTTGTTGACCATCGTATCTGTTAAAAATCTTCACGCCGGTGATGTATTTACACCATATTTTCTTCATTTGACCGCCCGACACACGCTCTCTCTCTCTCCATATATATAGTGAAATTATTGTCATACAAATGATACTACACAAAGGTAAGTAGGTCATTGGTAATTGTCAGAACGCTAAATGACTAGTATGAGACACAGTGGTTCGATAACACATTTTGTTTACTATACATACACAGCACATTGAATTAAGAGTAAATTTCACTGATACTTTCGTTGCACTTATTTATTTGGACCTCAATTACCCCCCCCCCCCCTTTTTTGGGATAGCATACACATTACCGATACCGATTTCAATTCACATTTAATTAGCATTGAATTGACATTTTGTGGTCATGTTAATACAATTATAATTAAAATATTTTACTTAGAAGTTTCCATTTTAAAAGATAGTTAAATTAATAAAATAGCCAACTGTAATGAATATTACTTGATGCATATAAGTACATATTTGCTTAATATGAAATTTATTTAAAAAATAGGTGCTGTTTTGAAATTTTAAAATGTTAACTATCTTGTTTTCGAGTGAATATATACGATACATCACAAGAAAAAAACTTACAACTCCGACATATACATAAAAGGTTAAAGGTTTGTATGTTTTTTATTTACCATTGAGGTCTTCAACTTCTGAATTAGCTTTTCATTTGGGATATTTAAATATGTTTATTGTAAGCTCTTTGATTTTTAAAGCCATTAATGTCTATCTTCTTTCTTTGCGTCCGTCGTCATTCACGCGCAGACAGGAGATGGAGCTCTAATTGCAAAGTCTATTTTTGATAATACCCTATTGTTTAATAACATTTCTAAAAAGTCCATGAATGTAGCAACCTTCTTATGGCCTTATTTTGCTTGGATACAGCTCGTAACACGTAAATTATTTACCCCCTCCCCCCACACATACACATCAATGAAAGAAAACGTTAATGTTTCTTGTCTCTTTCTTTCGTTTGATAATTTTTTAAAAAGTTTTTTTTCTTATTGTTGTTTGCTTAGTTTCCGTTCTACCTTACATACATCTCTAGGAGTTAAATGCGTCGAATATCTTTTTTAAAGATAGTACTTGTTTGTTTTCCAATCGACAACTATCTCCCGATTTAGCAGCCAATCAAGACACAGCATTGTTTATCTGTTATCCTTGAGATACGACTGGTTTCCTCTGTTTAGCTTTTGATTATTTATCCCGTCTCGCAAACTCATCTACAATAAATAGTGTAATGGAAAATAATATATAACATCACATGTAATGTAACGTAAATTACGTTACATACATTAACATTACGTACATTATATGTTACGTACAATAAAGGCACTGCATTTTAAATTATTTTGCCTTTAGGTGCTAAATATAAGTTATATATTAATGATGTTCTGAAGTGCTTTTCAATGTATTTTAGCAGTTATGACACATTATTTAAATGTCTTTAGTGTTTCAGCGCTCACAAACGGTGTTACGGACCTTAATTTCTTAAACGTGACTCACTATAAATTTCGCTGTTTTATTCGTTGCTGACAACAATTTAAATGAAACATAGATAAGCATTTGTTATGATGATAATTGGATTCAACTTGCATCTAAAACCAATAAAAGAACGTCAATAAACGTGTATTTGTCATGCTATATACAGAAATAGACTGATTGTTTGGATGGATGTTTGCTTTATGTCCAGCGAGCAGTATTTCAGTTATGTTCAGGAGTTTTGTTACATACATTTTTAGGTTTTTGGCGACATGCACATGATGCAATCAAGGCCACATATTTTGTAACAAATAACAACTTTTATCGAGACTATATATCTGTCTTCATACAATACAACAATTTATTAATAAGAAAAATCATCAAAAGAATATTTTCCGGGTGTGTTTAATTATTATTTATAAACTCAAAAGTACTTGATGCAAGAAAGCGACAAGGTAAATTTGAGCTATACTGTACACAACTATTAAAAGTAATGTATGCAAGGTCAAAACTCAAATGTCAAGATTGGGTGAACCTTCCGTCTCCAAAACATAGACATTGATACATTTTCTGTATAAGAAATAATTTATTGAGACTTTCAGTGTTCACTGAATAAATATTCGACTTGAAAGTTTGACATGTTTTTCTTTAAAATGCAACATTTACGATGGACTATGACCTCTTCAACGCCATCTTTGTCCCAAATTATTTACATTTGTAACGTTTGTTAAATCTGCAATCCGAATTGGGATAAAGGACTGGTTTTCGTTTGTTTTAAAAATATTCGAAATTCTGAATACATTGATTTATGTATTATTTTATTTTGCAAAGATGTACATGTGTAAATCGTGTTTACTGTTAGGACATCATGATGATCAGCTGCAGCAGCACAGGCAGCCATGGAATATTAACTGTTTACATCACGAAAATTGTTTAATACACCATTAATACAGTATCAAGAAGTTCATTATTGTTGGACATACTTACAATGCGTTAATTATACAATGAACATTTCAGATGAAAGCAGATTAAATGTGCATTTATGATATAATATTGGACATATTTACAATGCGTTAATTATATAATTAAATTCAGATGAGAGCAGATTTAATGTGCATTTATGATAATAGTACGAAATAGTACGAAATGTTTATTTGTTCAACACATTTACAATAAATGGTTATGACACATAATCACGTGTACATAATGTAATGAATACTACAATATGATCGTTCTCCTAGCCAGCTTGATCGCGTAAGAATATATGAAAAGAATTATATTTTTATTCAAATGCAAAGAACAAAATTATTACATTTCGCAATACAAAACATACTGTTTTTCACCTGAAAAATAATCAAAACAATATTACAGATAGAAAGTACTTACTTCGGTAAATGCAAACATCGAACTATATTATCGCACAATAGCTCAGTAAACCGTACATGAAATTAGTTATAACCCCACGTGTGATACAATGCAATGATTTGAGTTATGAAAAAATATTCTCGAACTTGTGACGAATCGGGGAGACGGTGTGTGGTGTGGCGTGTGATTTGTTCGTTTGCTCGCTCATAATGGTTCATAATAACTAAAAGTTGCAGAGGGATGATTTTTTGTTAGTTCGTACATCTTGGGTTGCAATAACTAGATTGTATACGCATGAATGACTCGTGTAATTCTTAAACTATTATACCAATAACGGGCGACGAGGGGATTATAGCCATTGTGTGTGCCTGTTCCCTGTCTTTATATTTAATTAAGAATCCTTTTATTTAGCTTAAACATAGATATGTTTTAAGTATTTTTCGATATCGTATACATATGCTCTCATTGTGACTTGTAGATCTTGGTAGATTTCCGCTCTAATTGTAAGATAAAGTACAAGTGCGTCATTAGCGTCTCCTGTGTGCCGATTCATAAAGCGATCGCTAGCTTAACGTGCACGTTATCGCATTTAAATTGCATGGGATAACGAGCACGTTAATTACCTATCGCTTTTGAAACGGCACCCAAGCATTTGTTGTTCAGTCCATCAAAGTAAATCATGCAGAGTTCGAAATACTTTTAATAGACAATACTTAACTTGTTGAAGGAAGGAAGATTTTATATGGCAGAAAAAAATGTAGTTTTGGAAAATTACAATTAATGGTACCAATTCTATATCTAAATACTATTTGTAGAAATATAGATAAACATATAATTTTGTTATTAATAAGAAATGATGATGAAATTTGAAATTTATTAATTTTACAATTTCTAGGGGAAAACACATTTTTGCAATATTGGGCGGCAAACTCCTTCGCAGTAGGCTAATCCATCCCGTTTAAAAAATAGGTCCGGTTTATCCCACTGCCCCACACTAGCATGAATTTCATCAAGATTCTTGATGGACATTTTAATTTGAATATACTATCATAATTTTGCAATAATTGGTCATGAAAGTAATGCAATAATTTTGATCAAAAACTTATATAAGACAGTCCGTTTTCACTTCTATATCTAAAATCATGGATTCTTCGTGTACTATGTTTGAACGCTCTGTTCGGACTCGAACACACGCTGAAATATTCTCTTACTGTTATAAATGTATATATTTTGTATTAAATGCTATTCATGTATATTCTCTTACTGACTATTAACACATTCGGTAATGCTTGCACATAATAATTTGAACTGTACATTCTTTGTAGGTTAATATTCTTATCCTCAATAAAATTATTCAATTTATCTGGTTTTATTTCTTTTTAATTTGGGGCGTTTTGGTGGGAGCGTTTTGGAAAATGGGGGCGTTTTGGTAGGAGGCGTTTTGACAATGGGGCGTTTTGACTCGAATTCCATTGTGGTATATGTGTGAGTTCTTTTCAAGGTTATTAATTTAGAAAGCAGGCGTCAAATAGAGGTCATTAAAAAGAAGCACGGAAAGCCTTGGGCAGTGATTAGTGTATACGGAGGGTTACGGACGGGAACTGGAACTGTGAGGAGTTTGATTGGGCGGCAGGAGAATTTTACCTTTAAGGAAAAACACCGGCCATCGGGGCGATCTTTTAATAACACACCGCGTCCTCATGTATTACCTATTACTGAGCTTCTCAAAACACATAGATGAGCTGTTGCTCACCAATGTCGATTACAATAGTATCTTGATGTCAAATATGGGGAACATGGTCTTCAATAAACAATGAAAATGTGATAGGCCAAATGACGAATACCAATGCAAAAGGTATGTAGTGGTGCCTCTATTTACTAGTAACAAATGTTAAAGGCCTATAGGTGCTACAGTTCTTGAGATGCGGACTTGATTTCAAAACTTGACCACAAATTTCGTCGGTAAAGCGATACCAACTGGTATGGGGCTATGTCTTGAGACAGCTGAATTGTGAGCTGATAAAACACTTAGTTTAAGTAGCAATTCTCACCTGAATAAGATCTATGAAACAAATGTAGTAGAGTCGAATTAAATTAAAGGTTTTAATTTTATGAATATTTCCACGAATATTTGGCTATAAATTTTTCTATAAGATTTAGAATAGTTTAGAAACAAATTGCACTTACGTATTTTGGTATAGTAATTCTGGTTTATGAGAATTTTCCAAGTATTTTAGTCCACATGTTTACCGTGCTGACCGGAAGTGACCATATTAAAAACATCTTATATGACCCTCGACTATTAGTTGGTTTTGGCCAATACAAGTTTCAGATTCAAAATTGCTCCCGTAACTCTCGAGTCTTACCCGTTGTTAATATGATACTGTCGGTCAAGGTTTTGCTTCTATTGTCTCTTTGGGTATAAATAAAGCGAGTTTTTAGTTCCCAAGTTAGTTGCAGTTTGAGCCGACCTGCAGCCAGGTCACCCTCTACCCTACAGAACTATATTAGTTCTATTAGGTTTTGCAGAAGGCGTTCTAGATCTTGACCTTTACATAAGGTATGTGTATTCACTAGTTTAGGGACCGTCTCAAAACCATAGGCACACTTGGCGAACGTCGTAACTTAATTACACCATTTCACAACGCGAATTCATATTTATATCTTTTCTTATATCTCTGAATAAGAGTGAAATTTATTATATTTATAAGGATTTATTGCTGTAAACTCTATAAAATAGAGATGTTCATTTGTTTTTCCTAGTCAATAGGTGCTACTATTAATAGTAGATTTTTTTTTGTATAATTATATTATTTTGACTAGTTTTTACTCTATTTGAATTGTACTGTTACTGTTAGTACATTTACAATTGTTAATCTTTTGAATAAATATTTTGTTATTTAAATCATCTTAATTATTACAGCCATTATTTGAAACACAACAAGTGTATCCTCATGATCGAATCTGGTGCGAAGTACTACCACTACACGCCCAGAAGGGACTTACACTAGCCCCTTTTGCTACACAAAACTGCATCAAATTTAGATCAACAAAATTTCCTTTAAACTGCCCATTATTCTTAAGCATACATAAAATTTCAATCCAAAAGTGGCTGCATTGTCTTCTGAAAAACGACCAAAACATTTCAATGCGTCGGTTGGCTATACTTCTGCCATAAATGAAGCTCCCTTCTTGTCCAGTAAAAAAGTCCTGCATCTGTGATACATGTTCAGTTTTAGTTTTCATGTCACCCTTGATAAGTTTCGGACAACTCTGTTTTTCATTAACGGCTTCAATGTAGTATCCTGCTACCACCTTTGGATCACTGCTTGTCCTATACGCATTTAACCATATTAAATTAAGGGAAAATCCATCAATGCACCCATTAATACAAGCATCATAAGTTTTAAGTTTATCATATGAATCAATATGCCGCAGAAAAATTGGACCAAATTATTGCCGCCTTTGATCAACAAATTAATGTCTACAAATCGAATATTGAGACTTACATATTTGATATTCTTTCTTCAGCCTTCTCGTCTTAAGCTCGCTCTACATGGTAATTATGTTACCGTCAGCTTTTATATAAGGGAAAGGTAAGTCGTTATAACGAGTTATTAAATTGTCATAACGAGTTACTAAGTCGTTAAAACGAGCTAGCTATATCGTTATAACGAGTTACTAAGTCGTAACGAGTTTTTAAATTGTTATAACGAGTTACTAAGTCGTTACAACGAGTTCTAAGTCGTTATTACGAGTTACAGCTAGTAAGTTGTTATATCGAGTTAGCTAAGTTGTTAATATGGAGTAGGCATTGCCAAAATGCGAGCACAGACAATATATTATTTATATTTATATACTTTATTTGTAATATATAATGTGCATTTCATAATTGACGTTACTTCCTATCACCCTAAAAGTGCCTCTAAATTCCAGTAGTCACGTGACGTCTTTCTTTGTAACTGTGACGTCACATGAAGTGTGATTGTCAGTTTTTAAAGATCGATCTAGAGATAACCTGGTATCCTGGTGCAATATTTTTCATTGACGCAAGCTTCACTTCAAATATAAGTTATATCTGAAGGCCGCTTAGGCTCATGAGGATATCATCGTCAGGGTACCAGAATAGATCTAGAGATTGCAAAAAAATAGTATGAAATGTTTGTTGTTAATTTCTAATATAACATTTAGTTTTTATCAATGTCAACTTTATTTTCAAGTCTTTCTTAAAATTATTTTAGTACTTTTCTTCATTCACTTCGACGATATCAACTTCCGGACGAAAAAAATCAGTATCAGCATTAAGCAGATTTTGATCACGTCAATATTTCGCACACGTCGCGGCAAAAACGACGTAATAGACCGGAATCGCCTAGCATTACCAACGTAACATTGGCCGTAAACTGGTCCAGTGGCATTGAACGTCTAGGTTGAACGTAGTATAAAATAAGTGGCATTCAACAATCTTCTCAAATTAAAGTTTGCTCGCGATATGTCAAAACTAACAATTTTATTTGTATTGTTACTTAATGTCTGTTTATTTTACACAGGACTTATTAATTGGCTATTACAATTTGAATTACTCATTTAATAAAACGAATTGATAACCTAGCGCATTACATGCATTAATGATCCGCTTATTACTGTCAGAATTATTTTTTCATATTTACATGCAATTGAAAAGAAAAGGAATATATATTTTTTAACCTTATTAATGATTTACGAGGTTTTGTTTCAGAATACGCAACTCAGATCAGATAACGTTTACTAAGGATGAATGGAGACGTTTTGTATACAAAGCTACATAGCCACTCAATGACGTTATGAACATTAGGTCACAGTTACAGTTCAATACAGTGCATACCGCAATTGCACCAAATGCATGATAGTTTCTTGAAAGACATTCTGTTATTTTAGACGACTATTGTATTGTTTTCAATTACGTAAAATCATTTGTAGTCTAAACCCCATTTAGTCTCCCTTATACATTTTTATTGGAATAACCCCAAAAGCTAAACCGTTGGAATACACATTCTTGTGTGGCGCCCTCTGCGGCCTAACGGTATCTATCATAGATTGCCTGTCAGCACTAAGATGGTGTGTAGGAACGTTATTTTGGGCAGTTTTTAATCGACTGTAATTGAAAGTTTGGCTGCAGGACCCAGTGGTTCAATTTAAGCAAGGATTATAATTCATAACCCAAGGATTGTTATTAATCCTTTGGTAGCTACAAACCATTATTAAGTCCTTGGTTAAAACTGTAATATTCAACACACCATCTAGGTCTAGGTTAAATACTTAACCAAGGGTTAAAAAAACATTAAACTGGCTGTTAACAAAAAATTGGAACACAAAGAATTTAAAATAAATCACGGGCTACACGGTTTTCTTATTCTTCAACTGTTTTAATTTTTGAGTACACGTGTAATGTACATAAGAAGTATAATCAGTTTAGTTTATAAAATAATCGGAGATTACGCCGAAAAACAAGCACATGTGCTGTGCCTGCTTTCATGACACTATCAAATAATTTTTTGTTTGTTTTCAAGAAAACGACTATTTAAAGCTAAAAAGTCAGTTTATTTAACAACATATGTCTGTCAAAGAGTTCAGTGTTACTATAATATTATTATTGAATCGCGTCAGAACATCGTAGATAAACAGATGATGAGTTTTCTTTTGAAGTTTTTTTTCTTAAGAATTAATTATGATGTTGCCAGACATCGAAATACGGAATGATTTAACCCTTAATCACGTCATATTTAACCTTAGGTGAACAAATGTATCCAGAAGGTTCGGGATATTCTTCAGCTGCTCCTCCAATAAAAACTGGACGCAGTGATATAGATAACAATACTGAATTTGACATTAAAAAAAACAAACAAAACGATAGGTCATGGTATTGCTTATGCAAATAATGTTCCAGCCAGTAATTGATCCATATAAATATAGGTTTCATAATGAGTAAAAGTCGATATCAACTCGAGTTGTGTTATTTCAATGTTATAACAAGCGAGTCTTTGGAGAGCTTCTTATTGACACTACATAAAGAGTTGATATAAAGCGATTTGCAACTGTAACGAGTTATGAGACCTTTTCTCATATTATTCCGCACGGAATATCTCTAAAGTAGTGCAACGGCATCCGCTTAAGCGGAGATTTTCCTTGCATTCCATTATGACGTCAACAATTGTAAGAGATGAAAAACGGCACAAATATCCCAACATAATTAATCAGAATGCATTTAAAATTGATACACAATGGACGATCAACCAATCAGAAGAGTCTATATTTATATCACATCGTCTAAGGTGTAATATCGCAAAATCCTAAATCGTTCCGGAATATGATAAAAAAACGCCCAATCACCACGCACAATAATAAAACCGCATGGAAATCCACATAAGAAAGTGTGTCAATACGTGTAAAAGTGGTGTGAATGGAATTCAGCAAATCTGGAACTTTTAAGAAATAATTCACTTGGCACGAATATTTTCTGATTTTACCATCGGTTGGTCCTTCATTATGAATTTGTTTTATTCATATATTCAATTTTTTTTAAACATAGCCTTTGAGTTACAGGACTTGTCAGCCATTAAGACATACATTTGAATGTGATGTCGTTAACATATGTAAAACATCTAACAAATGACGTTGCCACAAAGGGTGTTGATCGTTTATGACCTTAATTAGGAAAACACGTTTTACACCTTGTGTGGATTGAAAGCGTTTTAGGCACGTGATATTAGAATTATCAAATAAATTTATCAAAGAAGTTCGATGATTATATACAATTTATTGTTTTTTTCTCTCACTTTTTGTCGTTAAAACGAAGTTCGCTGGACGTTAAACAACAATCAATCTTATTGTACTTAGTTTATTTCATTTTTACATCTTATTACATACAATAGAAACCGTTATAAATAGTATATCGTCAGTATCAACCATTTTAATAATGTGTTAATCCCACTCTTGATTACCAAGGTTGTGAGGTGCACCCCAGCTTCCTGTAAGGTTTGCTCGACTCCATTTTCCATTCCTGAACACATCCATTATATAAAAAAATGTGACAAAAGATACCAAGGTTATCAATTAACTATGCCAGTCACGCATTTCGTCTTATAAAGACTATTCAATGACGCTCAAGCTCAAATAAAATTAAGAAAAACATCTAACACCTATGATTCTTCTTTATTTATAATAAACGTTAGCCTTAAAGCGACTAATCTTAATGGTCTGGTTATTGTGTCTAGTTTTAGAAACATTGCAGACCTTACACGGATGGTTCCCAGAGCTCCACCTACATAGCTGCCCAGCGCGGCTTTGGGTGGCGGATAAGGGCTGCCCTCTCGTTTGGAGGTGGTTAGGTCGTGGAAAGACTGGTTGCGGACTATAATGGATGTTCGGAGACATCAAACACCCGTTTTGTAGATTTCGGAAGCTCATCGTGGCCGCTGGAGAAGGCTGTCTTCTCGTTGATTGGTTTTTACCTTGTTCTAGTTCTGAATACAATAAAATACTGCTTGCTGGGCGTTAAGCAAACATTTGATCAAACAATTAAACACTCGGTGTCTTTGATACACATTTTACTCGCTTAAAAGATAAGCAATTATTTGCACGTGCAACTGCCCTACTTTCTATAAAGATTAAATTAATAGCCAGTTTAAATTAAACGGACATTCAAATGTGAACACGAGCATGTTATTATGTCTCGATCGCGCAATTTGAAAACATTCTTATTTGGACACAACTGTTCAACAACACCACACTTTACAACTCCACATAGATCCGGCCTATTATTGTATATAGTTTGTCCCAACAAAAGACAGTTATCGTAAAACTGCAATGATACGTCTTTATATTATATTTAAATTTTTTGAAGTGCATTTAAAAGTAAAATGCATACTTTCTTTTTGGCAAATTAATTCTTGAAAATAAATTTTTACATGTTTTTTTTTCTAGAATATATTAAAGAAATATCGTTTGATGTCGACAATCAATCAATCAATCAATCAATCAATCAATCAATCAATCAATCAATCAATCAAAAATTTATTTCATGAATGAAAGCGAAAACATTATATGTGTATTGCGACTTGACTAAAGTTACCAATAAGGTACACGTCTTACTGGGTAAGTTACACGTCTTACTGGGTAAATTACAAGTCTTACTGGGTAAGTTACACGTCTTGTCTTACTGGGTAAGTTACACGTCTTACTGGGTAAGTTACACGTCTTACTGGGTAAGTTACACGTCTTACTGGGTAAATTACACGTCTTACTGGGTAAGTTACACGTCTTACTGGGTAAGTTACACGTCTTACTGGGTAAGTTACACGTCTTACTGGGTAAGTTACACGTCTTACTTGGTAAGTTACACGTCTTACTGGGTAAGTTACACGTCTTACTGGGTAAGTTACACGTCTTAGTGGGTAAGTTACACGTCTTACTGGGTAAGTTACACGTCTTACTGGGTAAGTTACACGTCTTACTGGGTAAGGTACACGTCTTACTGGGTAAGATACACGTCTTACTGGGTAAGTTACACGTCTTACTGGGTAAATTACACGTCTTACTGGGTAAGTTACACGTCTTACTGGGTAAGGTACACGTCTTACTGGGTAAGTTACACGTCTTACTGGGTAAGTTACACGTCTTACTGGGTAAATTACACGTCTTACTTGGTAAGTTACACGTCTTACTGGGTAAGTTACACGTCTTACTGGGTAAGTTACACGTCTTACTGGGTAAGTTTCACGTCTTACTGGGTAAGTTACACGTCTTACTGGGTAAGGTACACGTCTTACTGGGTAAATTACAGGTCTTACTGGGTAAGTTACACGTCTTACTGGGTAAGGTACACGTCTTACTGGGTAAGTTACAAGTCTTACTGGGTAAATTACAGGTCTTACTGGGTAAGGTACACGTCTTACTGGGTAAGTTACACGTCTTACTGGGTAAGTTACACGTCTTACTGGGTAAGGTACACGTCTTACTGGGTAAATTACACGTCTTACTGGGTAAGTTACACGTCTTACTGGGTAAGTTACACGTCTTACTGGGTAAGGTACACGTCTTACTGGGTAAGTTACACGTCTTACTGGGTAAATTACAGGTCTTACTGGGTAAATTACAGGTCTTACTGGATAAATTACTCGTTTTACTGGATAACTTACACGTCTTACTGGGTACGTTACACGTCTTACTGGGTACGTTACACATCTTACCAGGTAAATTACACGTCTTACTGGGTAAGTTACACGTCTTACTGGGTAAATTACACGTCTTACTGGGTAAGTTACACGTCTTACTGGGTAAATTACACGTCTTACTGGGTAAGGTACACGTCTTACTGGGTAAGTTACACGTCTTACTGGGTAAGTTACACGTCTTACTGGGTAAGTTACACGTCTTACTGGGTAAATTACACGTCTTACTGGGTAAGTTACACGTCTTACTGGGTAAGTTACACGTCTTACTGGGTAAATTACACGTCTTATTGAATAAGTTACACGTCTTACTGGGTAAGTTACACGTCTTACTGGGTAAATTACACGTCTTATTGAATAAGGTACACGTCTTACTGGGTAAGTTACACGTATTACTGGGTAAATTACACGTCTTACTGGGAAAGTTACACGTCTTACTGGGTAAATTACACGTCTCATTGAATAAGGTACACGTCTTACTGGGTAAGTTACACGTCTTACTGGGTAAATTACACGTCTTACTGGGTAAGGTACACGTCTTACTGGGTAAGTTACACGTCTTATTGAATAAGGTACACGTCTTACTGGGTAAGTTACACGTCTTACTGGGTAAATTACACGTCTTACTGGGTAAGTTACACGTCTTACTGGGTAAATTACACGTCTTACTGGGTAAGTTACACGTCTTACTGGGTAAGTTACACGTCTTACTGGGTAAATTACACGTCTTATTGAATAAGGTACACGTCTTACTGGGTAAGTTACACGTCTTACTGGGTAAATTACACGTCTTACTGGGTAAGGTACACGTCTTACTGGGTAAGTTACACGTCTTATTGAATAAGGTACACGTCTTACTGGGTAAGTTACACGTCTTACTGGGTAAATTACACGTCTTACTGGGTAAGTTACACGTCTTACTGGGTAAATTACACGTCTTACTGGGTAAGTTACACGTCTTACTGGGTAAGTTACACGTCTTACTGGGTAAGTTACACGTCTTACTGGGTAAATTACACGTCTTACTGGGTAAGTTACACGTCTTACTGGGTAAGTTACACGTCTTACTGGGTAAATTACACGTCTTATTGAATAAGGTACACGTCTTACTGGGTAAGTTACACGTCTTACTGGGTAAATTACACGTCTTACTGGGTAAGGTACACGTCTTACTGGGTAAGGTACACGTCTTACTGGGTAAGTTACACGTCTTACTGGGTAAGTTACACGTCTTACTGGGTAAGTTACACGTCTTACTGGGTAAATTACACGTCTTATTGAATAAGGTACACGTCTTACTGGGTAAGTTACACGTATTACTGGGTAAATTACACGTCTTACTGGGAAAGTTACACGTCTTACTGGGTAAATTACACGTCTCATTGAATAAGGTACACGTCTTACTGGGTAAGTTACACGTCTTACTGGGTAAATTACACGTCTTACTGGGTAAGGTACACGTCTTACTGGGTAAGTTACACGTCTTATTGAATAAGGTACACGTCTTACTGGGTAAGTTACACGTCTTACTGGGTAAATTACACGTCTTACTGGGTAAGTTACACGTCTTACTGGGTAAGTTACACGTCTTACTGGGTAAATTACACGTCTTACTGGTTAAGTTACACGTCTTACTGGGTAAATTACACGTCTTATTGAATAAGGTACACGTCTTACTGGGTAAGTTACACGTCTTACTGGGTAAATTACACGTCTTACTGGGTAAGTTACACGTCTTACTGGGTAAATTACACGTCTTATTGAATAAGGTACACGTCTTACTGGGTAAGTTACACGTCTTACTGGGTAAATTACACGTCTTACTGGGTAAGTTACACGTCTTACTGGGTAAATTACACGTCTTATTGAATAAGGTACACGTCTTACTGGGTAAGTTACACGTCTTACTGGGTAAATTACACGTCTTATTGAATAAGGTACACGTCTTACTGGGTAAGTTACACGTCTTACTGGGTAAATTACACGTCTTACTGGGTAAGTTACACGTCTTACTGGGTAAATTACACGTCTTATTGAATAAGGTACACGTCTTACTGGGTAAGTTACACGTCTTACTGGGTAAATTACACGTCTTACTGGGTAAGGTACACGTCTTACTGGGTAAGTTACACGTCTAACTGGGTAAGTTACACGTCTTACTGGGTAAGTTACACGTCTTACTGGGTAAAGTACACGTCTTATTGAATAAGGTACACGTCTTACTGGGTAAGTTACACGTCTTACTGGGTAAGTTACACGTCTTACTGGGTAAGTTACACGTCTTACTGGGTAAGTTACACGTCTTATTGGGTAAGTTACACGTCTTACTGGGTAAGTTACACGTCTTACTGGGTAAGTTACACGTCTTACTGGGTAAATTACACGTCTTATTGAATAAGGTACACGTCTTACTGGGTAAATTACACGTCTTACTGGGTAAGGTACACGTCTTACTGGGTAAGTTACACGTCTTACTGGGTAAGTTACACGTCTTACTGGGTAAATTACACGTCTTATTGAATAAGGTACACGTCTTACTGGGTAAGTAACACGTCTTACTGGGTAAATTACACGTCTTACTGGGTAAGTTACACGTCTTACTGGGTAAATTACACGTCTTATTGAATAAGGTACACGTCTTACTGGGTAAGTTACACGTCTTACTGGGTAAATTACACGTCTTATTGAATAAGGTACACGTCTTACTGGGTAAGTTACACGTCTTACTGGGTAAATTACACGTCTTACTGGGTAAATTACACGTCTTATTGAATAAGGTACACGTCTTACTGGGTAAGTTACACGTCTTACTGGGTAAATTACACGTCTTACTGGGTAAGGTACACGTCTTACTGGGTAAGTTACACGTCTTACTGGGTAAGGTACACGTCTTACTGGGTAAGTTACACGTCTTACTGGGTAAGTTACACGTCTTACTGGGTAAGGTACACGTCTTACTGGGTAAGTTACACGTCTTACTGGGTACGTTACACATCTTACCAGGTAAATTACACGTCTTACTGGGTAAGTTACACGTCTTACTGGGTAAATTACACGTCTTACTGGGTAAGTTACACGTCTTACTGGGTAAATTACACCTCTTACTGGGTAAGGTATACGTCTTACTGGGTAAGTTACACGTCTTCCTGGGTAAGTTACACGTCTTACTGGGTAAGTTACACGTCTTACTGGGTAAATTACACGTCTTACTGGGTAAGGTACACGTCTTACTGGGTAAGTTACACGTCTTACTGGGAAAGTTACACGTCTTACTGGGTAAATTACACGTCTTACTGGATAAGTTGCACGTCTTACTGGGTAAGGTACACGTCTTACTGGGTAAGTTACACGTCTTACTGGGTAAATTACAGGTCTTACTGGGTAAGGTACACGTCTTACTGGGTAAGTTACACGTCTTACTGGGTAAGTTACACGTCTTACTGGGTAAATTACACGTCTTACTGGGTAAGTTACACGTCTTACTGGGTAAGTTACACGTCTTACTGGGTAAATTACAGGTCTTACTGGGTAAGTTACACGTCTTACTGGGTAAATTACACGTCTTACTGGGTAAGTTACACGTCTTACTGGGTAAGTTACACGTCTTACTGGGTAAGTTACACGTCTTACTGGGTAAATTACACGTCTTACTGGATAAGTTACACGTCTTACTGGGTAAGTTACACGTCTTACTGGGTAAATTACAGGTCTTACTGGGTAAGGTACACGTCTTACTGGGTAAGTTACACGTCTTACTGGGTAAGGTACACGTCTTACTGGGTAAATTACAGGTCTTATTGGGTAAGGTACACGTCTTACTGGGTAAGTTACACGTCTTACTGGGTAAGGTACACGTCTTACTGGGTAAGTTACACGTCTTACTGGGTAAGTTACACGTCTTACTGGGTAAGGTACACGTCTTACTGGGTAAGTTACACGTCTTACTGGGTAAGTTACACGTCTTACTGGGTAAGTTACACGTCTTACTGGGTAAGTTACACGTCTTACTGGGTAAGTTACACGTCTTACTGGGTAAGTTACACGTCTTACTGGGTAAGTTACACGTCTAACTGGGTAAGTTACACGTCTTACTTGGTAAATTACACGTCTTACCAGATACAATACACGTTTTACCAAATACATTACACGTCTTACTGGGTAAATAACACGTCTAAATTACAAGGAAATTCATTCAAGATAAAACAACGCTAGTATCCACCCGTTACTTAACTTCCGTCATCTGTCATTGACACTCAAAAAAAAGGTTCGTGCGCGTTTAAAAGATGTTTTGCAGCTTTCGTATTAATAATGTAACGACAGACAGCAGACATTCGCAACACTTATGTAACAATGTAGAACGTGCATAACGTACCCAAAGAAGATTCATAACGTTCACCAAACGCCGGGAACTACTTCGAAATATATAACGTTCACCACACAACGGTATACTAGAAAAAAAAAGGTTCGTGCGCGTTTGAAAGATGTTTTGCAGCTTTCGTAATACTAATGTAACGACAGACAGCAGACATTTAGAACACTGATGTAACAATGTACAACGTGCATTACGTACCTAAAGAAGATTCATAACGTTCACCAAACGCCGGGAACTACTTCGAAATATATAACGTTCACCACACAACGGTATCTACTCCAAAATACAGCGTTCTGCACACACCGAGAACTACTCCAAAAACAGCGTTCTGCACAGACCGGGAACTAGTCCAAACTACAGCGTTCTGCACACAGCGAGAACTACTCCGAAAGACAGCGTTCTGCCCACACCGGGAAGAACTCCGAAATTAAATATTCATCAAGCACTGGAAACTATTCCGCAGTATGTCGTTTACCACACGGGAAATACTCCTAAATGCAACGATCATCAAACCCCTGGGAACTTCTCCTAAATATATAGGATCTTACATTGGTACGAGTGGATTATCGGATTTCTCCAATCGAGATAATTAAATTATGGAATTTTAAGTGCGAGCCTTGGCGAGGACTTAACTTTCCATAATTTAACTATCGAAAAATCCAATAACCCAAGAGTACTAATGTACGAGTCTGTTTCTCTAAGTTTAAAAAGTAGTAAATTTGCGAAACGAAGTACAAATTCTCCCAACCCTAATTTTAGGTTCATGACTTGAATGGAAGGTGTTTTGTTTATGACGTCATGAGTTCTTATTGTGACGGTATTATTTTTAACCAGTCAACTGCTGAGAACAACAACCTCACTAGTGACGAGAAATATTTTTTTCCACACCGGTCAAGCAGTTGAAATATTACCTCAAAATACGTCGTTTTCAAGATAGGTAGTTAGATGTATCATATCACGTGAGTAATGGTATCACGTGATTTTATTTAGGGCACTTTCCTCAACGTATCGTCTTTAACATCATGTGAACGTCATAAAACGGAATAAAACTTGACTCCTTTCCATAAATTTTATGTTTAGTGTTGGCGCTGCACCCCCGCACAACACAGCACATGTTTCGTTTTGCATCGACTTTCTTATGCCGTCCCATTTCGTATCAAGTGTCGCCGTTTTTAAACTAAAAGTGCCCTAAATTTTTTTATGGATCTGACTATCTGCAGCTTTAGGACTAGGCTATTCGGAATACCTCGGTAATTTCAGTAACGAGTTAGGAGTGTTCCGAGTAATGTAGTTTGTAAACAAACAGAATATGATTTTTAGCGGATTTTTAGGACTTCTACGGAAGAAATAATACATAATTAAAATGATTATTTTTATGAAATGAAATTGCGAAGGGTCCTTGGAAGGTTCTCATTATATTGAACTATATATTTGTTCTGTCGTGGGCGTGGGAAGTCTATTTTTGAAGCATAGTAAAATTAAATGTATACTGGTCAGAGAGTAGTTCTCGCCATTAAAAAGACAAAAGCAATTCTCGCCATTTTTGTTACTGTACCGTAATTATTCCATGTAAATCGATAGAAAAGGCTTCATTTACTAGATTTCACCATCTTCCATTCAAAACAAATTACGCTGGCTACTTTTAAAATGCCAATTTTGCACAAAAACTATCAAAAGATCAGGTGGCGAGAATTACTTGCCGGCGAGAACTACTCCGTGGCCAGTACGCCACAGGCACTTGTTTCAGAAAAAAATTACCCTATACTCTAATTTTTCGACCAGCTCTTGAATTTCAAGAATTTTCCGATAGGGCGTCGGATTTGGGAACCACACAATCTTAAACTACAGTAATTTATCTACAAAACCATGTAGAACACACCTGTTATATAAGAGTATAGGGGTATTTTTTTCTGAAGCAAGTGACTGTGGTATACGCACCAAAATGGTCAAAAATGTTTTTATTAAAGAGTCTAAGTCAACTAGGAAACAAATGTCTTAATAATGAGAATACTGTGTGGTTGTACTGTTGACCTTACTCTTACACCCATGCAGGTATGTAGAAAACAAGAAGCACTATATTTTTATAATCATGAAGTCTACATTTGCTTTATTTTTATCATTCATTCAGTTTTGTGCATCTGTGTTACCATGAACTGTTGGTCTACACAGCATGGACACAGTCAATTCTAGTGTGTGGACTATTACTAATATATGTGTTTAGTTTTGTATACAGAATAGAAAATCCTATTTGTTGCATATATTTATTACAGATAGTTAACTTTAAAAAAAATAAAAAATATATATATATCTAAAATTTCCTTGTCAGACAAGATAGAGCACAAATCAACATAAAGTCTAAAATTGACTAAATATAATGAGCAAATATGCTGAAAATGCTATCATAAAACAGAATGAACACTGTTTTGTTCTAATATGGAACAGGGACATTATATACTAAGTGTAGACAGTCACTGTATTTAACAATCTCTAGGTTAAATCTTAAAGATCATAATTAAGTAACCTCATTTGCAGGCAATCACAGACTACCACCCACCTTAAGACTATAGTTCCTTGAAAACAAAATATTAATTTAACAAAATGAGGTACAATGTAAAATGCTCATCTTGATTCAGAAATTTAAAACAATTTTTACATTGAGAGTTATAATCTGTTCAGTATATAATATGATCAAGAAAATAATATTACTCTAATTTCCTTACAATATTTAAAATACACAGGCCTTACCTGAATCTGAAATTTACTAATAATACTTTTTGTATGATCTTTTTAGTCTTTAGACCAGTACAAGTACATCAGTAATTAAATGTGAACAGATTTTTTTTTGTAAAAGTCTTTCATTTCGCTGGTGGGGTTTGCGAGTGCTGGTTCTGTCTACAGTAACAATACTTAAATTTTACATTTACATGTTAATTGTTTTCATGATACATGTATTTGTATAAGTAATACTGTATTGTAATGTTAACATTTGTTTCAATCATAACTGTTATATGTCATTGCCCTAATGGGGACCTAATTGGAAAATAAAAATATTGGTATTGGTATAGATAGAATCAAACTAGATTTTTTTCTAAATGTTATGAATTAAAATTTTGTAGAAACATGCATAAAATGTTTCAGTTATAACTACCTCAAATTGCATGAAATGGGATATGCACAAAAATGGGATCGCCTTTCAATTCTTTTGTTTCAGATGTATGATGGAATAGAAAAAAATTACAGATACAAGGTACTAAAGTTGTTCTTAAAGAATAATATGTTTTACCCAAATTTAAAAAAAGTATGGGGTTCAAATCCTCACCAGAACCAATTAATTAAAAACAAAAAAATTTGGTTAAGATATTTTTAAACTATGACATTATTAGTTTTTAAACTAAATTTTCCAGAGTTTCATCATTTTCACCACAACTGTTTAAGATTTCAGACAAGATAAGAAATCAGTAAGCTACATATACTTTTCCCATAGTACACCCTTGCTCCCTTACATAAAAAACAGTAATGAATAATGAATGCAGTTTTTTGGATATATGAAGAAATGATTTATTTTCTCTTTTTCTTTTCTTTTGGGAGGGGGGATGTTTCTGTTTCTGCTTCATGTATTAGCCAACTGGGCACTAGCAAGTATAAAAACAAGTGTGGACTGTAAGCGATACCGCCCGCTTCCCTTTCAAGTCCTATTATCTCATCTTAATGATATCCAAGGTCAGTAAAAATCCTTCATGCATATCTACATATAATTTACTTCCTTTATGGTAAGTTTCATTAAATTTCATCAAGGGGTTTAGGAGGAGTTGCCCTTACAAGGGATGTTGATAGACAGAAAGGGTGATTCCTATATACCCCCCAAACAATTTTACGGTGATAGGTAAAATGATAGACTGGGGATGGCATCAAACCCTCATGCAAAGTATATCGCCTGAGAATATATACCATATTATCTATACAATTTATAACTTGTTAGTTAAAAATAAAAAATGATTAAAAAAAATGTTATAAATGTGAATAGATTATGGTCCATATTGTCAAGGACAAGGGTAAATGATGTTTAATTTCTTAGTGGTATACTATAGCAATCCATTTTAATCAACTAAGCAACTCAAATACTACAGTAAAGGAAGCAGGATGTTTGGCATGCCATTAAACCTGTTTTACCCCCACATTTCTTTATAAATGCCTGTACCAAGTCGGGACCATTGCTGTAGTTACTATATTTTTGGTTGCTGGTTCTGGAGTTGCTGGTTTCTAGGACTTTGATTTGTGGATTGTCTTTTTTGACAGTTTCATCTGTGTTCTGTATTTTGTTATAACTTTCATTTAAATATTCCTTGTTTTAAAAGGGGACCAAGCATTACAATTTTCCTCATTTCCAGCAGATGGAGTTCTCAAAAAGTTTGACAAGAATATTTGCTTAATACTTGGAGCAACTTTGGCCTACTCCAGAAAATATACCAATAGAATGTTTTTCACAACTAAATGTGGAGTGGAGATACTGCAGCCAAGAAGCAGAATGGATAATGGATTTAGTTTCTCTTGGGTAGTTTTTGTGTGGGGCCACCAGGCAATTTGCCCACTTTGCATCAGCAAGTATAAAAATGATAGCCTGGGGAGGGAATCGAACCCTCGTACACAGTACATCCCTTGAGAATATAGACCAGATTGCCTATACCATTGTTAATTTGTTACTTAAAAATTAGATACCTTTACGGACAGAAAATTGCCTTAGCACTCCCCCCCCTTTTAAGATTTTCTCTTAAATTACTGCTGCAACTTTAGCCTACTCCAGTAAATGTA
This sequence comes from Limnoperna fortunei, assembly GCA_944474755.1. Taxonomy (NCBI): domain Eukaryota; kingdom Metazoa; phylum Mollusca; class Bivalvia; order Mytilida; family Modiolidae; genus Limnoperna; species Limnoperna fortunei. Next base: position 50,214,347 of record OX104125.1, read on the forward strand.
CCACTGGAGCGTTTCCCACTCACAGCCAAACGTGGAGGTATTGCAGCTGAGGAGCAATTTAAAAAAAAATTCTTTTAACCGTATGAAATTTTAATAATCTTAAGCTAAAATTTATAAATTAAAGTTTTTCAGTTAAATTTCACAAAACTTATTGATTATAATAAAGTATTTTGAATTGGCTAAAATATTTATCAAGTTTAAATAACCCGTTTATTAGGTTTACCCTATTTTTAGAGTACCAATTCAGAATTTTCTGACATCCTAGGAGAACAGTGAAATTTATAACACACTGAGCTTGTGAAGACAGTCCCAGGCCAAATATTTTGTCTTGTTTACATTTTATTTCAAGCATTTTTTTATTTACATTAATGTTTTACGGTAAGTTAATTAATATTCTGAACGCTGTGCAAAAAAACACTTATTAAAATTATTGGTTTGATATTTTAAAAATATTTGTTAGCACTGCTTTTGAAACTATATCATTGTTTTTTTTTCTCGAATAAAATAAACCCCAACTCGAGTTTCCTAACAACCTAGGTGAATAAATCAATAACACACAGGGCTATCCAAACATTCAATTGATTTTAAATTTTGGAACCACAGAATTAACAATTAAAATATTCACTAGAAAAACTGAGAAATGCACTGCTTCTCGATTTTCAAAACATTTCAAATATTAATTTGATCAATATCATGGGCACAATGGCATTATGTTACAAAGATTCTGTTGAAGTTTCATCAAATTAGGTTTATTAGTGTAGAAGTGGACAAGAGAAAGTGTAACAGACAGATGAAAAGATGGACACCCCAATCACTATATACATGTACCGTGGGTACAATAATAAGTTGAATACCAAAAATAAACTCAACAATAAAACGTATTATTACATGAATAGAATTTTGCGTGGTTTTGATTTGTCAAAAAACAACTTTCGGGTCACGATAAATCGCAACAGTACTAAATTTACATAAAATGTTTGTACGCTGCACGATTCCGCTGCATAGTAGTCAAGCGGAATCCGATATCGACCTGGTTTTTATGTTTTAGCCAATCAGAATAGCCGTCTTAATAAATTCAGTCGTCCAATCAAATCGATTGTATTAATTGTACACAATTCAATGACGTCAGCTATACATACATCGTGCGTGTCAACAACAAATGGGAGAAACGTCGGTTCTGCGATATATTCATTCAATTATACTCTTCTCAATATTTGAAACTGGAATTTCAAGATTATCAGCAAATTAATATCAAAATGCAGTATTAAATAAAACATATTAAGGGTAACTAACATTACAACAATTACAAAACGTAAGCAGGCGCTCAAATAGAATATACATCCTCAGTTTTTCTGATCAAGGGAGATGGTGGTTTAATACATGTAATAAAACAATTAATGACTTTGATATACGGTCCCTATCAGGATTTATCAGCCCTCAAAATGTATATTCACCTCGCCTAGTGGCTCTGTGAATATTACATTTCTCTGGCTGATAAATCCTGATAGTGACCTATATCAAAGCCATTAATTGTATAACAATAATTAACAATAAAATCAACAATAAAATATGTAAAAAAATATAAATAAGAAAATAAATGACTAATATAACAAAATGCAACATAAAATCAACAATGTTAAATTCATGCAAGATATCAAATAGGCAACAAATCAAGTAATTTTGTTAATATCTAAGATATCCTGATAGATATATTGCCACCCCTGTGGACAACCTACCAGGATACCTCAGATTAAAACAATTCCTTAATCATAATTTTTTATAAAAATACCTTTTACTAAAAAACTCAAAACTTAATCAAATGAAATAAATAACTACAACTTGAAGAAATAAATTAATATTAAATTCAACAATACCTACCTTTAACTATTAAATGGTAATGAACTTGACCAAAGTAATAATTTAAAAGGGGAACATGTCAAATTTAGGAATCCAAACTATCCATTTCAGTAAAATTTTGAGGTGGTTTAGAAAATATAATTTGTTGTTGTTTGCCATCCTTTCCAATAATTGTTACACGTCTACCTAGTAAAGAAGGTGGAATTCTGAAGGAAGAAGGTAACTCTTGTTCTAGATTTACCAATGGAACTTGACCTTGAGGCTGTATTATTATTGGTTGAGTAGGAGGAACTAAATGAAGGGATGGATAAGGTGCTACAGATGGTCCTGACCTTTGACCTTGAGTGTTATTAGCTAATGATAGCTGACCATCTGATTTTGAAAGTCCTAAAAGTTTGCTCTTCTCTGCCAAGGATGGCTTTTTAAAAGGATGTTTTTTTTCCTTCCAGATGAATTAATGGTTGATTTAAACCTTGGCTGCAGAATATTGTTGGCATTTGAAGCAATTTTTTCTGTTTTCTTCATATGGCTTAATGTACTAAGTTGTTCAGAGCCATCATTGGCTGATATAATAAAATCAAGGGCAGATATAATATTATCGAGTCTATTATCTTGAACAAATTGATTTGTGTTGACTTGTTTAAATATTTTATCAAGTCGCTCCTTAATACACTGAACCTTGGATGTGACTGAGAATTTTGAAGGAGCTTGATCTCTGACATCTGACGAGTTATTTTTCTTAAAAACTTGAACATTTTCAGCACATTCCTCTGAAATCTGACTACTCTTATCCCGATTCAAAAGGGATTGAATTTTGTGAATATGTTTACATATATTTCCCTCATTAAAATCGTAACAATTACAAGAAAGGATGTGACGGCATAAATCAAAACATGGAAATTTTTTACATTTATAGAAGCAATGTGATTCAGGACAGTTTTTATGGAGCTGAGAAATTGTATAAAGATTGCTATTTGACAAAATAGAAAATTTTTTTTTCATTTACTTGATTAATTGAAGAATCTGGTATATCAAAACTAGCTTGATGTCTGTCTAAAGTTTGAACATCTTTATCTGATGGTATATTATATATGTCTGATTTTAAATGTTTAAAATAAAGGTTATTTTCTATCTGCAGTAATGTTTCAATGAGTATGTCTATTCTTCTATTTCTTTTTCCATCGAAATAAATAGTTTTAAGTTGATTATGAAAACTTTCTAAATACATATTAGTATTTACATTTCCATATTCACCTGTCCTGAAACACATGGCCCACTTTTCTTTTCTGGTAAGATAATATTTACTAAAATATTCCAAAAAGGGTGGACACAATTGAGACAGCTTATCAATCAAAATTGTTATATACTGATTAAATCCATTCTCATTCTTTGTTTCCAACACAGCACACAAAAGACAATAAATTTGAGCTTGTTGTTCATTATCTTTTATGTGTTGCTTTATTTTTAGACGCCAATTTTTATGAATATGCCAAATACATAAAAAGTGATTTATATTTAAAAACATTCTTAGCTGCATTCCACCCAGCAATGTCATCATCTGTCATCATAAATTTAACTTTTGTGTTCGGAGCTTTACTTTTTACTGATTTTAGAAAAATAGACGATGAATCTTCATCTTCTCTATTTGAAATACAAAAAGCAACAGGGTATCCATGCCTAAATTCATCTGGTACTAACAATGTTATCAGCTTAAAAGAGTAAGTGTTTGTTTTATGGGTGGAATCCAAGCAAATGATGACAGGAGCAAATTTTTCATACATTTCTAACTGCTGTTTAGTCATTAAAGCTAGCATAAAATCGTTTCTATTTAAACCAAAGATTTGATCAATTTCTCCTTGTGGTTTATAAATCAAGATAGGGTCAAATTTTTCCTTTCGTAAAGCATCTACTCTCAAAAAGGTTGATGTAGCATCATCACTATGTCTTATAACAGAGGAGTTTACAATTTTTTGTTTTAAATTATGGATAGTCTTTCTGTCTATCAAATGATAATGTCTTAAGTCTGTCAAGTCTTCCCTATTGTCTCTTTCACAAAACTTTTCTCTTATTTTATTCAAAATTGTATTGATGGGAATGTTTAAAGCTAACATAGTGGAAATTTCAGATTTTATATGATCAGGAATTGGAAGATATTTGCTCTGTTCAAAACTCAAAGAATGAGAATGAGATTTAATATATTTTACCTTAACATCACCATCTTTGGAAACCAATACAGACAACCTTGACAAGCACAAGTTATCTAATTTGCAGGAACCTTTTTTAAATTCTTTCCGTTTTCTATCTTTTTGCTCTTTTAAAGTTCTTTTCTTTCCATCTCTATGACAGACTAAAATATATCTATGGCTACCATCTTTATTGAAAGTTTTTTGTCTGTGTTGTACAAATCTGATATTAGCTTTTATTGATTCATCTTGAACAAATTTATTGAACAAATCTATAGTTTTAAAGGTAAGAGTTTCTACACTGATGTCTGCTTCATGAGAATCAATTAAATGGTTTATTAAATTTTCAATATGGAAAAACTGTAAATCGCATGAATGAACTAAACAACAGATTCTTCTTTCATTTCCCTTTTCATGAACATTTTTCACATGTCTATTTAAATTTGATTTATCTTTAAAAGATTTAAAGCAAATGCTACATGTATTTTTATGTTCTCTGCATTTTTTACCATCAGCCTGGTCATGGTCATAGGAATGGAAAGATTTAATATGATGTGCCTGTGAAGATGGCAATGGTATGGCCTCATTAAATTTATTGTCTGGGCAACACACTTCTAGATCAATTTTTCTACACCCAGGAAAATCTAAATTCCAAATATAATCGCTCTTAGATCTGTTAAAATTTTTTCCTGGAAAATTCCGAGTTTCAGTGCTTCGTGGTAAGTTTTCATTTACAGTTTCATAATGTCCTCCCCCAGCTCTAGTCCAAACCAAATGAATCCGATTTCTTGAATTTTGAAAATCATGCTCATGTGTTGCAACATTAGGGTTATCAGTATCACCACCAAAAGTTACTAAGATATTTATTCCAAAATGCCTGGACAATGCCAAAATTGATTCCTGACCTGCAAAGGTTCCCAATTGTCTCAGGCGGCCTAATTCTTGGTGAATTTCAGTAATGTTCATTTAAAGCTATTATCATTTCTTATAAAAAAACATACCAAAATATCTAAATTTTGTTCAATTTCGTTTATTGCCAAGTTTCTTAAATTTTGGTGATGATCCTGATGTCCATATAGAGCCAGACTTATAGACCTAAAGAGGCAATTACCATCACCAAGGATAGGTTGTCTGTAAAGCCCATAGAGGTGAAGATATTCATCCTGCCTAGTTCTTTCAAGTTCATTACCATCTAATGTTTTTAGCCACACATCTTGGTTAATGATTTGATTAATAATCGATTCGACAGGTTCTGATATCTGAAAAAGTATAGTACTGCAAATTTTGAAATTATTCCTGAATATCTTAATTTTGCTGCCCAGATGGCAAAAAAAAAGGCCTTTTGTTTGATATTGTCATGTTATAATATGAAAAGCCTAATCACAGACTGTAGTGGGTAATGTGTTTAAAGAATGCAATGCTCCTTGCGCAAAAGACCTCTTTAGTTGACTTTGAAAAAGAGTAGGCTCATTTTAGCTGCCATTACTCAATACTTTATCAGTGCCAGTAAAAATATTCCTGTCGTCCCACCCTATTTTCCTGTTGGTGTATTGTTTCCTAACGTTTTCCTGAATATAGCTGAAATCATGCTCTCTAGGCATTAGGAAACATTCATTTAACAATTTGAATCATATCTAAGTTGAAAATTGTGTTTGCTTGTTTTTCAATACAATCCATGTTTTATCAATCCTGTGTTGTCCTTTATACAAATGTCTTAAAGTGTAAAATCCCTGTTCCAGTCAAAACTAACTTCTGTAGAATGGTCACTTACCATCTGTAAAACATGTGTAGTTGTAACTTCAGCATCACTCTGAAAAAGAATTCGACGATAAAAATTATTAAATATTGATGAATGTTTTGATGTATATTGTGAAATGTATATATATAAAGTGTTTATGTAAATTTGAATTCTTTTAAATATGCTTTATCCAGCCAAAACCCTAATGCATTAATTGTTTCTAACGTAAAATTACCTCTCGTGAATGACCACACCACAAATGCGACCAGCGACAAATGTAACAACGTAAATTCCCCTCACAATGACCTTCTTCACTCGCCAGACGTTTTATTTAAGAACTCTCGCATGGAACGAGATTTGGTTTTTTATCGTAAACCAGTTTGGAAACAGTTCAACAACAATTAAAAAATGTCAAAATCTCGTAAAAGAAAGATTTTAAAGCTGCATTAAAGGGGAATACAAGTAGGATATTGTAGATCAGTTTGATTTCGGCATTACAGAAATCGGGTTTTTTACAAGAAGACTGAAATATTCAACAAGGAGATAATAGTACAATGTACCAACATAATCATAAATCATAATTTACAACAGGAAACTGGAAACAGAGAAAAACCTATATTTTTTTTAAACTGAACGGAACCTTAATAAACTACAAAGTGGAATCTGAGCAGACAATAAAAGTGATAAAAACAATTACATGCATAATGCAGATGACATGCGAAAAGAAAAATTCACTGTTAAGAAGACTTGGAATTGTTATACTATCATTTATCTTTTTTTAAAAGATAAAAAACTGCATGAATTCTTTTAATTTTTATTTATACTGAATAATAAAATACAAATATTTATTTTGTGTGACTCTTGATGACTTCACAGTTCTTACTGCTAATCAACCAAGCTCTTATAAACCTGTATATATCCCCTCAAGAAAGACCACACCCATTACAAGACCACTTTCATGACTCAGATGGGGTGGTCTTATAAGAGGGGAACTACTGTATCTGAATATATTTTGACCCTTCATGGTGTACCTTATAACAATATCTTATAGTGTTAAATCCCTGTTCCAGTAAAAACTAATTGCTGTAGAATGGTCACTTACCATCGGTAAAACATTTGTAGTGGTAACTTCAGCATCACTCTAAAAAAGATGATAACAATAATGAAATATTGATAATATATGTAGTAGTTTTTTTACATAAAATAGGTAGCCTTTCTTCATTGCCAGCCAGCCGACTTTGCCATACTATAACCCAGGTTGGCACTTCATGCAATCCAACCAAAAATGTGTTTTTACAACTAAACTATATATCATTCCCAATTCAAACTTGCATAATTTATGATTTAAATGCAATTCTTGATGTACTGAGCCATAGTTAAAAGGTGTTTATTTGCCATAGCACGACTGACTGCATTTAACCCCCCCCCCCCCCTACCACTGAAAAGTTTTTATTGTTAAAATGTTTTTGATTTTTTTTCCTTCTGAATTCCAGATTTGTTGAGTTCCTTTCTGTGTTCAGTTATATTTTTCACAGAGCTTTGAGTTTTGATGGTTATGAAAGGTCATTTAAAACACTCAATTGATCTTGTAAACTTCAAGCTTGGATGTGAACAATAAACATCTGAAACGTCAACTTTTGGAACTAGGAGACATTCCTTTTGAACTAGTTACTCTTTGCTAATAAGATCTTACAAGGACTGTTGTGTTCGAAACCGTTTATATCAACATGATATAAATGATAAATGGGAAGCCATTTTCCATAACATTGTAGACGGCCAACTTTTAATGAAAGATTGACATGTCAAAAATAAAAGCATTCAAATCTATTGATCTTTTTCAATAAAGATGATGCTTTGAAATAAAGTGTACTTCACATGGGACATCCAACATAATTCACATCAAATGTAAACTATGTTGTTGCAAGGAAAATTGGGAATAAGGAGAATAAAGGTAATTAAAAAAAACCCCTACCTACCAACCTAATCATTTTAATGCCAGTCCGGATATGGCAAACAAACAACTTTTTAAAATCTGGCCCGTCAATTTGCGATTGGACAGAGCGAGTAACTTCACTGCATCAATTTCACAATTAATGATGTCAGAAATTTTCTAAATTCACTCATGATTGTGAAGTATATGGTACTGCCATACAGAATTTTTCCAATTAAGAGATCCCATCATGTCACTGTGTACAAAGTTTCATAAAGATGACCTAACATCTTCATGAAAAAAAGCTTTAGCAGTAAACATGAACATGCTATATAAATGTGAAAATAATAAAAATTAAAAATAATGTGTTGGGATGCCAACACAGAAGTCGCCCAAAATCCCCATGGATTGTATTGCGTTCCACTCAGGACATTGAAATGAACCTACATATCAAATTTCATTAAAATCGGACAACGTTTAAAATTTCACCCGTTTTTGGCCGCCATTTTGGAAACCACGGTCGAGAAAAAATTTCGAATGTAGAGTTCCACTCGGGACACTTAAATCTACCTCCACACCAAATTTCATTGCAATCGGAGCACGTTAAATGTCATCGAGATCGCATAACGTTGAAAATTATACACGTTTTTGGTGGCCATTTTGAAACCGGAAGTCCGAGAAAAAATTTAAAGGTAGCGTTTCACTCGAAATACTAAAATCTACCTCCATACCAAATTTCGTTGAATTCGGACCACGGGAAAATTTTTGCCATTTTTGGGTGGGTGTCGTCAAGTGGCGGCCATTTTGAAATGGCGGCCATTATCAAAATTCTGACTATTGACTGCACCCCTCCATATGCCCATCTACAAGTGTGCCAAGTTTCATTTGATTCTATTAAGGCGTCTCTGAGAAACGTGTCGGACAAGTTCACGATCCGGAAAAAGGAGAAACCGGAATAATAATAATAATAATAATAATAATAATAATAATAATAAGAAACGGTGCAAAAACAATAAGTCGCCAAAACTTCGTTTTGGGCGACTTAATAAGTACTACCTGGGGGACATCTGGCATCTGTATTTCTCTCGGATTCTAAAAAATAGAGCCATAATCTTTTTTTAGCAATGCAATAAAAATAATAATAAATTTCAACTAATTGCACATTTAAAGCAACATTTATTAACAAGTTAGGCCAACAATATGATAAAATATATATTTAACAATAGTTTTCTTCAAAACTTTCTGCCTTACATGATAACTTCTCAAGTTATATTGAAATCCATAGGCATAGTCATAACATTATATACTTAATCTGTTGTTTTCTTTCTGACAATCAAAGAACTCAGGGCTCACGCTGGGTCAAAATTATAGGGAGAAGTCACTTCTCTTTTGGGTGGCTGACAGGGAGAAGTGAGGATAGAACAGGGAGAAGTGGGTGGAAAACAGGGAGAAGTTGCAGTATATGTCGCGAAAGCGTCCTGTTTACTTTGTTTTTTTATTAATTAGTGTTGGCAATTGCATTTTTATTATGTTTTTTTAGCAGTTTAATTTATCGAGGATAAAGTATCAAAGATTGGATTAACTATTCAGTATACTTATTTCACACATTTTCAAAAATACATGTATTAAACATAACAATTAAAATAGGATCAACTGTCACAAAACTGTTCATTAACATGAATGTTTCTTTGTCATTGATACACAATTTGATTGATTAATAATGAAGTACTATTAGAGCTAGAAGAAGAAAATTACATCATTGTGACACATAATATATTATTTAAAATTGTAAAATTAACTATTAAAACATAGTATTTAAACATATTTAACTTAAATTTGTTTTAAGTAACTGCCAAAATACTATTTTTACTACGTGTCTATCATTGCAAAACTCATTTCACCACTATCAGCGTAGTATATTGGCAATCTCCGGCACCAAATTCATATCCGCTCCGGAAATTTTCAAAAATTCTTGTGCTCTGAACTGGTTTTCGGTTATATTGTAAACCTACGCTTTATATACCAAATAAAAGTTAAAAGGGTACCAGTTCAACTTTGGCGCGTAAACATAATAAACATGACGCGGTATCAAAAATATGAAGATTTCTTACTAAAATGGGAATAAAATTTGAAAGGCGACATTAGGCGATTCTACAAAATGAAAGGGCGACTTCACTTCGCTTTTGAAGATGATCGACGGCGAAGTGGGACCACGATTAGGCGACTTCTTCGCCCGAGCCGCCCTCCAACGCGAGCCCTGAGAACTGCTGTTTTTTTCTTGAAATATTATTTTCAGCATAAACATCTATTACACTCTCCTGGCATTTAGTAAGATATGCTAAGAGCAACTTAATATAATTGCTGTTGTGAATTTTTATGGACCATCCTTTTCTTCCGTAAATGGCCGATTTCTGGTAAAGATGACCCAGTACAGATGAGCTCACGTGTACACATCTGTACTTGCTGCTTTATCCAGTAAAAACGCCAGAAACAAGAACGTTGTTATGGAAGCATAACAACATTCTCGTTTTATGTTCTTGTTTCCGGCGTTCCGATTGGATGTCAGAGACAATGGAGTCTAAAACAATGGAGCATCTATAGGTAATAGCAATGTGAAAGTTGTTGGTTTACTTAAGAAATAGGTACTTTTACAGTTTCATAATGTCCTCCCCCAGCTCTAGTCCAAACCAAATGAATCCGATTTCTTGAATTTTGAAAATCATGCTCATGTGTTGCAACATTAGGGTTATCAGTATCACCACCAAAAGTTACTAAGATATTTATTCCAAAATGCCTGGACAATGCCAAAATTGATTCCTGACCTGCAAAGGTTCCCAATTGTCTCAGGCGGCCTAATTCTTGGTGAATTTCAGTAATGTTCATTTAAAGCTATTATCATTTCTTATAAAAAACATACCAAAAATATCTAAATTTTGTTCAATTTCGTTTATTGCCAAGTTTCTTAAATTTTGGTGATGATCCAGATGTCCATATAGAGCCAGACTTATAGACCTAAAGAGGCAATTACCATCACCAAGGATAGGTTGTCTGTAAAGCCCATAGAGGTGAAGATATTCATCCTGCCTAGTTCTTTCAAGTTCATTACCATCTAATGTTCGATTGTTGTCTACTCGAAATCCTTCGGGTCATGTCGTCTGCAGTTTAGGCGGGAAAAGTCTCGCGGTTTGTTCGAATACCATTGAACGTCACGAAAGCAGACGAACATTTGTAAACATCGTAAGGTCCCTTAAGAAACAAAAATGGCTGACTTATTATGTGAAATTTCCGTAGCAAAAGTCAAGGACGATTTGTAACAATTTAAATACAGAGGCATACTATAAAACATGGACAGGTTGTTGTATCTACGTTTTATCTACTGAATTTTCGTAATAACAAGGTTAAATATAAAATAATGAAAAAATGCTAGCAAACAATTTTTTCCAAGGGGGGTTGGCATTTAGTATAGTGGAGAAATAAGAAATTAACCGGTAAAGGCAATAATAGAATGTTCAGTCTTATAGCCTTCATTCATACATTACGTATGGAAAGTTCTGGAAATTTCTAACAGATTTCATTCATTCTTTTATAAGTATTAAGCATATTATTGTGAAAAATAATTAAGTGCTATTACACACGCATCACATTCAATTAAAATATGTCAAAAGAACTAATTGTGTCAGCTAAATTTAAACGGTAACCCGTATTTTCAACAGACCACGAAACAGAGCATCTTCTGCATCTCCATCTTGAAAAGTGGATGAACACGCACATGCGCACTATTCCTTTTCATTCTCATAGAGTCACGTGATACCTAGTCCTAAAGCTGCAGATAGTCGGATTCATTTTTTATGACGTCACGTGATCAGGATTACAATTTCCACCTCCTTTAACGAGAACGATTATATCTTGAAAACAACGTATTAGAGAAACAACGTTAATCAATCGCCGGCAACTACTTTGAATATAAAGTTCATTAACTCCTGGAACCTAAATGAAACGTTCATCAAACCCCGGGGAACTTCTCCTAAACACAACTGTGGCGGATAAGGCCTACAACTAGATGAAGTTACCTGCCTTAGTGGTTATAGATTATTAATATGGACATTATTCCAACTATTATTAACACGTATGTGTGCTTGACTTTAAAATGTACTTTACAATTGTATTTTGATGTTTTATAATATTTTGAATGATTGATTATAAGTTATCGTTGATGATTTTGCAATTTAAGGCATGGCATAATACTTTTTCAAGTGTTCAAATAGACTTTGATAATGTTTAAAATCATCTGAGTTTATTGCTTTTTATAGAAAGCCAAAGTTTATTAAGAATGTTAGTTTAAAGGCGTTAGCCTTCTTAGACTATGGTCTTATTTAGCCTTATGTAAACTACATTTTAATTATACTACTATTTTTATAGCCTTATTTTACATTTTAATAAATGTTGCAACTTGTACTTTGTCTGAATTTGCCCTGTCTAACGATGAGAGTTCAAAGACCCAGGCCCCTGTGTTCGAATCCGAACAATTTTTGTTAACTAGTAGCCAATGGATAAAAACACTGCAGAGATTGCAGAAGAATGGTACACAATTGTGGCTTAGCAAATCGCACTCCAGACAATTCAAAACCGCTCCTGTTACACAACGTTATTCAATCGCTGGCAATACAACGTTCTTTAAACGCCGGGAACTTCTCCGAAATACGTAGTCAGTTGTACGTGTTAATGTGGTCAGTTGTATGGTAATCAGTAAAAGTCAGCTGTATTGTAATCAGTATTAGACTCGTGAATGTGGTCAGTTGTATGGATATCAGTGTTAAACCTGTTTGTTTGGTCAGTTGTATGGTACTCAGTATAAGACCTGTTTATGTGGTCAAATGAATTGTAATCAGTATTAGACCTGTTTATGTGGTCAGTTGTGTGGTAATCAGTATTAGACCTGTTTATGTGGTCAGTTGTATGGTAATCAGTAGGAGACTTGTTTATGTGGTCAGTTGTATGGTAATCAGTATTAGAGCTGTTTATATGGTCAGTTGTATGGTAATCAATATTAGACCTGTTTATGTGGTCAGTTGTATGGTAATCAGTATTATACCTGTTTATATGGTCAGTTGCATGGTAATCAGTATTAGACCTGCTTATATGGTCAGTTCCATGGTAATCAGTATAAGACCGATTTAAATGGTCAGTTGTATGGTAATCAGTATTAGACCTGTTTATATGGTCAGTTGCAAGGCAATCAGTATTAGACCTTTTTGTGTGGTTAGTTGCATGGTAATCAGTATTAGACCTATTTATGTGGTCAGTTGTATGGTAGTTAGCATTACACCTGTGAATGTGGTCAGTTGTATGGTCATAAGTATTAGTCCTGTGTATGTGGTCAGTTGTATGGTAATCAGTATTATACCTGTTTATGTGGTCAGTTGTATAGTAATCTGTACTAGACCTGTTTATGTTGTCAGCGGTATGGTAATCAGTATTAGACCTGTTTATGTGGTCAGTTGTTTAGTAAGCAGTATAAGACCTGTTTATGTGGTCAGTTTTATGGTAAAAAGCATTAGACCTGTTTATGTGGTCAGTTGTGTGGCAGTATTCGACCTGTTTATATGGTCAGCTGTATGGTAATTAGTATTAGACCTGTGGTTATGTGGTCAGTTGTATGGTAATGAGTATTAGACCTGTTTATTTGGTCAGTTGTGTGGTTATCAGTATTAGACCTGTTTATGTGGTCAGTTGTACGGTAATCAGTATTAGACCTGTATATGTGGTCAGTTGTATGGCAGTATTCGACCTGTTTATATGGTCAGCTGTATGGTAATTAGTATTAGACCTGTGGTTATGTGGTCAGTTGTATGGTAATTAGTATTAGACCTGTTTATTTGGTCAGTTGTGTGGTTATCAGTATTAGACCTGTTTATGTGGTCAGTTGTATAGTAATCAGTATTAGACCTGTTTATGTGGTCAGTTGTATGGTAATTAGCATTAGACCTGTGTATGTGGTCAGTTGAATGGTAATCAGTTTAAACCTGTTTATATCGTCAGCTGTATTGTAATCAGCATTAGACCTGTTTATGTGGTCAGTTGTATGGTATTTAGCATTAGACCTGTGTATGCGGTTAGTTGTTTGGTAATCAGTATAAGACCTGTTTATGTGGTCAGTTGTTTGGTAATCAGTATTAGACCTTTTTATGTGGTCAGTTGTATGGTAATCAGTATTAGACCTGCTGATGTGGTCAGTTGTTTGGTAATCAGTATTAGACCTGTTTATGTGGTTAGTTGTATGGTAATCAGTATTAGACCTTTTTATGTGGTCAGTTGTATGGTAATCAGTATTAGACCTGTTTATCTGGTCAGTTGTATGGCAATCAGTATTATACCTGTTTATGTGGTCAGTTGTATGGTAATCAGTATAAGACCTGTTTATGTGGTCAGTTGTTTGGTAATCAGTATAAGACCTGTTTATGTGGTCAGTTGTTTGGTAATCAGTATAAGACCTGTTTATGTGGTCAGTTGTTTGGTAATCAGTATAAGACCTGTTTATGTGGTCAGTTGTATGGTAATCAGTATTAGACCTGTTTATGTGGTCAGTTGTATGGTAATCAGTATAAGACCTGTTTATGTGGTTAGTTGTATGGTAATCAGTATTAGACCTTTTTATGTGGTCAGTTGTATGGTAATCAGTATTAGACCTGTTTATATGGTCAGTAGTATGGTAATCAGTATTAGACCTGTTTATGTGGTCAGTTGAAAGGTAATCAGTATTAGACCTGTTTATATGGTCAGTTGCATGGTAATCAGTATTAGACCTGTTTATATGGTCAGTTGTACGGCAATCAGTATTAGACCTGTTTATGTGGTCAGTTGTACAGTAATCAGTATTAGACCTGTTTATGTGGTTAGTTGTATGGTAATCAGTATTAGACCTTTTTATGTGGTCAGTTGTATGGTAATCAGTATTAGACCTGTTTATCTGGTCAGTTGTATGGCAATCAGTATTATACCTGTTTATGTGGTCAGTTGTATGGTAATCAGTATAAGACCTGTTTATGTGGTCAGTTGTTTGGTAATCAGTATAAGACCTGTTTATGTGGTCAGTTGTTTGGTAATCAGTATAAGACCTGTTTATGTGGTCAGTTGTTTGGTAATCAGTATAAGACCTGTTTATGTGGTCAGTTGTATGGTAATCAGTATTAGACCTGTTTATGTGGTCAGTTGTATGGTAATCAGTATAAGACCTGTTTATGTGGTCAGTTTTTTGGTAATCAGTATAAGACCTGTTTATGTGGTCAGTTGTATGGTAATCAGTATTAGACCTGTTTATGTGGTCAGTTGTATGGTAATCATTATAAGACCTGTTTATGTGGTTAGTTGTATGGTAATCAGTATTAGACCTTTTTATGTGGTCAGTTGTATGGTAATCAGTATTAGACCTGTTTATATGGTCAGTAGTATGGTAATCAGTATTAGACCTGTTTATGTGGTCAGTTGAAAGGTAATCAGTATTAGACCTGTTTATATGGTCAGTTGCATGGTAATCAGTATTAGACCTGTTTATATGGTCAGTTGTACGGCAATCAGTATTAGACCTGTTTATGTGGTCAGTTGTACAGTAATCAGTATTAGACCTGTGTATGTGGTCAGTTGTATGGTAATCAGTATTATACCTGTTTATGTGGTCAGTTGTATGGTCATCAGTAGTAGTCCTGTTTATGTGGTCAGTTGTATGGTAATCAATAATTAGTTCTAACACATGTTTTTGGGAAAGACTGTGTTATCTTCCATGAAAGATAAATGTGTATGTCTTTTCGTGAGTGGAGCTCAGCATAACGATAAAAATAAAACTCCAAAAAATAATAAGGGAACATCACTTGTTTTCCCAGAAACGCATGAAAATACCTATTTCTTCAACAAACCGACAACTTTTACATTGTGTGATGTCCTATAGACTCTCCATTGTATAAGGTCCGACATCCAATCACCTGCAACAAGGACATTAAACAAGAACGTTGTTATGCTACTACGATGATGGCGATTAGTCCCCTCTCACAAACACATGTCACTTCACAAATATCCTACAAGCTTGACATGATATCATAGGACACATAATTAAACATTTCACTCTAACAAATGTCTTCTCATAAAGTCAAAAGTCACCTAAGAGATACTTTTACATCACACGTATCTCAAGGACACATGTCATCTCTCACAAACATTCAACTCTGGCACATTCCACTTGTAATCTCATAGACACGTGTCACATGGAGTAATATCATCCCACATGACATCACACCGACACAACTCACATGACATCACACCGGCACATTTCACATGACATCACACAGACACATCTCCCGTGAGATCACACCGATACATCTCACATGACATCAAACCAACACATCTCACATGACATCAAACCAACACATCTCACATGACATCACACCGGCACATTTCACATGACATCACACCAACACATTTCACATGACATCACACCAACACATCTCACATGACATCAAACCAACACATCTCACATGACATCACACCGACATCTCACATGACATCACACCGACATCTCACATGACATCAAACCAACACATCTCACATGACATCACACCGGCACATTTCACATGACATCACACCAACACATTTCACATGACATCACACCAACACATCTCACATGACATCAAACCAACACATCTCACATGACATCACACCGACATCTCACATGACATCACACCGACATCTCACATGACATCAAACCAACACATATCACATGACATCACACCAACACATCTCACATGACTTCAAACCAACACATCTCACATGACATCACACCGACATCTCACATGACATCACACCGACATCTCACATGACATCAAACCAACACATATCACATGACATCACACCGACACAACTCACATGACATCACACCGGCACATTTCACATGACATCACACAGACACATCTCACGTGAGATCACACCGATACATCTCACATGACATCAAACCAACACATCTCACATGACATCAAACCAACACATCTCACATGACATCACACCAACACATCTCACATGACATCAAACCAACATATCTCACATGACATCACACCGACACATCTCACAAGACATCACAGCGACACATTTCACGTGACATCACACCGACACATTTCACGTGACATCACACCGACATATCTCACATGACATCACAGACACATCTCACATGACATCACACAGACACCACACCGACACCTCACATGACATCACCATCACATCTCACATGACATCACACCGACACATCTCACATGACATCACACCAACACATGACAATTGAAACACATCTCACATGAGATCACACTGACACATCTCACATAACATCACACCAGCACATCTCAAATGACATCACACCGACACATCTCACATGACATCACACCAACACATCTCACATGACATCAAACCAACACATCTCACATGACATCACACCGACACATCTCACATGACATCACACCAACACATCTCACATGACATCAAACCAACACATCTCTCATGACATCACACCGACACTCACATAACATCACACCAACACATCTCACAAGACATCACACCAACACATGACATCACACCAACACATCTCACATGACACCACACCGACACATCACACATGACATCACACCAACACATGACATCACACTGACACATCTCACATAACATCACACCGACACATCTCACATGACATCACACAGACACATCTTACATGACATCGCACCAACACATGACATCACACCAACACATCTCACATGACATCACACAGACACATCTCACATGACATCACACAGACACATCTCACATCACATCGCACCAACACATGACATCACACCGACACATCTGACACAAGATCACACCGACACATCTCACATGACATCACAGACACATCTCACATGGCATCACACAACACATCTCACATGACATCACACTAGCACATGACATCACACAGACACATCTCACATAATATCACACCGACACATCTCACATGACATCACAGACACATCTCACATGACATCACACAGACACCACACCGACACCTCACATGACATCACCATCACATCTCACATGACATCACACCGACACATCTCACATGACATTACACCAACACATGACAATTGAAACACATCTCACATGAGATCACACTGACACATCTCACATAACATCACACCAGCACATCTCAAATGACATCACACCGACACATCTCCCATGACATCACACCAACACATCTCACATGACATCAAACCAACACATTTCACATGACATCACACCGACACATCTCACATGACATCACACCAACACATCTCACATGACATCAAACCAACACATCTCACATGACATCACACCGACACTCACATAACATCACACCAACACATCTCACAAGACATCACACCAACATCTCACATGACATCAAACCAACACATATCACATGACATCACACCGACACAACTCACATGACATCACACCGGCACATTTCACATGACATCACACAGACACATCTCACGTGAGATCACACCGATACATCTCACATGACATCAAACCAACACATCTCACATGACATCAAACCAACACATCTCACATGACATCACACCAACACATCTCACATGACATCAAACCAACACATATCACATGACATCACACCGACACAACTCACATGACATCACACCGGCACATTTCACATGACATCACACAGACACATCTCACGTGAGATCACACCGATACATCTCACATGACATCAAACCAACACATCTCACATGACATCAAACCAACACATCTCACATGACATCACACCAACACATCTCACATGACATCAAACCAACATATCTCACATGACATCACACCGACACATCTCACAAGACATCACAGCGACACATTTCACGTGACATCACACCGACACATTTCACGTGACATCACACCGACATATCTCACATGACATCACAGACACATCTCACATGACATCACACAGACACCACACCGACACCTCACATGACATCACCATCACATCTCACATGACATCACACCGACAGATCTCACATGACATCACACCAACACATGACAATTGAAACACATCTCACATGAGATCACACTGACACATCTCACATAACATCACACCAGCACATCTCAAATGACATCACACCGACACATCTCACATGACATCACACCAACACATCTCACATGACATCAAACCAACACATCTCACATGACATCACACCGACACATCTCACATGACATCACACCAACACATCTCACATGACATCAAACCAACACATCTCTCATGACATCACACCGACACTCACATAACATCACACCAACACATCTCACAAGACATCACACCAACACATGACATCACACCAACACATCTCACATGACACCACACCGACACATCACACATGACATCACACCAACACATGACATCACACTGACACATCTCACATAACATCACACCGACACATCTCACATGACATCACACAGACACATCTTACATGACATCGCACCAACACATGACATCACACCAACACATCTCACATGACATCACACAGACACATCTCACATAATATCACACCGACACATCTCACATGACATCACAGACACATCTCACATGACATCACACAGACACCACACCGACACCTCACATGACATCACCATCACATCTCACATGACATCACACCGACACATCTCACATGACATTACACCAACACATGACAATTGAAACACATCTCACAAGAGATCACACTGACACATCTCACATAACATCACACCAGCACATCTCAAATGACATCACACCGACACATCTCCCATGACATCACACCAACACATCTCACATGACATCAAACCAACACATTTCACATGACATCACACCGACACATCTCACATGACATCACACCAACACATCTCACATGACATCAAACCAACACATCTCACATGACATCACACCGACACTCACATAACATCACACCAACACATCTCACAAGACATCACACCAACACATGACATCACACCAACACATCTCACACGACACCACACCGACACATCACACATGACATCACACCAACACATGACATCACACTGACACATCTCACATAACATCACACCGACACATCTCACATGACATCACACAGACACATCTTACATGACATCGCACCAACACATGACATCACACCAACACATCTCACATGACATCACACAGACACATCTCACATGACATCACACAGACACATCTCACATCACTCGCACCAACACATGACATCACACCGACACATCTGACACAAGATCACACCGACACATCTCACATGACATCACAGACACATCTCACATGGCATCACACAACACATCTCACATGACATCACACTAGCACATGACATCACACAGACACATCTCACATAATATCACACTGACACATCTCACGACATCACAGCAACACATCTCACAATGAGATATTTCATCCCACAGGGACAGGTGTCACCTTACACAGTCTAGTCTTTGGAAAAACATTAACTGAAAAACCACTTTTGTGAATAAGTATCCAATTATTTTAATCATTTCAACTACACATTTTATTTAAAGTAAATCATTTAACAGAGTAATCATATTGATTACAAAAGAATACAAAATAATTGACATCATTTTTATTACATGGTATCACTAATACACATAGACAGTAAAATACATGATGTTATTGTAAAATATCTAAGACAGTGAATATAATACGTTGTCATTTTAATAAAAATATGTAACTTATTTACATGATGTTATTATGCAACAGAATATTATCTTTTACTAATTCTTTACATATTCACAATATTCAATACATTCAAGGAGAAGTCCTACAATAATCAATCATTACTAGACCTGTTCATGTAAAACCTATTTAACAGATTAATTATATTGATAACAAAAGAATACACAGAAATTGACATAACCTTTAAATAGTAACTATTTATATAAAATGTCTAATTGTAGATATTTAGATCAATAGGTCAATTCAATCATTCTAAACATATCAGCTTTCATACTATATTGGACATTTATTTAAGAGTTCATTATACAGAATATTATCTTTAATTCTTGACATATTTACAATATTTGATTTTTTAGTTCACATTACATGTAGTAATTTTATACACTGATACACATTGTTTACATCCAGTGATCAATAACAACAGATAAGTCAGACATATGTAAACTACATGATCACTCTGAATATATTGTAATGTGGATTATTTATACTTTCTTATAAACATAAACATTGTCATGACAACCAATAACAACAGATAAGTCAGACATATGTAAACTACATGATCACTTCCTGGTGTCAATCAGAATAAATTGTAATGTGCATTATTTATACTTTCTTATAAACATAAACATTGTCATGACGACCAATAACAACAGATTTAGACAGTGAATTATAACATATGTATGGGGGACCCCAAATAGATGATGGTGTCTGTGTAATAATAACCTGACTCTGTTTACCATTAGGACTAATCCTGAATACATTGTTAGACCATTTACATATAACAAGTACATGTCCTTCATCATCTGTTGTAATTCCCAGTGGTTTACTCATGTTAGGATCAGTAAATGTAAACAAAGTGTTCCCCACTGTATCAATACAGTACAACTTAACACTGCCAGTATAATAGATACGTCCTGCCTCACCACCACAGATATACAAAGGCATTACACCCACTGGTATTGTATGTGTTACCTCCCCTGACATGTTCATTACCTTTATTGTTCCATCATCATCACAGCCTACAAACAGCTGGTTATCTCTGTACATGATACCATAACACTTCAACTTTACATCAATACGTTGTATAACTTGTCTCTGTCTGATATCTACTATCACTACAGTATCAGGATAGAATGTAGTAGTATATAATGTAACAGCTACAGTGTTGTTGTCTACTACAGCTATACTGTCTGGTTGACCAGGTAATGGAATGGTATGTTGTTGTTGTCCTGTTATATCACATGTTACTAATTGATTACTCCAATTATCAGCTATAACTAACACATCATCATGTAACACCTTTATATCACTGATCCTCTCTACATTGACCTTGAAGTTATAATCCAGTGAATACATGTCCTGTACATGTTGTACAATGTGATCTTCAGTATCATCTGATTCCCTGTGTTGATTGTTACAGTCCTGACACATAGATCTCTGACAGCCATGACACCAGTATACAGATGGTTCCTTGTCACAGACATGACACCTGTAAAGGATTTATATAAATGTAATATCATAATTATGACATAAAAAGCAATTGAACTTTAAATTATACAAAGTAAACAAAACATCATGATGTGTGTCTCTCCATTTAAATAGATAACCTCAAGATTAGCGTTAATTTATATAAATGTAACATCCTAATGATTCAAGCTATTATTGTGTATAATTATATAAAGTAAACATAATAAAATAACAGTCACAATATGACTGTTTTTAAATAGGTCACATGATGACAACTTGAATCTTTAAACTTGTGTGGTAGTAACAACGTCTGTATTTAAATAGGCCACATGATACAACTTGAATCTTTAAACTTGTGTGGTAGTAACAACGTCCGTATTTAAATAGGTCACATGATACAACTTGAATCTTTAAACTTGTGTGGTAGTAACAACGTCTGTATTTAAATAGGTCACATGATACAACTTAAATCTTTAAACTTGTGTGGTAGTAACAATGTCTGTATTTAAATAGGTCACATGATACAACTTGAATCTTTAAATTTGTGTGGTAGCAACAATGCAGTGTACAATGAAATAAACCTTTAATGTAGCATATTTAGTTCCATGTGTTGATGGTTATAGTCCTGACACAGAGATGACTTCACGATTAATATCAATAAATTACACTATACTAACTTGAATAATTATATCTTTCAAACTTGTGTCATAAAAATCACAACAATCAGGGGTGGGGACTTAAAAATGTTTGTAGTAATGTTCATACTGTGGTAAAGTTTGAAATAATAAGTAGTTACATTCCCTATAGCTAGTCACATGAAAAGGTTTTATATACAAATTAGTTCATGTGACCCCTGTAAGGTATTTACTTGTAAACCTTACTGCTTGACCCCCTGTAATTACTACCTGTCCATGTTACCCCTGTAAGGTATTTACTTGTAAACCCATCTGCTTGACCCCTGTAATTACTACCTGTTTATGTGACCCCTGTAAGGTATCTACTTGTAAACCCATCTGCTTGACCCCTGTAATTACTATCTGTCCATGTGACCCCACAAGGTATTTACTTGTAAACCCATCTGCTTGACCCCTGTAATTACTACCTGTCCATGTGACCCCTGTAAGGTATTTACTTGTAAACCCATCTGCTTGACCCCTGTAATTACTACCTGTCCATGTGACCCCTGTAAGGTATTTACTTGTTAACCCATCTGCTTGACCCCTGTAATTACTACCTGTCCATGTGACCCCTGTAAGGTATTTACTTGTAAACCCATCTGCTTGACCCCCTGTAATTACTACTTGTTTATGTGACCCCTGTAAGGTATTTACTTGTAAACCCATCTGCTTGACCCCTGTAATTACTGCCTGTCCATGTGACCCCTGTAAGGTATTTACTTGTAAACCCATCTGCTGACACCTATAATTACTACCTGTCCATGTGACCCTTGTAAGGTATTTACTTGTTAACCCATCTGCTTGACCCCTGTAATTACTACCTGTTTATGTGACCCCTGTAAGGTATCTACTTGTAAACCCATCTGCTTGACCCCTGTAATTACTACCTGTCCATGTGACCCTTGTAAGGTATTTACTTGTAAACCCATCTGCTTGACCCCTGTAATTACTACCTGTCCATGTGACCCTTGTAAGGTATTTACTTGTTAACCCATCTGCTTGACCTCTGTAATTACTATCTGTCCATGTGACCCTTGTAAGGTATTTACTTGTTAACCATATGCTTGACCCCTGTAATTACTACCTGTCCATGTGACCCTTGTAAGGTATTTACTTGTTAACCCATCTGCTTGACCCCCTGTAATTACTACTGTCCACTTGATCTCATGTAAGGTACATACTACACGCCATATCAAATATATGTCTGAAACTTGGAAATTACATGTCCTAAAACTTAATATGTAATAAGTTGTAAAGACATAGGGTGTACACTATGGACACTTATTTTATGTAGCACGATTTTACTGTTAAAATTATGAAGATTACTGTCCTGTACTTAAATATTTAACTTACTTCTGTTTAAATCTGGTATCTTGAATTCCTGTAAAATACAAAAAGTGTCAGATATGATTTTACATATATAAATATACTTTAGACAAAACACATTTCTCTGTTTGACTGCTTTAGACAATAGGACACTGGAGCACCTGTACGCTTCCTGGTGAGATACCTGTTCTTCAATTTTTTGGTTTCTGTGTTGTGTGTCTATTTGTTTTGTTGTTGTCCTCTTTTTTGTGTAATCATGATTTTGTTTGTCCTTGATTTTTGGTTTTGTAAATATTCCTCTGTATCTTTAATTCGTTTTTTTTATTGTAGTATGTGCCCTTAACTCTTGTCTGCAAATTTTCAGCAGCCATTTATAGATTATTAAAATTTTTTAACCGAGATGCATTTTCTCATCTGTATCTCATCGAAAAAGTAATCTGTTATCACTTTTTTGTAACATTGTGATGTTTACTTAACAACATCTTGACAGCGAGGTGTGATAGGCCCATCTCATGCTAGTAGAGAGAGATGGTTTGTTTGTTTGTTTGAATGATGTTTTACGCCACTTTCAGCAATTTTTCAGCTATTTCATGGCGCCCAGTTTTTATTGCAGGAGAAAGCCGGAGTACCGGAGAGAACCTGACCTTTAGTAGGAAAACTGTCAATCCTTAATTAAGATTGGAGTCGAGTACACCCTGCCCACAGTGAGACTCGAACCCGCAACCTCAGTGTTGATAGACCATGTGATCAATAGTAGACGAGCTACCTTAACCACTCGGCCACAGAGGCCCCAGCGTGAGATCCAATAATACCGCACATAAAGTTCAAAGAAAATAATAGCTATTCTGAAAACTTGTTGTCATAAATATATTTTACCTTCCTGACCTTTCAATTTTAGCTGTGCTGGCACATAATCTTCATTCTAAAAAAAGAAATTGAACATTTATGAACATATCCAATTCAACATTCTCAGTTACAAGGGTTTTTGTATGAACTATTTCATTTCAACATAGACATGTACATGTATTTATGCAAAAGTTACATTCACTTGTAAATGCACACTTGAAAAAGGAAAAGAAAACTGAAAGTAAACAGCGTCTGTTCAAAAAAAATAGTTGACATAGTTATTAACAGACAACATTAATGTATTTAGCATGTTCAATGTATGTTGTATAGACACTGCTTCAGACATATCTTGATTCCAAGTTGACTACTAGTTCTTTCTTCAAGCATATTTAGTTTTGTTTGTTTGAACGATGTTTACTGCCAGTTTCTGTATTTTTTTTTTTGCTATATCATGGCATCCAGTTTTTATCGTGGTAGGAAGCCAGAGTACCCAGAGAAAACTCCCAACCTTCGGTATAAATTTTTTTGTCAATTGAGAATGGAATTGCGAGCATGCTGCCTGCAATCTCAGTGTTGACCACTAGGCCACCGAGGCCACAGCATGTTTATAAAGTATTTTGTTTATAGACTGTGTTATACTATCAGACATACCCTGATTCAGTGTTTAATAGTTTTTCATGTTTAGTGCAGAAGTACCAATGTTAATGTGTCTGTTTTGTCCTAACAATTTACAGTTGATAAAGTTGTTGGAAACAGTAAATAAAGTATCTGTATGTTGGAGATACAATTAAAAATAATAAGATCAATATACATGTAGGATTCCACAAATCCTTTGTTTTATTGAATGGATTTTAATGCAATTTTCAGCTACTGGTATATCGTGAAAATTTAATTAAAGAAAGCAGGAATACCCAGTGGAAACCCCTGAGCTTTGGTTTCTGGAGTACCCTGTGGAAACCCTTGATATTTGATAGCTGGAGTACCCCTGAGCTTTGATATCTGGAGTACCCTGTGGAAACCCTTGACATTTGGTAGCTGGAGTACCCTGTGGAAACCCCTGACCTTTGGAATACCCTATGGAAACCCAGGCCTGTGGTAGCTGGATTACCAATTGAAAACCCCTGACCTTTGGTAGCTGGAGTACCAAGTGGAAGCCCCTGACATTTGGTAGCTGAAGTACCCTGTGGAAACACCAGGCCTGTGGCTGGAATACCCTGTGGAAACCCCTGATCCTTGGTAGCTAGAGTACCCTGTGGAAACCCCAGACCTGTGGTAGTTGGAGTACCCATTGACAACCCCTGACATATAGTAGCTGGAATACCCAGTGGATTTGTTTGTATGTTTTTATTTTGTTTAACGTGGCGTTAAACAAAATTCAAACATTTCAGCAATTTTTCAGCTTTTTCATGGTGTCCATTTCTTATTGGGGAGGAACCCGGAGTACCAGCAGAAAATCACAACCTTTGGTAGGAAAACTGGTAATACTTGTCAATTAAAATTGCAGTGGATGGCTTGACCTTTGGTAGCTTGAGTACCCAGTGAACACCCATGACCTTTGGTAGCTGTAGTACCCAGTGAACACCCATGACCTTTGGTAGCTGTAGTACCCAGTGAACACCCCTGACCTATGATAGCTTGAGTACCCAGTGAACATCCCTGACCCATGATAGCTGGAGTACCCAGTGAACACCCCTTACCTATGATAGCTGGAGTACCCAGTGAACACCCCTGACCTATGATAGCTGGAGTACCCAGTGAACACCCTTGACCTATGATAGCTGGAGTACCCTGTGAACACCCCTTACCTATGATAGCTGGAGTACCCAGTGAACACCCCTGACCTATGATAGCTGGAATACCCAGTGAACACCCTTGACTTTTGGTAGCTGGAGTACCCAGTGAACACCCCTGACCTTTGGTAGCTGGAGTACCCAGTGAACAACCCATGACTTTTGGTAGCTGGAGTACCCAGTGAACAGCCCAGACCTATAATAGCTGGAGTACCCAGTAAAAACCCCTGACTTTTGTTAGCTGGAGTACCAGTGGACACCCTCAACCTTTGGTAGCCTGAGTACCCAGTGAACACCCTTGACCTATGATAGCTGTAGTACCCAGTGAACACCTCTGACCTATGATAGTGGAGTACATTGTGAAACCCATGACCTTTGATAGCTGGAGTACCAGTGAACACCCCGCCCTTTGGTAACTGGAGTACCCAGTGAACACCCCTGACTTTTGGTAGCTGGAGTACCCAATGAACACCCTGAACTATCATAGCTCGAGTACATAGTTAACACCCCTGACCTATGATAGCTGGAGTACCCAGTGAACACCCCTGACTTTTGGTAGCTGGAGTATCCAGTGAACAACCATTACCTATGATAGCTGGAGTACCTTTTGAAACACATGACTTTTGGTAGCCGGAGTACCCAGTGAACACCCCCGACCTATGATAGCTGGAGTACCCAGTGAACACCCCTGACCCATGATAGCTGGAGTACCCAGTGAACACCCCTGACCTATGATAGCTGGAGTACCCAGTGAACACCCCTGACCCATGATAGCTGGAGTACCCAGTGAACACCCCTGACCCATGATAGCTGGAGTACCCAGTGAACACCCCTGACCTATGATAGCTGGAGTACACAGTGAACAGCCCAGACCTATGATAGCTGGAGTACCCAGTGAACAGCCCAGACCTATGATAGCTGGAGTACCCAGTGAACACCCCTGACCCATGATAGCTGGAGTACCCAGTGAACACCCCTAACCTATGATAGCTGGAGTACATAGTGAACACCCCTGACTTTTGGTAGTTGGAGTATCCAGTGAACACCCCTGACTTTTGGTAGCTGGAGTACCCAGTGAACAACCATTACCTATGATAGCTGGAGTATCCAGTGAACACCCCTGACTTTTGGTAGCTGGAGTACCCAGTGAACATCCCTGACTTTTGGTAGCTGGAGTACGCAATGAACACCCCTTACTTTTGGTAGCTGGAGTACCCAGTGGACATCCTTGACCTTTGGTAGCTGGAGTACCCAGTGAACATCTCTGACCTTTGGTAGCTGGAGTACCCAGTGAACACCTCTGACCTATGATAGCTGTTGTACCCAGTAAACACCCCTGACCTTTGGTAGCTGTAGTACCCAGTGAAAACCCCTGACTTTTGGTAGCTGGAGTACCCTGTGAACACCCCTGACTTGGTAGCTGGAGTACCCTGTGAACAACCATTACCTATGATAGCTTGAGTACCTTGTGAAACCCATGACTTTTGGTAGCCGGAGTACCCAGTGAACTCCCCTGACCAATGATAGCTGGAGTACCTAGTGGACACCCTCGACCTTTGGTAGCTGGAGTATCCAGTGAACACCTCTGACCAATGATAGCTGTAGTACCCAGTGAAAACCCATGACCTTTGGTAGCTGGAGTACCCAGTGAAAACCCCTGACTTGGTAGCTGGAGTACCCAGTGAACACCCATGACTTTTGGTAGCTGGAGTACCCAGTGAACAGCCCAGACCTATGATAGCTGGAGTACCTGGTGAAGAACCCTCACCTATGATAGCTGGAGTACCCAGTGAACACCCATGACCTATGATAGCTGGAGTACCCAGTGAACACCCCTGACCTATGATAGCTGGAGTATCCAGTTAACACCCCTGACCTATGATAGCTGGAGTACCCAGTGAACACCCCTGACCTATGATAGCTGGAGTAACCATTGAACACCCCTGACTTTTGATAGCTGGAGTACCCAATGAACACCCCTGACCTTTGGTATCTGGAGTACCCAGTGGAAACCCTGACCTTTGGTAGCTGGAATACCCAAGGGAAATCAAACAACTGCCACTGGAAAAGTATGGCATATTGAATGGCATGGAGAATAAAGCCTTTTGAAGCTTCAATGAGTCTTATCTTTTTATCAAAATCTAAAGGGACCTTTATTCTGCAAAGAGCTTGGCCCTCTCCAAACACTTTACACAGTGTCATAATTTCCCTATTATAACCTGTCAACCCAATAAGAGGGCTTCCCGTATCTGCCATCTGGTGACGTGTTGGGCATTTGTGCATGTGGAGTACTACGATGCTTCCAAGTATGGTCCCAATGAATCAGTTAAAAGCTTTAAAAATTTACAAGAACAATAACTTTTTATTGGCAACAAAAGTGAAAGTAATCAACAACCTGCTTTTTAAACGTTTCATATTTTTTTTTAAGAATCAGCAAATAAAAAATGTATTCAAATTTACTGTTCTAAAATAAATGAATGTATGGCATAATAGACTTAAGGATGATGGAGACACATCTAATATGCTATAAAATAAAAATACAATTACAGATAAGATTCCCTACCTCTGTATAGTCTTCAAACCATGTCTGAAAGAAATCTTGAGTGTTATGACTATCACTATGTTCTTCACAAAAGTATTCATCTTCTAAATCCAGTAGCTCACTGTAGCTATGGCGACCATCAGAAATGTGTATGTTGCCATCCGAGCATTTTGACTTTACTGTGAAACGCACACTTCTTGTTTCAAATCTTTCTTTTACTCTCTCAATTGTTCCCCCCAATTCTTCTAGCATTGCTTTACAAGTTCCTTTCTCCACATTTTTCCATTGCCATATCTGTAGTGCTATTGCGTTTTTACAGAAACACAAAATAAATTTTTTGAACTTTGTTTTGTCAAGAAAGAATACTCCCATACCATGATAAATAGCCATCCCGCCAGTCCCTGGTTCTGTGCACATAGGATATTTACTGATATAACAACACAGAATATGGTTGAAAAAGTCAAACGGCATGAAATCAAACTCGATACACAGCCATGGTGTGCGCTTACATTTATCTTTTTTTGCATTAAACCTATCAACAATATCTGTAAATGAAGCTTTAGTGGAGATCATGCAAGGCATATAATAAGTAGGTAAGATTTTTCTTTGTCCATTTTCCATCAGAGTTGTTAGCTTTACTATAATGCCAAATATTTCCATTACATTTAGTAAGTGACTGCTATGTTTGTTAAAGTCAAGTTCTGGTTCTTTATCAAAGAGTTTTACAATCAGGGAAGGCTCAAGCTTTCCAGTGTCTTCTAGCGCTTTCCATTCATTAGTCAGCTTCAGGTTGGAATCAAATTTGTCTGATACAAGACATCTGAAAGCATTTGCTAACCATTTTTGGTTTAGTATAATATATTCTTTTAAACTCTCAAAATATACGACACCTCCCACTTTATGTTGATATTTCAGGAAAAGTTTTATTTCATCCTCACTATCAATTGAACATTGAGAAGATAGTTCGACAATATCCAACCAAGATAATATGTTCATCTCGGCCTCCCTTAAAACACCAATTGATTGTTCTAAACGTATCCAACGTAAGGGTAACTTTTCAGCAAACGTTTTGACTTGCTTTCCATATTTAAAAACTGTGTTGCGCAAAACATTAAAATCCCCTTCGTCTGACTCAGTGTTTGAAACATAACATATCTCTCTTACATGTTTTTTCTTAGCTTCGTTTTTTAATACAGACAGTAGTTGTTTTCGGAAGTCATCTTTTCTTTCCTGCAGCTAAAAGAAACAAAAATCCTAAATTTTCACCTGTTTTGCTCCTGAATATTGTTTTTGTCACAAACAATTATTTGTTAACTGACAAAGAAAATATATACTGGAAATCTTAAATTGATAGATTATATACTTTTTTTAAACGAGATGCATTTTTCCGTCCATATCTTATCGAAGGGCCACATCCCTGAGATGAGATAACGAGAAAATGCATCAAGTTTCAAAAAACGTAAATAATCTGTTTATTGCTGCTTTGGAACATTGTGATGTCACTGTGTTTACTTAACTTGACAGATGTGCATACTAGTTAAGGATAAAGTACAATGTAAATGTTATAAATTGTTTTACTGCAGATGTCTGAATGATTTACCCCGTCTTAATAACAAGACACATATTTTAGAGTTACGATATTACTGACTCGGTTATTAAGGTTTGCCAGCATCTTACAGAGTTTCTGATATGATTGATTGATTGATTGGTGTTAAACGTCTAGCAAGCAATATTTCAGCTATATTCAGGACGTTTTTGATATGATAATTATCAGAGTGATAGATACACAATATAACTTATTTTAGTTCTATTATCATTTAATTGGTCTTACTCCATTGAAATTTCAATGGAAATAAAAATATTTACTATTTTAAATATTTAATTGACCATATTAGACATCTATATTGTATTCAAAACACTTATAAAATGAGATCAAAAAGTTGTTTAATAACTTAATATTTGCTCATAACACTTACATGATCTCTGCACTCGTCAATTCTGGTACA
Organism: Limnoperna fortunei; assembly: GCA_944474755.1. Lineage (NCBI taxonomy): Eukaryota > Metazoa > Mollusca > Bivalvia > Mytilida > Modiolidae > Limnoperna > Limnoperna fortunei. The sequence continues at coordinate 50,245,478 of OX104125.1, forward strand.
AACAATGATTGCTGGCGGATAGAGAAGTTCTGTCTCCTCTTTCATTTCCTCCTTATTGGCACATGAGTGAATAGTATCAAGCCAGAAATCTATATACTCTATAAAAATAAAGGAGTCAATTAAAAATATGAAATAGATTTCAAGGGGGCAATATGCGAATAAGAGCATTTGGAATTATTATTAATATTATATACTTTCTAAGGATCATTTAAAGATGGTTTAATGGTTTCACGTGTCAGAATGGCATAACATCTGAAATCCAGATATAAAACAAAGTGGATACATGTGATACCACAATAACACAAGTTAGTTTGAATGTTGTTTAAAGCCACTTTCAGCAATTTTACAGCTACATCATGGCATCCAGTGATTATTAGGGGGGAAGCCGGAGGACCCAGAGAAAAACCCCTAACTTTAGGTAGGGAAACTGGTACTTGTTAATTAAGATTGTAGTCAAGCACACCCATCATAGTGAGACTCGAACCAGCAATCTAGGTTTTGACAGACCATGTGATCAATAGTGGATGAATTACCTTAACTACTCAGCCACAAAGGGACCTTACACAAGTTAATGAAGATCTGATATATTTCACTGATAAGTGTATGTTTAACATACATTAAATCAATGTGCATGCACAGTCTATATTACAGACAAAACATTGGATATGTTGGTCATCTGGGTGGTGTTAAATAAAGTTAAATAGATTTGAACATAGACCAGCATTAAGTCACGCTAACCATACACCCACTCAACCATTTTTATGACTAATCCTTAATAATAACACTGTAAGTATGGTTTCAGGAAGTAGATAACTGAATGACCTGGAAATGGGAGGCTTGGTACAACTCATCATGCTAAAGGCTTTAGCTGTATACAAATTTTGAAATCCAGCCCTAAAGTAGAAGCTGAGAAATCTCTTACGAAAAATTTTCCTATTTTGACCCTGGAAACAGTCTTAGTCGGCTCGGAAGTAGATAACTGACTGACCCAGAAAGGGGAGGCAAAGTACAACTCATCATGCTAAAGCTGTGCACCAAATTTGAAATCAATCCTTTTAGTAGAAGCAGAGAAATCTGTTACGAAAGTTTGCACTGGACGGACAGACAAGGTGATTGCAATATAGCCCCTTCTGTTATGAGTGGGGGTATAAAACCAAACTGTTTGTACTTATTTAATCTTTAATAGCTTCATATGATTGCTAAAGCAGCTGATTTTGGACAACATTGTTTTTTATAACAAACACATGGATCCAAATAGAAAAGTGGTTCCAGAGAAGAAGATTAAAAAAAGAAAACTGGATAGCTAGATATTTAGGGGAAACAGGGTATGTGATGAAAATATGTCACCCTGACTTTTAACAACGATATCTAAAAAGAGAAACATTATTTGTACCTGACTTATATTTTATCTAATTTTAAAGTTTCAAACCTCCAATTTTATCAAAGCCATCTTCTGATCTAATTGGTTTAACATCTTTCATGATGTTTGCAACCAGAATATGTAAGGCATTTTGATTAAGGAATATTGGGTGAGTGGCATAGTAATCTTTCTCTCCAGCAAAATCCAAAATTCCACATTCCACAAACTTATCAGCTGGTACATCCACTTTTTCTATACCATTCAGTAAATCACCCAGACCTTGTAAAATTTTGTCAGTCAATAATTTAGTAATTGACTTGGAGTGACTATCCATTTCCACTTCAAAGCGTTCTGAAAAATTAGAAGTTGTTGCAAACGACTGGTCTTCACTTGTTCTTATCTTTCTTTTTCTTAGAGAGTCATCTTCCTGTACATCATGGCTAGTCTTCCTTTTTCTTTCTGATCTACGATGAGAAACATTGAGAGACTCTCTATTGCTATCCTTGCCGCCATTATCATCTTGTAAACCAATGGTATTCAAACTGTCAGCTTTGTCTTGTACAGTCTCGTCTTCTGCAGTACTTGAATGACTAGCTGTTTTAATTCTAGTCAACAATTCTTTCTTTTTATCTGATACTGCAATTGAAAATCCCAAATTTAGTACATAAAGATTAAGACTTGGTGAACATATGCATAAAATAGACTTACTGTCCACGTGTTGTACTTCTTATGTAAGACATGTATCATAAACCAGAGGCTCTTAAGAGCCTGTATCGCTCACCTGATTTTATAGGCAATGAAGATGGCATTTCCCTGATGTTAAACTAAGTCCTGTAATTTTCAATAAACTTTAAATAGGACCATCCAAACAATATTACTAGAAAGCTTTGTTTCATTGGTTAACCGGTTGTATAGAGAAGATTTTTTTTATTTGCCCATAGGGTCCTATGTTAAACTAAGTCCTGCGCCGTGGTGGCCATTTTGAATTTCCAATTGCCATAAAAAACATAAACTTTATAAAGGACCATCCAAACAATATTGCTAGTAAGTTTTTGTTTCCATTGATTAACCTGTTTCAGAGAAGAAGCCTTTAAAAACTTTTTCCCATAGGGTCCTATGTTAAACTAAGTCCTGCGGTAGCGGCCATTTTGAATTTCCAATTGCCATAAAAAACATAAACTTTATAGAGGACCATCCAAACAATATTGCTAGTAAGTTTTTGTTTCCATTGATTAACCGGTTTCAGAGAAGCAGCCTTTTAAACTTTTTTCTCATAGGGTCCTATGTTAAACCAAGTCCTGCGGTGGCGGCCATTTTGAATTTCCGATTGGGATAAAAGACATTAACTTTATAGAGGACCATCCAAACAATATTGCTAGTAAGTTTTGTTTCCATTGGTTGACTGGTTTCAGAAAAGAAGCCTTTCAAACTTTTTCCCATAGGGTCCTATGTTAGATTAAGTCCTGCGGTGGCAGCCATTTTGAATTTCCAATTGCCATAAAAAACATAAACTTTATAGAGGACCATCCAAACAATATTGCTAGTAAGTTTTGTTTCCATTGGTTGACTGGTTTCAGAAAAGAAGCCTTTCAAACTTTTTCCCATAGGGTCCTATGTTAAATTAAGTCCTGCGGTGGCAGCCATTTTGAATTTCCAATTGCCATAAAAAACACAAACTTTATAGAGGACCATCCAAACAATATTGCTAGTAAGAATTTGTTTCCATTGATTAACCGGTTTCAGAGAAGAAGCCTTTTAAAACTTTTTCCCATAGGGTTCTATGTTAAACTAAGTCCTGCGGTGGCGGCCATTTTGAATTTCCAATTCCCATCAAAAACACAAACTTTATAGAGGACCATCCAAACAATATTGCTAGTAAGTTTTGTTTTGATTGGTTAAACGGTTTCAGAGAAGAAGCCCTTTTTAACTTTTTTCCCATAGGGTCCTATGTTAAACTAAGTCTTGAGGTGGCGGCCATATTGGTTTACCAATCAAAATAAAAAACACAAACTTTGTAAAGGTCCATCCAATGAACATTATGGCCAAGTTTGGTTTTAATTGGCCAAGTGGTTTCAGAGAAGAAGATTAAAATGTAAAAAGTTTACAGACGACGACGACGCCGACGCCGACGGACGCAAAGTGATAACAATAGCTTACATGACCCTTTGGGTCAGGTGAGCTAAAAATGAAAAAAAAACTTGTTGTAGAATCAACCGATGCATTAGTCCATCTGTGATCGAGATAAAAGAATGAGAAAAATTGTATTGTACATATTATCACTTAAGACTTTGGGGCCTCAGTGGCCAAGTGGCTAAAGTAGTCTAATATTGGGTGTACTCGACTCCAATCGTAATTGACAAGGATTGCCAGGATTTCTAACGCAGGTTGGGGGTTTTCACTCCGGCTTCCTCCCCAATAAAAACATGATATGGCTGAAAATTTCTGTAAGTGTTGTTAAACTCCTTTGCTCACTTGGTTAGTGACAATACTTTTTTTTTCCGTTTTCAGGCCATATTTCGCCCCAAATGATATGAGGTCAAATTCCTGTGGTCAGCCATTGACCAATGAATTACATTTTAATAAACAGGATTCCGATAGAAGAGGGAAAATCCAGGAAATGTGGCAATTTGATTGGTTACAAAAATAACCCGATCGGTCATAACTATATTTAGTAAGTTTACAGGGAAATTATGTGGAATGTAGAAAGAAAATTGGTGGTTATTCAAGTAAAAAAAATCATTCTGGATAAATTTTCACAAAGTTCAACAGGACATGAAACAAACACTATAGTACAGTCAAGAGTAAAATAGACTGCGCCATGCAGGCACATGGGTTCAATGTCTATCTGCACAGTTTTCTGATCATATGCATCAAATGTGCATGTTGCACGACTTTCCCGATCACTATTATACTCTTTTGGGAATTTCCAGATCTTTTTTTTTTAGTTTTGACAATGTTAATGACTCGTGTCAGAAGGTATTATTGTTTATCAGACAAAAAGGTTTGTTTGCCACACCTTGCCATGAAATTTTTTGATAGGACACTAGGTCCTACACAATAATCAAATCAACCGATCCTTAAAATAATTCTCCGGTCAGGATGGAAGGTGGGACGATTTTTGACAACGGTGCAAATGCAACTGAACCAAATAAGGCAAATGAATATCACCCCAATATTATTATGTAATATGAACCACCATAACTATCAAGTTAGACCACTATTGTTGAACTGGTCCACATAATTTATTAAATTAATATATATGAAAGGTGGTTTTTTGTAATCACCACCCTATATCATAATTTTTTTTTCAAATATTTAATATTTTTAAAGTAAAGGCAGTACTAACCTCAACCAATAATCTAAAGATAATGCTTATTGTCTTATTTTTTATGTGTTTAAGGTTTTATTCCACTTTTAGCAGCTTTTCGTTGGTGTGACAAACCTTGCAAAGTCAGACTAATTTAAATCCAAGTAATTTTCTTTTGAAAATAACTTGTCTTAAAGGTTAATACTGTCAAACTACATCTTTTAATATAATTACCCTCATCAAAGATCCATTTGCCATCCCTAATGCGAATTTTACAACGATGTATATCAATCCCATCTGTACTTTGGACTCCTGTGGTACTCTGTTTAAGTAGCCGTCTAAGCAAACAGGTTTTGCCTACACCATTTTCTCCAATTATAACGATTCTGAGATAGTACCGTGTCTCAGTCCCAGACTTGATGATTTCATTGTAGAGCACTTTATCTTCTTCACTTAAATGTTGGATAGCAGTTGGCATTTCTATTATAAAAAAAGTTAATAATCAAACAGTCCATTGCTCATTATTTGTAAATATTTTAATACAATAATAAAATTTGTTTAAAAAAATATTAATACAACTTACTCGGAATAGTTCTGTAATAAATGATATTGAACTATAATTGAAGAAAGTATACAGAAATGCTACACATACAATTAAACATAAAGTCACACCTCCACATGGAGTGCGGTGTTTTGCTTGCATTTTCTTCATTATTCCAAATTGTACCTTTTTATTATAAAAATCCAGACGGAAAAATTATCGTACGATGACCATGATGACAGGTCCATACCTTATACAATGCCTCCATTATTTAATTGTCACAAATCGTCCTTGAATTTTGCTACTGGAATTTTAAATGTTAAGTCGGCCATTTTGGTTCATAAAGGGATATAATATTGTTTACAAAAGTTTGTCTGCTTTCCTGACGTTCAATGAACAAACCATGAGATTTTTACGCCTCAACTGCAGACGACATTACCCTAAAGATTTCTAAAACAACAATCGACTGTACCTTCTGTACACTTTCTTTGTAGTTTAGGTCAAAATTTACTAAAGAAAAAATGAAAATACCTTTTTGGACTTACAAAAGAAGCATATGCTGGACCATACGCAGTAAGCAGCTTTTATTTGTCACTCTGCCAATGTAAACCGACTTTCACTATAATCTACTGTTTAGCTTGTATGCAAATGTAATACTTTGCTTTTGTATCCTGTGCATCCTGGCAATTTATCAATCCTAATTTACAGTACATTAAACCAGCAGTTGGACAAAATATAAGTCATAATTATTTTTGTTGTGTTAAATGTCTTACTGAAATATAAAATTTCTATGTACATGTATAATCCCTGTATTTCTTATTAACCTTACCTTGAACAATAAGTTGAGAACATCGAACACAATTTTTTATCTTGACAGAGTACTCTCCCTTATCATCAAGACTTGTTTTGATTACAGCAAGCCTGTGAAGTCTTCCATGTTTATCTGCTTTATATTTCTCTGATGTGCTAACTTCAATACCATCTTTGTACCACAGGGCAGTTTGATTGCCATCCAGCACTTCACATTCAAACTGAACATTTTCACCCTCTCTACATGTCATAGTAACCAATGGTTTAGTAAAATATTCTGTGGAGGAAATAGGAAATGTTTTGCCATTTTATAATATTAGTAAAATCTTGCTAATATCTGTAGTACCAACATAAATAGTATTTGCTCTAAAACTATAAGTAAAAAATATCAATCATCCAACTTAATATAGCCAAGAAGGGTAAAAAATAATCTCACACTGACCTTAAATATGCTAAAGGTTCATTACAGTAAGTAACACCCTGGCAACTCTGAATAAAATTACCTCATTAAAATGATTCACAATTTATTTTGAGATCAAAAACACACATTATAGTATACAGTGTCATCTACTCCCCAACCACCCATATATATTTTTGAGAGAGTAGACCAAACTTCAATTATATGGCTAATGCTTCTATAACAACATGAACAAGGTAGAAGTTTATTTACCTATCACAACAAGAGATGTTTCTCTGACTCTGTTGTTTACACTGACTGTATAATTGGCTGTATCATGTACCTCACAATTCTTAATGGATAGTCTGTGAATTTTTCCTGCTTGCAAAATTTCATAGTTTTCGTTAATAGTCAAGGGGGTTCCATTTTTGTTCCAGCTAGCAAGTACAATGTCTTCTTTAACTTCACATGTGAATTCAGCTCTCTCTCCTTCAATACACTTCACACTTTGGAGGTTCTTTGTGAAGTATTCTATACAAAAAGTAAAAAGTAAGTTATTATTTACAATATTCCATCTATCATTCTATGTATAAAATATCCATGGTTTACAGACCACATCAATGACTATCGAGGCTCTATAAAGAAACTTTAGTTGCTCGATAGTGTTGCAAATTGGAATTCAGTATTTTTTTATTAGTTTCCATCTTGCAGTTTAGCCCTGACACATATAAATTTAAACATGTTAAAAGAGGAATATTCAACTCCATATTTATCTATGCCAAATATTGTTCATTTCAGGAATCAGTTTAGACATGCATGGTTCGGTGATCAACTTTGGTACCTACTGCAGTATTGAAAATATGAATGGTCCTGACTTGAAAATTGGCCTTTCCACAGATATGGTGATCGAGTTGACCCTGATTTTATGGCAGCATGCAGACCTTTCCTGTCTAATGAACCATAACAGTCACACAAATGTGATGTTTGTAAGTTTTAGTATTTTAATGCTTACAAATTTAAATTCAAATTATAAAATTGTTCACCTTCTACATATAGATGTGCCTGTCTTTCAACGTCCTTCACCCTGACGGTGTATAGTCCTTTATCAGAGGGTAAAGTGTTTCTTATGTCCAGACTGTGGATTTTACCAGACGTTCCTGCTATAAACTTCTCAGATCTTACAATCTCCACCCCATCTTGCAACCATAATGAGCACAGCCCACATTCCTTTGTCCTGATCTCAAAGTGAGCGTCACAACCTTCAGTAACAGTGACATCACATAGATCTGTGGTCAAACATTCTGGATAGATCAAAATGATATTCTTTAAAAAAGATCCCTCAAAACACAGCAAACATATTCTTTAAATCATGTATATTTTGCAAATGTAAACTGTAACGAGACAAAGTTTATCTTGTCAACTGGTGACCTTGACGATTGATGGAATTCCTGCAGCATCAATAGGCATCTGAGTTTTTGTCCAAAGATTTTTTTTTGAACTAATTTCTAACATTTTTTGCCAACTGTGTCCTTGAAATTTGACAGATTTCCTCAAAAATCGATAGGCTTCTGATTATTTTTATTATTATTATTACAATTCTTATAAAGCGCTCCATCTATACAAAATAATACTCAAAGTGCTGTACACTTATAATTAAAAACAAGAGAAAGCAATATAAAAAAAGGTTACGATAATATACACAAAGACCAATACAAAAATAATTATATCTAAAATGGTTGAATAAATAAATTATAAAACAAAAGAAGAATGATTGGGTAACTGTTCAAATATAAGTTTTGCCTGAATTCATTAAGTGACTTCAGAAGGAAGTCCAGAGGTTGTGGCCATTTTGAATTGCTGATTTGCAAAAAAACATGACCTTTATATAGGACCATCTAATAAATACTTATAGGTTTTGTTTTTTAGATAAGTGGCCTTTTAAAACTTTTTTCCCATAGGGTCCTATGTTTAGCTCAGTCCTGGGCTCAGGTTGCTGTCATTTTGAATTTTCAACGGCATTTACTGACCCAATTCAAAAACCTTAACATGATCACTTGCATCAAAATTTAGGTCAAGTTAAGATGTCAACTTCCAGACTGTCATGCACTATTCATTTTAAACCCATATGCCATCCTAGAATGTATGGTTACTGAGAAACTCACTTTGTAATAAAACTAAAATTGTAACTGGACCGTGAAATAGAGGTCCAGGCCAAGTTACAGGTGACTAACTGACAGGTATTCATTATAAGCTTCCAATGCCTCAAAATCGGTGGGGGTGGAACCTACATTTTGTATGGCTTGAGTTTAAAAACTAGAGGCTCCCAGGAGCCTGTATTGCTCACCTGAACCTGAAACCAAACAATCAGCCGATAACTCTTATGACCCCCCCCTTTTCTATTTTATGCCAACATAGCCATGTAGGTAGTCAGCTGTCATGATTTGCACCATTTTGGTAGAAGAAATCCTAAAGACGATGTGTGCAATGTTTCAAAGCAGTCCTTTCATTGGCTGAAGAGGAGAAGAATTTTTAAAATGTATTAAAATTGATTAAAAAAAATTAAAGAATGTGTCCATGGGACACGGATGACCCGCGAAAGGAAGTCCCAAACAGGAAGTAGTTGTCCAACAGGTCTGAAAGTCGCTTAGGGCGTACTCCTTGTGATACTTAACCATTCTGCCAATTTTCAAATTGTTCTAACGTACGGTTTCTGAGAAAAGCTTGACGGAAATTTTCATACTCGTGTAAACACATTTTCAAATCGGCCCAGTCGAAAACAGGAAGTAGTTGTCCGACAGGTCTGAAAGTTGCTTAGGACGTACAACTTGTGATACTGAACTACCCTGTCAAATTTCAAATTGTTCTTGTGTATGGCTTCTGAGAAAAGCTTGATGGAAATTTTCATACTCGTGTTCACACATTTTCCTATTGGTCCAGTCGCAACAGGAAGTAGTTGTCCAACAGGTCGGAAATCGCTTAGGACGTACAACTTGTGATACTAAACCACAATGCCAAATTTCAAATTGTTCTCATGTACGGTTTCTGAGAAAAGCTTGACAGAAATTTTCATACTCATGTTAACACATTTTCATATCAACCCAATCGCAAACAGGAAGTAGTTGTCCCACAGGTCTGAAAGTTGCTTAGGATGTACAACTTGTGATACTGAATTACCCTGCCAAATTTCAAATTGTTTTGATGTACGGTTTCTGAGAAAAGCTTGACGGAATTTTTCAAACTCATGTTAACACATTTTCATATCAGCCCAGTCCAAACAGGAATGAGTTGTCCTTCAGGTCTGAAAGTCGCTTAGGATGTACAACTTGTGATACTGAACCACTCTGCCAAATTTCAAATTGTTCTGTTTGGTTTCTGATAAAAGCTTGACGGAAATTCGTACGGATGGACAGACAGACGAACGCACATGAGTAATACTTAATGCCTGGCATAAAACTGAAGAATGTGTCCATGCCCCTGCTAAATGGAGTCCTAAACATGAAGTAGTTGTCCAATAGGTCTGACAGTCGCTTAGGACATAACAAGTGTGGACACAGAAAAACGTCTCGCCTGAATTCCGCGTCAGTAACGAAAATAAATTTCGTCATAAGCATTACGTAAATAGCATTAATTATGAGCAGCGGCCTGTATACCAATTATTGTCACCATACTATGCATAGTTACAGAGGAACTGTCCCAATACAAAAACTTAAACGAAGTCGCTGAACCGTTAAATTGAGGTCAAGGTCAGGTGACACCTTCCAGACAATCATGTACTAGTCATCAGCAACCTATATACCAAATATTGTCATCCTACCATGTGTAGTTACAGAGGAACTGTCATAACCCAAAAACTTTAACGTAGTCGCTGGACCGTGAAATTGAGGTCAAGGTCAGGTGACACCTACCAGACAGTCATGTACTAGTCATCAGCAACCTATACACCAAATATTGTCATCCTACCATGTGTAGTTACAGAGGAACTGTCATAACCCAAAAACTTTAACGTAGTCACTGGACCGTGAAATTGAGGTCAAGGTCAGGTGACACCTACCAGACAGTCATGACTGACTGGCAAGTACTCATCATAAGCTACCTCTGGACCAAATTTGATGGACCTAGGGCTTGGGCTTACAAAGATATGAAGCAAGATGTCAAGTGTTTACGCCGCCGCCGCCGCCGGATTCCCATACATATGTCTCGCCTCCAGCGACTTTCGTCGCAGGCGAGACAAAAATTGTGATACTGAATCACCCTGCCAAATTTCAAATTGTTCTGATGTACGGTTTCTGAGAAAAGCTTGACGGAATTTTTCATACTCATGTTAACACATTTTCATATCAGCCCAGTCCCAAACAGAAGTAGTTGTCCTTCAGGTCAGACAGTCGCTTAGGATGTACAACTTGTGATACTGAACCACCCTGCCAAATTTCAAATTGTTCTGATGTACGGTTTCTGATAAAAGCTTGACGGAAATTCGTACGGACGGACAGATGGACGGACGAACATGAGTAAAACTTAATGCCCCTGACTTGTCGTCGCGGGGGCATAAAAATCCATGGGAAACAGATGCCCCCTCTAAATGAAGTCCCAAACAGGAAGTAGTTGTCCGACAGGTCTGAAAGTTGCTTAGGACGTACAACTTTTGATACTGAACCACCCTGCTAAATTTCAAATTGTTCCCATGTACGGTTTCTGAGAAAAGCTTGAAGGAAATGCGTACATACCGACAGACGAATTTACGTACAAATGAAGTCCAAAACAGGAAGTAGTTGTCCGACAGGTCTGAAAGTCGATTAGGACGTACAACTTGTGATACTGAACCACCCTGCCAATTGCAAATTGTTCTCATGTACAGTTTCTGTGAAAATCTTGACGGAAATGTGTTAGTTCGGACATACATATATACAAACGTACATACGGACGGACAGACATGAGTAAACCTTAAAAACAGTTCAAGAAGAATAACTGAACTCTTAAACCGTTAATCAGACAATCTTGAATCTAAAGCTATTTTTGTAGCTCTCATCATGCTCATAGAGCAGAACAATTAAGCAATGCTAACGTTTTCTCAAGTTCTAATAATTTTCAAGATTTTAGGGCAAAAATGGCAAAAATCATCAATTTTTACAATTAAAGGGCAATAACTCCTACAAGGAGTCATCATACAACTTTGACCTAATGGAGTGTTTTGTAGAGCATTTGATGCTGAAAAAGGAAGGTCTCTTCAGTTTTCCTATATATCTGTTATACTTTTTGAAATATAAGCCAAATATTTTTAATTTTGCCCCCCCCCCCCGTTCTATTTTTAGCCATGGTGGCCATGTTGCAGGTTGTGCAAACTTGATAGAGGGCATTTTACTGATGATGTGTGCAAAGTTTCAAAGCAATTCCTTCATTGGCTTTGGAGAATATAAAGTGCATGCAAGTACATGTACATACCTGGTAATGATTTCTCTGCTAAAAGTCTTTTAATTGTCTGAAAATATAACTAGTTTTTCTTTATTGGGTTATAAAGACAAATCAATTACATATTCCAGATTATTGGCTTATAAATTTTGTCAGCAAATTCATAAACAAGTGATAGTAAGGTAATGTTAAGTTGTTCATTGTTACTTTGTAGCAATGTTGTCAAAGATACTAGTATGTTACAAAATTGACTATCCTAGACAGGACTTAACAGTGCACTAGCATTCAAACAAAAAATATTTACAATCCAAATGACTAAAAAATATTGTAGAGCTTAAAATATCATCACAAATGGAAAATGTCATACTCAATCCAGCTAAGCCCATCATCAGTACCAGTGAGTGTACCATGCTAATAGAAATCATTATCATTTAAAACATTTTCAAAAATAATAAAGCAGTAAGTTCAGACAATGATCACTGAATTAATCAATGATATTGCTGTCAGCACAAAAATGTGGTGATACCCATGGAACTAACAGTTCACCAGCAGAGGCATTGACACAGTGGTTGGTGGTGATACCCATGGGACTAACAGTTCACCAGCAGAGGCATTGACACAGTGGTTGGTGGTGATACCCATGGGACTAACAGTTCACCAGCAGAGGCATTGACACAGTGGTTGGTGGTGATACCCATGGGACTAACAGTTCACCAGCAGAGGCATTGACACAGTGGTTGGTGGTGATACCCATGGGACTAACAGTTCACCAGCAGAGACATTGACACAGTGGTTGGTAGTGATACCCATGGGACTAACAGTTCACCAGCAGAGGCATTGACACAGTGGTTGGTGGTGATACCCATGGGACTAACAGTTCACCAGCAGAGGCATTGACACAGTGGATGGTGGTGATACCCATGGGCCTAACAGTTCACCAACAGAGGCATTGACACAGTGGTTGGTGGTGATACCCATGGGACTAACAGTTCACCAGCAGAGGCATTGACACAGTGGTTGGTGGTGATACCCATGGGACTAACAATTCACCAGCAGAGGCATTGACACAGTGGTGGTGGTGATACCCATGGAACTAACAGTTCACCAGCAGAGGCATTGACACAGTGGTTGGTAGTGATACCCATGGGACTAACAGTTCACCAGCAGAGGCATTGACACTGTGGTTGGTGGTGATACCCATGGGACTAACAGTTCACCAGCAGAGGCATTGACACAGTGGTTGGTGGTGATACCCATGGGACTAACAGTTCACCAGCAGAGGCATTGACACAGTGGTTGGTGGTGATACCCATGGGACTAACAGCTCACCAGCAGAGGCGTTGACACAGTGGTTGGTAGTGATACCCATGGGACTAACAGTTCACCAGCAGAGGCATTGACACAGTGGTTGGTGGTGATACCCATGGAACTAACAGTTCACCAGCAGAGGCATTGACACAGTGGTTGGTGGTGATACCCATGGGACTAACAGTTCACCAGCAGAGGCATTGATACAGTGGTTGGTGGTGATACCCATGGGACTAACAGCTCACCAGCAGAGGCATTGACACAGTGGATGGTGGTGATACCCATGGGACTAACAGTTCACCAGCAGAGGCATTGACACAGTGGTTGGTAGTGATACCCATGGGACTAACAGTTCACCAGCAGAGGCATTGACACAGTGGTTGGTAGTGATACCCATGGGACTAACAGTTCACCAACAGAGGCATTGACGCAGTGGTTGGTGGTGATACCCATGGACTAACAGTTCACCAGCAGAGGCATTGACACAGTGGTTGTTAGTGATACCCATGGGACTAACAGTTCACCAGCAGAGGCATTGACACAGTGGTTGGTAGTGATACCCATGGGACTAACAGTTCACCAACAGAGGCATTGACGCAGTGGTTGGTGGTGATACCCATGGACTAACAGTTCACCAGCAGAGGCATTGACGAAGTGGTTGGTGGTGATACCCATGGGACTAACAGTTCACCAGCAGAGGCATTGACACTGTGGTTGGTGGTGATACCCATGGGACTAACAGTTCACCAGCAGAGGCATTGACACAGTGGTTGGTGGTGATACCCATGGGACTAACAGTTAACCAGCAGAGGCATTGACACAGTGGTTGGTGGTGATACCCATGGGACTAACAGTTCACCAGCAGAGGCATTGACACAGTGGTTGGTGGTGATACCCATGGAACTAACAGTTCACCAGCAGATGCATTGACACAGTGGTTGGTGGTGATACCCATGGGACTAACAGTTCACCAGCAGAGGCATTGACACAGTGGTTGGTGGTGATACCCATGGACTAACAGTTCACCAGCAGAGGCATTGACACAGTGGTTGGTGGTGATACCCATGGGACTAACAGTTCACCAGCAGAGGCATTGACCCAGTGGTTGCAAATATAATTTCATCAAAGATACAAGTGATACTCTACACTTTAAACCTATATCAATATATATTTTCTTATAAAAAATGCCACTGAAGCTGCCAGTAGGCTAGAGCAACAATAACAAGAACAAAGGGGTGGATAACAAGAACAAAGGGGTGGATAACAAGAACAAACGGGTGGATAACAAGAACAAACGGGTGGATAACAAGAACAAAGGGGTGGATAACAAGAACAAAGGATGATAACAAGAACAAAAGGGTGGATAACAAGAACAAAGGGGTGGATAACAAGAACAAAGGGGTGGATAACAAGAACAAAGGATGATAACAAGAACAAAGGGGTGGAAAACAAGAACAAAGGATGATAACAAGAACAAAGGATGATAACAAGAACAAAAAGGTGGATAACAAGAACAAAGGGGTGGATAACAAGAACAAAGGATGATAACAAGAACAAAGGGGTGGATAACAAGAACAAAGGATGATAACAAGAACAAAGGATGATAACAAGAACAAAGGATGATAACAAGAACAAAGGGGTGGATAACAAGAACAAAGGATGATAACAAGAACAAAGGATGATAACAAGAACAAAAGGGTGGATAACAAGAACAAAGGGGTGGATAACAAGAACAAAGGATGATAACAAGAACAAAAGGGTGGATAACAAGAACAAACGGGTGGATAACAAGAACAAAAGGGTGTATAACAAGAACAAAAGGGTGGATAACAAGAACAAAGGGGTGGATAACAAGAACAAAGGATGATAACAAGAACAAAAGGGTGGATAACAAGAACATAGGGGTGGATAACAAGAACAAAGGATGATAACAAGAACAAAGGATGATAACAAGAACAAACAGGTGGATAACAAGAACAAAGGGGTGGACTAACAAGAACAAAGGGTGGATAACAAGAACAAAGGGGTGGATAACAAGAACAAAGGTTGATAACAAGAACAAAGGGGTGGATAACAAGAACAAAGGGGTGGATAACAAGAGCAAAGGGGTGGATAACAAGAACAAAGGGGGTGGATAACAGGAACAAAGGGGTGGATAACAAGAACAAAAGGTTGGATAACAAGAACAAAGGGGTGGATAACTAGAGGCTCCTAACAGCCTGTATCGCTCACCTGACTTACAAAAAAAATACAAATTTTGATATTAAATGCTAAATTGTTTATGTGAAGATGCTGTTTCTATGAATGTTGCCATGTTGAATTTACAATCAGCAGTAAGAGAGTTTCTGAGAAGAAGCAGTTTTTATGTTTTTTCATAGGTTAGTTTGTTAAGTGTGATGTTCCATGGTGGCAGCAATCTTGTCTTTCTGGACAAAACAAAAAATCAAAATTAGTAGAATACAATATCACATATCCTAAAATCTGCCTAGCGCTTTGAGAGAAAACGAATTTTGAAATCTCAGCCAGTCAGATAGCATTTGCACCTCTGGCAGCCATGTTGAATTTCCTATCTGGTCGAAACATACTTAAAATAATAAGATTACTATCTAAGATTATTTGGTTAAATTGTGTGGAACTGAGTTTCAGAGAAAAAGCTGTTTGTATGGTTTTCTCAAAGGGACCCATGTTAAGATGTGTTCTACTGTGTCCATCATCTTGGAATTTGGATCACCACAAAAAACTCAAATTTTGTAGAAGACCATCTAAGGTACATTTGTGCAATATTTCAAATCAATCTGCTATGCAGTTTGTAAAAAGAAGATTTTTGAAATTTCAGCCAATCAGAACCCATTAGTTGCCCTGGAAGCCATGTTCAATTTGCAATTGGCTCAAAAAACTCAAAATAATAAGATAAATATTCATTAATCATTTCTTCATAATTTGGCTTCATTGTGTGGAACAGTTTCAGAGAATGTTGTTTGTATGTTTTTCACGTAGGGTTCTATGTTAAACTAAGTCCTGCAATGGCAGCCATCTTGGATTTTGGATCAGCACAAAACACTCAAACTTTGTAAAGGACCACCTGAGGTACATTTCTGCAATATTTCAAATCAATCTGCCAAGCAGTTTATGAGAAGAAGATTTTGAATTTCTGTCAATTAGAACGCATAAATGGCTCTGGCAGCCATGTTTTTATTTGATCAGCACCAAAAACTCAAACTTTGTAAAGAACTACCCAATAAACATTTCTGTCATGTTTGGTTCAAATTGGCCAAGGGGTTTTGGAGAAGAAGATTGAAATGTGAAAAGTTTACGGCCGGCGACTAAGACAGAGGCAAAGTGATGAGAATAGCTCACACTGACCCTTTGGGTCAGGTGAGCTAACAAGAACAAAGGGGTGGATAACAAGAACAAAGTGGTGGATAACAAGAACAAAGGTGTGGATACCAAGAACAAAGGGGTGGATTACAAGAACAAAGGGGTGGATAACAAGAACAAAAGGGGTGGACTAACAAGAACAAAGGGGTGGATAACAAGAACAAACAGGTGGATAACAAGAACAAAGGGGTGGACTAACAAGAACAAAGGGGTTGACTAAAAAGAACAAAGGGGTGGACTAAAAAGAACAAACGGGTGGATAACAGGAACAAAGGGGTGGACTAACAAGAACAAAGGGGTCGATAACAAGAACAAAGGGGTGGATTAACAAGAACAAAGGGGTGGATAACAAGAACAAAGTGGTGGACTAACAAGAACAAAGTGGTGGACTAACAAGAACAAAGGGGTGGATAACAAGAACAAACAGGTGGACTAACAAGAACAAACAGGTGGATAACAAGAATAAAAGGGGTGGACTAACAAGAACAAAGGGGTTGATAACAAGAACAAAGGGTGGATAACAAGAACAAACAGGTGGATAACAAAAACAAAGGGGTGGACTATCAAGAAGAAAGGGGTGGACTAACAAGAGCAAACGGGTGGATAACAAGAACAAAGGGGTGGATAACAAGAACAAACAGGTGGATAACAAGAACAAAGGGGTGGACTACCAAGAACAAAGGGGTGGATAACAAGAACAAAGGGGTGGATAACAAGAACAAAGGGGTGGATAACAAGAACAAAGGAGTGGATAACAAGAACAAAGGGGTGGATAACAAGAACAAAGGGGTGGACTACCAAGAACAAAGGGGTGGATAACAAGAACAAAGGGGTGGACTAACTAGAACCAAGGGGTTGATAACAAGAACAAACAGGTGGATAACAAGAACAAAGGGGTGGATAACAAGAATAAAGGGGTGGATAACAAGAACAAAGGGGTGGATAACAAGAACAAAGGGGTGGATAACAAGAAAAAAGGGGTGGATAACAAGAACAAACAGGTGGATAACAAGAACAAAGGGGTGGATAACAAGAACAAAGGAGTGGATAACAAGAACAAAGGGGTGGATAACAAGAACAAAGGAGTGGATAACAAGAACAAAGGGGTGGATAACAAGAACAAAGGGGTGGATAACAAGAACAAAGGGGTGGATAACAAGAACAAAGGAGTGGATAACAAGAAGAAAGGGGTGGATAACAAGAACAAAGGAGTGGATAACAAGAACAAATGGGTGGATAACAAGAACAAAGGGGTGGATAACAAGAACAAAGGGTGGATAACAAGAACAAAGGAGTGGATAACAAGAACAAAGGGGTGGATAACAAGAACAAAGGAGTGGATAACAAGAACAAAGGGGTGGATAACAAGAACAAAGTGGTGGATAACAAGAACAAAGGGGTGGACTAACTAGAACCAAGGGGTTGATAACAAGAACAAAGGGGTGGAAAAGAAGAACAAAGGGGTGGATAACAAGAACAAAGGGGTGGATAACAAGAACAAAGGAGTGGATAACAAGAACAAAGGGGTGATAACAAGAACAAAGGGGTGGATAACAAGAACAAAGGGGTGGATAACAAGAACAAAGGAGTGGATAACAAGAACAAAGGGGTTGATAACAAGAACAAAGGGGTGGATAACAAGAACAAAGGGGTGGACTAACAAGAACAAAGTGGTGGACTAACAAGAACAAAATGTTGACCGCAAAGTTTTTGGCACGAAAAGAGAATGTTACTTTTAACTAAGTTCAGTGCAAACATATACATGTACATGTACATGTAATGATGTTGACCAACATACACAATAGCATACCTGCATCATTTTAACATTTTCCATCAACTTTGTTTGATACATTCTGAGGATTGTTTCATCTAAAGGACGTACTGCAGCATCACTCAACTTTTGTTTAAATTCAGACTCTCTTCCCTGCGCTTTTGCTAGTACCATAATAGACTTTTCGATCTGTGTCTTGATTATCTGGTAATCATGATCTGAAATCTTTCCATTAGTAGCATGTCCATAGGACTCATTCCTGAACTTTATCAACTCATCAACTGCTAGGCGTTCTGGCGATCTGTCAGGAATGACAGTTGTAAAATTCAACAAGAGACATCTTGTTAGTGTCAGGTCCAACTGGTCATAATTTATATTGGGGTTGGCAGGACAACAACAGTGCTTTGTCTGACTGTTTGGGTTATGTCCTGGTAACTTTGCTGATGTATCTAGCAGGATGTCCAGTTGAGCAGGATTGAGAATTCTATTAATATGTCGGAAGACTGGTGCCCTGCTTCCTAGTGGACACATACAACATGGCTTGTTGTTATAGCATAAATGATATATCTCATGTTGTTTTGCTTGTATAAGTTGTAACAGGGTGTGTCCTTGTTTTGTCAAATCATGGTGCAGCAACCCTGTAAAGGCTTCGTTAGTGTGATCCACTATCAAAGTAGAGTTGCGATAAAAATTCTCCCTTTCTCTACACGTATGTGTCATATTGCTGCAGGCTTTTGCATACACTGAAACATAATAACATTACAATTATACTGAAACATTGACTTTCTTATAATAGGAATCAAACTCAAATGTTATTAATATACATACTAGTAGAGATTCTTATTAAAATCTTCAATCGATATCTATTATTAAAATGCTGTGATTTAAAAATAAATTTATTACCTATAAAACAAAGACTTTATAACTGTATTTTTCATACATTTTGTATTGCTTTATTGAAAATTTCAGGCAGACGTACACGGTGTGGTAAGTATCGGGAGATTACATTGATTTCCATCCCGTATTTGGTCCACAATTATAAATAGAAGAATGGCGGTTTGTTACAGTTTACAGTTACGTTTGTCATGTTTGTTTTGATTATGTGCATGTTTATGAACACTGTTGAAAATTAATGGATTTGATTCAACAATATTGGTCTGGGTACGTTTATGTTAAGCGACAGTACCCTGTGTACCATTTCTCAAATTTTAAGTACCCTGGGTACGCTGATATAGTACCCAGGTTGACAATGACCCCTTCAGCACCAGTGACATCCGTGTTGTATTCAAATCACATGTTGCCTATGGCTATAGTAACATCTACTAATAAGGTTAATTAGATGAAAAATTTAATTGGCATAGACAAACAATATAAAAACAATCTTTATTTCAATATCAATGTCTTTTAGTACTGATAGGCGTAGTTTTTTTTAACTGGAAGTAAAAGGGGAGATAAATCATGTTAAACTGGAAATGGGTCAATTACAGTACTTGAGATAGAAAACGCAACACTTTTATCAATCCGTCAGCGATCCGTCAGCGTTCCAAAATCCGTCAGCAATCAGTTATCAATCAGTCAGATCAGTAAAATCGTTCCCAATCCGTCAGATCGTTCCCAATCCGTCCATCCGTCAATTGACGGATTTGGAACGATTTGACTGATCTGACGGATTGATTTGGACTGATCGCTCCAATCCGTCCATTCAACTTCCGGTTACTGAAATTAATATATCGGAATGTGAAAATTCGTTTCACTCGCAAATACTAGTATAAGAAGTATAAAAAAAAATGTCAACTGTTATATCCTCATATTATGGCTCGTTTTAACTAATAATAAGGTTTAAACTGGTCTAAAGTTATAAATGATATAAATGGAAATTTCCCCAATCTATAAAAAATGCATCTGTGACGACATAGAAACATCACATATTGTCATTTTATTAACAAAATAATTAAAACACAGTAAATAAACAAAAACACACACACACAATGATTTTAAAAAAAATATTTGACCTCGCGTATTTGGTGTCTTCCACCTACTCCCACTTTTTAAAAATCACTATTCCTCCTATTCCCACATGCACATAACAATAGATGTTTTGACAACTGAATTGTTTTCATAGCATTTAGGATTAATTAAATTTTACCTGAGATTTACCAGTATTTTTTTTTTTAATTTTGTTATAAATTAAGATTTAAAAAATATATTTATAGATATTTGCAGATGAGTACTGTATAAGCTTCGGAATAACGAGTGAAAACTGTTCACCTTGCTTAAATAGAACAAATGAACTTACAACAAATAAGTTTTATTAACTTTTACTGGCATTTTCCAAGCTAAGAAACATGATTTGCAAGCTGATAAGTCAATTGGCATAAATAGTGGTCAACAGGAAACCTTAAGCTTTATGAACTCCAAGCTAAGTTTTGGTATATATTCTGGCACATTTAAAATCAGGCCATCAACAATGGCTAGTGCACTATAACCAGTAAAGTTTATTACAAAATACTTTGGGAACCAGAACCTTTTCCACAATGGTTTCAAGTTCCAGCAAAAAACAAAGGGGGTAAAAGAACTTACTGGAAATGCAGACTGTCCTGAAAACAATTAACACCTTAAACAACATACCAACCAAAGTTTCAGCAAACCACAACCACTGCAGTTGAAGGTCATCCAGAGAATAAAAGTTTGATGAACAGATAAACTTACTCCCATTCCCTCTATTTACAAAGAGGAATTGGTGAAACTAAGAAATGTTGACTGTGACAATGACACTCAACAGCTTGTAGAAAATAGCCATCAATGACCTAACCATGATCTAGTATGCAGTTTGTGGTAATTAAGCGACCGGTCCAAAAGAGAAAGTATGTCGAGATCAACAACAGAAAGGAAAACCTAAAGATTAGACAGTGTAACCAGGAAATCACAACGGTACAGTTTGGTGATGCTTCATCCCTCATTTTACACATCGATTTAATTCGTTGACATTTCCATAGTAAATTGTGCTACATGTGCTCATATGTATTTTATGTTTCAAACACTTAATGTGTAGCAACATTTATAATTTGACTGCCACATCTATTTTATGCTCTTTTATTGTGTATATTAATTTGCTTGACTTTTTTGTTCATTAGTGCTATAAAATAAATAAAATATTAACTGATGTTTTTCTTCATAAATCATAAAGAAATGTTACATGAAAATCAAAATTCATACAAAATAACTTTATTTACCTGTACCTAACCAACATTTAATTAACAGTTAATGAGCTGATGTTTTTTCAGTTTAATGCTTTGTTTATGCAAGTTTTCCACCTACTCCCACTTGAAATTTTACCTTTTCTTACTTGAATTTTTAAAAGTGGGAATAGGAGGAATGAACCGCGTATTTGTCTTCGAAATTTTTTAAAGCGGAAAAAGTCTAGTCTAATGTTGTAAATGATAAATGGCAACTCCCCCAATCTATAACTAATGCATCTGGGAAGGAATATAAACATCAAAGAGTGTCATTTTTGTCAAAAAAAAGAAATAAAAAAAACCCACACACAATGAATTCAAAAACTATTTGACCTAGCGTGCCAAGGCGTACATCTCGTATTTGTCTTCAAAATTTTTTAAAACGAAAAAAGCGAGAAAGACGAAACACGTGAAGGCGGAATCGTAACATTTTTTCATTTCGCGCTTTCACGTTATCATTATTGTATGTATATGTATGTTAAAGTTTGTTTAACTATTTTCAAAATTATATTAGTCTATATAATATCACGTCGAGTGTTTATATGGAAGAGCTGGAGTACCCAACTAAACATCAGACCTTCAACAGGAAAACTGGTGCTCTTTGCAAATATAGGGATGAGTCGAGTACACCCTATCGCTGTAAGGTCCAACAGACAACTCGGTGATCAATAATAGATTACTGCTATCTTAACCACCGAGGTCGATGTCTTATTATTATAAACGCTTAAAAAGCTCATTTGTTGCAGTTTAATCTGTTTTATTTCTGTGCCACAATTCCTAAGATTTCGGGTGTATAATACTGAATAAGATTTACGACAAAAGCGAAAACATCTATTTATTTATCTTTTCACTATCAATTTGTGTCACATGAATTTACACAGAATTAAATCTCAAATGAGGAATAAACTACTAAACAAATTTGTATATATATAAAAGCTTATGAGTTAAACATGCAAACATGTAAGCGTAAGATAACAATCAATTCTTGATTCGCATTGGTCTGTTATAGTCATTCGATATTTAATGATATATAAGTATAAAAGGTTTCCTTAAAATTCGGGAGTATTTGAAATTAATTACTAGGTTTCACAGAACTGCCCTGCGCGTCCTCACCAGGCGGACATGGGATTCCCTCTCGGTTTTTCTTTGGGGGGACGAGGATGGTTCAGGTCATATTAGAATTGCCGCGAACTATAATGACGTGTTTAGAGAGTGTCACGCTCCTTGCACGATAAGGATCTCTTTTGTAGATTTCGAAAAGAAATAGGCTTAAAAAGGTGAACTTCCCCCCCCTACCCATATCCCAATTTATTAAAATCTTTGCACTTTGGTCCATCTTTCTCTAATTTATTGAGGGGGCCTTGGTGGCCGAGTGGCTATGATAGTTTACATGGTATGTTAACACTGAGGATGCAGGTTGGAGTCTTACTGCGGGCAGAGTGCACTCGACTCCAAACTAAATTGACAAGGATTGCCAGTTTTCATACCGAAGGTCGGGGGTTTTCTCCAGGTACTCCGGCTTCCTCCTCCAATAAATTCTGGACGCC
This sequence comes from Limnoperna fortunei, assembly GCA_944474755.1. NCBI lineage: Eukaryota > Metazoa > Mollusca > Bivalvia > Mytilida > Modiolidae > Limnoperna > Limnoperna fortunei. The sequence goes on from OX104125.1 coordinate 50,268,539, forward strand.
TTGATATAGATGAAAAATTGCTTAAACTGGCGTTAAACGGTATTCAAACAAACAAATCTAATTGATTTATTGTTCAACTTGTTCTCGAATGACTGTAATGGCAATGTTAAAACCGATCTTCAGAGACCCAAAGAATTAATGACGTTTTGTTAAAAACTTACTATTTCGTAAAATTGTCTATATGTAACACAGTTTTACGCTTAAGTGCAGTATTCGTAGACTTTTCTCCCCGGCGTTATTGGGACCTCGGTGGCTGATTGGTTAGTCATCTACTAGTTATCACTGCAGATAGGGTGCGCCAATTTAATTGACAAAGATTGTCGGTAACCTGTACTCTGGCTTTCTCCCACCCCACCCCAATAAAAATGGACGCCATAAAATAAATGAAAAAATCCAGCGTAATTGTAATTATACTTTTAAAACTACCTCTATTCCCTGTTTAACAGTTCAACAATTGTTTATACACAACAGTTTTATAATTGTATTTAAAAAAATGTTGTAAACTAAATAAAAACACGCAGGCATACATTTAGGTAACCAGTAATGATGTCAAAAAGAGGCCACGTCCTTTCCTAAATGTGAAATGAATCAGTTACTCATTGGGGGAGTCGGGACGGCTTAATATACTGTCGTGGTGTAAAAAGTTCACAGACTTTTACCCCGACAAACATGTTCTGTTAATCCGAAAATTGGTTTGTGACACATTTTAATCGGCTTATTATTATGACAGTTTTTACCTTTGATGTCGAGCAAAATTTATGTACATGACACTAATTGGCTTGACATTATTTATAATTAATTTATTAATTTCATTATCGTATTTAGCGTGTCTCAATCTGTTATATAAACTTCAATTTTCATTTACACAAGTAGACAATCGGAGACCGTCAACGGAAGCATACGGAAACTCGTATAGCTGAATTGTGAACCTGAGAGTGGAAATCCGTCGAATCTTGAACTATAAGCGGAATACTGTTTATGCATATAGTGATTTTGTTATTACTGTTTTTATGGAATAGAAATTTATTACCGCCAGTCTTTAGTATTTTTGGCTCTACCAGCTTGTTCCCCAGCGTGTTAAAAATCTTAACACGATAATTGGTGATAGAACCCGGAACAATTGCTACAGACTGTAGTGAATTGTGCTGCAACATCCCGTACAGTGGTTAACAATGAATCATTTAAATCTTGGACTTTCCAGATGGAATTGGTGGTGTCCACCTGATATGCGAAAATGGAAACAGATGGAAACAACCAGTCATCAACATAGAAAAAACAATTGTACAAGATGTGGGAAAACTCATATCGGACGTTTTTGTTCTGCTCGCAACAGTAAGTGTTTTAAATGTGGACACTTTGGTCATTTTTCAATAGTATGTAACACTAAATCCGTTAAATACCAAAAACAGAAATCTGAAAAACGGAAGCAGAGAGATTTACAACGATTGCTAACTTTCAACGAAAAGAAGAACGCTATGGCGATATTTCCTTTTTCTGATATCAACAACTCTGACTTTGTTGAAACAATGCAATCAATGGATAACACTTTAAAAACTGAACTTAATGTCATGAAGAAACGGATATCCATGTGGCAGGACGCAGAGTTTAATGTTACAAAGAAACTTTTTGTCGCGGAAAGTAAGCTTGAAAGAAGTGAACGAGAAGTAAATGAGCTTAAAGAGCTAAACAGAAAACTGTGTAGCCCAAATACGGACTTGATAAGACAGCACGACGAAGACCAACAAAAACTTAAGGAAGAAATCCGTAAATTCCGAACGTACTACGTCGAAAAAGTCCGTCTGTCAAACAACCTAAAAATGGATGTGGATTACCTCACCGGACAGATTCACTTCAAAGACCGATTAATTGAAGAATTCAAAATTAAAGTTAAAGAATATTACGAACTTCGAAATCAACTTGAAAGGGAAGTTCTTATTTGGAAACAAAAATACGAGACAATGTGCCAAAATTCAAACGGAAAATCAAAATGCAAACGGGGAAGGCAGACATAAAAAAAAATTGTGACTCTGGGACAGAGTCAAAATGGACCGTGGGAGAGTTGTCGTGGTGTAAAAAGTTCACAGACTTTTACCCCGACAAACATGTTCTGTTAATCCGAAAATTGGTTTGTGACACATTTTAATCGGCTTATTATTATGACAGTTTTTACCTTTGATGTCGAGCAAAATTTATGTACATGACACTAATTGGCTTGACATTATTTATAATTAATTTATTAATTTCATTATCGTATTTAGCGTGTCTCAATCTGTTATATAAACTTCAATTTTCATTTACACAAGTAGACAATCGGAGACCGTCAACGGAAGCATACGGAAACTCGTATAGCTGAATTGTGAACCTGAGAGTGGAAATCCGTCGAATCTTGAACTATAAGCGGAATACTGTTTATGCATATAGTGATTTTGTTATTACTGTTTTTATTGAATAGAAATTTATTACCGCCAGTCTTTAGTATTTTTGGCTCTACCAGCTTGTTCCCCAGCGTGTTAAAAATCTTAACACGATAATACGACAAACAATATACATCTGCCAGGTCGCATAAAATAAAATAGGCCGAAATCAAGATTCGCGGATATAAAAAACGAGAATCAATAATGGATAACGAAAAAAGAACATTTATCTCGTCGCTACTGATGTGCCTTAAATCGAAGTTTTAAAGGTTTACAGGGCTCGACCCGCAGATATATCCTTCCTTAAAGATATTTGCTAAATTATTAAATATTAAGAAAATAGTTTTTTATTTAAATATGTTTGTTTATTTTATTTTTTAGAACGAGACATTGTATTCTTTTGAATACTTGCGTTTATTTTATTTTAAATGTTATTATAAATGCATAAATAATATACAGATGACGCAGAATTCGTTTTATCTTCAGATTATTAATTTATACGTATCCGTCAATAAACTGACCGATTTATGCATATAATTAAATGACGGATTCTGGATCGCACTGATTGGACTGATCACACTGATCGCTGACGGTTACCAAGGTAATGACGGATTCATAATTTTGGACGGATGTATTCATCATCAATCAGTCAGCGATCCGTCAGCGTTCCAAAATCCGTCAGCAATCAGTTATCAATCAGTCAAAATGTTGCGTTTACGGGTGCAAGTTCTGTAACTATGAAAACTATGATCCCCCGTCACTTAAATGTATACCAAATACTATAAATGTGTATCAAAGTTCAAACACGTTATAAACTTGAGTGTTTTGCGGTACCCTCGGTAATGGCGGCATGCAACACCCTGAACAGGTGTGGCCTGTGGAATTCATAGGTTTAGTTTACAAACTTTTGATACAAATCATGTGATAGTAACTACAATATAAATCTACCTACCTTATTATCATTATCTGTAGTTTCATACAGTGTCGTTCGTGATATGACAACTTACAACAAAAAAAACCCACTACTTTCGTTTTCAGAAATTTTCCACCTTGCAGATTTTGGTCACGTGATCAAACGTGCAAGGGAAGTAAATCGAGTGGCGTCTATGAACTACGTTCACGACTGGTACGTTATACACGATTATACCGGAAGACATCTACCATACCGGAAACGACGGACACACTTTTTCTTTTATATGTTCTTGGAAAAAAAATAAAAACGAGAGTAGAAACATGTGAAAATAAAAATGAAGACAGGTGTCTATGAATCTATCGAGAACCTTAACAGTGAATTAGAAAGATGCAATGATTGCTGCAGCGGTGACTATTTATCGTATCACTGCCCGTTATGCCCAGTATGGAAATATAAACCAAGACAGAAATCACAACATTTGCAAGTTCATTGGAGAACCGCCGTTCAAGGACATGATGGTATTATTTTCATTGCAATGGGCATTGTGAACTACAAGTCGAAACGAGAGTGAACTAAAGTGCTCCGAAAGAGTTTGCAATTCCAGCTTGCTATTACACACCCGTTTACACACCCGTCCGGTCATAACGCAGAGCAGTAAAGAGAACCACAGAGAAGTGACGAGAAGTAATTAAAAAATTGTTTTCGATTAAATAAAGGTTTTATATTGTATAAATGAAATTAAAGAAGACCATATTTGTACATATATATCATTTAGTTGACCCTATTAAGTATAATTGATCATTGAGCATTATTTTGTTTAATCAGGGAAGGTGGTGTTGTAGTAAATTCTATAGGGTCGCTAGGTGTAGGAACTTTGAGATGACCGGAAGTGAATGGAGCGCCGGAAGAGATAGAGCGGAAGATTGGAGTGAAGAAGTCGTCTGTCGACAGAAGAATCGCGTAGCATTCAGTGTGAGCCTCCGACTATTTCCAAAGAGAATTCATGGTAAGAAGGTTATAGACAGTGGTTAAAAGCGTCCGTCGCCGTCCATTACACCATATTTGGCTGCTGCGAGCAGTCTATAACTGAAATTCTTACAGTTTCCGAATTTGCACGTGTCTTTTGCTAGTGCCATTTTTGAAACACGAGTGTTACATTTGTTGTAACTTATTGATATTTGGTAAAATATTGGAAGAAATTGCTACGAGTGTGGAAATTTGTACACGAAAACTTGAAAAACAAGGCACAGTATACAAAATTCAGTAGATAATCATGTGTTGATTTTGAAATTTGAGAAAATACTTGTGCAAATTTTAGTGACAAGTTGTACATACAAAAACAAAATATACTGGCCAGATTACATCGCCACATGTAAATTATATTAGTAACACTAAACACAAGCAAAATATAAAAGCCAATTTTGCCATACAATTTCCTAAATTTGTGAAAAAAAATATAACAAAGTGGTAAAACAACTTTGTAAAAATGAGTTCAGAAAAATTGTTGATAAATGTATGTAGTTACAATGAACTGCTGGGTCTGCCATCAGTGGGCAAAGCAATTGCATCTCGTATATGGGAGATACGACGAGCAATTGACATAACACCTGAGATTTTGGCGTCCATACCTCATGTGAGGATGCAAATCATAGAGCCACTGATTGATTTTAGTTCTGCTCAAGATCACGCTGACACAACAGTAGATCAAGAGGCAGACGACGCAGACTATATGCCCATACAAGACAATGTAAGACCATATAGGCTTGACGATCACATTGAGAAGGGTGCCCTGGCACAACCAGTGGCGGAGGATTTAAATAAAAAATTTGTCTGCTATGAAACACCTAGGACTGGGTCCCTGTTCCAACAACGGGAGGAACTACGTTCACCAGGGATATTTGGGTCTGTACCAGAGAAATTAGAAGGGAAATTTAATGCGTTGGCCCTGGAAAAGGATTATGGCACAGAGGAAACCGAAAAATTTAAGTTTCCAAGTAGATTGGCCTCACTAGTAGCTAGTGTTAGGGCATCATTGCAGAAAGTTCCAAGCAGAGCCATGCTGACTCAGGGGATGTCAGTGAAACAGGAGCATACCCTTGAAAAGTACAGCCCAGATAGCATCAACCCCCCTGTGACAGGCCGCCAACAGGCCAGCAATGGTATTTCATCGCAGACATCAGGGGCGAGTAGGACATCAATAGCCGTCACTGAAAGTAAGCCAGATATGATTCATAAAATCCAACCACCCCCTCCCAAGAGTGTAACTTTTGACTTAGGGCCTATCCCCCAATCAGACAGAAATCGACCATCACAGAGTGATTTGCATGGATCACAGTCATCGCAGATCTTGCAACAAATCATCAGGCCACAGTCAACACCCACATATCTGAACCGAAGAGATCAGATGGGGAGTGTTCTACCAGAAATGAGGAATTTCCCACATCAACCACCACTCGGTGCCACAGAGTATCAGCCGGTAGAACCACAGGTTGGTGTTCCAATGGTATTTAGCTCAAATACAACCTACCAGAAAAATTATGCACCCCTTCAAAATCTAACGACTCAGGTAACACACCAGACTATGGAGAGTCTGAGACCAAGTCCCAGAGTCGCCACATATTCCAGCAGTGGGTCTACTTTCACTCCGGAAGTATATCAAGAACCAATGAGTAGTGTACCACCCAGTTACATGACACATGGCCCAAACCTAAGTAAGGGAAGCAGCATTTTACCAGAGTATCAGACGGGGAGTATTCCACTACGTTACCCGGATGCCTCAACCCCGGAAGTATGGATGCCACGGCAACCGGTCACAGTTGAATTACCGACCAGACCAGTGAACGCATTGGACACCAACTGTGGAAGCCCATACCTGACATCAAATCACCGACGACCTACTACACCTGGGTCAGTCATCGTAGAACCACAACAATTTCAACTAGCGAACCAGCCACATGCAAAACCTCCATCAATGCTGAAATCACTAAAGTTTGATGGTACCGAGAAATGTGAAGATTGGTCAGCATTTCTAGTAAAGTTCGATATTTATGCAGAAGCATCACAATGGACCGATCAGGAAAAACGAGACAATCTGTGTTGGTGTCTGACGGGAGCTGCAAGTCGCTATGGTACCAACTTGATTAGACACGATAAGAACATCAGCTACTATGAGATGGTGGAGAGAATGGAACAGAGGTTCAATCATGGGAACGAGGAAGGAACCTTACAGGTGCAGTTCCACAATGCCAGGCAAAGCCCGAATGAGTCAACTGATGAGTGGGCTGACCGCCTGTCCAGTTTGGCAGATAAGGCCTTCAGGGATGTACCTGAAAAGTATGTAAAGACACTGATAATAACTAAGTTTTTGCAGGCTTTGAACGACAAGGACGCAGGTAAATCAGCATCTATGCTGAAACCAAAGAGTATCGAAGAGGCGTGTCAGTTGGTAAAGCTGAGCCAATACCTAGATACAGCCATTTATGGTAGTCGACGCCCAGATAAGTACAACCAAGCCTATAGAAATCCCGAAGAACCATACTGCCAAACTGTGAAAACACACGAAAAAGACAAGTCCATTGATGAAAAACTCACACAATTAACGCAGAACCTTGTGTTGCTACAGAGCTCTACAAAAAGTCAGTTCCAGGAACTCCAAGATGAACTGCGAAGAATGCAGCAAAACAACATGGCCCAGCCCAGTCCAAAACCGAACAATGACGGCTCGTTCAAGTGCTACAATTGCGGTGGTCGTGGACACATATCAAGGAATTGCAAGCAACCGCGCAAACAAGAGAGGGGTAGAGAGGGCCAAGACAAGAACAGAGACGACACAAAACCTTTAAACAAGTAAGGGTCGGGCTAGGAGGCGTAAACCCGACCCACAAGGAAAACTTTCGCCCAAAAATAAAAAATGCAAAGTTAAGCAAAACTGAAGTAAAAACAAACAGTTCCAAAACATCACATAAAAAGCCCGAAAAAAAGTATAGAGTACTGCCAGAGTCCCATGATTTGATTGATTTGCAGAGTCCAGAACCCAAGGAGAATGACCGCTCTCCCGTCATCGTAGAAACAACTTCTGGTACACGGCATACATGCAGTACACTTTTCGGTAGTGAGCCCCAAGATGTTTCGACCACACAGGAACCACCTTCAATTGTGGACGATCTAATCTTATTAGACAGCACAGAGAAGTCACGCGTGACCAACGCTGACACCTTCATCGTAGACGCAACTCCCTCACCTGACCAGGTAGAGAGCGGCCGAACGGTAGAGTTTCAAATAAAGGATGGTTTAGGAAAGACATTCACCATATTGAAGACTGGTGTAGCCTCAATGATTAGAGTACCTGTGAAATGCAACCAACGTCCTCTGGCAGCGGTGGTCGATATCGCAGCAGAAGTGACGATTATATCTGACCGGATATATGAATCCCTGAAATGTCCACCCCCAGTATTGAGAAAGTCTGTCATGTATGCAGCTGGTCGAGGAATGCAGATGGACACCATGGTAGTTGGACCGATGGACATGGTACTTGGTAAAAGAACATATCTGATTCAAGCTTATGTTGCACCTATTGCAGATGATATGCTGCTTGGACTGGATTTCCTACTTCGAGAAGGAGCCAACATTGATTTAAGGACAATGATAATGACAATAGATGGCGAAGAGATGAAACTGTTCCACGGCCCCGATAGTATCATACCTATGGTCGCCAAGGTCTGTGTAAATAAACGGACAGTTGTTCCAGCCAATTCTGTGGTACACGTTCAGGGAAAGCTGGACGCGGACCTGGATCAGTTCATCGTAGAGGAACCATCAGATACCAATTCACCTTTGCTGATACCCAGATGTTTCTATGAGAATGGGGAACCGCAACTGTGCATTTTTAACCCAACAGACTACCCATATACCCTACGAAAGAATGCAGTTGTGGCCAGGGCCACTCAAGCAACACTAGTTGAAGAAGCGACCGATACTGCACGTGTAAACACAGTCGAGCTGAGCAAGAAGATGATCCCCTCCAAGAAAATATTACTAAGATATTGGAGCACGCTAGTCAGACATTAGACAGTGATCAGTTGAACAAACTAACAGCTTTGCTACAAAACTACCAAGGCATTTTTTCCAAGAATGATTTTGATATTGGTGGGTTTCAGGGAGTAGAACATGCAATAGATACAGGATCCGCAAAGCCCATTCAGCAACGACTCAGAAGAACCCCGATTGGCTTTGCAGAGGATGAAGAAAAACATCTAAAGAAAATGCTGAAAGCAGGAGTCATTGAGCCATCAGTATCAGAGTGGGCATCCCCGCCAGTGCTGATCCGAAAGAGAGACGGATCAGTACGATACGCTATTGACTATCGCCAAGTGAATGCGGTCACCAAGAAGGAAGTGTACCCTCTCCCTTTGATTGAAGAGTGTATAGATACCTTAGAAGGCAATGAATGGTTCAGTAAGTTAGTTGCTAACAGTGCTTACTGGCAGGTGAAAATGAAGGAAGAAGACAAACCTAAGACGGCTTTCATTACAAAGTATGGATTGTATCAATTTACGAGAATGAGTTTTGGTTTGTGTAACGCACCAGCAATCTATGCCAGAGCGATGCAACTTGTCTTGAGAGGACTAAACTGGGAAATAGTACTCGCATTTTTAGATGATATTTTGGTCCTAGGCAAAGACTTCGACTCTCATCTTAGTAACTTAGAACAGGTTTTCCAAAGGTTCCTGAAGTATGGCATCAAGCTCAAAGCTGCGAAGTGTGAATTATGTGCTAAAGAAACTACATTCTTGGGTAGAAAGGTAGACAGCAATGGTATAGCTATAGCAGAAGATTACATCACTGCCATTAAAGCATGGAAACCACCAAAGAATGTAAAACAGGTTCAACAGTTCATTGGGTTTGTGAACTACCATCGTAGCTTTATAAAAGACTTTTCAAAGCTGGCCGTTCCATTGACTGAGGTTACTCGGAAGAAAGCATGGAAATGGACCGAAGAGCAACATAAGGCGTATGAAACCCTAAAGGAAGCACTACAACAGACTCCAGTGCTAGCACTACCCAATAAGACTGACCTCTTCGTGCTTGACACGGATGCCTCGGACAAGGCCATTGGGGCTGAACTGATTCAAGTACAAAATGGTGAAGAGAAAGTTGTGGCATATGGCAACTTTACGCTATCCACCGAACAAAGAAGGTACTGTACCACGAGAAAAGAGTTGCTAGCGGTCGTCAGATTTACACAGCACTTCAGACACTACCTTTTGGGTAGGAATTTCATCGTACGGACAGATCACAACAGCCTACGCTGGTTGCTGAATTTCAAAGATGCTCAAGGTCAACTTGCCAGGTGGCTCGAGGTACTTAGTCAGTACAACATGAATATTCATCATAGAAAGGGTAGCAAACATGTGAATGCAGATATCCTATCCAGATACCAGATCAGAAGTCCATGTCGTGAGATGTCAATCCATGTCAAGTTGGAGGATCTACCATGCAAGGGTTGCAAACATTGTGCAACTGTTCATCGTAGTTGGGAGGTGTTCGCCAAGGAGATTGACAACATTGTTCCACTTGGACAGACAGTAGTGAGTCAGTGTAAGTTGAGTGATTTGGACAGGACTATTACTGATAGGAAGATGGTAAGTGAGAACACTCAGCTATTAGAAAAGCTCCAGAAAGAAGCAGACTGTTTGGAGCAGAAAATAGAAGGACTAGTAGGTCGAAAGTTAACGGGTAACGGGAAGACTTTGACAGACGAGGACAATGATGTCAGCTCACAAATTCAACTGTTAGCTTCTCAGCTACAGGAACTCATCGTAGACCTCCGCGGAACTCTTGAGCAGTTTGCAGGAAGTTTGTACACACAGATGAATGAGCTGTGGAAGCAATGGAAAACTGCAGTAAACAAAGAAGTTGGCAGACGTCTGAGGAATGAACAGAAGAGAAGGAAACAACAGTACAAGAAAACTTTTTTAGAAGTAATTACAGAGATAGACCAGGAAGAGAGCCAACCACAAGTGACAAGACGATTTGACCCTCAGAAAAAACCTTTGTTGGATCCAACTGCCATGAGCTGCTTATTTGAAATGCCAGGTGTAGAGGAAGATGACACGGTTGATGACCCTGATACTTATATTGAAATAAGTAGAGGAAAGTATGTGAACATGATCACAACTAGACGCGAGTTGAAACAGGTAGATGAACTACACTCTGTAGATGAGAATGAGACGAAGCCAGATGACACAGAAGGTCTACTTGAAGATGAGGTGGATGTTGAATTAGTGTTTCCAGGATACACTTCCCAGGAGATCAAATCTGCACAGGAAGAAGATGAAGAGTTACACCTCATTCTGTCTTTTCTGGCAAAGAAAGAAGAACCTCCTGAAAGTTTGAAGGCTCTTGGTAGTCCAGCTGCAAAGAAGTATTTGGTAAACAGAGAATTCTTCTATTTAAATAGGGAGGGTGTTTTGTACAACATCTCAAAGAACCAGGTTCATCGTTTGGTAGTCCCTCGTAAGTATGTTGAAGAAGTGACGTCCTTGAACCACGACCTAGTTTGTACTGGACATCAGGGAATTCAACGCACCCTAGAGAGAATAAAAGCAAAATTCTATTGGTTCAGAATGAACGAGTTCATAAAAGATTTTGTGAAGACCTGTAACGTCTGTAACCATTACAAGAAGCTAACTCGTAAAGCCAAGGCCCTAATGACCAGGTACCATGCTGGATCTGCAATGGAACGAGTCCACCTAGATTTTTTGGGTCCCTTACCTGAAACTCCACGTGGTCATAACAACATCCTGGTTATGGTTGACCAATTTACAAAGTGGTGTGAGATAGTACCTTTGCCTTCACAGACGGCGGAAGTAACAGCAAAAGCAGCAGTAGACCAGTTTTTTGCGAGATTTGGATGTCCCTCTGTAGTTCACACAGACCAGGGCAGGAACTTTGAAAGCAAACTATTCAAAGCAATGTGCGATCTCCTGAAAATTCACAAAACTCGAACAACACCCTACAGACCATCTGCAAATGGGCAGGTTGAGAGGTACAACAGGACGCTCATGGATGCAGTTCGCTGCTTTGTTAGTGAGTCACAGGAAGACTGGGACGAATACCTGCCTCAACTAGCTTGCGCATTGAGATCATCAGTAAATCGACACACAGGAATGACACCAAACCAAATGATGTTGGGGCGAGAAATAAATTTGCCTGCAGATTTAATGTTCAAGCCTGTAACAACAGAGAAATTTGATACTGAGGCGGAGTATGTCCAGAAACTCAGACAGAAGATGAGAACAGCCCATGAGGTTGCTAGAAAAACACTACAGACTGCTCAGGAAACAATGAAAAGAGACTACGACCTGAATATGAGACAGTTCGAGTATAGACCAGGGGACTTGGTCTACCTGTTAGATACTGCAAAAGTTCCAGGTAGGGCAAAGAAATTGGATCCGCCTTGGAAAGGTCCAGCAATTGTGGTGGAACGGATAAGCATGTATATTTATAGGGTAAAACAGAAGAACAGTACGGTTATAACCAATCATGATAGAATGAAAAGATGCAACGATCGACACATTCCAAAATGGTTGACCGACCTACAGCAAAGACTCTTGACAGGAGAGCAAATAGCAGATGTGAAGATCGAAGCAACTTATTGTTTGTGTGAACAGCCAGATAATGGAGAGTTCATGATTGGGTGTGACAGATATTCAGAATGGTATCATGGACAATGTGTCCAGATAACGATAGAGATGGCAGAAAATATACAGACATACAGTACTTGCACCCGTAAACGCAACACTTTGACTGATTGATAACTGATTGCTGACGGATTTTGGAACGCTGACGGATCGCTGACTGATTGATGATGACGACATCCGTCCAAAATTATGAATCCGTCATTACCTTGGTAACCGTCAGCGATCAGTGCGATCAGTCCAATCAGTGCGATCCAGAATCCGTCATTTAATTATATGCATAAATCGGTTAGTTTATTTACGGATTCGTATAAATTAATAATTTGAAGATAAAACGGATTCTGCGTCATTTGTATATAATATATGCATTTATTATACCTTTTTTATACTAAAATAAAAACATGCGTTTAAAAGAATAGTTAATACAATGTCTCGTTCTAAATGAATAAATAAACATATTTAAAGATTTTTTTTTCTTTATATTATATAATTAAGCACATTTCTTTAAAGCAGGACATATCTGGAAACCGAGTACTGTAAACCTTCAAAAAACTTCTATTTAAGGCATATCAGTAACGAAGAGGTAAATGTTTTTTTTTCGTAATCCATTATTGATTCTCTTTTTTTTATTCCCGCGACTCGTGATTTTTTGCGACCTGTTACATGTATATTTTTGTCATATATTAAGCCGACCCGACTCCCCCAATTAGTAACAGATTTATTTCACATTTAGCAAAGAACGTAGCCTCTTTTTGACATCATTATTAGTTACTTAAATGTATGCCTGCGTGTTTTTATTTTGTCTACAACATTTTAAATACAATTATAAAACTGTTGTGTATAACAATTGTTCAACTGTTAAACAATCATTGTCAATCAAAACGCATTGTTTACTAAACAAAAGTTGTATTGTAAAATATACAGCAATTCTTGTCGCAAGTTTTATTGGACAGGCAATAAAATTTGTTTAAAAAAGTATACATACAATTACGCTGGATTGTTCCATTTGTTTCATGGTGTCCATTTTTATTGGGGGTGGGGTGGGAGGAAGCCGGAGTACAGGTAAAAAACCGACAGTCTTTTGTCAATTAAAGTGGAATTTGGGACACCCTATCTGCAGTCGTTCGAAAATATACAACCTGTTGACAGGCATGTGACAACTAGTAGATGACTAACCAATCAGCCACCTAGGCCCCAATAACGCCGGGGAGAATTGTCTGCGAATACTGAGGTTAAGCGTAAAAATGTGTTCAGTACGAAATAGTATTTTTTTTAACAAAATGTTATAAATTGTTTAGGTCTTAAGATTGTCATTACAGTGTCACATCGATGAAACGGAACCATTTCAAAACTTGCCTTTAAAAGAGAGTCATTCAATTTAAACAATAACTTATTGTATTGATCGATTGTTTGCTTTTCTTTCAGCGAGAGTATTTCAGCTCTATTCATGACGAGAATAAGTTAAATATAAATCAATTAGATTTGTTTGCTTGTTTAAATATTGTTTAATCCACTTTCAGCAATTTTTCAGATATATCATGGCGTCCAGTTTTTATTAGAGAAGGAAACCGGAGTACCCGGATAAAACACCCGTCCTCCAGTAGGAAAACTGGCTCCCTTTCAATTAAGTCGAGTGCACCCTGCCTGCAGTGAGATTCGAACACGAAACCTCAGTGTTGACAGACCACGTGATCAATAGTTGAGGAACTAACATCACCATTCGGTTCGTTCAATCAATTAGAGAAAGATGGACAAAAGGGCAATTTTGAAAAATATGGGGCATGGGTTGGGGAGTAAGATTTCCTTTTTTTTCGTACAAGGAGCGTGACACTCTCTAAACATGTCACTATGGTTCGCGGCAATTTTAATATGACCTGAACCACCCCCACCCCCCCCCCCCAAAAAAAAAATATAAATAACGGGAGAACATCCCATGTCCGCCAGCTGAGGACGCGCTGGGCAGCTCTGTTAAACCTATCAACCAATTTCAAGTACTTCCTAATTTAAAGGAAACCATTTATACTTGTATATCATTAATTGTGGAATGACTTTAAAAGAAATCGTAAAATAAACAATTACGACGGCTAAAATGCGAAAGCAGAATTGATTTTCGTATCACGCTTACATGTTCGCATTTTTAACTCATAAGCTTCGATATACAAACGCTGTTAGTAATTTAATCTTTATTTGAGATTTAATTCTGTGTAAAATCATGTGACACAATGAGATAGTGAATAAAATATATAAATAGATGTTTTCGTTTTTGTCGTAAATCGTATTCAGTATTATACACCGGAATTCTTAGGAATTGTGGCACAGTAGTTTGTTTATTCTTTATTTGTTTGTTTGTTTGAATGGTGTTTTTATTGGGGGAGGAAGCCGGAGTACCCGAAAAAAAAACCCCGACCTGCGGTAGGAAAATCCTTGTCAATTAAGATTGGAGTCGAATACACCCTGACTGTAGTGAGAATCGAACCCACAATCTCTGTGTTGACAGACCACGTGATCAATAGTAGACGAACTACCTTGATCACTCTGCCAACGAGGCCCCTTCTTCTTTATTTGAGATTTATTTCTCTGTAAATTCATGTGACACAGTGAGATATATAGTGAATAAAATATATAAATAGATGTTTTCGCTTTTGTCGTGAATCTTATTAAGTATTATACAGCGGAATTTTTAGGAACTGTGGCACATAAGTTTATTCTTTATTTAATTCTGTGTAAATTCATGTGACACTATGGGGTAGTTAATAAAATATATAAATAGATGTTTTCTTTTTTGTCGTAAATCTTATTCAGTATTATACACCGGAATTCATAGGAACTGTGGCAAAGAATTAAAACGGATCAAACCACGACAAATGATCTTTTTAAGCGTTTACAATAAAAAAAAACCACGACCTCGGAGGTTAAGGTAGCAGTAACCTATTATTGATCACCAAGTTGTATGTTCGATCCTTACAGCGAGATGGTGTGCTCGACACATCCCTATAAATTTGCAAAGAGCACCAGTTTTCCTGTCGAAACTTTGCTGTTTCGTTGGGTACTCCAGCTCTTCCCAATAAACACTCGACGTCATATTATATAAACTAATATATTTTTTTTTAAATAGTGTTAAACAAACTTCAAACATGCATATAATGCTAACGCGAAAAGGCGAAGTGGAAAAATATTACGATTTCGCCTTCACGTTTTTCGTGTTTCTCGCTTTTTTCCGCTTGAAAACTTTTCGAAGACAAATACGAGATGTACGCCTTGGCATGCGAGGTCAAATATTTTTTGAATTTATTGTGTGTGTGGTTTTTTTTTCATTTCTATTTTTAATAATTTTTTAATAAAATGACACTATGTGATGTTTATATGACGTCAAAGATGCATTAGTCATAGATTTTTTTATGGGGGGGGGGGATTTCCATTTATCATTTATAACTTTAGACTAGACGTTTTCCGCTTTCAAAATAAGGACGTACGGCTTGGCACGCGAGATGCTTATTTGAAGTCATTGTGTGTGTGCGTTTTTAAATTTACTTTGTTTTAATTATTTTGTTACACTATGTAATGTTTATATTTCGTCACAGATGCATTAGTAATAGATTGGGGGAATTTCCATTTTTAGGCCAGTTTTAGCCTTAATATTAGATAAAACGATCCATCAATGAGGACATAACAGTTGACATTTTTATACTTCTAATATTTGCGAGTGAAACGAATTTTCACATTTCGAAATATTAATTTTACTAACCGGAAGTTGAATGGACGGATTGGAGCGATCAGTCCAACTCAATCCGTCAGATCAGTCAAATCGTTCCAAATCCGTCAATTGACGGATGGACGGATTGGGAACGATCTGACGGATTGGGAACGATTTGACTGATCTGACTGATTGATAACTGATTGGTGACGGATTTTGGAACGCTGACGGATCGCTGACGGATTGATAAAAGTGTTGCGTCTTCAATCTCAAGTACTGTACATTTGCCCACGATGTCAGACACCACAGTTACATCCTAGGATGTAGCCAATCATCGTAGTCTAATCCCGTATTTTTTGTTTTCAGAGTAGAGATGAAAAGAGCACATTCTGAAGAGGCGTGTGATTCGGAACAAGAGGAAAAGAGGAGCTGGCTTGGAGGGCGTGGAGGGAAAATAGAAGATAAGCGTGTAGCGATACCATCACGAGTGAACGTGTTTGAACTGTCGTCGGAAGATGAAGATGTCCCAAACACCAAAGATAAACCCATGTGTCCAGTAATTGGTTGCACAGTGAGAACTAGGAAGGTTAGAAACCATGTGAATCGACTTCACCTTCCAAAATTGATGTGGGACAATCATTCTCCACCGGTCAAGGAAGAGAAGATGGACGAGTTAAATTCCATCCGTCATAAGGTGTTGTTATTTTTTGCGAGGAGGTTGCTGGATACAGACGACCTGCAGAAGCTTAAAGAATGGTGTGCCAGATCAAATTTGATACCGAAACGGTCCCCTGTTACAGCTCGACAGATAGAGCAGATGAGAAGTTTGACCACTACCATGGGGTGGGTACGACCAAGCTACAACAGGTACAGCTTACATCCACCCAATCACATCAGTGTCCTGATACACTGGCGGTATCAAGTGGGAATGTTGCAGAGATTGGATGTACAGGATGTAGCTGAGTTTATGGATTTCGGGATCCAGTTCATGAACGATCCGGACAACCTAATGCCAGTTCTAGGGAGTAAGAGGAGTGGCGATACCATTATATCCAGAGCACTGCAGGACTCCACAGTTGCTAAGGACATCCAGTCAGCATGGGACGAGGCAGAAGATGCACGGCGTAAAGTGGAGATCAACGATAGTAAGATGGTGGTGACAGTAGATGTGTGTGGGGAGCCAGATGACGTGGACCCAGACCCGTCATCCAAGGATGAGGATAATATAGTGGAGTCAAGAGTGGTAACAATTGGACCTGCCAATTACACTCTGGTGCTCCGGGGTCTAACCTTGGACATCAGCAGTGATCATCGTAGATCAACTGTAGCCGAACAGAGCCAGCAGGTTGAACCAACCACAGAGAGATGGGAGGCATATGATGTCTTCGACTCCCACTTTCACCTGGACCGATCTAGCATGAGACTCTTAGGAAACCATTCCCTCACTATGGATGATTGGTTACAGGAACCAATGGAGAGGCCACCTAAGGCACCAGTGAATGTGATCGGTGGGACCCTGATATATTGTGACCCTGAGACGTTTCCTTCTTCCATTCCAATACAGGAAAAGTGGAGAATTGCGGTGGGCGTCCATCCAAAAAAGGTACAAAGCCTTACGGGCACCCGGCTCAACGCCTTCTGGGACCTTGCAAGATCAGAGAGAGTTGCAGCAGTTGGTGAGATTGGTATAGATAGGACGGTCAGTGAGAAGTACTGGGAAGACCAGCTGACTTTCTTGAAGCAGATAGCACCAGATCTAAATTGTTTACAGAAACCTATAATTTTCCATATTCGTTCAAACCAGTTTGACTTCTACAGTCAACTTTCTTATTTGGTCATTTTGAAATTATGTACAGAGTATTTTTCGACTACCCAAAAATTCATCTTGCACTGTTTTACTGGAACCAAGGAGATAGTGGAAGCGTGGTTAACTCACTTCCCCAACACTTATTTTGGAATCACCTTTTTGGTAACATCCTTTGATGAGAGGCAAAGAACAGCATTGAGGACCATCCCTTCCAGCCGCCTGCTTGTGGAAACAGACTCACCCTACATCACCCCCCGAGGCATCAGCTCCAACAGTCCAATTTATTTGGGCGAAGTCATCGTAGAATGTGCCAAGGTCAGGGGACAGTCCATGGAACAGATATGCCGGTGGACAACCATCAACGCCGGGATATTTGGATTGAAGTAAAGGTGTTCCAAATGATAAAATCAGAACTGTCCATTGTAAATATTTTTTGTTTTACCAGTGGGAGATGACAGATAGGCTTCTCCATGACGATTTTTAAGCCGAAGTTGCTAGTTTTAGTTGATTAGACCATGAGTTATGTATTAACTTGAAAATGTGCTTCTCAAGAGTAGGAGATAAGTGCCGGATAATATTTCTCAGTTTTATGAGAACGAATTACAATTGTATATAGTGGTAATAAGTAAGAATTTACTAGAGGAAGATTTAGCCAGCCTGCCCAGCCTTTACTGACAGAGATGAGCGCTCATCCTTTTCGAGCACGGGGAGAGTGTAGTAAATTCTATAGGGTCGCTAGGTGTAGGAACTTTGAGATGACCGGAAGTGAATGGAGCGCCGGAAGAGATAGAGCGGAAGATTGGAGTGAAGAAGTCGTCTGTCGACAGAAGAATCGTGTAGCATTCAGTGTGAGCCTCCGACTATTTCCAAAGAGAATTAATGGTAAGAAGGTTATAGACAGTGGTTAAAAGCGTCCGTCGCCGTCCATTACACCATAGTGTTAATTGGATTGTGATGTCTTAATAAAGAATCAAGCTTGTGACAACAACAATGTAATTCAAATAAATTAACAGAGGTTTCAAACAATTACAAGGGGATCAAACGACCGTTGCGTTTATATAAAACAACATGTCAAGATGTTTGATGTTTGAGTAGAACTCAAAAAGAATTTATATAATGATTTTATAGACATTTTTAATTACTTGATAAATCGTGCTTTCAAATTGCTTTTAACTATAAATAATTATAGTGTCACTGCAACATTAAGATCCTTAATAAATTCACATGATAGCTGTGTTGAATATGTTTCCAACCAGTGCTTTCATTAAGAATATCATCACGACTTGATGGTAAAAGCCACTCAGTGTAATACTATACACGGATCTGAAGATGGTCATGCTTAAATCTGCAATTGCATCCGGCACAGTCATTGGTATAGACCGAACTTTTAATCCTTAGTTTTATTTTTTTTACCACAGTTTGCTTCCCACAAAGAATATAATGTTATATGATAATTTTTAATAAAAATTTAGGGGACTGTGTACTTTAACTAAATACTCACATTTCAGTCATAAATTTGGGGGTCACTTGATTAAAAATATATTATATTACGAAAACACAAAAATGTTCAAAACTAAAATGCATACATTGCATGCAATAAATGGGGGGTCACACTAGTTTAGTTCAAAACTTAATTGGACCACCTCCACATAGTTCATAGCCTTATTCATGGTATATAATGGTTGTCCAATATGAACTGTCAACCCGGATTTTTACTGGTAATCGTGGTGTAATTATATGCAAATTTGTTTACAAAATTGTGAGATTGTACACCTGGTTTACTTTCTATGAAATCACTCTTTTTTATGGTCTTAATAACAATTTTTTCAGCCAAAAGTGTTCTTTGTGATGAAATTGTTCCTAATCATACTTATCACATAATAAACATCATATGTGATACTTTATACAGTTACTTCTCTCTATTGTCAGCCATTACAACCTATGTGAACATCGTCGAGCTGCTCGAAATTGTTCATTCACATTTGTTTAGGGAGTCAACTTTTGTTTAATTATTTTTTATAAAGCACGTGTTAAGTGACGACAGGCATTTAAAACTCTCAAGCACCATTGGATAATAGTTTTGCGTAAACAAGGTCTTTACAAGGTACATGTACATTGTTTACCTATCCTGCATATAAATTACAAAAACACAGATACTTTAATAAATCCATAAAATTTGTAATGCACCTTAGAGACGGTTAGCTTTTTAGAAAAGCTAAACTTGTGATATATATAATTGTTTTCGGGTAAATTGAGCAAAAAGGAAAAAACCATACTCTACAATATAGTTCATGTTGTAAGTGATAAAATGGCTAATTTAATATTAAAGAAAATATTTCAATTACAGTTTTTCGTATTTGTTAAATCCTTCAAGCTTTAAAATACATTTTTTTTGCCTGATCTAATAAGAAGGAGTAAAGATGTACATAATTGCATATTATTGCGCGCTTCTCAGTAGTATGAATAGATCGTTTCAATTTTTATTTTGGGATTTCTTTACTATCTATAGGGTAAGCCTAGTATTTTTTTAATGCATTCTATAATATTGACATAATAAAATGTATATACTTGTGTTTCTTTTATTAGTGAGTTATTTAATTTTGATAAGAAAAACGCATTTAAAAATTGTGTTATGTTATATTACGTAATGTATTTCATCGCTTCAATTGTATTACTTGGATTATTTCGTGATTGATATGTCAAGCTTCGTAATTTTTTATGCATTCTTATTTTAACATGATAAAGTGTATGTTATTCGGTTTCTTTTATTAGTTACTTAGATAATTTGACAATAAAAGTGCATTTTTAGATTTTGACACCTACCAGACAGTCATGTACTAGGCATCAGCAACCTATACACCAAATATTGTCATCCTACTATGCGTAGTTACAGAGGAACTGCCGTAACCCAAAAACTTTAACGTAGTCGCTGGACCGTGAAATTGAGGTCAAGGTCAGGTGACTGACTGGCAAGTACTCATCATAAGCTACCTCTGTACCAAATTTGATGGACCTAGGACTTGGGCTTACAAATATATGAAGCAAGATGTCAAGTGTTTACGCCGCCGCCGCCGCACCACCGCCGCCGCCAGATTCCCATACATATGTCTCGCCTCCAGCGACTTTTGTCGCAGGCGAGACAAAAAAGCACTACAGATATAGATTTTTATTTAATTCAAGATTTAAAAATGTTGATGTTAAGTTCTTTTAACGAAGCAAGTTATATATATATTATAATACAACAGAAAAAAGGTTTATCTGTATATGTACGAGACTGTACGGTGTGAACATTTAAAAAATATGCATTTTTAAAAATCATATTCGGGAGGGATTTTGTCCGCCTTGAACATTTTACAAGGGGGATTTTGTCCGCCTTGTAAATTTAATGAGGGGGGGGTTTTGTCCGCCTATGCTAAATTACACGGAAGGGATTTTGTCCGGGGGATTTCGTCCGTCCCCCGTTGAGAATAATTGTAGAAGTTAATAATCTCACCAATTGTTTTGCAAAATAAGACTCTTCTAATTGTTTTTTTTATATTTTAAATTCTGAAAATTTTATAAAGTTCTTAGCAATGTTTATGCACATGAATGCTAGTTTGACGTTTGAACATTTTAATTGCGAATTTTTTGAAAAACTATTTTAATTACTGTAATATTAAATCAATTGAAATTGTAACTTGTCGGTATTTTTCTTTGATCTTTCGAGGATGCCCGACGGAAGTACGCGATAACTGTCGATCTTACCGCCCCCTCTTTTTTTCCACAGAACCAAGTGATTATGTGATTTCGAAAAGGTCAGTGTATTGTTATTGTACGGTAACATTTGTCTTTCCTACACATTGCTTTTTTGATTACAATACTCTTCTCAAAATTGAAATATTATAATTAAGATGATTATTTCTTGCATTGCACAGTCGTCTATATTTGTAACCTGTAGAAACTCATATGCCTGACTTCCTATGTAAAGTTCCCGTAGCAAATGTCAAAGGCGATTTGAACTTGTCAACAACAAAGGCATAATATTAAATATGGACGTGTTATCGTGTAGAAATGTTTTAAATTGGATTTTAACACTACAAAGTCACAAATGCAAGCAAAACACCTAGCGCAGCGGGATGTACTATTTAGTATGGTTACACTAAAAGTATATCAACGTCATTTATACAAAAATAAATACATTAAAAACCTCTAACAGACTTCGACCAATCAAATAAGCGTATTTCTCAATATGCACAATATATTAGAGCTATTTTGTATAAGGATCAAGATTTGTTTACGCATCTTGTTTCATGCTACAACAAACCAAATATTTAACATTGCATTTTCCATATGGGGAAATTTTGTCTGTGAAAATCCTCTCAATTTAAACCCCCGAAAGCAGTTACTGGTGTAAGTTGAAATGTGAGACTTCATCATTAACATTCAAATAAAAAAATATATGTCGTGCGAATACTTGCCAATGCTCCGGGTATTACCCGAACCTCCGGAATTTGTTACCCGTTTCCGACCTACCGGGTAGGTTGTTGGAATGTCCGGGATTTCAACATTTTTGAGAAATACTTATAAAATTTGTGTTAAAACAGACTTTCCAATCCTGCGTTTTCAAAATACATGCGTATGTCAGCTTACAAACCTAGAGATCCTCTCAAATACCATAGAAATACTCTAAATCGTTTTTGCCCGAGGGTCTTTGTGCCCGTCTGCCCCCACCAAGGCTTTTTCTAGGACCCACTGGGGACTTTTAGCGGTACCCATACCCCTAGGCGAAATTATCAGGAATTATACCAAAAAATATGTTGGAAAGAGCGGCAAAAATAACCGAAAATTGTTGGTGAAAAATGCAGCAATTAAAGAAACTAACAAAATGTGTAACCTGAATCACTTTTTTTGAAAAAGCTCCATTTTCCAGGCTCTTTTAAATGTTCCTCGAAATATAGAAGATTTTCAATCAAATAATGTTTATATTGTGAAATTTTGTTATTATTAGAACCCCAACATCCAATCAGATCCGTGCAATATCTTTTGATTACTACTGTCAAAATTTTTCCTTTGTTATCTTAACAATTAATTTGTTTATTGTAACCATAAGAAGATCGGATCTTCATAGTGCCCTACTGCTTGTCTCCCGTTGATATAATTTCCATATTATGTTATTTCATAAAAAATTATTCTTTACTTTTTCTGTTTATGAATTTATATATATTTTGTTTGCATTAACGTAGTAGCTGATATACGTTTCGGTCCAATTTGTTTTGGTATGACAATAAGGGTATCTCTTGACATGTTCAACCCTCCACGTCATGTTTTCTTGTGTTCTCTCTTTTTAAATTCTATGTTGTTAAACGAAGCGACACACTATGCTTTCTTGAGTTTAAATGGAAGTAATTCATCACTTTACAGTAGTTAAATATATTATCTGTTAACAACAAAGAAAGCGTCATTTGATCGTTACACCTACTTAGTTCTCAGTAAACGAACAATGGAATTTTTATATGGTTTTTAATTGTATTGAACAGTTTGGTAGCACAATCTATAAATTTTACAATTTCTGTTTTGTAACTGTTTGAGTAACATATTAGTTTAATTAAATTTGCGTCTTAACGACACAAAAAATCCCAGGAATCAGTAAAAAAATCCAAGTCTGGTCTAAAGTCAACCAAACAAGTCCGTGTCTGGTCCCAAGTCAGGTAGATAAGTTCGAGTCTGGTCTCCAAGTGCATGAAGTCAGATAAGTCCGAATCTGGTCTCTAAGTGCATGAAGTCAGGTAGATAAGTCCGAGTCAGGTCTCCAAGTCAGGTAAACAGGTCCGAGTCCGGTCCACAAGTCAGGTAAACAGGCCCGAGTCTGGTCTCCATGTCACCTAAACAAGTCCGAGTCTGAACCTAAGTCACCTGAACAAGTTCGAGTCTGGTCCCCAAGTCGGCAAAACAAGTCCTAGTCTAAATGTGTCCAGCCCATATAATCTTTTAAATTATAGGATATGCTCATCCTTGTTATAATTTATCGCTGATTTGTGACATTAACCTTTGATCGAAAATTCCTTATGACACTGCACGCAATTGTAAACATCGTGGATCTCTTAGGGCCCTTAGCAACACCGCAATAATCAGATATAAACAACACTCGTATTTGTTTTTCTAGAATACAGAGCACTATATACCAAACCCAAGTACAGACAATCGTAAAAACAAATTACAAATGTATCATAGCAAAATACACAGGATAACCCGTGTTTCCCATTTGTAAACTTAAACTGGATCACAGTCTAGACTATTGTTTTAACTGGGATTGTTGTTTACATTTAGCACATATTTACATATTTTTTGTGCCCCTTTCACATGTTCCAATGTTTCTTAATTTCCTTTTTTAGTACAAATGTCAAAACCAATCAGTTATGAATAAAAATCTTAAAAAGAACCAGAATTAAACACTATTTATCTTATTTCAAAACTATCTTTTTAAATAGCATAATGTACTTACATTAGTATCCGAGCTGTAGCAACAGGTGTGCCTTTTTTGTTCGCCAGATAAGAACTGTGTCTAATGTTGAAAGTAATGTGTTTAAATCATTTGTTACATGTCAATGGTTACCTATATACAATAATTACCGAACAATAACACCGAATAATTTGCCTTTAAAACGCTAGGTGCGCCCGTGGTAATATTAATTGTCTTGGACTGGTACCAATAACCTAAAATTTAATCCACCTAATTATGCAATTAACCTCCCGCCCCCCCCCTTTATTTTTTTCTAGAACAGCTCGCTCCACATTGAGTTCATTGACAGTATTTGATAAAAGCTAACTGACTTTTATGTTTGATCCTATAAAACGAAACTTTCAGCCAATATTTATTTCACAAGCTAAAAGAGTAACCCAGTACCCGATGATACGAGAGAGCAACTGTGTCGAGTATCTAAGTTGTAATACCCCTCCCTTTGAAATTTAGTTGAGAGTCCAACTCACTGCTCGAACTCATAAACCCCGTGTGAGGTAATTAGTATTATGTTTGACTGAAGGTACGAGAGACAATTGATATCTGATTGAGTGCAAGCAGCAACATTGATTGGTACTATGTACTGAGCAGCCGTTACAAGGGTTTTCAGAGAGGACTCGCTATATAATTTAGTCCCGATGATTGGTACTATGTACTGAGCAGTCGTAACAATAAGGGTTCTCAGCGAGGACTCGCTATATAGTGTGTCCCGATGACTGGTACTATGTTCTGAGCAGCCGTTACAAAAAGGGCGTTC
Organism: Limnoperna fortunei; assembly: GCA_944474755.1. Lineage (NCBI taxonomy): Eukaryota > Metazoa > Mollusca > Bivalvia > Mytilida > Modiolidae > Limnoperna > Limnoperna fortunei. Next base: position 50,293,319 of record OX104125.1, read on the forward strand.
AGCTAGAACTCGCTATATAATGTGTCCCAATGACTGATACTATGTACTGAGCAGTCGTTACAATAAGGTTTTCAGCTAGGACTCGCTATATAATGTGTCCCGGTGATTGGTACTATGTACTGAGAAGCCGTTACAACAAGGGTTTTCAGCTCGGACTCGCTATATAATTTAGTCCTGATGATTGGTACTATGTACTGAGCAGTCGTTACAATAAGGGTTTTCAGCGAGGACTCGTTATATAATGTGTCCCGATGACTGGTACTATGTACTGAGCAGTCGTTACAATAAGGTTTTCAGCTAGGACTCGCTATATCATGTGTCACGATGATTGTACTATGTACTGAGCAGCCGTTACAACAAGGGTTTTCAGCTAGGACTCGCTATATAATGTGTCCCGATGACTGGTACTATGTACTGAGCAGTCGTTACAATAAGGTTTTCAGCTAGGACTCGCTATATAATGTGTCACGATGATTGTACTATGTACTGAGCAGCCGTTACAACAAGGGTTTTCATCTAGAACTCGCTATATAATGTGTCCCAATGATTGGTACTATTTATAAGGTAGCCGTTACAACAAGAGGTTTCAGCTGGAACTCGCTATATATACACCTCGCCAAAAGTAAAGCAACACCTACATTTTTTTTATAATTTCAAAAATCTGAATGAATATTAATTTGTGCTATTTATCTAATAACGCTATCATTCGAGCATGGGAAAGTTACTTTAATTAACACCTCAGGTAAATCTTTAAATAGCAAAACCAGTTTGTCATACGGTAGTCGAGCATGCCTTAAAAACTTGTTTTGCTTAACGATTAAGTGTTTATCTGGTGGTCTTTTCTACTTCATCTTACATTTTTACAATGCCTAGACGGAAATTAAGTGAAGTTGAGAAGTGGTAGATCGCTGCAATGCGTATTGGTGGACAGAGTTTGCGTCAGATAGCACAATACTTTAGCATCCCGGCTATTGAAACGTCATTGAGATGATGGAACTATCCAAGAACGTCCTAGGTCCGGTTAACCACTAAAAACGTCTTAAAGGGAGGATAGAGCACTCGTTCTGGTAACCAAACGCCAAACGTTTGTCACTGCAATATATCTTCTTGACGATTGGAATATTGCAACCAGAGTCGCCGTTCGAACAGTTAACAGACCCCTAAACAATGCAAGGTCGAGAGCTCGTCGTTCCTTTGAAACGTCCACTGTTGACACAAAGACATCTTAAGCACATTTAGAGTGGGCACGATATCACCGCCATTGTAATATTCGAAGCTGACGACGAATACACTGGACCAACGAAAGCAGATTCCTTCTTCGTCATATTGATGGGCGCTAGCGCGGTAAGAGACAAACGATGCACTGTTACAACCAGAAAAACATCCTAGGCACTACAACGTTCGGCGGTGGTGGTGTTACAGTATGGGTTGGCTTTTCATACGACTGTAAACTGAATCTGTATGTGGTTGATGGGACAATGACATGACAGAAATATCGAAATGACATCATTAACGCTAGTATTGTGTCACATTTTGACAATCATGCAATTGGTAACAGACCCATCTTTATGGATGACAACGCAAGACCTCACAGAGCTGCAATTGTACGTGATGTTATTGAAAGGGAAGCTATTGAGCATCTTCCACGACCATCCATGTCACCCGATATGAATCCTAATTGAACATTTGTGGGATATCTTTGGCTGTAAAATCAATAATTTGATTGTTTTGATAATTTTCCATGGATTACATACTTTAATGCGAGGGTGTATTCCTTTGAAAATTTCGAAATCGCAATCGATGGAGACTCTTATGATCCTTCAGTTTTCTTCAGTTTTTAACATATTGTTTGACACCTCTTTTGAACATGTTGATTTTCAAGGGAATATTCCGGTATCTAGAAATGATGTTACATGCGAAAGAAGGCCATATGGATTTATTAATCGTATCAAGTCCGGAATAAACCCAAAATGTTCTGCAACACATTTATATTTGTAGGCCGAAAGTTATCATAATTTGTTTCGACACAGTCTTTAAACCTCGTTCTTACAGGGAATACTGTATTGTTTTACATACAAAACGATGCGCTCTTTCCAATAGCAAAATTTCGTTCTTGGTAAGATTTTACGACAGTTCGCAGCCATACAGACTTTATCTGTAACACATAGATTCCATAGATTCCACAATTTTAGCGCAAGTTAGTGGATTTAAAATGTGTGGATGAACGCCAGATTTAAGACAGATAACATAGACGTCCGCATGCATTTAACCTCGGTCCATAGTATCAGAGTATAATGTGAGTTCAATTGAATTGCAGTGACCACGTTTGGAAAATTTTAACACATTACTGTTCGTCGGAGAAAAAGTAAATGCAAATTGCCTACTTTATTGTTCACAAATACGTTAGATTGCATGTTTTGCTCAGTCGTTGATATTAGTGCGATATCATCAGCGTGACAGATGAGCTCATATCCATATCAACCAACATACACCCTCACCGGCTTTGGGTCCAGTTACGTAATAAATCGTTAATATAATTTAGATAGAGAACAGAAGAAAGTACGCCACCCTGGCGCACTCCATGCATCAGTTTGAACCAACGAGAGTTACTATAATTGTTGAATGACACACAGCGTTGCATATTCTTGTACATTTGATCCAACGTTAACCATAGATTTCCTACGATTCCATACTCAAATTTTTCAGCAAGAGGGCTCCGAGCCAGACTGTATTGAAAGCCTTGATGCTATCAAATACAACAAGAATCATATGCCTGTTTCTCTATCGGTAATGTCGAATTGTTTCTTGTAAATTACTATAAAGCTTCTTTTGGTGTGCCATTTGGACAGGGTGGGGAAAGTTGTTCTTGAGAGATGACAATCTAGTGTTCAAAGCCTTTTCAAAAACTTGTTCAATGCAACTCGACAAGGAAATCCCACGATATGAGTTAGAATCAGCTTTGTCTTTTGTACCTTCTTTAAACAACGGAATAATAACGCTTCTGTTCCAGTCATGAGGTACGTTTTGTTATTTTATGGCAAGATTCAACAATGTACATAGGTGTTGTTGTAAAGATCTGACACCATACTTAATGTGTTCATATGCAATAGTATCTATTTCACTAGATTTGTTTTTTTCAAGGTTGTACATAACATGAGGACTTCATCGTACGAAGAAGGATGAATTTTTATTTTGTCTATATTTTTCGCCTTGCGAATAGCGTCTACTTTCTCGAGTGTTCCCGTGCTATTAGCGAATGATCGAATTGATTGATTGATTGATTAATGGTGTTTAACGCCCGAGCAGCAATATTTCAGCTATATTCAGGCGATGAACATGAAATGGATGATACAAAGAACATGAAATGATGATGAATGAAAATGGGATGGGACACAAGGAAAAATAGGGGTAACGGATTTTAGATTGCCACTGGCAAATGGGAGGATGGATAGGGTCGGGCAATTTAGCCTCCTGTAGCGGGATCGAAATCCCTACTCATAGCGAATACCACAGCAGCGTTCTTTAACGTGCGAGGAACGTGGCATTTTTCCCAACACGGTGCACTAATATGGTTTGCGGTCAGGTTTTCCGTATTATGGCCTGACAACCCCAGCTTGCCAGGGGTACCCCATTCATCCACCTGGGGCGCACATTCCAGTCGGTCTTTAGGCAAACCGACCTGACACGCCGGTCAGGGTACTGGGCGCTATTTAGTCGCCTTTTACAACAAGCTAGCGCGACTGCAGTCTATTCTTTTAGCCACCCGGATCCCGCACGGGGCTGATCGAATTGAAATTTTTATTCAAAATGATCAGCCAAACATTGCACATATCATTGATCATTGATATTAGTGTACGTTTTACAATTTAAAAAATACATTTTTGATCCGTTTCAACAGAATTATCTATCTTTAAAACAACATCGTTTAAATTATTATCATAAGCTGTCCCAAGTTCATGTCTTAATTTAAGTTTTGAATTCTTGTAATCATGAAAGTGTGCATCGTTTGAGATGTGAACCCTACCAATTTGAATCCATACTGCACGCTTAAATCTCATATCTGCATTGAACGAAGCCACAAATCTAGTCTAAGGCTTTAAATCTTTTATAAAACGTTTCTTGGGAAGAGTAGCGTTTTTAATAGCTTGCACGAGCGCTAGGTGGTATGATTTGATTTACTCATTTGTAGCGCACTCGCTGGGAACTTCAAGTGTCCATATATTTTGAGAAACAGCGAATGATTAGTCAGCTATCGCATTTGGTTCCACTGCTTTGCGCTATGATACCTTTTAGGGATTTACTACTTGAGGTGGATATCCATACGTACCTGCAAGTTTGATAGTGCAGAACAAAGGTGTGTGATCGGACACATTTAACGGGCTATCGCCAACAACAGAGACTTCCATAATATCATGCGAAATGTCTCTACTATATGACCTATACGAGATCATATGAATGAAAAGTCCACATGGATCCTTTGGCAAAGTTCTGAAGATGAAGTGATGCGCTATTCGAAGCATCCACTTAACGTTTAAGAAAACTTGATGTTTAGTCGGGATTTAAATTAAATTAGGACCTTCATTTTTGCAATTAAAGTCGCATATACTGTGTGATTGTTTTGTTTCTTTAAGACTTTTTTTGTAAATTGCTTTATACTAACTGGTACACATAATGATATAATTAGCGTATACTCTACCTATAGGTCTTTAAATCCTTTTAAATTTAAAGGACTAGCTTGTATTTATCTGACTTTTTAATTCCACATTGTCATTAGGTCGATCTAAGGTCGATTTTAAGAGCCAGCAAAACGACCGTTTATAATGTTCAAAGACATCGTTTAACATTGACGGAGGTATGCGTCTATAAGGTTCTTTAAACGGAGTTATAAAACTGCTGTTTGACTTCCTCCGATAAGTCTGCGTTTAAATTAAAACCAAGCGTGTCTAAATCGTCACGGACAGTATGTATGTTGGTATCAACGTCGCGATCCGGTTTAACCTTGATGTTCTCGTTGAAAGGATCAGCGTGACGTAACTCTCTGACTTTACTAACACCGTACAGTATTGATTTCGGTTTTACCTTAACTACCTTGGCGTCATGTTACATAACATTACAGGGATTCGACATTTCCCTCTCTGTTCATTCGAACAACACTTGGACACACCATTACGCCGTCTGAAAACTGACTATCGACACTTTCCGTAACGACAGTAACAGCTTCACCGTTTCCATTACGCACTATACATGACATAGTTTTACTTGACATTGGCATTAGAGTAATGGGCTTTTTGTTGGTGAACGGACATGAATTTTGTTTGTTAGTGACTGAAAGGCTACAATCTATTCAGGAGGAATGTTATCATTCTCTTCTGTATAAGATCTTTAAACATTTAGTACATTTGTACCAATAATCACAGGAACCTTTTGGTTATATTCAGTTCTTGGAACTACCAACATGAGGACAGGAAAAGTTTCGTTATTCATGAAAAGTATTCTCAAATGAACTTCAAAACAACCTAAATATGGTAACTTATAACTGGAAGCTACACTTATTGTAATGAGATCGCCGATCTCTGTAACCTCTGTAACTGATTTGATTTGTTTTACCATCGAACCACAGTTTAAAAGTGCTTTTGCAAGATTTACCATTTATGGTGACGCCATTTGAGGTACCAACCAGCGTTCCAAGTAATTTATTATCAATTGGGCAATCACTAGTCTCCAACCTGCCCTGCGTTAGAGACTCATATTCGTTTAAATTACTGCCGTTTGAGTCTCTAACACGGTTTTGATTGTTTCCACGACCCCTTTGTGATCCGATAATTACTCCGATTCGACGGATTTTGGGGTTTTTCTATTTCCAAACTTGTCAATTCTGATTCCAAAGAATCCATTCTTTGGCTGAAAGGGTCTATGTCTAAGTTTTTTAACACATTAGTAATTTTTTTGAGTTCGACAGGAATAGAACTTTGCTGTAAATTGCTAGTTTTAACATTTGAATTTGCTAGTTCAAGCTCAATGGCACGAATCTCGCGCATGAGTTTATCAAAATTGGAAATTGAGTCGTAAATATGCCTGCTTGCGTTTCGTAATAAGGGATCACTAAAACCAGACCAAAACTGTGACCTAAGCATATCATCTTTAGATGCAGGATTTACATGACCTCGTTCAATAGAGGATTGTAATAGTGACTAAAGTTTTATACCATAGTCAGCCACAGTTTGATTAGGCTGCTGTTTCTCAGTGTAAAAGTTTTGTAATAACGCTTCGCTAGTGTAAACATTTCCATAAACACCCCAACTTTTCTAGAATCTGATCAGGACCCATCACCTGGTGAAGTTAACAAATGGGTTCTAGCTTGACCTTTTAATGAACTTCTGAGCGATTGAACTATTATAGTTTCATCAAAATTCGCTTCTCTGAGTTTACACTCAACAACGTCTTTCCAGACGTCAACAGTATCCTCCCCTTTATGATCACCCGATAAAGTAGGAATGCATGGTCTTTTCCAGTTAATGCTAGAGTTGCTCCCACTCTGATCTACAGGGATCAAAGAATATTCTCTCTAAGGAGTGGGCGGGGTGGTCTAGGCGGTGCCTCGTCGTTCTCGGTTTTAACCCTGGACTTTGGACTACTAAATTGGAATTGGTCATACTCTTCCCTGGTGACAAACTTATATTCTGTATGATCATTTAAATAACTGTTCATCCTATTTATATCATTTTGATCTAAACGTTCAAAATCTAAATTATTTTTTTCAACAGGTCTATCATGCCCTGTTGCCATCTTAGAATGGAAAATACAATTCTATGAAAAAATGTTAATGATTGAAAAATTAATGAATGAAATGATGAAATTATATACAGCCAAGTGTTCACATGCAATAGATTGTTAAATGTGACAACATGCAATCTGTAGTCTATACATGTAAAAATACTATGCACTGCAAAATAGAGATAAATAAATATAAATAAATTGAAGTAAAAATAAACAAAACACAATGCAATTATATGTCAAAAATTGTTCATTGGCAATGTTTTAATAATTACATGGATAGTAACAGCAAATATTTTCCTTCGCCGGTATGCTTCATGAAATAGCTCAAACTCGAAATAAAAATTCGGTTCACTACGATGAGTATTCATACAATAAAAAATTAACAGAATGCGATTCAAGAGAACATTACTTGTTCTGTCGACCTGAATCAATGCCACCTTTATACAGTTAAAAATACAATTCTAATATGACATCTTGATACACAACGTTGTGATTGACGGAGATTCCTTTACGCTATCCCACAATTTGAAGAAGCGAAACTCGTAAATTATGACTCTGTATAAATATAAGATGAAAACCATATCAAATGCAACGCTGAACTGTGGTTATACAGATAATTCAAATAATTAATATATAAAACCATACGTATAGTGATGGCCTTGAAGTTGGTTCGGACGAGTAAATAATTTGAAGTGTCGTAGACAAAAGTCGTCCAGCCAAAACCTACGTTGTCAAAATTGGACAAGTCGTTGAATGAACATCGTCGTTGAGCCAAACATTTAAAGAACTGGAATTATCAAAACCGTGGAAATGGAATTTCATCTAAACTGACAAACAGACAATGGGTAACCTCACCGGAGCCTCCATTTTGTCGCCGGGTTATTGTCCCTTGTATGGCATAAATAATAAGTGGTTACCCAAATATTTTATTTGTCTGTAAATAAACAATATTACAACAATTATAATATATTTACAATATTATCTAATTCAATATAAACATTCAAATCTCATTTAAATAATCCAATAACATATAAACTGACCTGTAAATAAACAGGGAACTATTTCAAAATAGTCCACTCAGACCCACGTACAGTGTTGGAATAACTACAGATGTTTTTAATTGATGAGACAGGTGAGAAAATCATGCAAAGGTGTGTTTAACTTTAGGTTTGTATGAAAATCATGCAAAGGCGTGTTTGACTTGAATATACGGTTGATTAGTCAAAACATCAATATGAAATGACGAATATATATATGAATAATATATGATAATGAAACGAATAAAATATCTGAACACACGAATCGGAAAGCTTCCAATTTAAATAAAAGAATTAGCTTCCCGTGACACGTATCCCTATTTATGTATACAATTCGTTTTGCTTTTTGTCATTGTGCCAAGGGCATGAAATTATTCATCATTCAATAACAGGAAAAAGTTGCTTTCATTACTTACGTGTACATAACACTCTACATTTGTTTTTAGTAGAGTAAGCCCATTGCGCTAAATATTTCAGCTTTATTTAGAAAGAGTACAAGTAAAACAGAAATCACGACATTTTAGTTAGAACCATCTTGATCTTCATCTACATGATGAATCGCTCAGTCAAAATTGACGACTATGCAACGGTGTGAAAAGGCTAGTCCCAAACTAAGAAATTAACTAGAATAAACATATTTATACAGAGTTTAAGCCGTTGTTTTATTATTGTGTGTATGGATCAGTGTTTTAAACAGATTCAATGAGCTTGCAGATGCAATTCGCGGTGGCAAGGCATTCCAAAGGACTACAGGACGAAGAAACTGAATTTGAAATAATCTTGTGAGGTGTAGAACAGTTGTATTGGTTCTTCCATCTCAGATTGATTGTAATTGTGACACATAGATATTGTGCTGTGACAACTGATTCTAGTGCATGGCCCTTAAAGATATTATTGTACTTGTATGGATTTTTATAACGGGGGACAGACATAGAATTGTATTTTTTAAGTTGAATTGAATGCTCCTTGTTATTCTCATTTTGTCATTGAATCCAGATCCTTTTGAAGTGTTTTGAAGTCGGAGAATTGTTTAAAAGGCCTGTAAAGAATACAATCATTGACAAATACGCGTGTTTAAGAAAATGCCGTTGCAGGGAGATCATTTATAAACACTTTAAAAAGGAGGGTCGCAGAACAGAACTTTGGGGAACCCCACTGACTGCAGGGAATTAACAAGAGGTCATCCCATCAAGAACCACCTCTGCATTCTGCTGTTAAGGAAAGATTATATCGATTTCAATGTGAAAGATCTTATAGTTGTCAAGCGTGCAGAGCAGTCGCTTGTTGTGTACCTTGTCAAAAGCCTTATAAAAGTCAATAATTATAGGATCGGTTTGTCTAACTTTATGAAGGTTGCTGATTATTTTATGGGTGAGTGAGATAAGTTGTGATTCTTAATTTTTCTTTGCCCTTAAGCCATGTCGGATGTCATAGAGTTCAAAATGTTTTAGTTTAGTTTAGTATGCAGGTCAGTTTAACTGGGCGTTAGTTACTGGTCAAGTATTTCTCACTTTGCTTGACGACAGGAATAACATCAGCTTGTCTCCAGTCAGTTGGTACTTCACCTGTATAAAGAGATATACTGAAGAAATTGGTTAAGGCAGGGCAAATTCAATGGTATTTTATTTTAGAATGCGTGCTAATATTCATCTGGCCAAGTTACTTTAGATAGATCCATATTTTCAGAAATATTTCAACACCGTCTGTTTTAATGGTGATAGGGGGCTTATTAGGAAAGTTGCCATTAAGTGTATGATTTTTCTTCAGTGTTGTCACCTGTAAAGACAGAATGGTATTGTTCATTTAATATTTCAGCTTTTGTTTGCTATCATCGATGAGAATGCTAGAGATGAGAGACCACATAATTGTCTTATTTAGTGCTCTTAATGTAATTCCAGAATGTTTTCTTTGTTTTGTGATCTGTCAATGTTTTATCATAGCATATACAATTTTCCATATATATGCCCAATATTCGCTTCTTGTTTATTTCTGAATTATTTGACGTTTTTGTAAGCTTTCTCTATGGTGGCAGATTTTTCAGATGTTTCATTTTAGTTACAAATTAACTAAATGAATAAATTGAAACATAAACAGTTGTTTGAAAATAAAGTACTTTTTTAAAACTGACGATCAGGTTAAAAATTGAAATAGATTTATCAAGTCATATTGTGTTTTATGCAGTACTTCTAGCCGTTTATATTGTTGGTGTCATCTACTGATGAAGAGGTCAATACACTGTATATTGATCGCGTACTTTTCGTGACAAATGAAAACGGCTTACCGGGCTAGGTCGAGTCTAAGCTTCTTACGTATATCCATAAATGTGTAAATTAAATGCAATGATTAATATGCACAGGTAATTTAGCGTTTTCAAATCTAATGGTCTTTTTAATTTGATAGAGAGATTTTCTATAGTACATTTTGACGTAAATTAGAACGGAAATGTAAGCTAGTAGCAGGAAATTGTTGTATGTTCGAAATCTTTATACGATATTGTTTGCTGTTTAGGCGGGAAACGTCTCGCGGTTGTCCGAATACCAGGGACGTCACGAAAGAAAGGTCCCTTTACAAACAAAAAGGGCAGACTTACTAATGTAAAATTCCCACAGCAAAGGTGAAGGACGTGAAATATGAACGTGCTATAATGGAAATGTTTTTTTCTATTGGATATTCGAACAACAGACGTACATTATGGAATAATAAAAGTTAAATAAACATACGTTGTTTACATATGATAAATCTAAGAAAATTATTTCCATAATTATGCTTCTTTAAGATATATGTAAAATTTATTGAGAGCTTCCTGAGAGAATTCAAACATTAATATAATTTTCTTATAGTATAGAATTATTGTTTGATTAAGTGTGATAACGATGATATTGTTCGTGCTTTTTTGTTTGTCTGTTTATTGTTTGTAAGTCCTTCCAATTGTGCGCTCTTTTCTTATCAGTATACAATGTTCGTACATGTCAGAAAATATAAAGTCTTTTTGTACGAGCTTTAGAAAGTTTTTATCATGCAACCCTATACTTTTGTACTGAGGAAAACAATTTTAAAATGCACTTCTAGTATATTTCCAACATAAAATTTTCAGAGCATATTCCGGTGATAGCGACAAGTCACAAAGAAATATCGTATTTGGCAGCATGTCGTAAACCAGAACAGAATATTTAAAATTGTTAGAAGTTAAGACAGGGGTACAAAGAGACTTTATTCGTCACTGGCGAATAATGCAAAAAAATTATTCGGCACCTTTTTTTTACAGCAAATGTTATAATTGCAAGATAAAAAGATTACTTGTTATTTGTCATTCTCATCAATAGGTCGGTACCTTATTCAAATATAATTTTCTATGATTATATTAGCAGCGTTTCATTACTTGACACAATTTTTCTAACTAACAAATTTATCTTAGATATAGACAAAAAACTTTTAAATAATAAAAGTGTTATCCTTTTTCACAAGGATGCACTTGCATATAATTTATGGTGTGTGCTTATATAACACAAACAAATGCAAACAAATATTATCTCAAGGTTAACTGCATCCTGTAACACCTTGCTTAAGGAATAAAATTTATAAATTATAAAATTAATATTGTATAAGGAAAAGTGAAATCATGGAAAAAGAAAAATTACAAATACGAATTTGAGAGATACATTGATAATTGATCAATTAGGTCAGTGTCCATAATAAAGAGTCTGAAAGGATAACATGATAACATCAAAATATGAACAATATGCCTATGCTCTATAACAGTGTTTTTCAAGACAAACGTAACACCGGTCTCACTATCTGCAATATTAAATACGTTGTAAATTGTAAACACCGAGTTGTGTTGTAAAGTTTCAGCCATTATTTATTTTGCAATCTAGCTTTGTCTACAAGTTCAAATAAAGGTACGGCCAATGTTTTCTTTTTTCTTCTGCAGACATTCAAAGATTTGGTTTCATAAATGTTGAAAAAAGAGAAGAGTATTAAGTAATAAGCACAATACGTAACGATTAAAATGCAATTAGATCTGGAAAAAGCAACCTCTAAACATGACATCGTTTTGTCATGTAGATAAAACAATTTAGCATTTTACGGGTTAGATTAGTTTGTTTTTTATGATTTCGAAACATAAATGACATAGTATTTTTATCTAGCAAAACATATGATACTCAGTTTATGTTGACACGTAATTTGACATGATTCAACATTTGTTTTAATCAACACATTAATGCAAGTAATTTCAAATAACTTGACGATGATAACAGGTAACAAGTGTCCGTTGTTAATTATACAGAGAAGCCTTTAGAATATTAGGTGTTGCGTTTCAAAGTTAGTTTTTCCTACTTTTATGAAAATCTAGTAATATTACATGTAAAGAATGAAGGCAGTAAAAAAATACGGAACGCTAATGAAACTGTCAAAAGACCCGGCAAACATGAGAACCAACAACCAAAAATATAGCAACTACAACAACAACAGTACTGATCTGGATCAGGCATTTCAAAAACAATTGTGGGTGAAACCAAATAAAATGGCATACCAAACATCCCGCTTTCATAACTATAGTGTGTGATTTGGTATGTTGATAAAAATGCTTGTTTATCAGACACCAGTATTCAGTAATAGTTGTAAACAATTATCAATTTGTATCAAAAAATTAGAAAAACTATCTGTAATAAAATTTTCAAACGAGATAGTATATTTACCGACAAGAAAATGGTATCTATAGTACAAATTTTAAAGGCGGACGAGGCGTTATTTTGTAACATAGGTGTATAGGTTTATCCCAAGAAAATTGGTGACGTTAACAAAATGAGTATCCTCACTGCAAGCTCTTGATACCTCTTCATTTGAGAAATATAGACACCGTGCGCAAGAGAAATTAGATTTATTTGAAGCTATCTTTTGCGTTTTAATTTGTATGGCAGTATTAAAAAAGTTTGCAGTCATCGAAGTAGCTTGAAGTGTTGTGGGCTTTACAGCGATCTGTAGCACGTGATTAAAATCGGACTAATGCTTAAATAGATTTTTTGCAATTAGGTACCGTCATGAAGTTAATTTTGTTTTTAAAAAGTTTCCAGTTAATAATGTTAACTCATTATTGCAAGAAATAATATTGTGGCAACAAAAATTTACTTACAAGCTGTTTTTGTTCCTTATTTTACTTTGCAAATAAAAGCCCATTACTACCCCTGGTATAAAATATATTCGATGTCACCAACTTTAGAGAAAGAGTCACATGTGCACTGGAATGCAAAGAACTGCTGTTTGTGTGTTCAAACTGGCGTAATGAATAAAAAGAAATGGTTGGTGCGATGCTCTCGTTAAAGCTGCGAATATATTCATATTATAATGCATTTTGGGTATTCATTTATTAAACAAATACGATGTAACAGCAATGCCATTTACAAACGTGACTACAATATTATAAAAACATGCCTAAATACTTGACTACTATAGTATAAAAACAGACCAAAGTTCATATGTACAATAAAAAAAAACAGACCAAAGCTAGTGGCGACAGTAAAATCTAACAGATCAAACAGGTGGCTATTATATGATAAAAACAGACCAAAAAAAAACACGAATTATCGAGAATATACACAGAAATAGATCGATCAGAACTAAGAATATTAATGATATGTAATTAATAATAAGACTTTGGTTGCATTTAAATAAAACTATCGCTATAACACAAACAACACGGTTTCATGTCTAATACATGTAATCATTTCAACATCCTAACTATGTATAGCTTTAAGATAGCTACGTTTTAAACAGAACTTTCTACTGCTTATTTTTTTTATTACCTTTGAAACTGTCGTCAAGATGCGCACACAAAATGCATTAAATCGAGAATCAAAAACCTGAAGACAATATCTTGATTCAAAAAACAAAACGAACAAAAAGCTAGAAACCGGTGTTAAGCAGAACTTTCTAATGCTTATTTTTCTTATAACCTTTGAAACTGTCTTCAGGATACCAGACACAAAAGGCATTAAATTTAATTGGGCAACACGAATCGAAAACCTGAAGATAATATCTTGATTCAGACCAAGTACCAAGACATAAACAAGGAATCAAGACGAACAAACAAAAAACAACAACTATAGGAAAATTCAGCAGCTAAAAACCGGTAAAAGCATTGGTACGCTCCGGTAGAGTTAGCTGTGATTGCCTCTAATGAGACATCCGTGAACTGACTTATCATCCTGTCATCCTATTACGGTGTTAAATCAACGGAAAGGGGATTATAATTTATATCCATTGAAATGCGGATAATCTGGTGAAAAATGGGTTCTCAACAATAAGACGCATATTTCAAAAACAGTTGAATCTGAAAGGTAATCCTGTTTGTAAAGATTGGTGTTTAAGAAAATGGAATGGAATGAAAGATATCAAGGAATATTCAATAGACAAAAATTTAGGGAAAGAAAACGATGGTCAAACAAAGGCGCGGACAACTAAAACAAACAGACATACAACACATATACCAAACCGTGAATGACACACAGACATACAACACATAGACCAAACCGTGAATGACACACAGACATACCACACATAGACCAAACCGTGAATGACACAGAGACATACAACACATAGACCAAACCGTGAATGACACAGAGACATACAACACATAGACCAAACCGTGAATGTCACACAGACATACAACACATAGACCAAACCGTGAATGACAAACAGACATACAACACATAGACCAAACCGTGAATGACAAAAAACGATACAACACAGACAAAACCGTGAATGACACACAGACATACAACACATAGACCAAACCGTGAATGACACAGAGACATACAACACATAGACCAAACCGTGAATGACACAGAGACATACAACACATGGACCAAACCGTGAATGACCCACAGACATACAACACATAGACCAAACCGTGAATGACACAGAGACATACAACACATAGACCAAACCGTGAATGACACGCACCCCCTTAATACCTGGGGTGAGGCTAAATGTAGACCTAACCGTGAATGACACCCACTTAATACCTTTGGTGAGGCTAGATGTAGACCAAACCGTAAATGACACACACACCCACTTAATACCTGGGGTGAGGCTAGATGTAGACCAAACCGTGAATGACACACACCCACTTAATACCTGGAGTGAGGCTAGATGTAGACCAAACCGTGAAAGACACACACCCACTTAATACTTGGGATGAGGCTAGATGTAGACCAAACCGTGAATGACACACACCCACTTAATACCTGGGGTGAGGCTAGATGTAGACCAAACCGTGAATGACACCCACTTAATACCTGTGGTGAGGCTAGATGTAGACCAAACTGTGAATGACACACACCCACTTAATATCCCGGGGTGAGGCTAGATGTAGACCAAACCGTGAATGACACACACCCACTTAATACCTGGGGTGAGGCTAGATGTAGACCAAACCGTGAATGACACACACCCACTTAATACCTGGGGTGAGGCTAGATGTAGACCAAACCGTGAATGACACCCACTTAATACCTGTGGTGAGGCTAGATGTAGACCACACTGTGAATGACACACACCCACTTAATACCTGGGGTGAGGCTAGATGTAGACCAAACCGTGAATGACACCCACTTAATACCTGTGGTGAGGCTAGATGTAGACCAAACTGTGAATGACACACACCCACTTAATACCTGGGGTGAGGCTAGATGTAGACCAAACCGTGAATGACACAAACCAACTTAATACCTGGGGTGAGGCTTGATGTAGACCAAACCGTGAATGACATACACCCACTTAATACCTGGGGTGAGGCTAGATGTAGACCAAACCGTGAATGACACACACCCACTTAATACCTGGGGTGAGGCTAGATGTAGACCAAACGTGAATGACACACACCCACTTAATACCTGTGGTGAGGCTAGATGTAGACCAAACCGTGAATGACACACACCCATTTAATACCAGGGGTGAGGCTAGATGTAGACCAAACCGTGAATGACACACACACCCACTTAATACCTGGAGTGAGGCTAGATGTAGACCAAACCATGAATGACACACACCCACTTAATACCAGGGGTAATCCTAGATGTAGACCAAACCGTGAATGACACACACACCCACTTAATACCTGGAGTGAGGCTAGATGTAGACCAAACCATGAATGACACACACCCACTTAATACCTGGGGTGAGGCTAGATGTAGACCAAACCATGAATGACACACACCCACTTAATACCTGGGGTGAGGCTAGATGTAGACCAAACGGTGAATGACACACACCCACTTAATACCAGGGGTGAGGCTAGATGTAGACCAAACCGTGAATGTCACACACACCCACTTAATACCAGGGGTGAGGCTAGATGTAGACCAAACCGTGAATGACACACACACCCACTTAATACCAGGGGTGAGGCTAGATGTAGACCAAACCTTGAATGACACACACCCACTTAATACCTGGGGTGACGCTAGATGTAGACCAAACGGTGAATGACACACACCCACTTAATACCAGGGGTGAGGCTAGATGTAGACCAAACCGTGAATGACACACACACCCACTTAATACCTGGGGTGAGGCTAGATGTAGACCAAACTGTGAATGACACACACCCACTTAATACCTGGGGTGAGGCTAGATGTAGACCAAACCGTGAATGACACCCACTTAATACCTGTGGTGAGGCTAGATGTAGACCAAACTGTGAATGACACACACCCACTTAATACCTGGGGTGAGGCTAGATGTAGACCAAACCGTGAATGACACAAACCAACTTAATACCTGGGGTGAGGCTTGATGTAGACCAAACCATGAATGACACACACCCACTTAATACCTGTGGTGAGGCTAGATGTAGACCAAACCGTGAATGACACACACCCACTTAATACCTGTGGTGAGGCTAGATGTAGACCAAACGTGAATGACACACACCCACTTAATACCTGTGGTGAGGCTAGATGTAGACCAAACCGTGAATGACACACACCCATTTAATACCAGGGGTGAGGCTAGATGTAGACCAAACCGTGAATGACACACACACCCACTTAATACCTGGAGTGAGGCTAGATGTAGACCAAACCATGAATGACACACACCCACTTAATACCAGGGGTAATCCTAGATGTAGACCAAACCGTGAATGACACACACACCCACTTAATACCTGGAGTGAGGCTAGATGTAGACCAAACCATGAATGACACACACCCACTTAATACCTGGGGTGAGGCTAGATGTAGACCAAACCATGAATGGCACACACCCACTTAATACCTGGGGTGAGGCTAGATGTAGACCAAACGGTGAATGACACACACCCACTTAATACCAGGGGTGAGGCTAGATGTAGACCAAACCGTGAATGACACACACACCCACTTAATACCAGGGGTGAGGCTAGATGTAGACCAAACCGTGAATGACACCCACTTAATACCAGGGGTTAGGCTAGATGTAGACCAAACCGTGAATGACACACACACCCACTTAATACCAGGGGTGAGGCTAGATGTAGACCAAACCGTGAATGACACACACCCACTTAATACCTGGGGTGAGGCTAGATGTAGACCAAACGGTGAATGACACACACCCACTTAATACCAGGGGTGAGGCTAGATGTAGACCAAACCGTGAATGACACACACACCCACTTAATACCTGGGGTGAGGCTAGATGTAGACCAAACCGTAAACGACACACCCACTTAATACCTGGGTTGAGGCTAGATGTAGACCAAACCGTAAATGACACACACCCACTTAACACCTGTGGTAAGGCTAGATGCTCCGGATTAGTAGACAACTTCTGCTACACGCGCGGCACCCGTCGTATCAGTCAGGTCATAAACCGGTAGTCATAATAGGGGTTAGTTACAATACCGTAAGAAAATGAGTAAGTGTTTATGACAAACGGCATTAATAACACTTATATCAATCGATGATATTTAATAATGGGACCTGAACACATCAGTTGAAATTTTATAGAAAAGATTATGCATTATATACAGAGAAGATATGGAGATTTAATCATATAAATTGAGCCAATAAAAACGTGGATATATGGGTTATCCTAATCTATATAGAAGTATCATGATTTTTATAAACATGTGGATATATGGGTTATCCTAATCTATGTAGAAGTATCATGATTTTTATAAACATGAAAATAATATACCATCGCTTAAGACCTGAACTATATGTAATTGTTGACCTATATTTTGCTATATTAAGAACATGTGATGTGATAAATCAGTAAGGAAAAATCCCCAAATGTTTCTTTAAACATTTCTTAGAAAAATATATAATTATTCTATATAACTACACTTTTTGGTGACATGAAACATCACGTGTTTTTGGACTGCAATAAATCAAAGGTAGTCCGCTGACTATATATATGAAAAATGTGTATGAGAAGCAAAAGAGAACAATACAAAGTTAGATCGAAGGTAAGTGTTAAAAGGTTTTGGCAAAGTAATTATGATAATTAAAAGTTAACTGAAACTTTTAGAGTATACTTGTCTACGTGATGTATGTAATAATATGTTTTCATTTTATTGTTGACAGCCGTAATGAAGATGTTGGTTATTTTAAGTGTGTTGGCCATTATGCTTGGTGAGTTAATTTTTCTTATGACATGTTTACCGTTAAACGCGAATAATTATTTTTACATGAAAATTAAAGATGCTGACTGCATTCTTAGAATATATTGGTTTGATGTAGACGTGAAATTGTAATGTGTAAAAAATGATACAAATGTCTGTTGATAGGTATCCATGCGTCGTCTGCACAACATTGCTCGGATCAATACGGAACAAACGGAAATTCGTGCTTATGTCAAGGATGTTGCTATGGACGGTACAGCTGCAAAGGCGGATACCACGAAGGAAATTATTGTTACTGTACACAATGTGGAGGTTTTCGTAAGTTTTTATTGACTCATTTTAAACAATACTGAGCCAATTTATGGCCAGAAGTAATTGCGTTTATTTAGGTTTGTTTGTTTGTTTGAATGGTGTTTTAACGCCACTTTCAGCAATTTTTCAGCTATTTCATGGCGTCCAGTTTTTATTGGGGGAGGAAGCCGGAGTACCCGGAGAGAACCCCCGATCTGCGGTAGGAAAACTGGCAATCCTTGTCAATTAAGATTGGAGTCGAGTACACCCTGCCTGCAGTGAGAATCGAACCCGCAATCTCAGTGTTGACAGACCACGTGATCAATAGTAAACGAACTACCTTGACCACTCGGCCACTGAGGCCCTTGGGTTTATTTAGGTCGGTACCTTTAGTTTTTAATATAAGTTGACTGCTGCCAAATATTATTATTCATTTTAAAATGGCTTTAAATATTTTAATATGTAAAATAATAAAATGCCAGCAAAGATTATAAAGATTTCAAATTTACTATCGTCTTTGTTCTAATCAATGACGCCTAACTAAAATATTGGAATGCAAAAAAGGCTGTTCTGAAGAGCTTTATTCCAAACAGTTAAACTAAATTTAGCTAAGGCCATATACGTCTAGAGACTAGACGAAAATTCGAAAAAGACATTTTCGAATTTTTATAGCGGTACATAATACAGATAATTACTGTCACTGTTAGCATCCATTATATTTTCGTCAAATCTACAGTGGCTACAGGGTTGGTGACGGAATGTGAAGGTCCTCCAGCACAGAAATTGAAATTATCGCTATTTTGCAGTATTTTCATTTGAACTTTGTGTGCGATATATTATTCCATCTCACTCTACTAGCGTGAGATAGGCCCATCTCAGCTCGCTGTCAAGAGGTCGTTAAGTAAACACTGTGACGTCACAATGTTACAAAACAGCGATAAACAGATTATTTACGTTTTATGAAACTCGATGCATTTTCTCGTCATCTCATCTCAGGGCTGTCGCCTTTCGATGAGATATGGACGAGAAAACGCATCTCGTTTCAAAAAACGTAAATAATCTATAAGAGTTTTATAGGATATTGTAATGAGAAATATATAGTTCAGCATATCTTATTATTATATACTAGCTATTTAACTATATTATATAACTGAAAAATCATATAATAATTATATTAAATAACTCTGTGTATAGTTGATAGAATAAAGATCATTTTTATTTAAGAACAGACATCATTCTTTATTTAACAATACAGATCATT
Organism: Limnoperna fortunei; assembly: GCA_944474755.1. NCBI lineage: Eukaryota > Metazoa > Mollusca > Bivalvia > Mytilida > Modiolidae > Limnoperna > Limnoperna fortunei. The sequence continues at coordinate 50,313,294 of OX104125.1, forward strand.
CTTTATTTATAAAGAGATATAATTCTTTATTTATGAACAGAGATCATTCTTTATTTAAGAACATACATCATTCTTTATTTAAGAGCAGAGATCATTCTTTATTTAAGAACATAGATCATTCTTTATTTAAGAACAGATATCATTCTTTATTAAAGAACAGAGATAATTCTTTATTTAAGAACATACATCATTCTTTATTTAAGAACAGATACCATTCTTTATTTAAGAACAGAGATCATTCTTTATTAAAGAACAGATACCATTGTTTTATTTATAAGCAGATATCATTTGTTATTTATAAACAACGATCATTCTTTATTTAAGATCATTCTTTATTTAAGAACAGAGACCATTCTTTATTTAACAACAGAGATCATTCGTTATTTATGAACAGAGATTATTCTATATTTATGAACAGAGATCATTCTTTTTTATGAACAGAGACCATTCTTTATTTATGAGCAGAGATCATTCTTTATTAAATAACAGAGATCATTCTTTATTTAAGAACAGATACTCATATTTCAGGAGAATTTGGAAGGGACACTAAAAAAGCAATGTGAAGATACTACACTGAAATAGAAACATAAAACATAAATAGTGTATAATTATTTTTAATATTTGACTCTAAATAGTATTACTTCATAATACATTTAACTTACTAAACACCACAATTATCAAAATAACAGCATAATAGTTCCAAGTCACACAAGAAAACAAAATAGAACTTACGACAAAAACTCACTTAGGTCAGTTGCGTCGACAGAGAAAGCATCTCATAATACGCACGCAAAAGCCGTCTTGCAAATTTATGCAAGCAATGTCAGCTCTTTTAAAGAATAATAGACTAAATTTATAGAAACATTTAAGCTGAGAAATACTGCACCCTACCTGTTTCATCAATGATTTTTGACTGGTCAATATAAACTTTTAACAAATATTTTCATGTGTATTGTACATGAAAACGGAAATGTTGCAGTTAAATTAGTTGGTAATGAGTGATGTCCCCTTGTTGACTAAGGTCGACTGTGATACCGCTCCTACTGAAAAGTGATATTTTGTTAGTAAAACTTAAAAATGGAGTCTGAGATTGCGAAATTATGTAAGCAGATGGATGAAGAGCATTTGAAGCATTTGTTAGAAAGTTTACAATGTAAACACACATTTGAAAAAAAAGCTGAAGAGGTGTCGCAAAACCTAAACAAAGAAAAAATGGTGTCGTACGCCGAGGTTGTTAGCAATGATAGTGTTATAAACAATAAACCTTTGCTATCAAAGCCCTCAAAACGACCCTAGTAACTTTGTCAAACCAATTTTATCAAAGATACTGACGTGCATGGTGCAGTAAAACCTCATATAGCGCAATGGCCAACTAACGTAAAGATATATAAAGCCATTGGTCAGAAAATTCCAGCTGAGCGGATAAAAGGAATTCAGAGAGTAAGGGAAATGTGGAGGGTGTACCCCGACAATGAGGATGACAGACTGTCGTTGCTAGTGACAGGGGTTAACCTGCGTTGCAGGTAAGTTCCCTTGTACTCGCAAAACCTAAAAACCCAGGAATTCTTCAACCTAACACCATTAAAATCACGGTCAAAAACGTCCCTATATCGGCTGACGACGGGCAAATACATCGAGCTTTGACCCTTAATGGATGTGAAATTCTCAACCTCTCTAGGGAATGCCTTAGATTAAACGGAAAACTGACAGATTGTCAAACTGGAAACAAGGTGATCATCAGCAACTTGCTGAAATCACCTATACCCAGATATTTACAAATTGGGAAATAAATGACTATTGTGTTTCATGCTGGACAGCCAGAATTTCAAAATAAATATGCTAACTCTGAAGCAAATGGTACAAAGTTCCATAAATGTCGGAGTCCAGAACACCTCATTTATGAGTGTCCGAATAACTTGGTATGCAGGACCTGCAATGCAATGGGCCACAAAATGATAGACTGCCCTAGAGCTCTTTCAGAGGAAATATCAGTTGAAAGCTCTGAATCAACGGGAGTAAACCAGAATAATGGGAATTAGGTGGCTAATTCTAGTAATATCTACACTACATGCAATAGTATTACAATCTCATTTGGAAAATTCTGGTATAAATTTAGATGAAATTGCTGCAATCGAAATTCCGCATAATACCCCGTGGTTAAACCCCAAACCGATATTTATTTATGATCTAAGAAAACATAAAAAGTCCGACACAAACCATTTAATAATACAACAACATTATGCAGAAATTAAATCGTGTTACCCTGACTATAGTACTATTTACACAGACGGGTCAAAAGACGGTGATAAAGTCGCCTCGGCCGCTGTCTTCGGAGAGCGTGCTGAAACTCGCCGCCTTCCGTCTACCTCATCTGTATTTACAGCAAAGGCGCAAGCTATTCTTCTTGCGATGAAAATAGTTGTTTCGTCAGACGAATGCAAATTTATTGTCTGCTCCGATTCCCTGTCTTGTCTACTGGCTATTGAAAATTTCAAAATTAAAAATCCTTACATTTTAAAACTTATTCAAATCTACAAATCTCTTGTTGCTTTGGGAAAAGAGATTATCTTCTTCTGGAATCCGTGGAACACACAGTCGTGGATCAGGAGGCTAAAAATGCAATAAAGGATACTATCATTAACTGTAATATTCCTTTTACCGATTTTAAACCGTTGATTTTTAAATATATTTCTAATTTGTGGCAGAGTGGTTGGGATCTCCAAGTTCATAATAAACTTCATGAGATCCAGCCACTACTGCACACAAATAATTTTAAATGATTTTGAGGCCGAAGAGACCAAGTTGTTTTAACAAGATGTCGTCTTGGTCATACCAGGACGACACATAGTTATATTTTAAACAATGAGCCACGACCCGAATGTGTGCCATGCAACAGTCCATACACCATTAAGGGACCGACCATTTAACTTGCAGGGGGGGGGGCCTTGGTTTTTTCATAAAAAAATATTTTGAAAATGATTTTTGATGAAAACAATATTTTGGAAGCAGAGGGTAAGAAAACAAAATATTCTGAAAAAGGATTTCCGCTATATAAAATAATGCTAATAATGAAAAAAATTTTGTCGCGACGCCTTCAAAAAATAAATAAAAAAATCAAGTTAAATGGTATGTCCCTAAGCATGTCTTGATGCACTGTGTGGACGTGGCCCATATTCGCGAACGTTTCTATAGTGCAGATACGTATTTTATTTTATATAAAACAGTCACAGGCGACACAATTTTAAAGTTTTTAAAAGAAATTAATTTATTTAATAAAATTTAATTTCACTACTAGGTGTGATGCTTCGATCTTTTATTGTTTTAAGTACCATTTTTATCTGTATATATTCTCGTATTATTGTATGAGAACATGTTTTAGCATAAAAGGGAGGCATGAAGTACTACTAACTTAAAAATACTAATAATTTAAAAATTGTAATTATCACGTCCTGAATATAGCTGAAATATTGCTTGCTGGACGTTAAACAACAAATAATCAATCAATACAATTACTGATAAAGCACAAAACTCAGAAGCTCAGCTTAAATCCATTAACACAACATCAGCAGACAGTGGTGCAGCTAAGCATAGTGATAAAAAGTCAAGTAAAACAAACAGTGGTGCAGCTAAGTATGGTGATAAAAAGTCAAGTAAAACAAACAGTAGTGCTGCTGAGTATGGTGATAAAAAGTCAAGTAAAACAAACAGTGGTGCAGCTAAGTATGGTGATAAAAAGTCAAGTAAAACAAACAGTGGTGCAGCTAAGCATGGTGATAAAAAGTCAAGTAAAACAAACAGTGGTGCAGCTAAGCATAGTGATAAAAAGTCAAGTAAAACAAACAGTGGTGCAGCTAAGCTTAGTGATAAAAAGTCAAGTAAAACAAACAGTGGTGCAGCTGAGCATGGTGATAAAAAGTCAAGTAAAACAATCAGTGGTGCAGCTAAGCATGGTGATAAAAAGTCAAGTAAAACAAACAGTGGTGCAGCTGAGAATATTGATAAAAAGTCCAGTAAAACAAACAGTGGTGCAGCTGAGCATGGTGATAAAACGTCAAGTAAAACAATCAGTGGTGCAGCTAAGCATAGTGATAAAAAGTCAAGTAAAACAAACAGTGGTGCAGCTAAGTATGGTGATAAAAAGTCAAGTAAAACAAACAGTAGTGCTGCTGAGTATGGTGATAAAAAGTCAAGTAAAACAAACAGTGGTGCAGCTAAGTATGGTGATAAAAAGTCAAGTAAAACAAAGAGTGGTGCAGCTAAGCATGGTGATAAAAAGTCAAGTAAAACAAACAGTGGTGCAGCTAAGCATAGTGATAAAAAGTCAAGTAAAACAAACAGTGGTGCAGCTAAGCTTAGTGATAAAAAGTCAAGTAAAACAAACAGTGGTGCAGCTGAGCATGGTGATAAAAAGTCAAGTAAAACAATCAGTGGTGCAGCTAAGCATGGTGATAAAAAGTCAAGTAAAACAAACAGTGGTGCAGCTGAGAATATTGATAAAAAGTCCAGTAAAACAAACAGTGGTGCAGCTGAGCATGGTGATAAAACGTCAAGTAAAACAATCAGTGGTGCAGCTAAGCATGGTGATAAAAAGTCAAGTAAAACAAACAGAAGTGCAGCTAAGCATGGTGATAAAAAGTCAAGTAAAACAAACAGTAGTGCAGCTAAGCATGGTGATAAAAAGTCAAGTAAAACAAACAGTAGTGCAGCTAAGCATGGTGATAAAAAGTCAAGTAAAACAAACAGTAGTGCAGCTAAGCATGGTGATAAAAAATCAAGTAAAACAAACAGTAGTGCAGCTAAGCATGGTGATAAAAAATCAAGTAAAACAAACAGTGGTGCAGCTAAGGATGGTGATAAAAAGTCCAGTAAAACAAACCGTGGTATAGCTAAGCATGGTGATACAAAGTAAAGTAAAACAATCAGTGGTGCAGCTAAGCATGGTGATAAAAAGTCAAGTAAAACAAACAGTGGTGCAGCTAAGCATGGTGATAAAAAGTCCAGTAAAACAAACCGTGGTATAGCTAAGCATGGTGATACAAAGTAAAGTAAAACAAACAGTGGTGCAGCAAAGCATGGTGATAAAAAGTCAGGTAAAACAAACAGTGTGGCAGCTAAGCATGGTGATAAAAAGTCAAGTAAAACAAACAGTGGTGCAGCTAAGCATGGTGATAAAAAGTCAAGTAAAACAAACAGTGGTGCAGCTAAGCATGGTGATAAAACGTCAAGTAAAACAATCAGTGGTGCAGCTAAGCATGGTGATAAAAAGTCAAGTAAAACAAACAGTAGTGCAGCTAAGCATGGTGATAAAAAGTCAAGTAAAACAAACAGTAGTGCAGCTAAGCATGGTGATAAAAAGTCAAGTAAAACAAACAGTAGTGCAGCTAAGCATGGTGATAAAAAGTCAAGTAAAACAAACAGTAGTGCAGCTAAGCATGGTGATAAAAAATCAAGTAAAACAAACAGTAGTGCAGCTAAGCATGGTGATAAAAAATCAAGTAAAACAAACAGTGGTGCAGCTAAGCATGGTGATAAAAAGTCAAGTAAAACAAACAGTGGTGCAGCTAAGCATAGTGATAAAAAGTCAAGTAAAACAAACAGTAGTGCAGCTTAGCATAGTGATAAAAAGTCAAGTAAAACAAACAGCAAAGTGGTGCAGCTAAGCATGGTGATAAAAATTCAAGTAAAACAAACAGTAGTGCAGCTAAGCATAGTGATTAAAAGTCAAATAAAACAAACAGTGGTGCAGCTAAGCATAGTGAAAAAAAGTCAAGTAAAACAAACAGTGGTGCAGCTAAGCATGGTGATAAAAATTCAAGTAAAACAAACAGTAGTGCAGCTAAGCATAGTGATTAAAAGTCAAATAAAACAAACAGTGGTGCAGCTAAGCATAGTGAAAAAAGTCAAATAAAACAAACAGTGGTGCAGCTAAGCATAGTGAAAAAAAGTCAAGTAAAACAAACAGTGGTGCAGCTAAGCATGGTGATAAAAAGTCAAGTAAAACAAACAGTGGTGCAGCTAAGCATAGTGATAAAATGTGAAGTAAAACAAACAGTGGTGCAGCTAAGCATAGTGAAAAAAAGTCAAGTAAAACAAACAGTGGTGCAGCTAAGTATGGTGAAAAAAAGTCAAGTAAAACAAACAGCAAAGTGGTGCAGCTAAGCATAGTGAAAAAAAGTCAAATAAAACAAACAGTGGTGCAGCTAAGCATGGTGATAAAAAGTCAAGTAAAACAAATAGTGGTGCAGCTAAGCATGGTGATAAAATGTCAAATACAAACAGTGGTGCAGCTGAGCATGGTGATAAAATGTCAAATACAAACAGTGGTGCAGCTGAGCATGGTGATAAAAAGTCAAATAAAACAAACAGTGGTGCAGCTGAGCATGGTGATAAAAAGTCAAGTAAAACAAACAGTTGTGCAGCTAAGCATAGTGATAAAAAGTCAAGTAAAACAAACAGTGGTGCAGCTAAGCATGGTGATGAAAAGTCAAGTAAAACAAACAGTGGTGCAGCTAAGCATAGTGATTAAAAGTCAAATAAAACAAACAGAGGTCCAGCTAAGCATGGTGATAAAAAGTCAAGTAAAACAAACAGTGGTGCAGTTAAGCATGGTGATACAAGTCAAATAAAACAAACAGTGGTGCAGCTAGGCATGGTGATAAAAAGTCAAGTAAAACAAATAGTGGGGCAGCTGAGCATGGTGATAAAAAGTCAAATAAAACAAACAGTGGTGCAGCTAAACCAATTAGTGCTAGTTATAAAGACAAAACTCGAACACCTATTGATAAATTTGTATGTACACCGCAAACACCAGTTAAACAGGCACCAAGGCAGCACACACCAGCTACCCCCCCCCCACATGTATGATGAAACTGCAGGCAAAACTGGAGCTAAAAAGCTGAGGTCTTAAGTGTGTTTCGTTATTTGCTATATATTTATTTTATCTTAGATAAAGCAATTAAAAAAAAATTTAAAAAGTACTTGTACTTGTAGAAAAAAGGTACAACTCTGTGACAGAGTGAAAAAATGTATGGCTGTGTGTTTTAATTTATAGATAATCATTGTTGTGGCCTTAAATTATATGTGTTTTCAAAGAAAGAGGTTTCATGTAAATATTGATTTATTGAGGACAATTAGAAAATTGTACCCAGACAGAAGTGTTACATTATTAATACATGTCAATTTTCAATACAATAGTCAGCTGATAAATGTTTACCAATCATTGTCAAAGTGGATTCCACCTAGACTATTTGTAGTACAAACTATAAATAAAGAGCATACGGTTTTAAATCTTGTTTACAAATATTATACTGTTAGACCTGTTTATGTGGTCAGTTGTATGTTAATCAGTCTTAGATCTGCTGATATGGTCAGTTGTATGGTAATAAGTATTAGACCTGCTTATGTTTTCAGTTGTATGGTAATAAGTATTAGACCTGTTTATGTTTTCAGTTGTATGGTAATCAGTATTAAGCCTGTTTATGTGGTCAGCTATGTGGTAATCAGTATTAGACCTGCTGATATGGTCAGTTGTATGGTAATCAGTATTAGACCTGTGTGTGGTCACTTGCATGGTAATCAGTATTAGACCTGTTTATATGGAATCTTGCATGGTAATCAGTATTAGACCTGTTTATATGGTGCAACATCACTTGTTTTCCTAGAAACACATGAAAATACCTATTTTATTCCATAAACCAACAACTTTTACATTGTGATGTCCTATTGACTCTTTTGTTTAAGGTCCGGCATCCAATCACCTGATGATGGTGATTAGTCACCTCTCATAAACTGATGTCACTTCACAAATATCATAGAAGCTTGTGACATGATATCATAGGACACATAAAACATTTCACTCTAACACAAGTCCTCTCAACTAGTCAAAAGTCACCTAAGAGATATTTTTACATCACACGTATCTCAAGGACATATGTCATCTCTCACAAACACTCAACTCTGGCACATTCCACATGTCATCTCAAAGACACATGTCACATGGAGTAATATTATCTCACATGGCATCACACCGACACATCTCACACGACAACACACTGACACATCTCACATGGCATCACACGACACATCTCACATGACATCACACCAACACATCTCACATGACATCACACCGACACATCTCACATGACATCACCCCTACACATCTCACATGACATCACACCGACACATCTCACATTAAATCACACCTACACATCTCACATGACATCACACCTACACATCTCACATGACATCAGACGAACACATCTCACATGACACCACACTGACACATCTCACATGACATCACACCAACACATTTCGCATGACATCACACCGACACATCTCACATGACATCACACCAACACATCTCACATGACATCACACCAACACATGACATCACACCGACACATCTCACATAACATCACACGGACACATCTCACATGGCATCACACCGACACATCTCACATGACATCACACTTACACATCTAACATGACTTCCACACCGACACATCTCACGTGACATCACACCAACACATCTCACATGACATCACACCAACACATCTCACGTGACATCACACCGACACATCTCACATGACATCACACCTATACATCTCACATGACATCACATCAACACATGACATCACACCGACACATCTCACATGACATCACACCTATACATCTCACATGACATCACATCAACACATGACATCACACCAACACATGACATCACACTGACACATCCCACATGACATCACACTGACACATCTCACATGACATCACACCAACACATCTCACATGACATCACACCAACACATCTCACATGACATCACACCAACACATCTCACATGACATCACACCAACACATCTCACATGACATCACACCAACACATCCCACATGACATCACACCGACACATCTCACATGACTCACACCGACACATCTCACATGACATCACACCAACACATCTCACATGACATCACACCAACAAATCTCACATGAAATCACACCAACACATCTCACATGACATCACACCGACACATCTCACATGACTCACACCGACACATCTCACATGACATCACACCAACACATCTCACATGACATCACACAGACACATCTCACATGACATCACACCAACACATCTCACATGACTCACACCGACACATCTCACATGACATCACACCAACACATCTCACATGACATCACAGACACATCTCGCATGACATCACAGCAACACATCTCACAATGAGATATATCATCCCACAGGAACAGGTGTTAATTTACACAGTCTAGTCTTTGGAAAAACATAACTGAATAAGTTACCAATTATTTTAATCATTTCATGTACACATTTTATTTAAAGTAAATCATTTAACAGAGTAATCATATTGATTACAAAAGAATACAAAATAATTGACATCATTTTTATTACATGGTATCACTGATACACATAGACAGTAAAATACATGATGTTATTGTAAAATAACCAATACAGTGAATATAATACATGTACTGTTGACATTGTCAGTTAAATAAAAAAATATGTAAATTATTTACATGATGTGTATTATCTTTCACTAATTCTTTACATATTCACAATATTCAATACATTCAAGGAGAAGTCCTACAATTATCAATCATTACTAGACCTGTTCATGTATAAAACAATTTAACTGAGTAATTATATTCATTACAAAAGAGTACACAGAAATTGACATTACCTTTAAATAGAAACTATTAATATAACATGTCTAATTATATATATTTAGGTCAATAGGTCAATCATTCAAAACAAGTCTTCATGTCAAATTTCATAATATTTATTTAAGAGTTCATTAGACACATGTAAGACAGAATATTATCTTTAATTCTTTACATATTCACAATATTTACATGTAGTAATTTAATACAATGATACACATCGTTTACATCCAGCATGTCCAGTGATCAATAATAACAGATAAGTCAGACAAATGTAAACTATGATCACTTCCTGGTGTCAATCAGAATATATTGTAATGTGGATTATTTATACTTTTTTATAAACATAAACATTGTCATGACGACCAGTAACAACAGATAAGTCAGACATATGTAAACTACATGATCACTTCCTGGTGTCAATCAGAATATATTGTAATGTGGATTATTTATACTTTCTTATAAACATAAACATTGTCATGACGACCAATAACAACAGATAAGTCAGACATATGTAAACTACATGATCACTTCCTGGTGTCAATCAGAATATATTGTAATGTGGATTATTTATACTTTCTTATAAACATAAACATTGTCATGACGACCAATAACAACAGATAAGTCAGACATATGTAAACTACATGATCACTTCCTGATGTCAATCAGAATATATTGTAATGTGGATTATTTATACTTTCTTATAAACATAAACATGGTCATCATTTCCAATAACAACAGATTTTGACAGTGAATTATAACATATGTATGGATCCCAACCAGATGATGGTATCTGTGTAATAATAACCTGACTCTGTTTACCATCAGGACTAATCCTGAGTACATTGTTAGACACATGACATATAACAAGTACATGTCCTTCATCATCTGTTGTAATTCCCCATGGTCCACTCATGTTAGGATCAGTAAATGTAAACAAAGTGTTCCCCACTGTTTGAATACAGTACAACTTATAATCGTCAGTATAGTAGATACGTCCTGCCTCACCACCACAGATATAGTAAGGTGTTACACCCACTGGTATTGTATGTGTTACCTCCCCTGACATGTTCATTACCTTTATTGTTGTATCAACACAGCCTACAAACAGCTGGTTATCTCTGTACATGATACCTTCACACCACACCTTTACAACAATAAGTTGTATAACTTGTCTCTGTCTGACATCTACTATCACTACAGTAGTAGTATATAATGATGTAACAGCTACAGTGTTGTTGTCTACTACAGCTATACGGTATGGTCTATCAGGTAATGGAATGGTATGTTGTTGTTGTCCTGTTATATCACATGTTACTAATTGTTTACCACTACCATCAGCTATAACTAACACATCATCATGTAACACCTTTATATCACTGATCCCCACTACATTGACATTGAAGTTATAATCCAGTGAATACATGTCCTGTACATGTTGTACAATGTGATATTTAGTATCATCTGATTCCATGTGTTGATTGTTACAGTCCTGACACATAGATCTCTGACAGCCATGACACCAGTATACAGATGGTTCCTTGTCACATACATGACACCTGTAAAGGATTTATATAAATGTAATATCATAATTATGACATAAAAAACAATTGAAATTTATATTATATAATGTAAACAAACCACCATGTTGTGTTCTCTCCATTTAAATAGATCAAAGGATGACATCAAGATCAGCATTAATTTATAAAAATGTAATATTCAAGCTATAATTGTGTACAATTGCATTAAGTAAACATAGTAAAATAACATTTACAATATGTCTGTATATAAATAGGTAACATGATGACAACTTGAATCTTTAAACTTGTGTAATAGTAACAATGTTTGTATTTAAATAGGTCACATTATGACAACTTTAATGCTTAAACTTGTGTGGTAGTAACAATGCAGTGCACAATGAAATAAACATTTAATGTAACATATTTAGTTCAATGTGTTGATGGTTATACACAGAGATGACTTCATGATTAATATCACTAAATTACACTATACTAACTTCAAAAATTAAATCTTCAAAACTTGTGGTGTCATAAAAATGTACACAAATGTACACGCAGTGCAGTGGGGACTTACAAATGGTAATGTTCTTGAAGGGATCAAGTTACAAGAATTAGCAGTTACATTCCTTTAAGGCTGTCACATGGACAGGTTTAAAGTACAAATCAGTCCTTGTGACTTGCTGCAAAGTACTTATACTGACCCTGTCCATGTGACCCCTGTATGGTACTTACTACTGACCCTGTCCATGTGACTCCCTTAAGGTACTTACTACTGACGCTGGCCATGTGACTCCCTGTAGGGTACTTACTACTGACCCTGTCCATGTAATACACTGTAAGGTACTTACTACTGACCCTGTCCATGTGATTCCCTGTAAGGTACTTACTACTGACCCTGTCGATGTGATTCCCTGTAAGGTACCTACTACTGACCCTGTCTATGTGATTCCCTGTAAGGGACTTACTACTGACCCTGTCCATGTGACTTCCTGTAAGGTACTTACTACTGACCATGTCCATGTGACTTCCTGTAAGGTACTTACTACTGACCCTGTCCATGTGACTCCTGTAAGGTACTTACTACTGACCCTGTCCATGTGACTCCCTGTAAGGTACTTACTACTGACCCTGTCCATGTGACATGCTGTAAGGGACTTACTACTGACCCTGTCCATGTGACCCCTGTAAGCTACTTACTACTGACCCTGTCTATGTGACTCCCTGTAAGGTACTTACTACTGACCCTGTCCATGTGACCCCTGTAAGGTACTTACTACTGACCATGTCCATGTGACTCCCTGTAAGGTACTTACTACTGACCCTGTCCATGTGACTCCCTGTAGGGTTCTTACTACTGACCCTGTCCATGTGACTCCCTGTAAGGTACTTACTACTGACCCTGTCCATGTGACTCCCTGTAAGGTACTTACTACTGACCATGTCCATGTGACTCCCTGTAAGGTACTTACTACTGACCATGTCCATGTGACTTGCTGTATGGTACTTACTACTGACCCTGTCCATGTGACCCCTGTAAGCTACTTACTACTGACCATGTCCATGTGACTCCCTGTAAGGGACTTACTACTGACCCTGTCTATGTGACTCCTGTAAGGTACTTACTACTAACCCTGTCCATGTGACTCCCTGTAAGGGACTTACTACTGACCCTGTCCATGTGACCCCTGTAAGGTACTTACTACTGACCCTGTCCATGTGACTTCCTGTAAGGTACTTACTACTGACCCTGTCCATGTGACTCCTGTAAGGTACTTACTACTGACCCTGTCCATGTGACTCCCTGTAAGGTACTTACTACTGACCCTGTCCATGTGACATGCTGTAAGGGACCTACTACTGACCCTGTCCATGTGACCCCGGTAAGCTACTTACTACTGACCCTGTCTATGTGACTCCCTGTAAGGTACTTACTATTGACCCTGTCCATGTGACCCCTGTAAGGTACTTACTACTGACCATGTCCATGTGACTTGCTGTAAGGTACTTACTACTGACCATGTCCATGTGACTCCCTGTAAGGTACTTACTACTGACCCTGTCCATGTGACTTCCTGTAAGGTACTTACTACTGACCATGCCCATATGACTTCCTGTAAGGTACTTACTACTGACCCTGTCCATGTGACTCCTGTAAGGTACTTACTACTGACCCTGTCCATGTGAGTCCCTGTAAGGTACTTACTACTGACCCTGTCCATGTGACATGCTGTAAGTGACTTACTACTGACCCTGTCCATGTGACCCTCTGTAAGGTACTTACTACTGACCATGTCCATGTGACTCCCTGTAAGGTACTTACTACTGACCCTGTCCATGTGACTCCCTGTAAGGGACTTACTACTGACCATGTCCATGTGACTTGCTGTATGGTACTTACTACTGACCCTGTCCATGTGACCCCTGTAAGCTACTTACTACTGACCCTGTCTATGTGACTCCCTGTAAGGTACTTACTACTGACCCTGTCCATGTGACTCTCTGTAAGGTACTTACTACTGACGCTGTCCATGTGACTCCCTGTAAGGTACTTACTACTGACCCTGTCTATGTGACTTCCTGTAAAGTACTTACTACTGACCCTGTCCATGTGACCCCCTGTAAGGTACTTACTACTGACCCTGTCAATGTGACCCCTGTCAGGGACTTACTACTGACCCTGTCCATGTGACCCCTGTAAGGGACTTACTACTGACCCTGTCCTTGTGACCCTCTGTAAGGTACTTACTACTGACCCTGTCCATGAGACCCCTGTAAGGTACTTACTACTGACCCTGTCTATGTGACTCCCTGTAAGGTACTTACTACTGACCCTGTCCATGTGACCCCTGTAAGGTACTTACTACTGACTCTGTCCTTGTGACCCTCTGTAAGGTACTTACTACTGACCCTGTCCATGTGACCCCTGTAAGGTACTTACTACTGACCCTGTCCTTGTGACCCTCTGTAAGGTACTTACTACTGACCCTGTCCATGTGACCCCTGTATGGTACTTACTACTGACCCTGTCCATGTGACCCCTGTAAGGTACTTACTACTGACCCTGTCCTTGTGACCCTCTGTAAGGTACTTACTACTGACCCTGTCCATGTGACCTCTGTAAGGTACTTACTACTGACCCTGTCTATGTGACTCCCTGTAAGGTACTTACTACTGACCATGTCCATGTGACCCTCTGTAAGGTACCTACTACTGACACTGTCTATGTGACTCCCTGTAAGGTACTTACTACTGACCCTGTCCATGTGACCCCTGTAAGGTACTTACTACTGACCCTGTCCATGTGACCCTCTGTAAGGTACTTACTACTGACCATGTCCATGTGACTCCCTGTAAGGTACTTACTACTGACCCTGTCCATGTGACTCCCTGTAAGGGACTTACTACTGACCATGTCCATGTGACTTGCTGTATGGTACTTACTACTGACCCTGTCCATGTGACCCCTGTAAGGGACTTACTACTGACCATGTCCATGTGACCCCTGTAAGGTATTTACTACTGACCATGTTTATCTGACCCAATGTAAGGTACTTACTACTGACCTGTCTATGGGACTCCTGTAAGGTACTTACTACTGACCCTGTCCATGTGACTTGCTGTATGGTACTTACTATTGACCCTGTCTATGTGACCCTCTGTAAGGTACTTACTACTGACCCTGTCCATGTGACTTGCTGTATGGTACTTACTATTGACCCTGTCTATGTGACCCTCTGTAAGGTACTTACTACTGACCATGTCCATGTGACTCCCTGTAAGGTACTTACTACTGACCATGTCCATGTGACTCCTTGTAAGGTACTTACTACTGACCATGTCCATGTGACTCCCTGTAAGGTACTTACTACTGACCCTGTCTATGTGACTTACTGTATGGTACTTACTACTGACCATGTCCATGTGACTTGCTGTATGGTACTTACTACTGACCCTGTCCATGTGACACCTGTAAGGTACTTACTACTGACCCTGTCCATGTGACCCCTGTCTGGGACTTACTACTGACCCTGTCCATGTGACTCCCTGTAAGGTACTTACTACTGACCCTGTCTATGTGACTTCCTGTAAAGTACTTACTACTGACCATGTCCATGTGACTCCTGTAAGGTACTTACTACTGACCCTGTCCATGTGACCCCTGTAAGGTACTTACTACTGACCATGTCCATGTGACCCATGTATGGGACTTACTACTGACCATGTCCATGTGACTCCCTGTAAGGGACTTACTACTGTCCCTGTCCATGTGACTCCCTGTAAGGAACTTACTACTGACCCTGTCTATGTGACTCCCTGTAAGGTACTTACTACTGACCCTGTCTATGTGACTCCCTGTAAGGTACTTACTACTGACCCTGTCTATGTGACTCCCTGTAAGGTACTTACTTAACTGGCCCAGTCTATGTGACTTGCTGTAAGGTACTTACTACTGACCCTGTCCATGTGATCCCTTGTATGGTACTTACTACTGACCATGTCCATGTGACCCACTGTAAGGTACTTACTACTGACACTGTCAATGTGACTCCCTGTCAGGTACTTACTACTGACCCTGTCCATGTGACTCCCTGTAAGGTACTTACTACTGACCCTGTCCATGTGACTCCTGTAAGGTACTTACTACTGACCATGTCCATGTGACTCCCTGTAAGGTACTTACTACTGACCCTGTCCATGTGACTCCCTGTAAGGGACTTACTACTGACACTGTCCATGTGACACCCTGTAAGGTACTTACTACTGACCCTGTCTATGTGACTCTCTGTAAGGTACTTACTACTGACCCTGTCCATGTGACCCCTGTAAGGTACTTACTACTGACCATGTCCATGTGACTCCCTGTAAGGTACTTACTACTGACCCTGTCCATGTGACTCCTGTAAGGTACTTACTACTGACCCTGTCCATGTGACTCCCTGTAAGGTACTTACTACTGACCCTGTCCATGTGACTCCCTGTAAGGTACTTACTGCTGACTGTCCATGTGACCCCTGTAAGGTACTTACTACTGACGCTGTCTATGTGACCCCTGTAAGGTACTTACTACCGACCCTGTCCATGTGATTACCTGTAAGGTACTTACTACTGACCCTGTCCATGTGATTACCTGTAAGGTACTTACTACTGACCCTGTCTATGTGACTCCCTGTAAGGTACTTACTACTGACCATGTCCATGTGACTCCCTGTAAGGTACTTACTACTGACCATGTCCATGTGACCCCTGTAAGGTACTTACTACTGACGCTGTCCATGCGATTATCTGTAAGGTATTTACTACTGACCCTGTCCATGTGACTCCCTGTAAGGTACTTACTACTGACCCTGTCTATGTGACTCCCTGTAAGGTACTTACTACTGACCCTGTCCATGTGACTCCCTGTAAGGTACTTACTACTGACCATGTCCATGTGACCCCTGTAAGGTACTTACTACTGACCCTGTCCATGTGACTTGCTGTAAGGTACTTACTACTGACCCTGTCCATGTGATTACCTTTAAGGTACTTACTACTGACCCTGTCTATGTGACTCCTGTAAGGTACTTACTACTGACCCTGTCCATGTGACTCCCTTAAGGCACTTACTACTGACCCTGTCCATGTGACCCCTGTAAGGTACTTACTACTGACCCTGTCCATGTGACCCCTGTAAGGTACTTACTACTGACCCTGTCTATGTGACTCCCTGTAATGTACTTAATACTGACCCTGTCTATGTGACTTGCTGTAAGGTACTTACTACTGACCCTGTCTATGTGACTCTCTGTAAGGTACTTACTACTGACGCTGTCCATGTGACTCCCTGTAAGGTACTTACTACTGACCCTGTCTATGTGACTCTCTGTAAGGTACTTACTACTGACCCTGTCCATGTGACCCTCTGTAAGGTACTTACTACTGACCATGTCCATGTGACTCCCTGTAAGGTACTTACTACTGACCCTGTCCATGTGACTCCCTGTAAGGGACTTACTACTGACCATGTCCATGTGACTTGCTGTATGGTACTTACTACTGACCCTGTCCATGTGACCCCTGTAAGGGACTTACCACTGACCATGTCCATGTGACCCCTGTAAGGTATTTACTACTGACCATGTTTATCTGACCCAATGTAAGGTACTTACTACTGACCTGTCTATGGGACTCCTGTAAGGTACTTACTACTGACCCTGTCCATGTGACTTGCTGTATGGTACTTACTATTGACCCTGTCTATGTGACCCTCTGTAAGGTACTTACTACTGACCATGTCCATGTGACTCCCTGTAAGGTACTTACTACTGACCATGTCCATGTGACTCCTTGTAAGGTACTTACTACTGACCATGTCCATGTGACTCCCTGTAAGGTACTTACTACTGACCCTGTCTATGTGACTTGCTGTATGGTACTTACTACTGACCATGTCCATGTGACTTGCTGTATGGTACATACTACTGACCCTGTCCATGTGACACCTGTAAGGTACTTACTACTGACCCTGTCCATGTGACCCCTGTCTGGGACTTACTACTGACCCTGTCCATGTGACTCCCTGTAAGGTACTTACTACTGACCCTGTCTATGTGACTTCCTGTAAAGTACTTACTACTGACCATGTCCATGTGACTCCTGTAAGGTACTTACTACTGACCCTGTCCATGTGACCCCTGTAAGGTACTTACTACTGACCATGTCCATGTGACCCATGTATGGGACTTACTACTGACCATGTCCATGTGACTCCCTGTAAGGGACTTACAACTGTCCCTGTCCATGTGACTCCCTGTAAGGAACTTACTACTGACCCTGTCTATGTGACTCCCTGTAAGGTACTTACTACTGACCCTGTCTATGTGACTCGCTGTAAGGTACTTACTACTGACCCTGTCTATGTGACTCCCTGTAAGGTACTTACTTAACTGGCCCTGTCTATGTGACTTGCTGTAAGGTACTTACTACTGACCCTGTCCATGTGATCCCTTGTATGGTACTTACTACTGACCATGTCCATGTGACCCACTGTAAGGTACTTACTACTTACACTGTCAATGCGACTCCCTGTCAGGTACTTACTACTGACCCTGTCCATGTGACTCCCTGTAAGGTACTTACTACTGACCTTGTCCATGTGACTCCTGTAAGGTACTTACTACTGACCATGTCCATGTGACTCCCTGTAAGGGACTTACAACTGTCCCTGTCCATGTGACTCCCTGTAAGGAACTTACTACTGACCCTGTCTATGTGACTCCCTGTAAGGTACTTACTACTGACCCTGTCTATGTGACTCCCTGTAAGGTACTTACTACTGACCCTGTCTATGTGACTCCCTGTAAGGTACTTACTTAACTGGCCCTGTCTATGTGACTTGCTGTAAGGTACTTACTACTGACCCTGTCCATGTGATCCCTTGTATGGTACTTACTACTGACCATGTCCATGTGACCCACTGTAAGGTACTTACTACTGACACTGTCAATGCGACTCCCTGTCAGGTACTTACTACTGACCCTGTCCATGTGACTCCCTGTAAGGTACTTACTACTGACCTTGTCCATGTGACTCCTGTAAGGTACTTACTACTGACCATGTCCATGTGACTCCCTGTAAGGTACTTACTACTGACCCTGTCCATGTGACTCCCTGTAAGGGACTTACTACTGACACTGTCCATGTGACACCCTGTAAGGTACTTACTACTGACGCTGTCTATGTGACCCCTGTAAGGTACTTACTACCGACCCTGTCCATGTGATTACCTGTAAGGTACTTACTACTGACCCTGTCCATGTGATTACCTGTAAGGTACTTACTACTGACCCTGTCTATGTGACTCCCTGTAAGGTACTTACTACTGACCATGTCCATGTGACTCCCTGTAAGGTACTTACTACTGACCATGTCCATGTGACCCCTGTAAGGTACTTACTACTGACGCTGTCCATGCGATTATCTGTAAGGTATTTACTACTGACCCTGTCCATGTGACTCCCTGTAAGGTACTTACTACTGACCCTGTCTATGTGACTCCCTGTAAGGTACTTACTACTGACCCTGTCCATGTGACTCCCTGTAAGGTACTTACTACTGACCATGTCCATGTGACCCCTGTAAGGTACTTACTACTGACCCTGTCCATGTGACTTGCTGTAAGGTACTTACTACTGACCCTGTCCATGTGATTACCTTTAAGGTACTTACTACTGACCCTGTCTATGTGACTCCTGTAAGGTACTTACTACTGACCCTGTCCATGTGACTCCCTTAAGGCACTTACTACTGACCCTGTCCATGTGACCCCTGTAAGGTACTTACTACTGACCCTGTCCATGTGACCCCTGTAAGGTACTTACTACTGACCCTGTCTATGTGACTCCCTGTAATGTACTTACTACTGACCCTGTCTATGTGACTTGCTGTAAGGTACTTACTACTGACCCTGTCTATGTGACTCTCTGTAAGGTACTTACTACTGACGCTGTCCATGTGACTCCCTGTAAGGTACTTACTACTGACCCTGTCTATGTGACTCTCTGTAAGGTACTTACTACTGACCCTGTCCATGTGACCCTCTGTAAGGTACTTACTACTGACCATGTCCATGTGACTCCCTGTAAGGTACTTACTACTGACCCTGTCCATGTGACTCCCTGTAAGGGACTTACTACTGACCATGTCCATGTGACTTGCTGTATGGTACTTACTACTGACCCTGTCCATGTGACCCCTGTAAGGGACTTACCACTGACCATGTCCATGTGACCCCTGTAAGGTATTTACTACTGACCATGTTTATCTGACCCAATGTAAGGTACTTACTACTGACCTGTCTATGGGACTCCTGTAAGGTACTTACTACTGACCCTGTCCATGTGACTTGCTGTATGGTACTTACTATTGACCCTGTCTATGTGACCCTCTGTAAGGTACTTACTACTGACCATGTCCATGTGACTCCCTGTAAGGTACTTACTACTGACCATGTCCATGTGACTCCTTGTAAGGTACTTACTACTGACCATGTCCATGTGACTCCCTGTAAGGTACTTACTACTGACCCTGTCTATGTGACTTGCTGTATGGTACTTACTACTGACCATGTCCATGTGACTTGCTGTATGGTACATACTACTGACCCTGTCCATGTGACACCTGTAAGGTACTTACTACTGACCCTGTCCATGTGACCCCTGTCTGGGACTTACTACTGACCCTGTCCATGTGACTCCCTGTAAGGTACTTACTACTGACCCTGTCTATGTGACTTCCTGTAAAGTACTTACTACTGACCATGTCCATGTGACTCCTGTAAGGTACTTACTACTGACCCTGTCCATGTGACCCCTGTAAGGTACTTACTACTGACCATGTCCATGTGACCCATGTATGGGACTTACTACTGACCATGTCCATGTGACTCCCTGTAAGGGACTTACAACTGTCCCTGTCCATGTGACTCCCTGTAAGGAACTTACTACTGACCCTGTCTATGTGACTCCCTGTAAGGTACTTACTACTGACCCTGTCTATGTGACTCCCTGTAAGGTACTTACTACTGACCCTGTCTATGTGACTCCCTGTAAGGTACTTACTTAACTGGCCCTGTCTATGTGACTTGCTGTAAGGTACTTACTACTGACCCTGTCCATGTGATCCCTTGTATGGTACTTACTACTGACCATGTCCATGTGACCCACTGTAAGGTACTTACTACTGACACTGTCAATGCGACTCCCTGTCAGGTACTTACTACTGACCCTGTCCATGTGACTCCCTGTAAGGTACTTACTACTGACCTTGTCCATGTGACTCCTGTAAGGTACTTACTACTGACCATGTCCATGTGACTCCCTGTAAGGTACTTACTACTGACCCTGTCCATGTGACTCCCTGTAAGGGACTTACTACTGACACTGTCCATGTGACACCCTGTAAGGTACTTACTACTGACCCTGTCTATGTGACTCTCTGTAAGGTACTTACTACTGACCCTGTCCATGTGACCCCTGTAAGGTACTTACTACTGACCATGTCCATGTGACTCCCTGTAAGGTACTTACTACTGACCCTGTCCATGTGACTCCTGTAAGGTACTTACTACTGACCCTGTCCATGTGACTCCCTGTAAGGTACTTACTACTGACCCTGTCCATGTGACTCCCTGTAAGGTACTTACTGCTGACTGTCCATGTGACCCCTGTAAGGTACTTACTACTGACGCTGTCTATGTGACCCCTGTAAGGTACTTACTACTGACCCTGTCCATGTGACTCCTGTAAGGTACTTACTACTGACCCTGTCCATGTGACTCCCTGTAAGGTACTTACTACTGACCCTGTCCATGTGACTCCCTGTAAGGTACTTACTGCTGACTGTCCATGTGACCCCTGTAAGGTACTTACTACTGACGCTGTCTATGTGACCCCTGTAAGGGACTTACTACTGACCCTGTCCATGTGATTACCTGTAAGGTACTTACTACTGACCCTGTCCATGTGATTACCTGTAAGGTACTTACTACTGACCCTGTCTATGTGACTCCCTGTAAGGTACTTACTACTGACCATGTCCATGTGACTCCCTGTAAGGTACTTACTACTGACCATGTCCATGTGACCCCTGTAAGGTACTTACTACTGACCCTGTCCATGTGATTACCTGTATGGTATTTACTACTGACCCTGTCCATGTGACTCCCTGTAAGGTACTTACTACTGACCCTGTCTATGTGACTCCCTGTAAGGTACTTACTACTGACCCTGTCCATGTGACTCCCTGTAAGGTACTTACTACTGACCATGTCCATGTGACCCCTGTAAGGTACTTACTACTGACCCTGTCCATGTGACTTGCTGTAAGGTACTTACTACTGACCCTGTCCATGTGATTACCTTTAAGGTACTTACTACTGACCCTGTCTATGTGACCCCTGTAAGGTACTTACTACTGACCCTGTCCATGTGACTCCCTTAAGGTACTTACTACTGACCCTGTCCATGTGACCCCTGTAAGGTACTTACTACTGACCCTGTCCATGTGACCCCTGTAAGGTACTTACTACTGACCCTGTCTATGTGACTCCCTGTAATGTACTTACTACTGACCCTGTCTATGTGACTTGCTGTAAGGTACTTACTACTGACCCTGTCTATGTGACTCTCTGTAAGGTACTTACTACTGACGCTGTCCATGTGACTCCCTGTAAGGTACTTACTACTGACCCTGTCTATGTGACTCCCTTAAGGTACTTACTACTGACGCTGTCCATGTGACCCCTGTAAGGTACTTACTACTGACCCTGTCCATGTGACCCCTGTAAGGTACTTACTACTGACCCTGTCCATTTGACCCCTGTATGGTACTTACTACTGACCCTGTCCATGTGATCCCCTGTATGGTACTTACTACTGACCATGTCCATGTGACTCCCTGTAAGGGACTTACTACTGAAACTGTCCATGTGACACCCTGTAAGGTACTTACTACTGACCCTGTCTATGTGACTCCCTGTAAGGTACTTACTACTGACCCTGTCCATGTGACCCCTGTAAGGTACTTACTACTGACCATGTCCATGTGACTCCGTGTAAGGTACTTACTAATGACCCTGTCCATGTGACTCCTGTAAGGTACTTACTACTGACCCTGTCCATGTGACTCCCTGTAAGGTACTTACTACTGACCCTGTCCATGTGACTCCGTGTAAGGTACTTACTGCTGACCCTGTCCATGTGACTCCCTGTAAGGTACTTACTACTGACCATGTCCATGTGACCCCTGTAAGGTACTTACTACTGACCCTGTCCATGTGATTACCTGTAAGGTACTTACTACTGACCCTGTCCATGTGATTACCTGTAAGGTACTTACTACTGACCCTGCCTATGTGACTCCCTGTAAGGTACTTACTACTGACCATGTCCATGTGACTCCCTGTAAGGTACTTACTACTGACCATGTCCATGTGACCCCTGTAAGGTACTTACTACTGACCCTGTCCATGCGATTATCTGTAAGGTATTTACTACTGACCCTGTCCATGTGACTCCCTGTAAGGTACTTACTACTGACCCTGTCTATGTGACTCCCTGTAAGGTACTTACTACTGACCCTGTCCATGTGACTCCCTGTAAGGTACTTACTACTGACCATGTCCATGTGACCCCTGTAAGGTACTTACTACTGACCCTGTCCATGTGACTTGCTGTAAGGTACTTACTACTGACCCTGTCCATGTGATTACCTTTAAGGTACTTACTACTGACCCTGTCTATGTGACCCCTGTAAGGTACTTACTACTGACCCTGTCCATGTGACTCCCTTAAGGCACTTACTACTGACCCTGTCCATGTGACCCCTGTAAGGTACTTACTACTGACCCTGTCCATGTGACCCCTGTAAGGTACTTACTACTGACCCTGTCTATGTGACTCCCTGTAATGTACTTACTACTGACCCTGTCTATGTGACTTGCTGTAAGGTACTTACTACTGACCCTGTCTATGTGACTCTCTGTAAGGTACTTACTACTGACGCTGTCCATGTGACTCCCTGTAAGGTACTTACTACTGACCCTGTCTATGTGACTCTCTGTAAGGTACTTACTACTGACCCTGTCCATGTGACCCTCTGTAAGGTACTTACTACTGACCATGTCCATGTGACTCCCTGTAAGGTACTTACTACTGACCCTGTCCATGTGACTCCCTGTAAGGGACTTACTACTGACCATGTCCATGTGACTTGCTGTATGGTACTTACTACTGACCCTGTCCATGTGACCCTCTGTAAGGTACTTACTACTGACCATGTCCATGTGACTCCCTGTAAGGTACTTACTACTGACCCTGTCCATGTGACTCCCTGTAAGGGACTTACTACTGACCATGTCCATGTGACTTGCTGTATGGTACTTACTACTGACCCTGTCCATGTGACCCCTGTAAGGGACTTACCACTGACCATGTCCATGTGACCCCTGTAAGGTATTTACTACTGACCATGTTTATCTGACCCAATGTAAGGTACTTACTACTGACCTGTCTATGGGACTCCTGTAAGGTACTTACTACTGACCCTGTCCATGTGACTTGCTGTATGGTACTTACTATTGACCCTGTCTATGTGACCCTCTGTAAGGTACTTACTACTGACCATGTCCATGTGACTCCCTGTAAGGTACTTACTACTGACAATGTCCATGTGACTCCTTGTAAGGTACTTACTACTGACCATGTCCATGTGACTCCCTGTAAGGTACTTACTACTGACCCTGTCTATGTGACTTGCTGTATGGTACTTACTACTGACCATGTCCATGTGACTTGCTGTATGGTACATACTACTGACCCTGTCCATGTGACACCTGTAAGGTACTTACTACTGACCCTGTCCATGTGACCCCTGTCTGGGACTTACTACTGACCCTGTCCATGTGACTCCCTGTAAGGTACTTACTACTGACCCTGTCTATGTGACTCCCTGTAAAGTACTTACTACTGACCATGTCCATGTGACTCCTGTAAGGTACTTACTACTGACCCTGTCCATGTGACCCCTGTAAGGTACTTACTACTGACCATGTCCATGTGACCCATGTATGGGACTTACTACTGACCATGTCCATGTGACTCCCTGTAAGGGACTTACTACTGTCCCTGTCCATGTGACTCCCTGTAAGGAACTTACTACTGACCCTGTCTATGTGACTCCCTGTAAGGTACTTACTACTGACCCTGTCTATGTGACTCCCTGTAAGGTACTTACTACTGACCCTGTCTATGTGACTCCCTGTAAGGTACTTACTTAACTGGCCCTGTCTATGTGACTTGCTGTAAGGTACTTACTACTGACCCTGTCCATGTGATCCCTTGTATGGTACTTACTACTGACCATGTCCATGTGACCCACTGTAAGGTACTTACTACTGACACTGTCAATGTGACTCCCTGTCAGGTACTTACTACTGACCCTGTCCATGTGACTCCCTGTAAGGTACTTACTACTGACCCTGTCCATGTGACTCCTGTAAGGTACTTACTACTGACCATGTCCATGTGACTCCCTGTAAGGTACTTACTACTGACCCTGTCCATGTGACTCCCTGTAAGGGACTTACTACTGACACTGTCCATGTGACACCCTGTAAGGTACTTACTACTGACCCTGTCTATGTGACTCTCTGTAAGGTACTTACTACTGACCCTGTCCATGTGACCCCTGTAAGGTACTTACTACTGACCATGTCCATGTGACTCCCTGTAAGGTACTTACTACTGACCCTGTCCATGTGACTCCTGTAAGGTACTTACTACTGACCCTGTCCATGTGACTCCCTGTAAGGTACTTACTACTGACCCTGTCCATGTGACTCCCTGTAAGGTACTTACTGCTGACTGTCCATGTGACCCCTGTAAGGTACTCACTACTGACGCTGTCTATGTGACCCCTGTAAGGTACTTACTACTGACCCTGTCCATGTGATTACCTGTAAGGTACTTACTACTGACCCTGTCCATGTGATTACCTGTAAGGTACTTACTACTGACCCTGTCTATGTGACTCCCTGTAAGGTACTTACTACTGACCATGTCCATGTGACTCCCTGTAAGGTACTTACTACTGACCATGTCCATGTGACCCCTGTAAGGTACTTACTACTGACCCTGTCCATGTGATTACCTGTATGGTATTTACTACTGACCCTGTCCATGTGACTCCCTGTAAGGTACTTACTACTGACCCTGTCTATGTGACTCCCTGTAAGGTACTTACTACTGACCCTGTCCATGTGACTCCCTGTAAGGTACTTACTACTGACCATGTCCATGTGACCCCTGTAAGGTACTTACTACTGACCCTGTCCATGTGACTTGCTGTAAGGTACTTACTACTGACCCTGTCCATGTGATTACCTTTAAGGTACTTACTACTGACCCTGTCTATGTGACCCCTGTAAGGAACTTACTACTGACCCTGTCCATGTGACCCCTGTAAGGTACTTACTACTGACCCTGTCTATGTGACTTCCTGTAATGTACTTACTACTGACCCTGTCTATGTGACTTGCTGTAAGGTACTTACTACTGACCCTGTCTATGTGACTCTCTGTAAGGTACATACTACTGACGCTGTCCATGTGACTCCCTGTAAGGTACTTACTACTGACCCTGTCTATGTGACTCCCTTAAGGTACTTACTACTGACGCTGTCCATGTGACCCCTGTAAGGTACTTACTACTGACCCTGTCCATGTGACCCCTGTAAGGTACTTACTACTGACCCTGTCCATTTGACCCCTGTATGGTACTTACTACTGACCCTGTCCATGTGATCCCCTGTATGGTACTTACTACTGACCATGTCCATGTGACTCCCTGTAAGGGACTTACTACTGAAACTGTCCATGTGACACCCTGTAAGGTACTTACTACTGACCCTGTCTATGTGACTCCCTGTAAGGTACTTACTACTGACCCTGTCCATGTGACCCCTGTAAGGTACTTACTACTGACCATGTCCATGTGACTCCGTGTAAGGTACTTACTACTGACCCTGTCCATGTGACTCCTGTAAGGTACTTACTACTGACCCTGTCCATGTGACTCCCTGTAAGGTACTTACTACTGACCCTGTCCATGTGACTCCGTGTAAGGTACTTACTGCTGACCCTGTCCATGTGACTCCCTGTAAGGTACTTACTACTGACCATGTCCATGTGACCCCTGTAAGGTACTTACTACTGACCCTGTCCATGTGATTACCTGTAAGGTACTTACTACTGACCCTGTCCATGTGACTCCCTGTAAGGTACTTACTACTGACCCTGTCCATGTGATTACCTGTAAGGTACTTACTACTGACTCTGTCTATGTGACTCCCTGTAAGGTACTTACTACTGACCCTGTCCATGTGACCCCTGTAAGGTACTTACTACTGACGCTGTCTATGTGACCCCTGTAAGGTACTTACTACTGACGCTGTCTATGTGACTCCCTGTAAGGTACTTCCTGCTGACCCTGTCTATGTGACTCCCTGTAAGGTACTTACTACTGACCCTGTCCATGTGACTCCCTGTAGGGTTCTTACTACTGACCCTGTCCATGTGATTACCTGTAAGGTACTTACTACTGACCCTGTCCATGTGACTCCCTGTAGGGTACTTACTACTGACCCTGTCCATGTGACCCCTGTAAGGTACTTACTACTGACCCTATCCATGTGATTACCTGTAAGGTACTTACTACTGACTCTGTCTATGTGATTACCTGTAAGGTACTTACTACTGACCCTGTCCATGTGATTACCTGTAAGGTACTTACTACTGACTCTGTCTATGTGACTCCCTGTAAGGTACTTACTACTGACCCTGTCCATGTGACTCCCTGTAAGGTACTTACTACTGACCATGTCCATGTGACCCCTGTAAGGTACTTACTACTGACCCTGTCCATGTGACTTGCTGTAAGGTACTTACTACTGACCCTGTCCATGTGACTCCCTGTAAGGTACTTACTACTGACCCTGTCTATGTGACTCCCTGTAAGGTACTTACTACTGACCCTGTCCATGTGACCCCTGTAAGGTACTTACTACTGACCCTGTCTATGTGACTCCCTGTAAGGTACTTACTACTGACCCTGTCCATGTGACTCCCTGTAAGGTACTTACTACTGACCCTGTCTATGTGACTCCCTGTAAGGTACTTACTACTGACCCTGTCCATGTGACTCCCTGTAAGGTACTTACTACTGACCCTGTCTATGTGACTCCCTGTAAGGTACTTACTACTGACCCTGTCTATGTGACTCCCTGTAAGGTACTTACTACTGACCCTGTCCATGTGACTCCCTGTAAGGTACTTACTACTGACCCTGTCTATGTGACTCCCTGTAAGGTACTTACTACTGACCCTGTCCATGTGACTCCCTGTAAGGTACTTACTACTGACCCTGTCTATGTGACTCCCTGTAAGGTACTTACTACTGACCCTGTCTATGTGACTCCCTGTAAGGTACTTACTGCTGATACTGTCCATGTGACTCCCTGTAAGGTACTTACTACTGACCCTGTCCATGTGACTTGCTGTAAGGTACTTACTACTGACCCTGTCTATGTGATTACCTGTAAGGTACTTACTACTGACCCTGTCCATGTGACTCCCTGTAAGGTACTTACTACTGACCCTGTCTATGTGACTCCGTCTAAGGTACTTACTAATGACCCTGTCCATGTGACTCCCTGTAGGGTACTTACTACTGACCCTGTCCATGTGATTACCTGTAAGGTACTTACTACTGGCCCTGTCTATGTGACTCCCTGTAAGGTACTTACTACTGATACTGTCTATGTGACTCCCTCTAAGGTACTTACTACTGATACTGTCCATGTGACTCCTGTAAGGTACTTACTACATGTACTGACACTGTCTATGTGACTCCCTGTTTGAAAAGGCACATTTAGTATAGTATTTACTTACTAGTAACAATAACTTTCACTCACCATTCACTCCCACTTGCTTTCACTATTGTTCACTAAAAACACTTTGATCCTAAATTTTAAGTTTTAAAAATACACAGTAATATTGATTGATTGATATACTAGTAACAGTTAATGTCAGTAAAAATATGATCCATAGGGGTCCATGTCTTTTCGAATGAAGACAGAGTATTGTTTTTCTTGGCCACATACTGCTCAAGTGACCGATACCACATGACTTTATATTTAAATTCAACTATATTTGGCTTTTGGTCATTGAGTTTACACCTGAAGATATAATATTCAGCAATAATAAAAATCAGGTTAACAAGTAGATCCTCTGCTTCAAAACCAAGGAAGACTTCCTTTTTGTCAAAGCTAAAATTTTGGTAATACTGGTTTATATGGTTTGACAAAGAAATGAGAAAATCCTGTGTCACTTTGCAGTCAAAAAATAAATGTTCAATGGTTTCACTTTGAATTTTACAAAATGTACATAGGTCTGTATTTTCGAGCTTTATTTTATACAAAAATGAATTGGTAGGAATGATTCTACGCAACAGTTTAAACTGAAAATTTTGAAGATGTGAGTTTTTGCAGGATTTTTTTAGAATAATAAAATATTGTGACCAGTCTGTTATTTGACAGTTCAGCAGTTCTTCCCATTTTGAAAATTTTTCAGTTGGTAAAGAAATTATATCATTTACAAGATTTTCATATACCCATTTAATCTTTCTACTCTGAACTATTTTCACAAGATATGTGTCCACCTTACTCACTGTTTCAAAGATTACATTTGGAAAATTGTCTTTTATCTGATGTTTAATGTATTTGGGAACACTTTCAATAAGGCTGTAATACTTTTAAAAAATTTTTGTTTGTAGTTTATGTCTAATTTGTTCAAAACTATAAAAGCTGCCAGTAAGGGGATCAACAAGATCACATAAATACTGCACATTATATTGAATCCATCTAATGTAGTATGAAAAATTGGTTACTGATACAAAATTAAGAATATCAAGTGACAAAATTTCATTAATATTCATTTTTGTAGAAGGTTTTACTAAATGATAGCAAAAAAGAACATCTTTCCAAAAAGGATTGGTTATTTTCCCTGCAACTTCCTTAAGCTTTTCTTTCTGAAGGGTTAAAATTCTTTTGCTGCCAAAATTGTGAATACTCAATAAGAATAGTTTTTGCCAAGTGCCATCTAAGTTGGAAGCTAGTCTTTTTATCCAATTAACTTTAAGATAAGTGTTGAAAGACTGAAGATGAACCATCTTCAGCCCTCCCTGGGATATATCACCAATTAATGTATTTCTTTTAATCTTATCTGATTTTCCATTCCAAATAAAACTGTAAAAAAGTGAATTTAAATCATTTATGTTTGCTTCAGGTAAATTTGGTAGGGCTGTCAATAGATGAATAGTTTTGGCAGTGCCAGAGTTTTAATAACTGTTATTTTACCAAGCAGAGTGAGTTTTCTATGTTGCCAACTTTTAAGTATTGATGTAACTTCCTTAATTTTTTGGGAAAAATTTATGTTTGTAAGACAGTTTAGGTCAAGTGAAAAATTTATCCCCAAAAGTTTAAAATTTTCCTGTGACCAGTTTAGTGAGAAATTTGGGCAAAGAATGAGATTTGAATATTTTTTGTCTCCCACCCAAACAGCTTTTGTTTTTGATGGGTTCATTTTTAAACCAGACACCTTATGAAAAGATTCAAAACACCTCAGTGCCTCCTTCAATGAGTTTTCACTTCCATCTAACATAAGAAATGTATCGTCAGCATATTGACTTATGAGTGATTCAACATCGTTAATAAGAATACCATGAATATTTTTATGTGCCTTCAGTTTTAAAGAAAGGGACTTACTACTGACCATGTCCATGTGACTCCCTGTAAGGTACTTACTACTGACCATGTCCATGTGACTACCTCTAAGGGACTTACTACTGACCCTGTCCATGTGACTTCCTGTATGGTACTTACTACTGACCCTGTCCATGTGACCCCTGTAAGGTACTTACTACTGACCCTGTCCATGTGACTTCCTGTAAGGTACTTTACTACTGACCCTGTCTATGTGACTCCCTGTAAGGTACTTACTACTGACCCTGTCTATGTGACTCCCTGTAAGGGACTTACTACTGACCCTGTCTATGTGACTCACTGTCAGGTACTTACTACTGATCATGTCCATGTGACTTGCTGTAAGGTACTTACTACTGACCCTGTCCAAGTGACCCCTGTATGGTACTTACTACTGACCCTGTCCATGTGACTCCCTGTAAGGTACTTACTACTGACCCTGTCTATGTGAATTGCTGTATGGTACTTACTACTGACCCTGTCCATGTGACTCCCTGTAAGGTACTTACTACTGACCCTGTCTATGTGACTTGCTGTATGGTACTTACTACTGACCCTTCTATGTGACTCCCTGTAAGGTATTTACTACTGACACTGTCCATATGACTCCCTGTAAGGTACTTACTACTGACCCTGTCCATGTGACCCCTGTAAGGTACTTACTACTGACGCTGTCCATGTGACCCCTGTAAGGTACTTACTACTGACCCTGTCCATGTGACTCCCTGTAAGGTATTTACTTCTGACCCTGTCGATGT
Source organism: Limnoperna fortunei (assembly GCA_944474755.1). Taxonomy (NCBI): domain Eukaryota; kingdom Metazoa; phylum Mollusca; class Bivalvia; order Mytilida; family Modiolidae; genus Limnoperna; species Limnoperna fortunei. The sequence goes on from OX104125.1 coordinate 50,344,617, forward strand.
GACTCCCTGTAAGGTTCTTACTACTGACCCTTTCTATGTGACCCCTGTATGGTACTTACTACTGATCCTGTCAATGTGACTCACTGTAAGGTACTTACTACTGATCCTGTCAATGTGACTCACTGTACGGTACTTACTACTGACCCTGTCCATGTGACTCTCTGTAAGGTACTTACTACTGACCCTGTCCATGTGATCCCTGTATGGTACTTACTACTGATCCTGTCAATGTGACTCACTGTAAGGTACTTACTACTGATCCTGTCAATGTGACTCACTGTAAGGTACTTACTACTGACCCTGTCCATGTGACTCTCTGTAAGGTACTTACTACTGACCATGTCCATGTGACTCTCTGTAAGGTACTTACTACTGACCCTGTCCATGTGACCCCTGTAAGGTACTTACTACTGACGCTGTCTATGTGACTCCCTGTAAGGTACTTACTACTGACCCTGTCTATGTGACTCCCTGTAAGGTACTTACTACTGACCCTGTCTATGTGACTTGCTGTAAGGGACTTACTACTGACCCTGTCCATGTGACCCCTGTAAGGTACTTACTACTGACCCTGTCTATGTGACTTCCTGTAAGGTACTTACTACTGACCCTGTCTATGTGACTTCCTGTAAGGTACTTACTACTGACCCTGTCTATGTGACTTCCTGTTAGGTACTTACTACTGACCCTGTCTATGCGACTTGCTGTAAGGGACTTACTACTGACCCTGTCCATGTGACCCCTGTAAGGGACTTACTACTGACCATGTCCATGTGACCCCTGTAAGGTACTTACTACTGACCCTGTCTACATGACTTCCTGTAAGGCACTTACTACTGACCCTGTCTATGTGACCCCTGTATGTGACTTACTACTGACCCTGTATATGTGACTCCCTGTAAGGTACTTACTACTGACCCTGTCTATGTGACTCCCTGAAAGGTACTTACTACTGACCCTGTCCATGTGACCCCTGTAAGCTACTTACTCCTTATCCTGTCCATGTGACTCCCTGTAAGGTACCTAATACTGACACTGTCTTTGTGACCCTCTGTAAGGTACTTACTACTTACTGTCTATGTGATTCCCTGTAAGGTACTTACTACTGACCCTATCTATCTGACCCCTGGCAGGTACATACTTTTGACACTGTCCATGTGATTTCCTGAAAGGTACTCACTACTGACCTTGTATATATGTGACTTTCTGTAAGGTTCTTACTACTGACCCTTTCTATGCGACTCCCTGTAAGGTACTTACTACTGACCCTGTCTATGTGACTCCCTAAAAGCTATTTACTGCTGACCCTGTCTATGTCACTGCCTGTAAGGTACTTACTACTGACCCTGTCTATGTGACTCCCTGTAAGGTACTTACTACTGACCCTGTCTATGTGACTTGCTGTAAGGGACTTACTACTGACCATGTACATGTGACTCACTGTAAGGTACTTACTACTGACCATGTCCATGTGACTCACTGTAAGGTACTTACTACTGACCATGTCCATGTGACTCACTGTAAGGTACTTACTACTGACCCTGTCTATGTGACTTGCTGTAAGGGACTTACTACTGACCATGTCCACGTGACTCACTGTAAGGTACTTACTACTGACCATGTCCATGTGACTCACTGTAAGGTACTTACTACTGACCATGTCCATGTGACTCACTGTAAGGTACTTACTACTGACCCTGTCTATGTGACTTGCTGTATGGTACTTACTACTGACCATATCCATGTGACCCCTGTAAGGTACTTACTACTGACCCTGTCTATGTGACTTCCTGTAAGGTACTTACTACTGACCCTGTCTATGTGACTTCCTGTAAGGTACTTACTACTGACCCTGTCTATGTGACTTCCTGTTAGGTACTTACTACTGATCCTGTCTATGTGACTCTCTGTAAGGTACTTACTACTGACCCTGTCCATGTGACCCCTGTAAGCTACTTACTCCTTATCCTGTCCATGTGACTCCCTGTAAGGTACCTTACTACTGACCCTGTCTATGTGACTACCTGTAAGGTACTTACTAGTGACCCTGTCTATGTGACTACCTGTAAGGTACTTACTACTGACTGTCTATGTGACCCCTGTAAGGTACTTACTACTGACACTGTCTATGTGACCCCTGTAAGGTACTTACTACTGACACTGTCTTTGTGACCCCTGTAAGGTACTTACTACTGACCCTGTCTATTTGACTCCCTGTAAGGTATTTACTACTGACCCTGTCTATGTGACCCCTGTAAGGTACTTACTACTGGCTCTGTCTATGTGACTCCCTGTAAGGTACTTACTACTGACCCTGTCTATGTGACTCCTTGTAAGTTACTTACTACTGACACTGTCTATTTGACCCTCTGTAAGGTACTTACTACTGACCCTGTCAATGTGACTCCCTGTAAGGTACTTACTACTGACCCTGTCTATCTGACCCTCTGTAAGGTACTTACTACTGACCCTGTGTATGTGACTCCCTGTAAGGTACTTACTACTGACCCTGTCTATGTGACCCCCTGTAAGGTATTTACTACTGACACTGTCCATGTGACTCCCTGTAAGGTACTTACTACTGACCCTGTTCATGTGATTCCCTGTAAGGTACTTACTACTGACCCTGTCTATGTGATTTCCTGTAAGATACTTACTGCTGACCCTGTCTATGTGACTCCGTCTAAGGTACTTACTACTGACCCTGCCTATTTGACCCTCTGTAAGGTACTTACTACTGACCCTGTGTATGTGACTCCCTGTATGGTATTTAACACTGAACCTGTCCATGTGACTCCCTGTAAGGTACCTAATACTGACCCTGTCTTTGTGACCCTCTGTAAGGTACTTACTACTGACTGTCTATGTGACTCCCTGTAAGGGACTTACTACTGACCCTGTCTATGTGACTCCCTGCAAGATACTTACTGCTGACCCTGTCTATGTGACTCCCTGTAAGGTACTTACTGCTGACCCTGTCTATGTTACTCCGTCTAAGGTACTTACTAATGACCCTGTCCATGTGACTCTCTGTATGTGAACCTTGATTTTAAGTTGGAAATCAATGTCATTGCAGTTGAAATTTAAGCCAATATGAGAAAGACCACTGAACATTAGTTAAACAATCAGCATTTCAATTCTTAACTTACTTTTGTTTAAATCTGGTATCTTGAATTCCTGTAAAACACACAATATGTCAGTCAGATATAACTTAACAATATATAAATATATAAATATACTTCAGACAAAAACTTTTCTCTATTACACTGATTTAAACAATAGGACACTGGAGCACCTGGACTCATCCTCGGTGGGATTCCTGTTGCTTTATTGTTGGTTTTGTGTTGTGTGTTTGTTTTTGTTGTTGTCCCCTCTTTTGTGTTACCGTGCCATTTTGTCGATCCTCGATTTTTTGTTTTCTGAATACACCTCGGTATCTTCGATTCTTTTTTCTTGATTGTGGTATGTACAATTAAATGTCTGCAAATTACCAGCAGCTATATCTATTATAAAAACTTATTGTCGTAAATAGGTTTTACCTTCCTGACCTTTAAATTGTAGCTGTGCTGGATTATAATCTTCATCCTAGAAAAAGAAAATTAACAATTATGAACATATCTGAATGAGCATTCCCTGTTACAAGGGTTTTTGTATGAACTATTTCATTTCAACTTAGATATGTACATGTATTTATGCAACAGTTTGTAAATGCACACATGAAAAAGGAAAAGAAAACTGAATATAAACAGCGTCTCTTCTAAAATATGAAACATCTGGAAATCCTCAACAATTCTATTAAGTTATTAATAGACAACAATAATTTATTTAGCATGATCAGTGTATGTTGTTTATATACACCATGTTGCAGACATATCCTGAGTTGACTAGTTCTTGCTTAAACTCCTTCAAGCATGTTTAGTTTTGTTTGTTTGAATGATGTTTAATGCCAGTTTCAGCAAGTTGTCTGTATATCATGGCATCCAGTTTTTATCGGGGTAGGAAGCTAGATAACCCTGAGAAAACCCGGACCTTCAGTAGGAAAACTGGCAATCCTTGTCAATTGGGATTGGAGTCAAGCGCAACCTGCCCGCAATCTCAGTTTGGACAACCAAGGCCACAGCATGTTAAGTGTATTTTGTTTATAGATGGTGTTATACTATCATACATACACTGATTCAGTGTTACCAGTTTTGTTTGTTTAGTGCAGAAGCAGAATTACTTATGTTAATGGTTATGGTGTGCAGTAACAATTTACAGTTGTTAAAGATTAGGTTGTCTTTGGAAGCATTAAATAATGTTCCTGTATGCTGCAGTTACAATTAATAATAATAAGAACAATATAAATGTAGGTATTTAGATTCCACAAGTCTTTTGTTTGATTGAATGAGATTTTAATAAAAAAAATTTCAGCACTTGTTCAGCTTCTTGTATATCATGACATTAAGTTTTTATTAAAGAAAGCTCGAGTACCTAGTGAAAACCCCGGACCTTTGGTAGCTGGAGTATCCAGTGGAAACACTTGACTTTTGGTAGCTGGTGTACCCAATGGAAAACCCTGACCTTTGGTAGCTAGAGTACCCAATGGAAACCCTGACCGTTGGTAGCTGGAGTTTCCAGTGAAAACACTTGACTTTTGGTAGCCGGTGTACCCAAAGGAAACACTTGACTTTTGGTAGCTGGAGTACCCAATGGAAACCCTGACCTTTGGTAGCTGGCGTACCCAATGGAAACCCTGACCTTTGGTAGCTGGAGTACCCAATGGAAACCCTGACCTTTAGTAGCTGGAGTACCCAATGGAAACCCTGACCTTTGGTAGCTGGCGTACCCAATGGAAACCCTGACCTTTGGTAGCTGGAGTACCCAATGGAAACCCTGACCTTTGGTAGCTGGAGTACCCAATGGAAACCCTGACCTATGGTAGCTGGAGTACACAATAAAAACCCTGACCTTTGGTAGCTGGAGAACCCAGTGGAAACCCTTGACATTTGGTAGCTGGAGTACCCAGTGGAAAGCCCTGAAGAATTGGTAGCTGGAGTAGCCAGTGGAAACAACTGACCTTTGATAGCTGGAGCACCCAGTGGAAACCCTTAACATTTGGTATCTTGAGTACCCGGTGGACACTCCCGACCTGTGGTAGCTGGAGTACACAGTGGAAAGCCGTGACCCTTGGTAGCTGGAGCACCCAGTGGAAACCCCTGATGTTTCTAAACTGAAGTATCCAGTGTACAACCTCAACTTTTAGTGGCTGAAGTACCCAGTGGAAACCCATGTCCTTTGGTAACTGAAGTACTACCCAATGGACACCCTCAACCTTTGTTAGCTAAAGTACCCAGTGGAAACCCAACCTTTGGTAGCTGGAACACCCAGTGGAAACCCCTGACCTTTGATAGCTGAGGTACCCAGTGAAAACCCCTGACCTTTGGTACCTGGAGTACCCAGTGGAAACCCCTAACCTTTGGTACCTGGAGTACCCAGTGGAAGCCCCTGACCTTTGGTAACTGGAGTACCCAGTGGAAACCCTTGACCTTTGGTAATTGGAGTACCCAGTTGACATCTTTAACCTTTGGTAACTGAAGTACGCAGTGGAAGCTCCTGACCTTTGGTAACTGGTATACCCATTGGAAACTAATTTGCTGCCACTTGAAAAGTATGGCATATTGAGTAGGGATGGATAATTAAGCCTTTTGTAGAGGCTTAAATGAGGCTTATCTTTTTATCAAATCTACAAAAGTACTACCCAATGGACACCCTCAACCTTTGTTAGCTAAAGTACCCAGTGGAAACCAACCTTTGGTAGCTGGAACACCCAGTGGAAACCTTTGACCATTGGTCAAGGTGTAGTACCCAGTGGAAACCCCTTACCTTTGATAGCTGAGGTACCAAGTGGAAACCCCTGAAGTTTGGTAACTGGAGTACCCAGTGGAAACCCTTGACCTTTGGTACCTGGAGTACCCAGTGGAAACCCCTGACCTTTGGTAACTGGAGTACCCAGTGGACATCTTTAACCTTTGGTAACTGAAGTACGCAGTGGAAGCCCCTGACCTGGTATACCCATTGGAAACTAATTTGCTGCCACTTGAAAAGTATGGCATATTGAGTAGGTATGGATAATTAAGCCTTTTGTAGAGGCTTCAATAAGGCTTATCTTTTTATCAAATCTACAAAAGGGGCCTTTATTCTGCAAAGAGATTGGCCCTATCCAACCAAACACTTTACACACTGGCATAATTTCCCTATTATAAACTGTCAACCCAATAAGAGGGCCTCCCCTATCCGCCATCTGGTGACGTGTTGGGCATCTGTGCACGTGGAGTACTGTGAACCTTCCAGTATGGTCCCAAAGAATCAGTTAAAAGGATTTAAAATATAAAACAATACAATACGTTATTAGCTATGAAAGTGAAGTTTATCAACTTAACCTACATTTTACACGTTTCATAATTTGTTTCAAAGAAGCAGCAAATAAAAAATGTATTCAAATTTACTGTACTAAAATAAATGAATGTATGACATAAAGACTTAAGGATGATGGAGACACATCTAATAGGCTATATAATAAAAATACAATTACAGATAAGATTCCCTACCTCTGTATAGTCTTCAAACCATGTCTGAAAGAAATCTTGAGTGTTATGACTATCACTATGTTCTTCACAAAAGTATTCATCTTCTAAATCCAGTAGCTCACTGTAGCTATGGCGACCATCAGAAATGTGTATGTTGCCATCCGAGCATTTTGACTTTACTGTGTAACGCACACTTCTTGTTTCAAATCTTTCTTTTACTCTCTCAATTGTTCCCCCCAATTCTTCTAGCATTGCTTTACAAGTTCCTTTCTCCACATTTTTCCATTGCCATATCTGTAGTGCTATTGCGTTTTTACAGAAACACAAAATAAATTTTCTGAACTTTGTTTTGTCAAGAAAGAATACTCCCATACCATGATAAATAGCCATCCCGCAAATCCCTGGTTCTGTGCACATAGGATATTTACTGATATAACAACACAGAATATGGTTGAAAAAGTCAAACGGCATGAAATCAAACTCGATACACAGCCATGGTGTGCGCTTACATTTATCTTTTTTTGCATTAAACCTATCAACAATATCTGTAAATGAAGCTTTAGTGGAGATCATGCAAGGCATATAATAAGTAGGTAAGATTTTTCTTTGTCCATTTTCCATCAGAGTTGTTAGCTTTACTACAATGCCAAATATTTCCATTACATTTAGTAAGTGACTGCTATGTTTGTTAAAGTCAAGTTCTGGTTCTTTATCAAAGAGTTTTACAATCAGAGAAGGCTCAAGCTTTCCAGTGTCTTCTAGCGCTTTCCATTCATTAGTCAGCTTCAGGTTGGAATCAAATTTGTCTGATACAAGACATCTGAAAGCATTTGCTAACCATTTTTGGTTTAGTATAATATATTCTTTTAAACTCTCAAAATATACGACACCTCCCACTTTATGTTGATATTTCAGGAAAAGTTTTATTTCATCCTCACTATCAATTGAACATTGAGAAGATAGTTCGACAATATCCAACCAAGATAATATGTTCATCTCGGCCTCCCTTAAAACACCAATTGATTGTTCTAAACGTATCCAACGTAAGGGTAACTTTTCAGCAAACGTTTTGACTTGCTTTCCATATTTAAAAACTGTGTTGCGCAAAACATTAAAATCCCCTTCGTCTGACTCAGTGTTTGAAACATAACATATCTCTCTTACATGTTTTTTCTTAGCTTCGTTTTTTAATACAGACAGTAGTTGTTTTCGGAAGTCATCTTTTCTTTCCTGCAGCTAAAAGAAAAATCCTAAACTTTCACCTGTTTTGCTCCTGAATATTGTTTTTGTCACAAACAATTATTTGTTAACTGACAAAGAAAATATATACTGGAAATCTTAAATTGATAGATTATATACTTTTTTTAAACGAGATGCATTTTTCCGTCCATATCTTATCGAAGGGCCACAGCCCTGAGATGAGATAACGAGAAAATGCATCAAGTTTCAAAAAACGTAAATAATCTGTTTATTGCTGTTTTGGAACATTGTGATGTCACTGTGTTTACTTAACTTGACAGATGTGCATACTAGTTAAGGATCAAGTACAATGTAAATGTTATAAATTGTTTTACTGCAGATGTCTGAATGATTTACCCTGTCTTAATAACAAGACACATATTTTAGAGTTACGATATTACTGACTTGGTTATTAAGGTTTGCCAGCATCTTACAGAGTTTCTAATATGATTGATTGATTGACTGGTGTTAAACGTCTAGCAAGCAATATTTCAGCTATATTCAGGACGTTTTTGATATGATAATTATCAGAGGGATAGATACACAATATAACTTATTTTAATTCTATTATGATTTAATTGGTCTTACTCCATTGAAATTTCAATGGAAATAAAAATATTTACTATTTTAAATATTTAATTGACCATATTAGACATCTATATTGTATTCAAAACACTTCTAAAATGAAAAATGAGATCAAGAAGTTGTTTAATAACTTAATATTTGCTCATAACACTTACATAATCTCTGCACTCGTCAATTCTGGTACAAACAATGATTGCTGGCGGATAGAGAAGTTCTGTCTCCTCTTTCATTTCCTCCTTATTGGTACATGAGTGAATAGTATCAAGCCAGAAATCTATATACCCTATAAAAATAAAGGAGTCAATTAAAAATATGAAATAGATTTCAAGGGGGCAATAC